>CM020246.1:27064667-28264667 GCA_009819775.1 Phoenicopterus ruber ruber
CTAAAGTTATGACTGTAGTGGTTTTTATGGTTGCAGGTTTCTTCATCTATAAATGACCTGTGTACTTGAAATGCAACAAATTATGGTCTGGCTTTTTCTGGTACTTACTGAGCTATTCTTACTCTGTTCACTGTGTATGATCACACCATATATAACAATTCTGGTTTAGTATCCATTTTAATCTGGGGGGGGGAGGGAGGGGGCACACAAGCGAACAAACGAAAACCAAAACATCCCCCCCTCACACCCACACCCCCCCAATGCAAACTCAACCCAGAATCTTGTTTCTAGGTAGACAAAGGGTGAAGGAAGAAGCGAGGAACAAAGTATCATGTGGGTATTTTTGTGCAGAATTCTGCTGAAATTTTTAAGAGGTGATTAAGGGGTAGTATTGCTCCATTATGAAATTTCACTTTCCTTTTGAAAGCAAGCTATTGATTTAATTTAGCATCTCCCCAGGCTACATATTCAGTAGAAATGGCTTCATGACATCTAGAGGAAGGATCTAGTACAGGAAATGTTTTCAAATCAAAACTTCTTAGTAGCATTAAACATCAGCATCCAAGTCTCATGAATGATAAACGGAACATTAAATTGAACAATTCTGATTACTGAACAAAGTGCAGTGGAAAAATTTTCACAGAAAACAGTCTCATGTTTCAGGTTCCACGTGTTTCCTTTTTGAAAGCAGAATGCTTCAAGTTCTCTTTCTGAAATGTACAATTAGTACAGAAATAGAAATAGGTAGATAAATATGGATGCAATTCTTCTTAAGTATCCAGATATGAGAACGGTGGGCAAAAACTCAAGTTAAATATAGTTCTAAACTAGGCCAGAACATGCAGTCCTTTCCTGTTTGATAAAAGTAAGCAAAATTGAATAGCAGTCAGTTTGAAAAGTTAGTGTGCATAGAGGGAGATGTGAATGTGAAAACGTAATGTGAAAACATAAGTAATGACAAACATTGTGGCCTTTGTTTTAGCTTGAAATTAAAATAAGTAAAAGTGCTGGGTTTAGCGATGCCAGTTGCCTTTAGTTTCAATGGCATACACACTTCACTAAGTGAATCAACATAAAAACTGCATTTAATCATATCGCTCTGTCCCTGCTCCTCAAGGGAATTTGCTGTTCTCATTCAAAAAAAATCATCTGTCTCACAGGTTGATTAAAATTAACTTTTTTGGAACCTAAAAATAGCAAAGCAAATAATACTGTCTGGAATTAAATCAAGTAACCTTGATCAAACAATTAACTCATCCTCTATTAAATCAATATTTGCTGATGCTAATACTGGAGCTAGTTCCAGTAGTTGGAATTACAGCCACTGATTTAGTGTCTTTATTATTAGTAATTAGACTGCTGTCTTTCCCCAGTACTACTTCTCAAAGCTAGTACTTGGCTGACTTGTAGAAACTGGCCTAGACGATACCTATAGTACACGCTCTACACGCTGTTAAAGCTTTTTTATAAGGCTGAAGGCCCTCTCTGATGGTGTGACTCCACCAGGTTTGAAACCAGTTCACGTGTGTGTTGCCATAGCCCAGCTTAGATCAACTGTTGTTGAGGCACAGCTTAAGGCTATTTTAGCAAAACAATTTTTGATGATGTAATCTCTACCAAAAGCAGGGAGACTTCCTGCTGTTGCAATATCAGTATATACTCTTTGGCTTTTTTCTCAAGATATTACTGCAGTGGTGCTTTTGTGGCAGCTTCAGTTCACAAAAGGTTCTTGTCACCCCAGTGCCATTCTGTCCATCCTCAGCAGCGCTTCTAGTAGGGCACTTAACTGTGACAAATTACGAATTAATTTGCTCTGATGCGCTAACATGACCGTGAAGCTCTCTAGTAGACCTTTATTTATTCTCTTTGTATAATATATTCTTTGCTGCTTGGATCTGATTACGTTCTTTTGGCTGTTAAGTTCTCCTTAAACAATCTTATATAGGCTGATCTGATGTTTATTCTTGTTTGGGGAAGGATTTGCTTTGGCACGCTCTTAGGTTTGCAGTAGCATCTCAATGGGTTTTTTTGATCCTGAATTAGCTGTAGCTGACCAGAAATTACTTTGTCATTCTCCAGATCCTGAAGGATGTTTTGGTTCAGATCTCACATTGTGTAATCCAACATATACCTGATGAACATACATTACAAAGTGGGAGATGCAACAGCAAAATTGCAGTAGCAACAAATATTAAAGTTTGATAATGGTATTGTAAAAATTACTGTAGGGCATCAGACTAGACTACCTTAATATTCCTTGCTGACCTTCAAAATTTTTTATATTACGCTTGAGTCTATGCTTGTTAGCAAAAAGCATCCTGCTGCCAATTATGGGTCCATTATTAGGATTAAAAGATGGATTCTTGTCCCTTTTAAAGATAGGCCATAAAGAAAATTGCTGTAATGTAAACTACAGAACTGTTACTTTTGTCTGTAAACCTCAAACCAGCATCAAGGTCAATGGAGAAAATACTTTAAGGAGCACAAGACTATGAGGCTACTGTGTAATTTTTGAATTTTACTTTTCATTATTTTGTACAAAAACTAGTATGGGAAATAATGCATTTAATGGCATGAAATGTAGTGATCAGGAAGAAAACATTCTGGGATCACAGTTTGTGAACCTGAAAGTGCTGTTTCTTTTCATTTACATGCGATAACTTTTTTCAAAGTTACTACTAAGAAAGATGTCTATCATTATTCATCTAATAATGCAGGTGCAGTGGTGTTATTTAGTAGTGAATAGGAAAGAGGAAAGGCCACATGACTGTAACAGCCAATATAGATCACTCACAAAACTATCAGAACCTGGATGATCATAGAATCATAGAATGGTTTGGGTTGGAAGCGACATTAAAGATCATCTAGTTCCAGCCCCCCTGCCCTAGGCAGGGACACCTTCCACTAGACCAGGTTGCTCAAAGCCCCATCCAACCTGGCCTTGAACACTTCCAGGGATGGGGCATCCACAACTTCTCTGGGCAACCTGTTCCAGTGCCTCACCACCCTCAGAGTGAAGAATTTCTTCCTTAGATCTAATCTAAATCTACCCTCTTTCAGTTTAAAGCCATTGCCCCTTGTTTTATCACTACATGCCTTTGTCAAAAGTCCCTCTCCAGCTTTCTTGTACTGGAAGTCTGCTAGTAGGTCTCTCCTTATATGAAGTTGAGAAAGTCTGGCAAATGCTGATAACAACAATGTTGTCTTTGCAGACATCTTCATAGGTAGCCAAAACAAACAATATTATGTGAGGACTTTTTTGAGATAGGTAGCTTTCTTTTCTGTACTACTGTCTTTATTAGAAGTCATCCAGATCTACAAGGCAGCTTATCTGTTTCTGTTATGTATTTGAAATGAAGTACCAATATATAGCTTTTTTAGGATATTCTGTATGGATAAGCTCATACACAATCTTTAAAAAATATTTTTAATTTAAATCATTCTTATAAGAATCATTGTACATTATACCTAAATTCAGCATTTCCTAGATGCAGTTTTTTGCAGTGGTTAAGAGCCTTTTTTTTTTTTTTATAAAACTGTGTATTATCTCATGGGGCTGCTGCTTTTGGGGGGGTGGTGTTATCAATGGTGTAACTTTTTACTGTAATAGAACCAGATTAACAAATCACTTGGTTTAATTGCAGATTGGCAAAAGAAAAAGTTATGTATGAAAAAGAAGCAAAACAGCAAGAAGAAAAGATTGAAAAAATGAAAGCTGAAGCATGTGATGATTATGGAATTAAGAAGCAGGTAAACTATCATAAAACTTGTTTTATGAAATCCTTCTTTGCTTTTATTTAAGGATGACTATGATTAAATGAAAGAATCTCTTGTACCTTTTCCCACACTGCTCTTATATAAACACTAGACTAAAATCCTCTCAATTATAAAAGTCATAATAAGCATTTGCAGGAACTTCCCTTACTCCAGAACTGTTAAATTATAAGGAGACTGCATATGGATTACTTTGCATTTAGTGTCAGGATGGCTATCATTCACAGTGTGTATGAGGCCATTGTGAACTCTCTCTCTCAGAAATATCAAGAACCAGAAAATGCATGATCTGGATGCATTTAGGTAAACTAAGTGCTTGCTGGTAAGTGCAAATGTTACAGCGAAGTGAGAATGCTTGATCATTAATATGAAGATGAAACATTTCAATTCTTGAGTATACTGGTATCCCTTTGGTAAAATCACAGACCTCAAAGAGAGAACGCAATGGGTATGCAGCTGCTCCTAGCAGCTGCTAGAGTTTGCAGTGAAGTCACTGACTGGCAAGGTGCATGCTGTAGTTTCATCTGCTCAAGAGTAAGGTTTAGTGTCACTATTACAATATGATTAAATTTTTCTTGGAAGGTTCCCCATTTCTGACAGTGGTTGCAGTCAGTTGGTACGTGCCCTTTTGGAAGGAGAAGGAGTGTCAAGTTTCCTTCTCACTGAGAGAAGGCTTGGGTTTGGGAGATTTGTGTTTATTCTTACAGAAGTGTGGCATGTCTGTGTTTAACTGTGGGCTTTATATTCTTTCAAGTAAATATGTTATCTTTTAACTATGTCTTCTTCCCAAGCATTTTCCAGATGTTTCCTCTTAAATCTTCACAGAAACTGAAATTGTAAATTAAAATTATTTTCACTTGTTTCAATAGTCTGGTGGCCTCGTGTTATAAAACCTACTGTTCTCCCATCTTCATTTTTAAACAACGGAAGAACAGGTTAAACAAAACTCAAATATGAAAAATAACAAAAAGAAGATAGGAGAAAGCCCTTTTAGAACAAGCTAAAACAACTTTTTTAGTAAGTTCAGATTTCGGTTCATGTGTATATGTCCTGCCTTGCTTTCATTATACCATGGGAAAGAAATACAAATAAAGAATTAGTATACAAATGAAGAATTGTATTCATAGAGCTGAGCTGTCTTCTGCCTCACCACGGACTGAGACTCTTAAGATCCTACAAAGCAGTAGTCTTTCTGAAGATCCACTGGTGCTAACAAGAACTAATGAATGCAATTCCCATTTTTAGTGTCTCCCATTCATCAGATTATTTGACTGCACCATGGTATTTCCGCAGTGACCTGCAAGACATCATCAAAGTCAAAAACAGCGGAGGCTGGGAACTTGTGCTGTGAAATGAAATGTCTTGAAGGTATTCTCTGAGACCAATGACAAAAGCCTTCACAGAGAACAGTCTCAATTCATTCAGAAATTGCCTGATCCACTTCAAAAGCAATCAGGTCCTCCAATGACATCTTCACTTCTTGTTCTTTTAGTGCACTTTGCATTCTGGAAGTTGTTAATATTTTAGGTTATGAAGAATTTGGAGGCTCAGAAAGAATGCACACACGTTTCATAGGATCAAATCTGTTATTCTAAAGAAAATTACATAATACCAGGAGAGTTTGCTCAAAACCATATTTTGGATAGAGTTAATACTTTGAGATGTTCTTCAATAAAAATATCTGTAGTTACACATTTTAAGAATTGCTGTCAGTTAATAATTCCTAATCTGAATAACTGTATTTATTTAAAAATATGGTTGTAATCTTTATTGCAGTAATGAAAAGTAACATTTAGGGGATGGGAATTAATTTGATCATTTAAGACTATGAGAATAATTTTAACTATTGTTTTATCTGAGGTATCAGCTAAATCAGATGTGTATATACAAATCAATCCAGAGTTGAGGGAGGGATGCTTAAAAAGCTTAAAAGCATTACTTACCTCTTAATGTACTACTATTCTCATTTAGCTTTCTAGTTACAACTCTGCTGTAGAACATATGGCTTAACAGAACAGAAGTGACTAGGGAAAATTTTACCTTAAAACTAATAATGCCATTCCTACAGCATATGTAGACTTTAGGGTGTGTCTGGTCTGTAAGGAGGGATCAGGCCCTTTGTAGAACAATAGTTAGGGTTTGACTTGAAATTTTTCTCCTAACTCCTTACACAGTGGGGCATCTCGTGGTTCCTGTGAACTCAGGTGTTCTCTAGCTGAGGCAGTGACCAGCTGGGGTAAGCTGGCAGTTGTTAGATACTAGCCTTCACCTGCACTGTCCAGAAGGACTTATTTAATGAGGAGCAGATTCAATATCAGAGAAACAAAAAGGACAGTTTTCTCACAGTGCTGGTATACGCTGACCAAGATCGTAATTTGAAGACCCTATTGCAGGGTGCGAGAAGACTTTGTTGTGGTAACCCAGGATAGTTCCTTTCCTCCCATCTGAATATGTAGAGTCCCAAGCATGTTTTATGTCATTGTCATGGTAACCCAGGATAGTTCGCTTCCTGGGCACCAGCATGACCAGCGTGACGGTGGATCTCGGAATTCGGACACCACCGCCTGCGGTACATCAGCAAGTTCGCTAACAAGTGAAACAGGCCATTGCATGTGTATGATATGTTCATCAGCACAAGTTTTATTATCCACCCCTGCAGTGCTTTCCTTTGAGCTTCACCCCCAAGCAGGGCTCCGCTGCATCGGGTCCCCATTTTCACCAGCATCAGTGTCCCGGGGCTCCCACCATGGTAAAGCTATGCTTTCAATAAAGCCAGAGCTTTCAGTTGCTCAGTGTTGTGCTTCATCCCTGAGGGGTCTGCACCTGCTTTTCACCTGTAACACCTGTATAGTACCACTGTCCTGGGTGCAGGTTGTATTAGCACTACTTGCTGTGTCTCAACTCATGTACTTCAGCTGAACCCGAGCTGGGTGAGAACTACTTGTGGTAGGTTGTATATCACAGGGAAAGAATCTCTAGCATTATGGGGCAAGGAAGCCCTTCCTTTTCCATCATTTACAGCTGATTTAAAAAAAAAAAAAAAACAAACATACCCCATCAGTCTGCCACCATCTATTTTTTGTCTACAAAAGGCAGATGAGAAATTTAGAATTTAGGGGGAAGCTTATAACAATTCATTTGAGCCAAATTGGCAGAAAAAACTTAATAAATGAAGAGCAGTATTTGGAAAAAAAAAAAGGCTATGAAAGAAAAATTTTCATACGTTTTTATATCTCAAAATCACACTACCTTCAACCATGAGACTTGTAGGAAAAAAGGGTTATTAAGTACTTTAAAATACTAAATTGAAAACAATCTTATTAAAAACTGAACTATTTTATACAAAAATTATCAGGCTTGTAGAAGTTAGGAAAAAATATTAGAAGACTTCTGATATATTCCACCAGGTGTAAATTCTGCTTATAGTTTCTGTAAAGGGTCATTAGGAACCCTGACTGGTAGCAGCAAGTAGTGCAATTGTACCTCCATGTGGATTTTTTTGTTATGAAGCCTTAGTTTCTACATAGTTGTAATGGTTCTCAATATATGAAGACTTTACACAGAGCTTCATAACACTTTATCTGTAATAGAAACTTTTCACACTGTAAGTCTGCACTCATGAGTGCAGACTAATGATAGGAACCAGTAGTTTTTTGTATATCTGTGGTTGTTGATGTGTCTAGTACATAAATAAACATCCTTTCCCATCTAATGCTTTTATCTGGGGGTAATGAAGCTCTTGTGCTGTACACACCTCCGCTCTTACCCAAGATGAGCCGTGAAGGCCACGCAGGTCCCATGCACATATCACTCGCACCAAGCTGGTTCAGGTTGGTGGTGCCCAGGGAGAGGTCAAAGAGCCCCAGGCAACCTTCTGGAGACCACCACAGGCCTGTCCCTGTCCCTTCCACCTCAAATATTGGGTTCAGTTTCAGGCCCCTCACTCCAAGACAGACATTGAGGTGCTGGAGCGTGTCCAGAGATGGGCAACGGAGCTGGGGAAGGGTCTGGAGCACAAGTGCTGTGAGGAGCAGCTGAGGGACCTGGGGGGGTTTGGCCTGGAGAAAAGGAGGCTGAGGGGAGACCTTCTCGCTCTCTGCAACTCCCTGAAAGGAGGTTGGAGCGAGGTGGGGGTGGGTCTCCTCTCCCAAGTAACAGGCGACAGGACAAGAGGAAACAGCCTCAAGCTGTGCCAGGGGAGGTTTAGATTGGCTATCAGGAAACATTTCTTCACTGAAAGGGTTGTCAGGCCCTGGAACAGGCTGCCCAGGGAAGTGGTGGAGTCGCCATCCCTGGAGGTATGTAAAAGACGTTTAGATGTGGCGCTTAGGGACATGGTTTAGGGTGGACTTGATAGTGATAGGTTAACGGTTGGACTCGATGATCTTGGAGGTCTCTTCCAACCAAAACGATTCTATGATTCTATGATTCTATCTTGAGGCTTGTGAGTGTGGGAAAAGCCTGAGATAATCTACTACTTGTTTCCTCTCAGTGGGATTGTAGATATACTCTGGAGTTTTTGTTAGCTGTCAGCATTTTTACTGATAAATGATGAATTTTCATTTTTTAAAAAGTTATCCTACAGTTCCAAATTACTTCTCGAGTAATATCATTTCCAGATGAATTAAAAATCCAGTGGACTTAACATAGAATTTAATATCTGCATGCCAAGGAGTACGTAAAGTACGTCTTGGTAATACACAGTTTTTTACATGTATCAGTGAAAAAAACAGTATTTCCCTTGCTTTGTTGAGTGAAAGGTAGAGTATCTTCTGAAACAGCTAAAAAGAAATACATTTGGAAACAATATATATTGTTTTGGAAAATTATTGTGGAAGATGAGAATTTGCTGCTAATCTGGTTACTGGAGGAGTTCTTGCTGAACATTGTAACATTCTGTAACTTTTTCATTTTTAAATGTCTATTTAGCCTCAAATACTCCTGCTAGTTCAGTTGGCTTTTTACATTTTTAGCTCTTCCCTGCCCCCCCGCCCCCAGTTGGTTCAAACAGTTTCATTCTTCTCACCAATCAAGTACAGCAAGACTAGATGAAACATACAGTTTCACTTCAGTCTGATTACTTTCATAAGGTTTTGTTTGTTTGTTTTCTAAGAAAAAATGATCTTTGCTTAATAATCTGAATTCTAGCTCTAGTTGCTTAGGTAAAGAGGCAGTGGAAATGCTAATGAAGAGTCTAATGCTCGCCCTTATGTATTTGGACAGTATCCTTAACAAGCACACTTTGTTTCCTTAAAACCCAGCAATTTGGAATTCTCTGTACTAAGTACAGAATAATATTCTTAACATACAACTGGTATTAAAAATGCTTTCAAACTTTGGTTTTATTGCCTAATGTGCTTTCTGAAAGAGCTCAAGTGACAAAAAATCATTACTGTGATCTTCCTTTTTCCCTTCTGTTTTCCAAAGGCTATTGTCCTTTTTATCTAGGCAGGTGTGAGTACCCTTTGGATCCCAGACTTTATGCTGAAGATTAAAGGCACTTGTGAAGTATTTGGAATAAGTTAGCATAGCAACATTCCTATGGCAGAAAAGACCTGCCACCAAGATGGGACATGATTCATTTCTTCTTCAGTTGGGCTCACTTTTCCTGAGCTATAGAGGAAGGAAAAAAGTCTGGACTTTTCTGCCTTCTGTCTATCTAGGGAACTTCCCATGTCTGTTCTGCTTCCAATTTTAGCACAAATATTTCCCCAGGTATTTCACCTCCACAAAACAGATGGAGGATTCCTCACAAACCTTCAAGCTTAATCTAAAACATCTCCTAACCAGCCTGCTACATCTTAGCAAAGCATGCATTACATTAAGCATGAATTCATGATCTATATCTTAACAAACAACAAAAATACCCCAACACCAGGAAAAAAACCCCAGAGCTCTTAACCTCTCCCCCAAGCTTAAGCTCTCCCACAAAAAGTTGCGGGGCCAGAGAGAAAATTTGGCTATTTGTTAAGGTTGAGCCATTCTTGTTGGGAAAGCAAGTCTGTCTTTTGTCAGTGTTTTCTTTACGCCACTCCCAAAGAAACCTCTTCATTCAGATGTTTTCCACCTCTCACCTGTTTACACGGTGAGGTTTATACTTGCATAAACATGGATCTGTTCAGGTAGAATTTTGAGTTGCTGGAAGGAAATGTGCTGCCTGCTGATTAAATGATAACTTTCTGTAATGGATAATTCCATTATCATCCTCTAAATTAATTTTAAAGGAGCAATATCTGTAATTTATGATACAGCATATTTAATTAAAAACTTTTTCAGTGGAGGACATAGAGTTTTGCTTCTGTCCTCTGAAAAGAGCTCTATTTTTTTAGCTTCAAGTCATGTGGTGTTCTCCTTCCACCCCCTCCCACTGACAATGAAGAAAACCTTGCAGTTGTACATTAGTGGAAAACAGCCAGTGACAAACTGTTTTCCAAAAAGACCAAAGGAACTTTTCTGCCTTTTATGTCCTAAAGTTGATCTGCTTTACAAGAAACAGGATTGGCCCTCACCCGAGAGGAGCTGCAGAGAAAGCTCATTTGAAATACTGAGGCATTAGATCTAGAGGGTTTTCTCCTCCTCCAGCTTTCTTGCTACAAATGGTAGGTGGTGGTTGATACATGGCCATTTCAGTTCTTGAAATGCTCAAGCACTATAAAAACAAAATAATGTTCTCCACTTCTTTACTGCAAGCTTTTCTTCGTGGTTCTTCAGAAGTGTTTTGATCGATGTATTTGACAACTCTCCTACAACAGACTCCAGCGTGCTCTTATAGCCTGTATTTGTGGATAGCTCAAGCTTCTTTTGGGCCTGCTATGTGAAAATAAACTAAGTTGCTTCAAAGGAAGTAGAACTAATAAAGCTTGGTTTCCTACAGTTTTTGTGTGCGTTTGTTTTTTTTCCCCCTTCTGGATTCACCTTAATGCCATATCTCCTCTGAGTTCCTGCCTTCCCTACGCCCAGCTTTCTCCTCATCACCTGTGCTGTCCTACTTCCTATGTCCCCGTGCCACCATCCTGGCCCAGCACGTTGTGCCTTTATATTCCCTGATTACCAGTGAGGCAAGAAGTAATACCATGCTGTGGATTTAACTTACAAATCTGTTGATTAGCCCATCTGTAGCCTTAGCATGACTGTGTACTTTGTGCTAGTCTTTTCCTTAGTAGGATTATTAATTTTGGAACCATTGGTGTTCATGATACTTAGAGATGTCCTTTTTTCTTTTAGGTCTCTGTCCTTCCATCAGATATGGCTGTAATTAGTCAATGGATGCCAAGTGTTTTACAAACTTTCTGATGAAAAGTAGTTCAAACAAGTAGCACTTTTCTTAGCAAACTGAATTATTTGCATGGTTTTTTCTTTTCCTCCCTAACACTATGGATCTACTCAAAGATGGTATGATTATCTGTGCAACAGCCAAAAGGGCAAGTGATAAGGCAGTATTTAAAAGCATGAATATATATTCGTGTGTGTGTATATAATTCATACATATGACTCATTCACATTTCTCTTTTTTTTTTATAGCCTATCTTTTGTGTTTAGAACACCACTCCTGTCATACAAAACAATACTGTCACTATACCCTGTGACCCAGTAGTTTATTAGGCTGTCCTAAGATCAAGGAAAGACAGAGAGCCCTATGGAAATCTTCTGGTTGTTTTCAAATTATTTGTGGATCTGCATATCTCTAAATCTGTTGGTTAGATGGGGGTCAGCTGGAAAAAAATTCCCCAACCAACTCTGCTTCCATCTTTTTGAAGATGATAAACCTGTTGTCCCCATTATACAATACATGTCAGGCTGAGCAAAGTTGCTTCCTGTTGCAGAATATTCAGTATTGACACACATAAGCAGTACTATTTACTTGTATTCTTAAATTGTCAAAAATTTGTTTCAGTGTAAGTGCTTGGGTGATCCAAAAAGTAGAAAATCTGCCTCATGAACAGCTCTGATCTGCCTAAAGTTGAAGTAGTAGCTTTGAACTTTCATTGTGGGACCTGCTAAAAATCAAAGTTGCTTATGTTTAAAGCCTTGGGCATTATCTCCTCAGCTGTTTCTCATAGAGTCATGTTTGGCCTTTGTGCTTATTTTGAATGTGTAAAGCAATTGTCTGATTTTAGTTATGGTGCCATTCCACTTAAGCAACTGATAGGTGGATCTGTGTGTTTGCATCTATTCTGCTTTATCCGTCGCTGCAATCTGCAATTTATGGAAAACAGATTGAAGGCTATTGATAGTGCTTTATGCACACCAGTTCTTTGACACCTGATCCAATTTACAAAAAATCCACATCACATTTATGAAAAAGGCTATGTACACCCCAACAGTTAAGAGCGCTCCATCACGTCTGAGGAAACTGCTTTATTTTGAAAGATGCCAGACGTCTGCTCCCTTAGTAGAAGCACCTTCAGTCCTGAAAGACAACTGACTAGAAATGTGGTGGCTTGAAAAGATTTGTTTAACTGGCTTTTTCAGTACACTTAAAGGAACGGAGACGTCATCCTCACTGTAGCCACAATAGCTCTTCTGGTCCTTTGTGCACTTATTGACAACAAATTCAGTTTGCTTCTCCCTGTACATATTTATGTGCTTTATTGCTTTTGTCTTAATACTGTATTTAGATGCACTTCAGTTACTCCAGTTTTTTAATACTTCTGTTTGGCATTGTAATTCACAGAAAGCTTGCAGATGTTTATGGTTCTTTGCAAAGTTAGATCAGTTTCATGTAATAACTTCTCTGTGACCTGCTTATAATTTAAACTCCTTACAGTTCAGTCAGAAAGTTTGATGGAATTTTCATAGAATTTGGAGAGCAAACACTTTAAAAATTCCAGTCCTAAATCTTATCTAATTATTTGAGCTTTTGACTTTGCTTTATTATATACATTTGTAACAGTAAATGGTCTAACTGGGTTTATCAGCATTACTTGAAAAAAATGTGGTTTATGCAGAAGTTATCAAAGTTTGCATATGTAGTTTGGTAATCAACTAATTATACTGGTTCCACAAAATTCCTGTTCCAATCTCCAACTGTTTGCACCTACTGAATATAGTTACAGGATTTATCATCCTTCTGGTTTTTATTTATTATTGCATAACTGCAGGCAAATGTAAATAAAACCCAGGTACCCCTTTGGATCTCCGTCAAATTCTGTTTTGAACAGAGTGATTGGGGTAGTTCTGTTCTTTTCTTACAGCAGCCAGGACTACAGCTTACAGATTCTAGATTTATAGGCCTTCCCAGATCGCTTATTGAGTGGCATATATCAAATAAGTTACTACTTTTCATATCATCTACCAGCTTTACAATACAGAACTATTTAGCAATACTGGCCCGAGGAAGTAATTATTGGATATTCTCACTCCTGTAGGTATTCTTTATAGAACAAATTTCTACTACATAAAGCAGAAGGCATCATCTCATGCACTTTACGGCACACCTCATTCTGTGGAAGTTACAAACATTTATTTATTCCTTCACTGCTGAAAGTGTAACATGCAGAGATCCTACTCTTATTTTTAATACAGTCCAACACTGAATGCTTACAAGAAAAGTGATAATACTGATGAGAACTAGAACTTGGGGATGCTTAACTCTTTTTTTTTTTTTTTTTTTTAAACATTTGTCACCCATCTTTGCTGCATTAAAGTAGACAGGTTTTGACCTAGATTCCTTGAAAGAAAATTAGAAACAAAGTTTTTAAACACTTTCTCTCAAAAATGACTTTAACTAAGAACTTAAATCTATGACACTTAAAAACATAGTGATAACGTCTTACTACATAAGGCCTTCCTGTATGCATGAATACATTCTTAGCTATAGCTTATCTTCCCTTTTAGAATGATCCTTTGGTACAGCAGCATTAATACTGAAAGGAGAACAGAACATAGGAATGACAGAATGAACTAAGCCATTTAAAGGGAACGCCTTCTGTTGCAGGTTATCCTAAATGCGGAAGAGATTTCATATTTAAATATCTAACAGATCTTCATTTCTAAATAGATTTAACATTACTGAACAACTCTGCACACCTTTTCTTCTCAGTGGCTGGATTTCAGATCCAGAAATGTTCCATGAAATAAATGTTCCCTTGTTTAAATCTGAAGTTGTCTTCTGTAGGAGGAGGCAGGATGTTCAGATTCAGTGGGGTGCCAGTTTAGTAATTTTGTTCAAAGTGCATGGTGAGAATAATCTTTCTCCTAAAATGAAGCACAAGGATAAGTAATAACTTTTTATGCATGATAAGCATCAAAAATACGAGCCTGCTGGTCTTTGCTTTTCATTTTTCTTTACCTTTGTCTTTCAGTCAGAGCCTCCTGCAGTGTGCACACAATGTGATCAATAACTCAATAACTTTTTTCATGCAGTAATTATCTCTATGTGGTATTATCTGAACACTGTTTTTCTTTATTACCCAAAAGATGCAGGAGATATTTATATAACCAGCTGATCCCATTTTGGATGAAGCTGCTTCACGACAGCAGGAGAAAGTTTGTTTTAAATAGCCTTTTTAACAAATGCTGTATGGAAAGCTTATCAGGCAGTACTTTTTTCTCAGGGAAAAATTACTCTAAATACCCTTTTGCACTTAATACTTTATGTTTAATTACTCACTAAGTAAATGCAAGTCTCCTGCAAATTAACAGAGTTTTAAGCAATTATGCCAAATGAGTGTCTTTTAATAAAAAAGCCTATTCAGAAAATAGGTACAACTGTTCTGAAGTTCCTATATGATGACTGGACTATCGATTTTTCAGAGTAAAGATTTATCTTAAAAAAAAATAATGTTCCTATCTGGAATACACTCTCATTTCATTGGCTTCTAATTTTCACAGATTGAGATCCTACAAGAGTCACGAATGATGATTCCAGACTGCCAGCGCAGATTAGAAGTTGCACACGCAGATCTTACTCAACTACTAGTAAGTATAGCACCATAACCCACTGATCAAGAAATGCTGCTGTTCCTTGATGAACTTGGATAAACATGCTTGTCTGCAGTGCAACTGCAGCATATTAGAACTGGATTGAAGAATTACTTTTTATAGGTCCCAAGACTAGCATCCTGTAACATACCAATATTTCATTTTAGATAACTGTCTTTGCAGACTATGAAAGCTGTGTGTATTAGAATATTAGGAGCCATCTTTAAGGGAATGTACATGCAAGATACACTTAAGTTACTGAACTGCTAGAATGGACCCTGAATTCCTGTGGTAGTTACATGATCAGAAAAAATAGTTCACTTGCATTAGGTAGTTTTCTAAACAGTGTAGATGTATATAATGTGCTTGTAGTGAACTGAAATAGTCAAAATATTTTGGTTACTACTTTTATGATGCTATGGACAAGAAACAAGACAGCTGAGTCCTTGCTGAGTACTACTTATATGATTTATTAGTGAGGTGAGTACCAGTGCCACATTTTTAAGATATGAATAGGATAAGTAGTATCTTGTACAAATAGATTCAGTGAAACTATACTAAGTTTGGAGAGCATCATGCTTATTTTAAAAGCTGCCTTCTCATCAAGAATTCAGCTACGCATGTAAATGCTACTGTGAGGCTAAAAATACACACCTTGAATTAAGCCCCAAACACATCCGATGGCTAAAATGCACGTCCTTTCTCAAAGGAAAACTCAAGGTGTCTTATCCTGAGGTAGTATGCCTCTACTGTTTTCCAAAATAAATGCTCAGTACCTGGCAGGATTTAGGGTCCTTTTGTCATTCAACTAGTTAGTTATGTGACAGTTAGCTGGTCTAGATTTCAGTGGCATGCAAAAGTAGTGCAATTGATCCATACAGTGTGCTGTACAAATTTAAAACATGGAATGGAGGGGGAATAACTATTGTTGTTAAGAATTTGGAATTCTAAGGGTTGCTTTCTGCGCTTAACTCCCCTTCAATGCTTTTATTAAAATCAATTGTATAGTACTATGTTTTTTCAACTGTCAATATCTGCTGAAGCTTTTTCCTAATAGTACCTTGTTCTGAAGTGTGTTGTTATTGGTGCCAGTTACGCTGTCCTTGGTTTTAAATACTTAACAGAATAAAATAAAGGTATGCATAGGTCAAATCTACTCACACATGACAGCCATAATCCTGGACCTTAAGTAGGACAAAAGAAATTACCTGTGCTTTGAGTCATGTAGAACTAGTGTTTTCAATAATAATATAGTCTTCGTTTCACAGAATCATAGAATAGTTTGGGTTGGAAGGGACCTTTAAAGGTTATCTAGTCCAAGCCCCCTGCAATGAGCAGGGACATGCTCAACTACATCAGGTTGCTCACACACCTGTCCAGCCTGACCTTGAATGTTTCCAGGGATGGGGCATCTACCACCTCACTGGGCAACCTGCTCCAGTGTTTCACCACCCTCGTTGTGAAAAATTTCTTCCCTTAGATCTAGTCTGAGTCTACCCTCTCTCTTTTAACTTAAAACCATTACCCCTTGTCCTGTTGCTACAGGCCCTAGTAAAAAGTCTGTCCTCATCTTTCTTATAAGCCCCCTTTAAGTATTGAAAGGCTGCAATAAGGTCTCCTTGGACCCTTCTCTTCTCCAGGCTGAACAACCCCAACTCTCTCAGCCTGTCTTCATAGGAGAGGTGCTCCAGCCCTCTGATCATTTTTGTGGCCCTCCTCTGGACCCGCTCCAACAGGTCCATGTCCTTCCTGTGCTGAGGGCTCCAGAGCTGGACGCAGGACTCCAGGTGGGGTCTCACCAGAGCGGAGTAGAGGGGCAGAATCACCTCCCTCGACCTGCTGGCCATGCTTCTTTTGATGCAGCCCAGGATATGGTTGGCTTTCTGGGCTGCGAGCACACATTGCTGGCTCATGTCCAGCTTTTCACCCACCAGTACCCCAAGTCCTTCTCAGCAGGGCTGCTCTCCATCCCTTCATGCCCCAGCCTGTATTGATACCAGAGGTTGCTCTGACCCAGGTGCAGGACCTTGCATTTGTCCTTGTTGAACCTCCTGAGGTTCACATGGGCCCACCTCTCAAGCTTGTCCAGGTCCCTCTGGATGGCATCCTGTCCCTCAGGTGTGTCCACCGCACCACTCAGCTTGGTGTTGTCTGCAAACTTGCTGAGGGTGCGCTCAATCCCACCACCTGTATTGTTGATGAAGATATTAAACAGTACTAGGCCCTGTACAGACCCCTGTGGGACACCACTTGTCACTGATCTCCATCTGGGCATTGAGCCGTTGACCACTACCCTCTGGATGAGACCATCCAACCAATTCTTCATCCACTGAACAGTCCACCCATCAAATCCATCTCTCTCCAATTTAGAGAGAAGGATGTTGTGGGGGACCATGTCAAAGGCCTTACACAAGTCCAGATAGATGACATCAGTAGCTCTTCCCTTGTCCACTGATGTAGTCACTCCATCACAGAAGGCCACTAGGTTGGTCAGGCAGGACTTGCCCTTGGTGAAGCCATGCTGGCTGCCTCGAATCACCCCCCTGTCCTCCATGTGCCTCAGCACAGCTTCTAGGAGGATCTGTTCCACGATCTTCCCAGGCACAGAGGTGAGGCTGACAGGTCAGTAGTTCCCAGGGTCCTCCTTCCTACCCTTTTTAAAAATGGGTGCAATGTTTCCCTTTTTCCAGTCCCCAGGGACTTCACCTGACTGCCATGACTTTTCAAGTATCATCGAGAGTGGCTTGGCAACTACATCAACCAGTTCCCTCAGGACTCTGGGATGCATCTTGTGTGGTCCCATAGACTTATGTATGTTCAGGTTCCTCAGGTGGTCATGAACCTGATCTTCTCTTACAGTGGGAGGGACTTTGCTCCCCCAGTCCCTGCCTTGCAGTCCATCCACTCGAGAGGTGTGGGAAGAGAGGTTGCCAGGGAAGAGTGAGGCAAAAAAGTTGTTGAGTACCTCAGCCTTCTCCTCATCTGTTGTTACCAGGTTTTTTTCATAGTTACCTTCTTAAATTTAATCCCATGTCAATTATTTTCAAAGTACTCAAAAATTTTGTTTTTGATTCCAGGAAAATGAAAAAGAATTGGAAGAAGCTGAAGAGTATAAAGAAGCACGTTCCATACTGGAGTCAGTGAAGCTGGAAGCCTAGAAGTTTTTCAGTACTGCCTTTATATGCATTAGCACTGGGTCCATTCCACACTTTTATTTGACTATGGCTCTATTACTATTGTTGACTTGCTAAGGTTCCCTTTATGCAAGCTGGCCTTTCTCCAACTGCAAGATGCATCAAATAAAAGATGTTCTGAAACATCTGTGTGTTCCATATTCAGGCAAAATGGAAACATTTCCAGTTCACCTCAACTACAAAATAGGAAAAATAAAGCCGATTTAATGTAAGTGTAATAGTGTAATAGCTAATATACAGAACTTAATCTAAATAATTCAGGCTAAGAAACAAAGTTTAGCTACGTAAGGAATGTGAGGGACCAATAAATACTTCCAATGAAATAGAATCATAGAATGGTTTGGGTTCGAAGGGACCTTAAAGATTCATCTAGTTACAACCCCCCTGCCACAGGCTTTAGAAGCACCTTATATTTGAAATAATTTCAAGCCATTATAGCGTAACAATCTGTACTGAAAAAGAAGACAGAATAAATGACCCTTCAAATTCACCCATTTTGTTTATGATGCAATTTTTCTGTAATTTTATCAAGTATCTACTCCTTGTTTATCTTTCAAGACAGAATTAAGAGCTGATTCCAAATCTTTCTCAATTTGCCTGGGGTTGATTTGTAAAGCCCAATTCACACAATTACCATTGATCAAAACTGTTACTTTTTCAAGAAATAGAATTTAGCAGCTGACTACTATGTTGTCAGTTGGATCTGCTGGTAAGAGTTCTGGACTGAATGCTTTTCCTGAAAGCACCTTGGCCTAAGTGAGTTTTTTTTGAACAAAGCTCAAACCCCAGAAGATGAAAGAGAACTAATGGGTAAGGGAACAATGCTTGATCTGCTTGGAAGACCCTTAAAACATTATGTACAAAAGCTGTGGTTCTTTCAGAATAGCTTCTTTAAACAGCAAACAGTAAGCTCTTCTCTGTAAAAAGAAAGCTTTTTACATTAGTTTTTCTAGTTTGAAAGTGTTCTGGCATGTTCCTTAAAGGCAACACAAAGCACAGTGTACCTTTTGTGTGGTGCTATATTGAATACTCTTAATAAATTTTTCTGTTAATTTGCCTGATTTTGGGTAAACTGCAGTTTCAGTACGTCTGTTGGTGTACCCTAAGCACATTGAGAGTAGTAAGTCTACTTCTCCACTCTTAAGCAGTGCTCTGACAGATTATCAACACAAGATTTCTGATTGACTGCAGAATAAGCTACTTCTGAAGTGACCCCAGACCAGTAGTAGACAGTGCTAAGAGGTGAAACCTTTTGTGACACTACTATGCTTTCATAAGAGTACACGCACACCTTCTTACCAGCATCGTGTCCTAGCCACATAACTGCCAAACAGACACTGCCCCGTTCACACCACAAATGAACTGCTATTGAGGAGAACATCTGTCTCTGAATACTCATTTCAGCCAGCTTCTTCTATGGACCTTCACCAGGAAAGGTAGCTGGAGTGGACAAAAGCAGGTTGCATGTCTTCGCTGACTGGCTGCAGTCAGCGTAACAGTAACTGTGCTTGCAGCCATTGAGCAGAGTGTGGTGAATAAATGCTGAGCTGAAAAGGAGGTGTGGTGAGGGGTCAAGTCTGGTGGGTAAACCAGAATTTAAAATAAACATTACTCTTCAGAAGAAGAAAGAATACACACTTCTGGAAAACAAACCCACAGAAAAATGACGTGCAGTTGCTGAGTACCACAAGAAATGCAGGTCAGCATGAAAGCTAAACAGAGGTGTGACCTATAGTGGCTGAAGGAAAGCAGCATCATGGTATGGCTCAAGTTGGCATGTAGAGTTAAAGGCGCATGGGACTGAGTAGCTACCATATAAACCAGACTCCAGGGAAAGGTTTCTTGGTGCAATAGTTTCTAGGGTAGAGTGGTTTCTCATGTTTGCCTAATACTGCTCGGTCCAAGCTGTTTTCTAGCTCCCCCCAGTTGCATCACGAACTGAGATGATACTCTCCCCTATCCATTTCTTCTTCCGTCTCACAAAGTTCTCCAAAAGACTGAGCACTTTCTGTTGTATAGAAAATAGCCAGCCTCACTGATGAAAATCAAGGTATGTTCACACTGGAAAGGACTTGCTCTGTTCTTGTCTCCAGATGCCTCTGGAAGTGTCTAACTTCTGAGAGGACAGCAGCATGATACCTGTAAAAACTATACCAAAAAATTGTGACAAGGCAGCAATAACAGGGTTGGCCCCTGAAGGGTGACTGGCAAAGCCATGCAGATAATGCATTACTCATGCTAGCAGAACAGTTGATCCAGTGATATATTATGGTAGCACTCCATTTTTCCAGCAGTGCTCTGAGCGGCCAGACACAGATTATTATAAAGAAGATTATTTTCGCTGACAAAACATTTATCACTTAGGCTGGATCCAAGTTCCATAATGAAGTAAAACACAGAAAATTAAGCATAAGCGGTAGTATTGTTACTACCCTCTCCGATCCCAAACTCAAAAGACAGTAGCACACCAGGTAATACCATGTTATTTCTAATTTTAAAGTTATCAACTCTTTTTGGAGATACATAGTCTGCATTAGCGGAATCAAGAGACCATCCCAAAAAAGAAGAATCCTGTGGGCAACATTTTTGACCTCCATCCTCTTTGAACCTTGTTACTAGCTTTACTGATGCCTTTCAAAGTCTACCTAAGATTGACGGGCTACATTTACCCTTTCATATGATAATACATGTTAATTTATCACTCAGTTTTCATGCTGCACTCTTATCATGAACGCATTTTTTACACCCTGGACTACCATTTCAATTATACCTCTCTTGCTGGCGGAGTATGTTTAAGAAGTTTCTCAATTATTTGCCAGTTGAACAAAGCATTTGTTTTACTGAGAGGACACAGGAGAACAGGAGTCCACATTACACCCCAACTGAAGAAGCAAAAGAGGTGATTTGCGAAGAAAAAGGTAGGCTGAAGATAACAATTTGGAAGTCAGTTATCATTATAAGTTCTGCGCCCATTGCTCTGATCACGTGTTTGCTAGCTACTACCTGCTTTTAAGTTTACCCTTGCACCATTAAGGTTCTTGCCCTTTGATTCACAAGATGTGCTGCATCTGAAATACAACTACAGAACAAGCTTGGTACCTTCACCTGGAAACTAGTATTTCTTCAGCCCACAGCCCACTGTATAATCAAAACTGAAAGTAGTGTCAAAACTCTGTCCTCTAATTTAAACTCCTTCCTTCACTTAAAAAACTTCCACAACACTCAGGCAGTTTCTTATAATGGGCTAATTTACAGGCCAGTTGTTTTGTTATGTAACTAAAAATGTTTTAATTAATACAAAGCATTTCCTTACCTAGCAATAATTTCCCAGGGATTCTTTGAAGGTAAGTTTCTTATATTCATAAAAGTAACTGTGATTCTAAAACAGTGTTTCTGACAGGCCTCAAATACCTTCTCAAAACAAAGTCCATCAAAATAGTCTGCATGAAAAGCAAACCTTGCGATTTATTAGCACCATCTTTTGGGTGGTTTTTTTATGGTGTTTATGTTCTGGGAGCAAGATCCAGGAAAAGAACTTAATTTTCTTCTGAAAACCAGAGGTTGTAGTTGAATATTTAAGAAGAGGATCCAAGAAACATCCATGCTTCAGCACGAGCCATAGGAAGCACACCATTAAGCCACAAATCCTTTCCTCACCCTTATTCTTCCAGCTCTAATTGCAATAACTAAGCTGCATCTCTCTCTGTTTGGGATTTGTAATCCTGAACCTCTGCTTAGAGTCCAATGTCTACGTCAGTTATTTCTTCCAAAACACAAGCAGAGGAAACAGCTGACACTGCATCCTTTTACCCTGTTATTTATCAGCCAAGCAGGTACCACTTCCCTGAAATATGGAAATCTGTTCTTATAATTGGCCACACTATACTAGACACCAACCAACACCACAACTAAAACAACTAAAATTTTATATTAAAAAAAAAAATTTTTAATTACTTAAGAAGTATGGGGAGCAGGGGGAAGCACAATCTCATCCAAAAGCACTTGCACATGGTGTGTCACTATGTACAGGTCATTCCCGGCCATAGCTTACTAGCATAAAAGGGAAGAGACTGAGTAACATTTTTTTCCCACTCAAAATATTGCTTATTGAGTTGAATTAGCTGAATTTCACTAAGATCACACAGCATAGGTTAAAAGGAGATTTATCCACTCAGACAGTTTCAGAAGGGATGGAGTGTGTATCAGGTCCAAGACTTAACATCCAATAGAATAAGCCTATCCTGTAGTCACATAATTAGCTACAAAAAAGGACTACAGGGTACATCTTCAGGCTCCAGCATCCTTTAAGAGGAGGGAAGAGCTAACTGTACATAGATATTTTGGTTTAAAGCCACAACAAGGATAAAGGTGGTAGAACACATCCCTTCTAGAAGCCCTGCTAAATGTCTTGAGGTAGGAAAAGGGGACTGACTGCAAAGCGCAGAGCCAATTAGCACAGTGCCACTGAATCCAACCGTTTCATAAACGTCTAATGCTCATGGGTCTGCACAATGTAACATACCCCATGCTACAAACACTTGGTACAGGCTCTGTCATATTTTGACTTTCAGGCAAGGGAGAAGTTTGGGCTTTCAGAATGGCATTCACAAAAGGCAATAAACTAAACAAGAAGTTTCTAGCCAGCAGGAAACGTAAAGATTACGAGCAGGAAAAGAAAGGCTTCATCTACCATCTAGAAGACCTGTTTTCAAATCCTTTCTGCTTAACCTAAAGCAGAGGCTTGAATCCAGATCTGCCAGTTAAAAACAAAACAAAAAAACCCAAACCACACAGAGCTGCTCTATTTCCTTAGAAAAATGTACTGTTCTGACAACCCATCTTCCACACCTCTGGTGAAAGCGTTCAACTCTGAGCTGCAGTCAAGCTCCTACACTCCTCTAACACTGACTGAACTGGCTTTAAAAGCCCAAGCTGAGACCTCTCCCGCTGAATACCCAGAAGCCATGGTTCAAAAAGAAAAAAAAGAATTCAAGTCCTTGGTCTAACTCAAGCAAGCAGTGGGGTTCAGATCAAGGAAAATGCTTAACTACTGGGCAATACCTCCCACTCATTCCTAATAGATTGGGGTCCTCAGAATTACCACATCAGTAAGACAGGTGGGTGCGCAGCCTCTTACACTGGGTAGTTACCAAGAATTTACTACTAAAATTGAATGGTCTAACCACCCCAAAAAGGTGCAGTTCTGTTCAACTGACCTGTATGGCAAAAGAGGTGAAAGAGGAAGTGTATGTGTTTAATATGTGGGTGATACAAGGCTGTTCAATACCTTGAAGGACAAGATTAGAAATCAAAGGGTTTCTGACAAATTGGAAGGTTAGAAAATTGCATTTCAGTAAGAACATATTTAAATAAGGAAAAACGCAAAATTTTACATGGCAGCAGAAATTACCTGCTGCACAAACACGGGAAACGGTAAAAGCCAGACATCATTTCTGAAAGAGATGTAAGGGTTTTAGTGAATTATATGCAAAACATTAGCCTAGCTCATAAGACATGGGCAACAGCCCTTACACTCTCCTTCATATTAGCAAGGCTTCATCTAGAAGCATTATCATAGCTAGAAGCTACAACTAAAGGAACGAACGAATAGGAAAGATTCAGACAAAAACAGTGAAAACTAGTAAAAAGATTGAAAAACCATCTCTGAGAAAGATGGAACAAATCCAGATGCTTTAGCCTGGAGAATACTGAGGGTGGTAATGATAATAGTCTTCCAGCACATACAAGGTTATGGAGGAAAGGAATAAACTTTTGCTTGGCAGAAAGAGGAAGACGCAATGAGCTTCAGTTACCGTGAGAAAAAAAAAAGTTGGAAGGGTTCCTCCCTCCTCAGAAAATGACTAGAACAACTAGGACAAGTGAAGCTCTGGAACAGACTGCTGAGGGATGCTCTCGGACATGCATTCCCAGAGGTCTTCTCTTAACCCGGCAGCTCTGTCACACATGACACAGGGACAGCCGATCCTGCCTCATACTTGCACATTAGGGAAAAGCATCTGAAGGTGGATGAGCAACCATCCTTCCCTCAGCAGCACTCATCCCTGTAGGCTCACCCACTCACACAGAAATGTAAAAGGCAAGATTCGTGACACAGCTGAAGTGAACCACTCTGGACACAGTGAAGAGGTGATCCCCAGAGCCCCCTCAAAGGAGAGGATTTCAGTGATACATACCAGACCTTTCAGACCTTGTGCTGCATGTTACAATGCAGTGGATTCAAAGATGCTGAAAATGGTCCTCCTGAACGAAAGGACTAGATTATGATCCACATGAAGTAATTTTGTCTGGCTTCCCACTTTTTATTCACATTTCTGAACACTCACCACTGATGCAATGCCAAAAATACCTTAAATTCCCACTTGTCAGCAGTGTTTATTTTGTACACAAGTGACTTGTTCAGGCAAAGATAAGAGTCCAGAAGTTTGGACTGATGCTGAAAACTGAAGGATGGAGCTTGCAAGGCACCAGAAGTGAACTGTGGGGTCTGATGGAAGCAACTGGGAGAGAGTCTCACCCTTAGTACAGACTCAGAGCAGGACGACAAGCTTGAGGGAAAGGAGAAGAAAACATGCTGCTTATGGCCTAACCATCTTAACATCCCTCCTCCCACCTGTTCTCTCAGAGCACCCACTCTTTATGATGACACCACAAACAGAAAACACAAAGGAGAACCCCTTACTGCATTCTCTTCCATGTGCAATCTTGGCTATACTCTATTATTATATGTAACAGAGGCCTCGCGATAAATCCAAATGATGGGCTTAGGGCTTCAGAGGAAATGGCATGTGAGATGTGAAACTGCCATCTTCCGACAGTTTTCTAAATACATACTCAACCACAGTGAAAAAAACCAGCACTTGGATTTTGCAGATTACTTGCTATCATGTCCTAGGATCCAGCATTTGGAGGCAAACAGCGCTGGAACTCACCGAAGTCCAAAATCTAGAACCACTCAGTATAAACATTGCCTTTAACAGGAAGAAGGAAAACTTCAACTTTACAACAGTTTTGTTTCCTTATTGTTCTGAAGTTTCTGTAGATATTACATTAGATGGAAGGAAACCCAATGACCCATAGAAAGAGCCTCAATTAGTAAGGTTAACAGAAGCTGAATAGGTTGAAATTGGAAAAATAAGCACATTATTTATGTATCAATTACTACTTGCTCCCCATTTCAACAAAAGGAAATAAAATTTTCTCATCCTTCCTAACAATCCAGAGGCCTCCTCCTGCCCCAGCATAATTAGTGGTAAATTTCACCACAGCTCTCCATAAGCAATCAAAAAGGCTACCTAATTAAAAAAGTAATTAGTTTACACAGATAGATGTGAGTGGGTAGATTAGTTTATGAAAATAAAATGAAATTCCTCTGGATGCTTTTAGTGACTTGGCTTCCTGCTGTTTTACAGCTTCCACACATTTCCAAGGGAGTGCGTTAAAAAAAAAAAAAGACTCCATTTGCAAATGAAGATGGTACCTTTCAAAACCAATTGATCAGATATGTCAATTTTATAATTTGTCCTCTGTTTTCAACACAGAAAATAAACTTCATATTTTTGCATAAAAATCAATGCCTCCACAAAAGGACTAATGTGTTACGTTTCATTCTCTCGGGTCATCTACGCAATACCTACCACCATGTCATCTAGGCACCAAGCTGAACCAATGCTGAACCTGGAAAAGGAAGGCTTGAGCGCTATCACTCAGCACACCACAGGACTTGTAAGAAGCCAGAGCGGCTCCTGATACCAGACTAGACCAAGGGCTCTTTCCCCTCATCACCCTGCCACCAGGGGAAACACACTGGGCAGGAATGCAGTTTTCTCAGGGTGAAGATCAACCCTCACACTCCTGCAATTTCCCCAAATGCAGGAAACTTGATTGCATCATTGTGGTGGCAGCAGGGAGCTGTATTCTCACTCTTGAGCTGGGGGACAGGTGAGGGACACAAAAGCCAGTAGCCAATACTCAAGGGAAAACTGTAGAAACAAGTACAACAGATATCCTGGATGAGAACTAGGAAGCTCTACCAGGGAAATCAGTGAGTTAAGAAATCTCCTCCCTCAAGGGCTTTATCATGGCCAATAGCTACTGACAGACCTCACCTCCATGAATGCATCAAATACCATTTGTCATCTTCAAAAAAAATTGCAATAAAAACTCTAACCAGCACAACAGAGGAAGCTGACTTCTGAACACTGTGAAAAAAAAAACCCAAAACGTAAACTGTTACTCTCAGTTGAGCAAATTAAACAGCTGTAAACTTAAGTTTTATACTCCTTTAAATTAAGAAGGTATACTTGAAACTGAAGTTCTAGACAGTGATATCAAAAAAGATACAACTACCTATACTGAATTCTTTAACCGATTTGTTTTTAAAGGATCCAGAGACTAACTCATTTTGTTTGCCTTTGCTATTTTTGGAGTGCTACCCCCTGATTTGAGGAATATTGAGTCAATTGGAAATTTCTGGCTAATGTGGACTCATGAGAACCAACACTGAAGACATCTGAAATTCCAGATGTACCCTCAGGCACAGTAGATGGAGCTAGTGGGGGGAAAAAAAAGCAGCTTTTGGAACGATCAAAATGAAGCAATTTTCACATCAAAGCTAACAAACCTCAGATTACTTTGTCAAATCAATTTTAAATCAGTAACTAGCAACATTACCCACACACTGTTCAGCAGCCTACATAAAGTGAGATGGTGAACCTAGTCCATTTCTGAATATTACAGAACCACAGAATGATAGGGGTTGGAAGGGACCTCTGGAGATCATCTAGTCCAACCCCTCTGCTAGAGCAGGGTCACCTAGAGCAGGCTGCACAGGACTGTGTCCAGGCAGGTTTTGAATATCTCCAGAGAAGGAGACTCTACACCCTCCCTGGGCAGCCTGTGCCAGGGCTCTGTCACCCTCACGGTGAAGAAGTTTTTCCTCATGTTCAGGCAGAACTTCCTGTGTTCCAGTTTGTGCCCGTTGCCCCTTGTCCTGTCGCTGGGCACCACTGAAAAGAGTCTGGCCCCATCCTCTTGACACCTGCCCTTGAGATACTTATAAGCATTGATGAGGTCACCTCTCAGTCTTCTCTTCCTCAGGCTGAACAGCCCCAGCTCCCTCAGCCTTTCCCCATAGGAGAGATGCTCCAGTCCCTTAATCATCTTTGTAGCCCTCCACTGGACTCTCTCCAGTAGTTCTTGTCTTTCTTGAACTGGGGAGACCAGAACTGGACACAGGACTCCAGATGGGGCCTCACTAGGGCAGAGTAGAGGGGGAGGAGAACCTCCCTCGACCTGCTGGCCACACTCTTCTTAATGCACCCCAGGCTGCCGTCGGCCTTCCTGGCTGCAATGGCACATTGCTGGTTCATGGTGAATTTGTCACCCACCAGGACTCCCAGGTCCTTCTCCGGAGAGCTGCTTTCCAGGAGGTCAACCCCCAACCTGTACCGGTGCATGGGGTTGTTCCTCCCCAGGTGCAGGACCCTGCATTTGCCTGTGTTGAACCTCATGAGGTTCCTCTCTGCCCAATGCTCCAGCCTGTCCAGGTCTCGCTGAATGGCAGCACAGCCTTCTGGTGTGTCAGCCAGTCCTCCCAGTTTTGTGTCATCAGCAAACTTGCTGAGGGTGCACTCTGTCCCTTCATCCAGGTCATTGATGAATAAATTGAACAAGACTGGGCCCAGTACTGACCCCTGGGGAACACCACTAGTCACAGGCCTCGAGCTAGGCTCTGTGCCGCTGATCACCACCCTCTGAGCTCTGCCATTCAGCCAGTTCTCAATCCACCTCACCATCCACTTGTCTAGCCCATGCTTCCTGAGCTTATTTATGAGGATATTGTGGGAGACAGTGTCAAATGCCTTGCTGAAGTCTAGGTAGACAACATCCACCACTTTCCCCTCATCCACCCAGCCAGTCATGCCATCATAGAAGGCTATCAGATTGGTCAAGCACAATTTCCCCTTGGTGAATCCATGCTGACTACTCCTGATCACCTTCTTTTCATCTACATGCTTGGAAATGGCCTCCAGAATGAGTTGCTCCATCACCTTTCCAGGGATGGAGGTGAGGCTGACTGGCCTATAATTTCCTGGGTCCTCCTTCTTGAAGACTGGAGTGACATTGGCTTTCCTCCAGTCCTCAGGCACCTCTCCCGTTCTCCATGATTTTTCAAAGATGATGGAGAGTGGCTTGGCAATGACCTCTGCCAGCTCCCTCAGCACACGTGGGTGCATCCCATCAGGGCCCATGGATTTGTGGGTGTCCAGTTTGGCCAACTGATCTCTAACCCAATCCTCCTCAACCAAAGGAGGGCCATCCTTTCTCCAGGCTTCCTCTTACCTCCAGGGTCTGGGATTCCTGGGGGCCAGCCTTGGCAGTAAAGACTGAAGCAAAGAAGGCATTCAGTAACTCTGCCTTCTCTGCATCCTTCATGACCAGGGCACCCACCTCATTCAGCAGAGGGCCCACATTTTCCCTGGTCTTCCGTTTGTTACCAATGTACTTGAAAAAGCCCTTCTTATTGCCCTTGATGTCCCTTGCCAGATTAAATTTGAGGTGGACCTTAGCCTTCCTTGTAGCATCCCTGCATACCTGGACAGCATCCCTGCACTCCTCCTACGTGGCCTGCCCCTTTTTCCACATTTCGTGGAAAATTTAAGTTTTGCCAATAGTTCCTTGCTCATCCACACAGGTCTCCTGCCTCCCTTAACCGATTTCTTACTCCTGGGGATGCACTGCTCTTGAGCCTGGAGGAAGTGATGCTTGAATAATGCCCAGCCTTCTTGGGCCCCCCTACCTTCTAGAGCCCTAACCCACGGGATTCCTCCAAGCAGGTCCTTGAAGAGGGCAAAGTTAGCTCTTCTGAAGTCCAGGGTTGTAATCCTGCTTAGCATCCTGCTTCCTCCTCGCAGGATCCTGAACTCCACAATCTCGTGCTCACTGCAGCCAAGGCTGTCCCCAACCTTCACATCCCCAACCAGACCTTCCTTGTTAGTTAGTATGAGGTCCAGCAGCACCCCTCTCCTCGTTGGCTCTTCCACCACCTGCATCAGAAAATTGTCATCAGTGTTCTGCAGGAACCTCCTGGACTGTGTGTGCCTAGCTGTGTTGCCCCTCCAACAGATATTGGGGTGGTTGAAGTCTTCCATGAGAACCAGGGCCTGCGATCGTGAGGCTGCTTTCAGCTGCCTGTAGAAGGCCTCATCGACTTCCTCATCCTGACCAGGTGGCCTGTAGTACACACCCACAACAGTGTCCCCCATGTTAGCCCGTCCCTTAATCCTTACCCATAAGCTCTCGACCCGTTCTTTGTCCTCCCCTAGGCAGAGCTCGACATGCTCCAGTTGCTCTCTCACATAGAGAGCCACTCCACCACCTTGCCTTGCTGGCCTGTCCTTCCCGAAAATTACACACCCATCCATGGCAGCATTCCAGCCACGCGAGCTGTCCCACCACGTCTCTGTAATTGCTACGAGATCGTGACCCTGCGATCGCACTCAGATCTCTAGTTCTTCCTGTTCATTCCCCACGCTGCGTGCGTTGGTGTACAGGCATTTCAGAGAGGTAGTTGAGTTTGCAGGTCTCCCCGGAGGGGTGCAGGAGGATCCATCATAGCCATACACACCCTTAGGGGTGCATTATTGAGCTTTTACAGACAGCATCTAAAAAGCCATCACATTAGGTCCTCACTGTGCCAGGGGCTGTACAAATAAAGGAGAACAATAATCCAAGTGAGTTTATGGTGTCAATGATCATGTGAAGACATGAATGAGACATGCAAAGACTTCAAAAAAAGGTAACCAAGAGTCTCGGCCAGGAGGAAAAGATGGTGGCCACACCAGCTGGCTACTACTGGAAATCAGTTTCCTGCCACAGATAGGCAGAGCTGAGACTACATTAAACTGGAAGGAGGACAATCAGTGTTCTCACTTGGCTTTGAACTTAAGCCCCTGTGTAACAACAGCTGTAGGCAACAAAAGCTATGGAAAAAAATTAAAAATGCAGTCTTACAAGAACAAAGGACAGCTAGGAGAGCAGAGGTGACAATTAAAATCCCGTAATATCATATGGCAAATGGGACACTGCTAAACTATGAAGGGTTCCAAGGCAGAGCCGTTTCTTTTATGGATAACAGAGGGGTGAGAGTGGACAACTCATGACCTAAATACTAGCCCCTTCAAAGGAGCCTAGAACGGAGCTGACATGGAAACCAAACTACCTTCCAATTATTAAACTATCTTCTTATTGTTAAAAGGAGTAATGCCAGAGCACCATCAAGACACATCACAGGAATGAGGAGCCAAGGTAAGAAAGGTCAGACAGTTTTGCCAAGACTATGCACATCCTGCGGATAAACAGAAGATTCCAGTCCTTTCTGCACCAAACACATCACCTTCCAGAAAGACTCCTATTCATTTTTAGTGAAGAACTCAGCTGGAGCTAGACCTATACTCTCTATTTAGACTTCCAAATATCAAACTTTACACAAAAATTGCAACAACATCAGCTGCCTATGATCAAGAGCACTTCACAGCTGGCTTAACTTCAGATGTGCTACTCTTCATATAGAGGTCCTTCAGAAACAGACAATCTACTTTCAAGTTTTACATCTCCTTCATGAAGCTCAAACAGGAAAATATAAAGAATGTTCTGTAGCTTCATAGGCAAAAGGAAAACTCACACAATGGCCAGATGCTTGATGAGCCAGATACAGACAAACTGTTTTAGAGCAATTACTAGGCAGAGCAGTAGACCACTATTGGGGCCAGGTTACCCATAGCACTGCAGTTTTGTTTTGTTGTTCTTCAGCAAATCAATTAGTCTCTCCAACCTTTAGTTCACTTTTCCACAAGAAAAAACCCAACCCTAAGTGTTTTAAGCTTTGTTCTCCCAGTGGTGATGTCAGGATTATTTCAATTTAGTACTTCTGTCCTCTGGTGAAAGTTAAGTGAACAAACTACACTTAACAGAAGAAGCAAAAGTACATTATCATTAAGAAGTTTACACTCGCACAAGCTTCAGAACTTCTTGACAGTATTAAGTGCAGAAGTTAATCAGCCCGGGATATTGTAAGTGTGCAGTATGTTGTATTACAGGTAGTTAATACTGCTAACCAAGCAGAAGCAATTATTCTCTTACAAGAGAAAAATCATACACATTGCAAGATTTACACATGAAAAGGTACTTTCAATCTCTAGCGTTTTTTTTAAAGTCTTCTGTACTAGAACTCAGGTTGTCAATGGTGGTAAATCTGATTGAAGTGCCCAGGTGGAGAGGGCAGGATGAAGAGGAATAAGAGCTGGAGCGCCTATTGCCAGGTAGTTAGAATAACTCTGGATGCACAAGAGTTGGGCTCCTGGCAGAGAATGAATCCAAATGCTTATCTAAAGCCAAAGAATGAATCATGCCCTGCCTTCCGAAACCCAACAGCTGCCCAAAAGCACATACACTGTGCTAAAAATGGAATCATGGCAAGAACATCACAAAGGACAGCATGCTTTACTATCCAGGATAAAGACCTTAAAAAGATGTCACAAGACAAAACGTTCACTCCCTGTCAGCTACTTTTTGAGCTACAACTAGGTGAGAGAAGTTTTACCAATGCTTATATACAGACAAGCCTTCTTTGAGCTCTTATTCCCACTAGGAATCTCAATAAGCAGTCCAAGAAGCCCGCTACTGTTTTCAAACATTGAGTTCAAAAAGGAACACACTTATCCTGACTGTATTGGGCTATTTTATCTCTGCCTCTCTAATTCTCCCCCTGCAGAGCAGAAGGAAGGCATACTCTGAAGACAGCACAGGAGAGAAGAGCAGTGACAGCTGGGAGCCATCCGAAGTAAAGAAGGCCATTTGCAGGAGGTTTCCTCCCCCAGCATGTCACCATCCCCTGCACTAGGCTCTCTCTCCCACAACCCCTCACTGCTTCATTAGCTGTAAGTGATGTGGCTTAGGAAGGAAGCAGAACTTTAATCACATTCAGAGAGGCTAGCATTGCACACGGAGACTTGATTTGCTGACTACCAGCAACCAAGCCCCACATTGTGTTCTGGCACCCTCCCCAATCTGGACAGCTCAACACATGACCTCCTCCCTAGTTCCTCACCCTCACAGAGTGGAAATGAATAACAACACCATCCTTGCCACCCTTCCCTCCAACGCTAAAAAAGAAAACCCAGTACCTTCAGTTGAAAACCACTCTCACACTGCCCATCTGAGTACGAAAAGGGCAGTAATTATGATGGAGTTGCTGGACTCACTGACCCAAAAGGCCTCTTTCAGCCCAGTCTTACAAGACGCCACCACTGCCATCACATTCTGCATTTTCTGTGGCTACAAGGCTAAACTCTCTCATACCATGACTCTAAGGTGTGCTTTCATGCAAGTTTACCCATCCAAGTAATAGCTACAATTCTAGGCTGAAAGTAACCTACCTAGAGCAGACTTCATTTATGCCAGGTGAAGATAAACCTAGTCAGGCACTTATCATACTTGCGACATGTTATTGCTCAACTGTGTTGACTAGAAGCCTCTACTAACGAGATGAGTACAATTCCCCCAGTGCTTGTCACCAGGAGATGAGGCACCTGCAGCCTGATCAGCTGCAATCATGAGCACATGCTGCTCTTTCAATAAGAGAGGCAAAAGAGGTTCCAGGGCTTTAATAATTTCATGCCTGGTCACTACTCTACAGCTAAATAAAATACTTTTTTCTGTACAGTACTCCAGTCCCCAAACACACTATTTGTCCCAACACACCAGTACCTTCTGCCCATTACAAAACTTGATACCTTCTTCTCAACTGGAGCATAAAGAAAAAATGGCTTTCAGTCCTGTAGCTTCTCTAACAATAGAGGATATAAAATTATGGGTGCTGAGTCTCAGCTCCCCTCATAGCACCCTGCTTACAGTAAACATCTACTATAGTTAACCTGTGCTTTCAATTGAGAAGGGACAGCGAGGTTTAAATGTGAAGAAATCCATGAGACTTATGTTGAGGTTTGTACTATTCCTCACTACAGCTGGAGCATGAGAAAGTTGTCCCATGTTCATGACAATTTCAGGAGGCAGAGATGTTTCTTTTTGTGGAATGTCATTTCAAACATTGTAAGCCATAACTGAAATATCAGCCACTGGCCAGACTAATCAGGAGGAGAGAGGCCTGCAGGTAGAAAAGTTTGCATCTATGCAGAGAGGAGAACACAGACTAAGCAAACAATGGTAGAAGGTCTGAAAATAAAACCCAAACAGAAAGATGAAAAAGAGTAGTTTTTGAGAAAACATTTATTTACCTCTTTCCAGCCAGCAGCAGAGTCTCCTGAGAATCCTGGTTTTTATTTTCTAAACATGACTTCCAACTTCTTCCAACAGAACCAGTCATCCAAAAACGTCTTCTCCTAGAAGAAAAAAAACAAACTACAATCTTAAGAAAGCTATTCCGTAGGGCTAACGTGTTTATGGTCATAAACATAAGTACTACCAACAGGATATCCTGAACTAGCATCTGGCTGGCCCCAGCACATCTCCATCCTTTTACAAAGTACCAAAATGGGAAAAAAAAATCACTGTCTGAGATGTATATATATAAGTTGTAAATAGTTTAAGACTACAAAATGCTATACATACACAAATACACTGAAAACACAGAGAGAGTCAGTCAAAAAAAAAAAACCAAAACAACCTCGCCACAGCAGAAGAGCAGGACAATTCTTCAACCCAGGGGCCACCAGTGCTCCTGCGACTCCCCACTGCTGAGTGCAGCCTTCCTGCATTTTTTGCTCATGTCACACAGACCTTTTTCCTAATCAAGAAACTTGACCTTTACCATCTATTTCAGGTATCAGGCTGAAAGGTGAAATGCTTTTGGTGATAATGAGAACAAAATGTAGATTCCATCTCCTCTTTAAGTTAGTGAGAGCATAAGCAAAGAAAGAAAAATACCCTGGCCTTTATTTTATTTTGGTATTTCATATGCAAGCTGTTTTTCTTGATTAGATGACAAAACACCAATATGTGCCCAATTTTACACGATTAAAAACAAAACAAAAAGCTAGGGGCAAAAGCAAAACAGTGCTTTTCCCTCCGTCACACAGCAGAGCCAGCATGTAATTTCCCCAGGGAACGTGAGACAGCCTATTATCTCATTTGCTTCCCTTTTATTTTACGTAAAGACAGCGCTTTGCTCTCAAACAGGCCTATTCCCTCAGAGGCGCCGTCGCGCGCCCCGCCCAGCGCCGCCACGCGAGCTCCGGCTCGGCCGTTAGGAACGGCGCCCTCTCACACAGCCCCGAGCTGAAGCAGCGCCGCTACCTACGGTGGTTTCACTCCCGCCTCTCCTCCTCCTCCGGTACCTTGAGACGCCGCTGACACCGGCCACCACTCCTTTTCTTCACCGTCGCCTTCTCCGTCCTGGCCCAGTACCGCCTCCCGCCTTGCGCTGCCCAGCGCATGCGCGGCAGGCGGCCAGCGCGGCGGCCATCTTGGCGGCTTCGCGCCTGTGACGAGCAGGGGATTGAGCAGCTGAGGTGGCCCTCCTTTGTGGGCGAGCTGCAATTCATTTTCCTAATTAGCCATTTTAGGTCTAATCCGCGTTCCCTGACTCCACTGTTTGTCCCTGCTTTGTTGTCTGGGAGGGGAGTCGACTTGCGTTCTCACAGCTTTTGCCTTTTGTTTTCCACCTGCATGGCGCGGCCGGGCCTCGGGCCGGGCCTCAGGCCGGGAGCTGCCCGCGGCTTCACGCGGCCGCCGCGGGGCTGGGGGCAGCTCCCCGGGGCTGCACGGCGAAGGAAGGGCGATAGTCGAGCCTTTCGGTAGGCTGCGCGGGAAGTCTGTGGCGAGTGCTGGGTGTACGGGGCGGGTGCGCAGGGGGAGGGAGCCGTTAGGCGTTGCTGGTCCTCGTTAAAATGGCTGCACTAATGGCTTTTTACAAATTAGCCATAATCAAAATGCCCATTTCCAGGCGCTGCCCGCGGGCGAGGAGAGCGCGGCCGGCCGTAGGTGCCCGTCCGTTGCCGAGCCCGCTGAGGGCGGCGAGGAGCTGGAGGCAGGGCTGCCGCCGCCGGCCGGGGGGCTCGGCTCGGCCTGGCTTGGCGAGGGGCGCTGCGCCCCTGTCCTCCCCGTATACAGCGCCGGGGGCTGCGGCCGCGCCCAGCCCTGCGGCCCGGCCGGGAGCGGGAGCCCGGCGCTGGGTTTTCTCAGCAGTTTAGATATTTTGTGCAACTCCCAATATTCACCCAAGCCTCATTACCACCTCTTAATGAGACCCCTTTACTCCGTGACGTGCAACCGCTCCATCTCATTAAGGAAATCGCTCTTCAATGCTGATTATTTTATTTGCAGCCATAATTATATTTCTTTCGGCTAAATCACGGTTTAATCGAGCCCACATGGAGGGCAGCAGCACTAATTACAGCGGGAGATGCGGTGGCGGTGGCTGTTCGCCTGCCCGGCCGGAGGAGGAGGTGCCGAGGCGGGCGCGGGCGCGGCGCTCCCCTGGCGGGGCCCGGCCGGGGGCAGGGCGGAGGGCCAGGGACGGGGAGGTGGTCTCAAACACAACAACTTATTACTTCTAATTCCCCGACTGTCACCAAATCACCTGCACGAAACAAGAATCTAATTTGTTAAGCTGGCATTTCTGCAGATGGAAGATCGATTTTCTCTTTAGATTTCTCTAATTGAGTGAATATAGACGCCCCGAATTAGCCGCGCTCGGGCAAGAGGGGAAGGGAAGGGGAGAGGGAGGGGAAAGAAAAAAGTCAACAAAAATCATCCTTGTAAAATAAGCCATATTACGTCCAGAATTGCCCCCCAAATAATAAAGGAAGGTGGATCGAAAGGTTCCAGACTGAGTGACAGTCATATTTCTGGAACTAACTGTTTTTTAAAAGAAAAGGTTAGGACGGCTGGAGAATGCTAAGTAACGGCGTGGGGGAGAGATGGCTGAGCTCTGAAATTGCTTACAGAATTACATTTGTTTTTCGTGTGATTTTATTAAAAGTCACTCCTCATCTCCAGAATGCGTGAAAATATCTACTTTCCACTCAGATACACCACATTAACTTGTTGGAGGCGAATTTGTTTGTTTGTCTATTTTATTTATTTGCCAGATAAGATTGATGCAGTCTTATTAGCGCTATATCTAGTTATAGGAAGAGATAAGGATGAGATGTTTTCTTTTTATTCCAATTACTAGACTTGTCACCTAACTGAATAACTGATATATGATTATTTATCTTGAGTAAATAGAAATCAGAAAAGCAGCCAACTTAACACATACAAACAAAATATGTATGTTCCTTATTACTATATACCACCTATGTAATTGAAGAGATTAAAACTACGGCCTTAAAAGGGAGAAAGTTAAATACTCCAACCACGTCAGTCTCCGATGCGTATTCTTTCATTGCTACGCCTGGCGGTTTATTTATCCAGCCGGTTGGGGAGATTTCGGACTTTAAAAAATACGGGCATGTGTTAAATAAGTTGCTCAAAGCTCAGAGGGAAGAGTCTTCTGGGAAGTGAGCTCTTTCCCTAAACAGAGATGTATCTGAAAAATGCTTTATGCCGGCGTTCCCCTCGCCTGGGGGCAGCCCCGGTAATTCCTGTCCGGCTGCATCAGCTAGAGCGGAGTGCCCTGCGCTTGGGCTCCGCGTTCTTAAGTTTACGGAGTTAATGTTACGCCAAAAGCCTATACATACAGACATGCATACAGAGCTGGAGGGAGCGGGGGAGGTGACTTTTGTGTATGAAGAGTTCGCGTTTGGACGGGGGAGAGCGGGTGGGGGGCGTCAGGCATACCTTTGTGTTAAAATAGCTTTTCCCCCACAAAAGACTGGTTGTCACAGTTCTGATGAAAATTAATTGGTAGAAGCCGTCCTGTCCCTCCGAAGCAACGGCTTCGCTGCCGAGAGGTTCCCCGCAGGCTGCCAGCGAGGAGGCAGGCGGCGGCGCAGCCCCCGGACCGGGAAGCGAAGGGGAAAGGGGGTCCTGAACCGCGGCTGGGGACGGGCGCGGGGGAGCCCGGCTCTGCCGCCGCCCTCGGCGAGGCTGCGCTTCTCGTCAGCCGCCGTCGCCCCTGCCTCGCGTGCCTTTAAACTTCATAAAGTGGCTTTCAAAGAAGTGTATTTATTGCGGCTACAAAATGCTGCATGCAGCCTAATGTCGTAAAGCCGCGACGATCATCACATTTAGCTCTGACTAGCATGAATAAATCGGGGTCTGTAGCTGCTGGCAGCCTTGTCCTTCATTTCCGAAGAAGTCATATTTTCGAGAGGGTTGATTGAAATAAAAACACGTGTTTATGTTTTTCCATTTCTTAACTCCAAATTACGCCTAACGAAAGGATATAGTTTGATTTGTCATTCGTGTTTAGGGTATGCCGATGTGGAAAAGTAAACAGGAGCCTAAGTCACTTGATTTGTTTTCTGTAAGCAAATAACACTCAAAAGCATAGCTGTAATTTACAATGAATTAAAATTGATTCTTTTCATCAGGCAAGAAAATAGGGAAATGTGAGGTCGTTAATTATTGAGGGAGGCGCTTCTCATTAAAGCGAACAATGTTACAATGCAGCACTGAGGAGCGGGAATGTGAATAATAATATCCGATATTTCAGCACTACTGTCTGGAAATACAAAAAAAAAAAAAAAAGAAAAAGAAAAAAAAAGAAAAAAAGCCGCGCGAAGAAGCCAGGCAACAAAAAGTTACATTTGATAAACGCTGTGAGCGTTGCTAAGTGTAAAAAGCAATTACGGTGCTCTGCATACAGCAGCCCCCTTAACTGGGTGGATGCTCAAGAAATACATAGATAAAATATCAAATTACAAACCTTATCAGCCATTTACGCCAAGCTACCCTGCTGACTTTAGCAGTTTAACCTTATTTTACCGTGTTTCTCGCTCCAAATATAATTATTCTGATAAAAGAAGGTTCTGTTCCTAAATCAGAGCAGAATTGGTTAAATACACTTGTTTATATTACAGCCTCATTCAATCAGGGCTTGAGTTTAGCCGGGAGGGGAGGGGAAGAGCTCCGGGGGCTGGAAAGTTCTCTACCCTCTCTTCCCAGGGTCACGGCGCTGGAGAATTGGGGTGACAGCGCTCCCAAACGCGGCACGCCCCGCTCCCGCGGCCCTGACTCGGGCGGGTCGGGAGGTGGGCAGGAGCGGGGGGCGGCGGGGGGAGCCGGGCCGGGACCCCGGGATCGGGCCCGCCGGGCGCCGCCGGGAAGGGAAGGGATGGAGAAGGAAAGGGAAGGAAGGTGCGGGGGGAGATGATCTCGCAGTGCCTAGCCCCTTGGCAGGCGCTCCTGTACGAAATTCAATCTCTATTTTTTATGAGAAGTAAACTGTCTAAATAAATTTTATTAGGGGCGACCAATATATTTTCTGGTAGTTCCCTTTGTTCCAGTTCTACGTGTGTGTAACAATCTAAAACCTATTTATTGAGGAAAAATCACTGGATCCGTCATAGAAAATCCTTTTACTTTGCTCTGAAGTGATTTCTGAAGACACTCTTGTCACTCTGAAGATTTTGGGCCATTGTGCTAAAGCCGTTCCTTGTTAGGAACTTCAGTTCCTATGATCATGTGGGGAATACCGTAAATTATAACAGGGAATGGACTTGACTGGCAGTTTTCTGGCTACATTGGGAAAATGGAAAGATGACGGGGAATAAAATCCTTGTAAATACATCTCCGACGCTGCCCAGGTGAATTCAGGCACTTGACAAAACAGGAGTGCGCGGCAGCGGAATGCGATTAGGGTATTTTACATATGCCCCATTGTCATTTTCTTTCTGACACGCTGAAGTGTCAGCCCTGGCCGCTCTTTTCGCTCCCGCACACTTCCTTCCCTGATTTCCCACCTTCCCTTAAGACGATTGCGCTCTGAAGTCTTGGAAGAAATGATTTAGTTTGTTTATACTGCTATAAAAATCAAGAGCAATAGAAAAGTCATAAAATGAAGCGCGCTATCAATCACACCGCAACATTGTTATTCAGCAGTTACTAACAGAGATTGATAATCCTTTGATTTCATCCCATTGTTATTACTCTGATGTGTCTGCGCATTAACTATTACACATTTATTTATCGACCTGAAACATACAACAACACGGCGGAGATGCACACGCACGCCGGCCGCCCTGCCCGCGGCGCGCTCGGCGGAACCCGCCTGCAGGCACCTGCGGCGCCCGGACGCTTGTGCCAGCAGCTTCAGCTGAAACTGCACCCCAAAATCCTCCGGCCGACCCCTGACCACTCGCGTCGCTCCGGCCCCGCGTCGGGCCGGACCCGCCGCGGCCGCGAAAGGCTGCGGGCCCCGCGGCTCCCGCCCGCCACGGCCCCCGGCCCGCACCGCGCCGGCGGCGGCTCCGCGGGCTCCGCTCCGCGGGTCCCGGCGTCGGGCCGGGGGCCGGCCTTCGGGAATTTTCACCCCCGGGGCTTCCCCTCCTGCCCTGGAGCTGCACACAGACAATAATTTTCAAAGGAAAAAAGCGAAACAAACGAGCCATCTCCGCTGTCCCCCATCCAACCGGGAAAAAAAGGAAAAAAATCCCGAAGCTCCCACCCCACCTCCACCTCTTTCTCTCTCTCTCTCTCCAGCTAAATTGTGGCCCGGCTCTGGGTCTCTCGCTCCGCTCTTAGCGGCCGTTCCCCGGCACCCAGGTTCATTGCAACAGCCCGACGTCTCGAAAGCTGAATTGAAACAACGCAGCTTGAGCGGGGGGAGAAAAAAAAAAAAAAGCAGCAGCAACAAAACTGCCCTAGAGATCGGTCGGCCGGTTCCTTTGTCTCCTTGTTCAGTCGCAGCCGAAACCCCTGCACATCTGAGCTGCAAACAAAACCACTCTTGCATCTGTTCGCATGCGGTATTTACAATGTTTTGTGTAAGTCAATTGGATGGCGGAAAAAAAAAAAGGCATTGGCGCTGTATTATTTAACACAGACTTCACTGGGCTCCCTTTTTGGTGGAAGCTTTATTTGCACTAAATGAATAATCTTAATTGCATCACTTTTGAATTAAAAATCAATGTTAATCAAGTTGGAAGTAGTAAATATCAGTTTTCATTGTGCCCGGGTAGAGGGTATTTTTCTTGTTTTGCAAATAAAAATACAAGTCAAATAACTTTAAAAGGGCATTATGTTCTGCTACAAATACAATTGAAACGGATTGTTTAGGAGCGGATCAGAAATGGTACAGAATTTTGCACTTAATTTCCTCAGTTATCATTTACAATAAGAACCTCTTGGCTTGACAGCCAAGTCTAAACAGTAGTAAATTAGTACAAATTTATACTGATTTTACTCTAATAATCGTAATAAAAGCTTATAGATTTGGCACTAATTACATAAATGCCTAATGATCTTGAAAATTACTCTGGTTAGAAATATATTACTAATCTAAACTTTGTTGTTGGCTGGCTTTGAAAAATCAGAACATTAGAAATGGTTCGCTTCACTTGTGCAAAGCACTTTAAATTGTTCAAGTAGTTTAACATATTCAAGAGGAAAATAAAAAGCATTTAACTTTATTTACTGCTTTAAATTGAGTTTGTAGGCGAGCCGAACTTGGAAACTTTACCCGAAAAGACAGGGTTTACGGGCTTTTAAATCCCGGCCCGGGAGGCGGGCTGGCCGGGCGGCCGGGACGCGCGGCGTTCGGCTCCCTTTCCCCGAGCTGCCGTGGGCTTCTGCACCGAGCGGGGCCGGGGCGGCGCGGCGGGGAGCCCCGGGGGGCAGGGCACCGAGCGGGGCCTGGGCGGCCCGGGCGGCTGCGGCAACCGGCGCAAGTTTCTCTTTCCTCGCCGCCCCGCAGCCGTCGGGGCCCGGCGGCGGCGGCGGCGGGCGGGTGGGTGAGAGCCGGGCCGCGGTCTCCGCCGCCGCCCCCGATCCGGTCCCCGGGGCGGCCGGCGAGCGGGGCCAGCGCTGCCCGCCCCCGCGCCGCGCCCCGCAGCCGCCCGCGCTCACCCGCTTACATCCCCCCGGCAGGCGCTGGGCTTGCGAGCCACCCCCGGGAGCCTGACCGGGTCGGGTCCGAGGAGACATTAAAAAAAATTTAAAAAAAAGGAAGAAAAAACAATAAATGAGAGGTGACCCGGAGGGGGAGGAGGGTGGCAAATGTGCATTTGGAAGAGCAGGGGAGAGGGGAAGGAGGGCGGCGAAGGCGAGCGGAGCAGGGGAAGGGAGCGCGGCGCGGTGCGGGCCGGGCCGGGGCGGCGGGAGGCCGGGGCGGCGGCGGCGGGCGGGCGGCGGGCGGGCGGAGCGGGGCGCTCCGGGCGCTGACATTTGCAGGCTGCCCTCCTGATTGGTCCCCGCGCCGAGCTGCTCACGGGTTCATTGAAGTGTTAAGCACCTCCCCGTCTCTCTAAAGGACATTATAATGCAAGAGACCCCCTTTTTAACCACACACCGAATTTTCTTTCATTTAGGCGATCTATCCATATATATATCTTATATCTTATATCTATTTTAAATAACTTAAGGCCGCTAAAATTTGGGGGGGAACAGCCTTCGCCCTGGAGCGGTGCACGATGCTGTCTCATGCCGACCTCCTGGACGCCCGTCTCGGTGAGTTTCCCCCAGCACCCCCCCGCCCCGCGGCGGCTGCACCGGCGGCGGCGGCGAGCGGGGAGGAAGCCGGGGCAGGAAATTGACAATTTGTTCCTTATTTTACCTTAATGCGATCTAAATGGGCTAATTCCTTTAAAAGTAATTGTACTGTATTAAAGTTTAATTTGATTTAACATCGGAAAAAAAAAAAAAGAGAGAGGGAGACCTACGGAGTATGTAGATCTACAGCGAGTTGTGGATCATTTAATTTCTCTCTCCCTGTTTTTACATACATACCTACACATTATTACTATGATGATGATGATGATGATTATTATTTTAGGACAGATGAGCTCGATGGTATTTACGGAGGAGTTCTGGGTGGCCTTTTCCTGCTCGCCTGTTCGTTTTCCTCTCCCCTTCTTTTCCTTTAAAAAAAAAAAAAAAAAGACAAATATCTGTATCTACCTATTTATGGTTATTCATGCGGTTGTTTAGAGGAGAGGAGGGAGGAGAGGGGAAAGATTGGCCAGGGTGACCGAGGTCCCCGCACATCTGTCGGGGAGGTAAAGCTCCCGGCAGCAGGGCGACTCGAACGTTATTTCTTTCTCTCCGTCTCTTTCTTTTACCAGCCCCGCTGGAAAACCCAAGCTGAACCCGGCAAAACTTGCCCTCCTCCCCGCTCCCCTCCCTTGGTCTCGCAAGGGGCGGCACGGCAGGGAGATGGTTATTTAAGCAGGAAGAGGAGCTGCTCGGTGTAAAGTTTTCTCTCCCGCGCCCGGTTTGCGCCGGGCCGGGGGCTCTGCGCGCCGCGGAGCCGAGCCGGGCTGCGGGGCTGGCGGGCGGCCGGGGGGCGGCGGGGGGCGGCGGGGCGGAGGCGGGTGCGGTGGCTGGATGCCTCTCGCCGGCTCGGTGCGCTGGAAAGCGGCTCTGATGGATACATGCCCGGCTGCAGGGGAGTGACCGCGGCTCCTTTGCTTCCGCAGGGATGAAAGATGCGGCCGAGCTGCTGGGACATCGGGAGGCGGTGAAGTGTCGGCTGGGCGTAGGGGGCTCGGATCCGGGGGGACACCCGGGAGACATGGCTCCCAACTCGGACACGGTGGAAGGGACCACCCTGTTGCCGGGGGAGGACATCACCACAGTGGGATCCAACCCCAGCTCCTTAGCCGTCAGCGCCAAAGACCCCGACAAGCAGCAAGGCCAGCAGGGCGGCCAGAACCCCAGCCAGGCTGGGCAGCAGCAGGGGCAGCAGAAGCAGAAGCGGCACCGCACCCGCTTCACGCCGGCGCAGCTCAACGAGCTGGAGAGGAGCTTCGCCAAGACCCACTACCCGGACATCTTCATGCGGGAAGAGCTGGCCCTGCGCATCGGCCTCACCGAGTCCCGGGTGCAGGTATGAGCAGCCGCCCCCGCGCAGGGCCCGCCCCCGCCGCGCCCGCCGGCCCCTTCCCCGGGCGCACCCACGGCGGCACGGCCGGCCGGCGGCGAGGCCAGGCACGACGGGGCGGGGGGGGGGGGGAAGGTGGGTGCCCCCAAACCTCCGTCCGACGGCGGGAAAGGAAAGCCACCCCTGAACGCAACAGTTTGGGCAGGAAACCTTGAAATTAGACACCCTCCGCCCCACTTCGCGCAAATCTGTCCCCTTGGCATACCCCCTTGTCCCCTACCCGCCTGCAGCGCGGTGGTCCCGAGCGGGGCGCGGGCGGAGCTTTCCCCCGCTCCGCGGCCCAATGCGGGGCAGGAAAGAGCCCGGGGAGGCACAGCCCGAGAGGGGCGAGTCTCAGCCCTGGCAATAGCTCGGCGCTAACGGCGAGCCCAAACCGCTGGGGCATTGCCCGCCCTCCCCGCTGCGGGGTCCGGCGGCGGCAGAGGGGCGCGGGGCCGCTGTCCAGGGTGCTGCTGCCGCTGCTGCCCGGCGGTGAGGGGGGCCGCTGTCCAGGGTGCTGTCGGTGCCGCTGCCCGGCGGGGCGGGGGGCGCGGGGCCGCTGTCCAGGGTGCTGCCGGCGACGCTGCCCGGCGCCGCCAGGACAAGGCGTCCCCCGGACGCCGCCGCCGGGAGGGTCAGGGTGGGGGGCAGAGGAAGGCACACAGGCTCGTGAAGAGGCACTTCCCTAAAAGGCAGTTGTATTTGGAATCGGAGTTTCCCCGTACTGTTTTTCATAATGCCTGGGGACGGTAGGTGTAGCGAGTAACTCCGACATCTAGGATATACTTTGTTCTCTAAAGTACATATATATCCATATGCAGATAGACATATATATATTTGCACGCAGGCACACAAGAAACTATTTAGTCAAATAAATGTAAACGAAATTTGGCAAAGAGGGAGATGGATCCAACCGCTAGACTGCTCAGATGCAGCTTTTGTGTGTAGAGAGATATTTTAGGGACTTTCTGGGCGAGTCCCTTCCGAGGAACGAAAGCCCGCACAATGGAAGCACTTGTGGGATGTGCATCCCCGCTCAGCACAGCGCACGGGGAATGCCGCCGCACTTCACCGCAGCCGGTGTTCAAAATCCCTCTCGGCAAGCCTAGGCTCCTCAGCTAAATAGAAGAAAAACACGTTAAAAGAAATCCCTAAATGAACGTTTTTATGAACAGAAAGCGACTCCGTTCTCGCATGTGACAGAAAATACACGTCTGCTTTTAAAAAGTAAAACAATTCGACTCAGCCTACACAGGACTATAATTAGTTTAAATTAAGAAAGAAATTAGATTCACAAATAAAATATAATTGGACAACTGACTCTATGAAAAAAGAAAACGAGGTCTATTAAACTTTATTGGGTTTCCCAAAGGTTAATGATACCAATTTCAATATTAGGAGTGTGGTAAATGAAGTAAAATATAAAATATAAAATGGAAATAGTTATTTTCTAACAGCACATCAAAGAAATTCGTAGGAAGAAAGACAAAGTGTTTTAATGGCCTTGGCATAATCTTAAACCAATGCTAATAGCTCGAGACTGCTGATAAAAACAGTTTAATAGAGTGGCAATTTAAATATTTTTTACAATAATGTTCTGTAGTTTAAAAAGTAATCAGATCAACATAACCTTCTTAATTAACACTTCAAAATGATTAACATTATGTAATCTAAGGCAAAATAATTTATGGATAATGTATTTACTTCACAATCCAATGTATCACTGCTCCTTGACCAAATTTAAATTAAATAGTAATCAGTTTATGTTCTTATACAAGTACTTTACAGTTTTCTTTATAGTTAACAGATTGCCTACACATTCCTTGCAGCATGTGGGCTCCACACTGATTAAGGAATGCTCCAAATACTTAATTTATAGTGGCTGTATATGTTTTTAAGGGTTTTAGATGCTAGGATAAATCACCTCTTTCCTCATTTTAGATCTATATTTAATGTATATGATACATTTAAATAATTATTAAAGCGGCTGGTGCTTAAACGGGAGTCCAATTCCACGTCTGATATTGCTCTGCTTTTCAGGCTGGTGTAATAAAACCATTCTTTTTATAGCATGCCATTATTAGAAACCAATTTCAGAATTATTTATAACCTGGAATGGCTTATTAAGCAGCAATGCGAGAATCATGCAAATTACGCGATCAAATGCAATATAATAAGCATAATCATTAGTCTCTAGCACGGATTAATTAACTTTCAATATTTTATTTACATAAAAACCAAATCAGTGAAATAACTTCTGCACAGTCAGGCTTGCCTTTCAATATTTTATACGAACAAAAATAATGTGCTGTAATTCCATTGACCGTGTCCCCCACAATGGTCCCGTCAGCTGCCACATCTTAATAGGGGACAAGCTGAGAGTATTTTCTAGTTTTCTAATGGAATGAGAAATTGCATTTTCTTCCTCTCCCAGCACTATTAAAGTGTAATGAATTCGGCCCAGAGTTCACGGCTGGCTGATCGAAATGAACCTGAGATCTGAGCTTTAATACAGCTCTCCAGATTTCCTACCAAATCTTCACATTAATCATCCGCTGGATTCCAATGAGATCTTCATAAAGCTTCGGCTCCTGGAAAAAAAAAAAAAAGAAAAGAAAAGAAAAACAAAAGTGATATTCTCTCCCCTTCTCTCTCTCTCCCTCCCCTCCCCCCTTTACAACTGGGGAATTAAATGGGCTATATATTTTAAAATACATTTACAGTATGTCTATATTACTGTAACAGCAGACATCATCAAGGTAGATTTTTAGATTCCAACCTCCATTAGATTCTCACTGTTGTATTAATAATTTTCAGGGGCTAGTTGCATTTTAAAAGGAGTCCAAAGTTGCCAAACGCTCGCGGTTAATATATTTCTAGAGTTGTCATGTGTGCATTTTCAAAATCTCCCCCAGGTTTTGCCTGCGTTTTAATCTGTCATGCACTAGTTTTCAACTGGAAACATTCACATTTTAAAAGCATATGCAGCACAGCTATGAGCTGAGGCGATCAGACCTGATGGAGATTCTTTACAACACCAGTAAACCATGAAACATAAAAAGATTTTGTAGCCGCAATTTAACTATTAACCCTAAAACATAATTGAACGCGATTTTTCGGTTATTCATATAACATTTAGCTCCCTAACGGCTGTTCATCCCCGCTAACGGGCGCCGGCCTTTCTCCGTTTGGGTACGTAGCACGAAGCCACCGACTCCAGCCGGTCCGGGCACCGCGCTCGGCTGCATTTCAGGGGGACCCGGCTCTTCCCCCCGACAACTGCCCCGCTGCTTTCGGCAGCCGTGCGGCGCGACCCACCAACTCATCCCTGCCTGCATCGCGAACACCCGCTGACCCAAAACACATCTGTTTTTTTTAAAAAACCCCAAATGCGGGCGGTTTGGCGGGAGGGTTTCCCGCCCCGGCACCCGGGCGGCGCCGGGCGGGAGGGCTGGCCCGGGGCAAGGCTCCCCGCCCCGCCGCGCCCCGCTCCGGTGGCGGCTCGGGAGCGCTTCCGCGCAACGCCAAGAGCCGTGGGCCGGTCATTCATTTTTTGTTCGTGTCATTGTTTTTTTCGGGGGAGGCTAGACTCCTCTCCCGGAGCCTCCCCCCGAGGGAGGGAGGCCGCAGGCGGCTCCGTCCCGGGACGTGCACATTTATCGGTTTCGTTATAAGAAGTGCCAGCGGTTTCGTTAACCCGTGACGGGGACACGCGTGGGGCGGCCGGTGTGAAAAGCGGCCGTGAGAGAGACAACGGTCGAGGGGGGAGAGACGCGGGGAGGGGTGGGGGTGGGCGGCAGGAGTCGGGGCGGAGGCCGGGGCGGGGGTGGCGGATCCCGTTTCAGCGAGCCGTGCCCGGCCGCACCGCGGGTGGGTCGTGGCTAACGGCGCGTGTCGCTGCCCGCCGCCCGCAGGTCTGGTTCCAGAATCGTCGGGCCAAGTGGAAGAAGCGCAAGAAGACCACCAACGTCTTCCGCGCCCCGGGCACGCTGCTGCCGACCCCGGGGCTGCCGCAGTTCCCCTCGGCCGCCGCCGCCGCCGCCGCCGCCATGGGCGACAGCCTCTGCTCCTTCCACGCCAACGACACCCGCTGGGCCGCCGCCGCCATGCCGGGCGTGTCGCAGCTGCCGCTGCCGCCGGCGCTGGGCCGGCAGCAGGCCATGGCGCAGTCCCTCTCCCAGTGCAGCCTGGCGGCCGGGCCGCCGCCCAACTCCATGGGCCTCTCCAACAGCCTGGCGGGCTCCAACGGCGCCGGGCTGCAGTCGCACCTCTACCAGCCCGCCTTCCCCGGCATGGTGCCCGCCTCCCTGCCCGGCCCCAGCAACGTGACGGGCTCGCCCCAGCTCTGCAGCTCCCCGGACAGCAGCGACGTGTGGCGGGGAACCAGCATCGCCTCCCTCCGCCGCAAAGCACTAGAGCACACAGTCTCCATGAGCTTCACCTAATGGCCGACTCCTCGCCCCGCGCCAACGCCGCCGCCGCCGCCTCGCCCCGCGCCCCCGCCTCGCCCGCCCGCCCCGGCCCGCCCCGGCCCCCCGCCTTCCCCCACCTGACTTACCAGGGAGTCGACTCAGGATCTGAAATCAGACGACAACGGACTGGTCTGTGGGCCGACAAACACCCCCACCTTCCCCTCAACCCCTCCGCCCCCGCGCATCCCCTCAGCCCCCCGCGGCCCGGCCTTCCCTCCCCTAACCCCCCCCCCCCCGGCGGCGGCCTCTCCCCGGCGGCGAGAGCACTCGGGGCCCCCCCGAGCCCGGCCCTGCCTCCCTCCCTCGCCACGACCCGGCGCTCCCGCCGGCCGCCCGACCGGCTTTGCAAAGAAAGAAATGCGTTTTGGTTTTGTTTTCGTAATTTTTATGTTGTTGGTTTTTGTTTGTTAGTTTTTTTTGGTTTTTTGTTTTTTTAAGAGCAGCAATCTGCCGCCGGCGCCCTCCGCTGCGAGGGCGCCGTCGGGGGGCGGTCGGGCAGGTTCGCGGAGCGGTACGGAGACCCCAGAGAGAATCAAATCCATTTTGATAAGGCATTTATAAGCGAGCGAGAGAGAGATATGGGGAAAAAGAAAAAAAAAAAAGTTTCTTTTTCTAAAACACCTGGGGGCAAAAAAAAAAAAAAAAAGAAGCAAGAGCACTTCCCTTTTTCGGATCTTTGATTTCGTGACAGTTGAGTGCCGATCCGCCCCACCTTTATTTAGGCATTTATTTACGTTCCTGCTGCTATTGTCCCTCCTGCATCTTCCGCCGCCGCCGGCGGAGGCGCCGCCGCCGCCCCCGCCCCGCCCGGCCCGGCCCGGCCCAGCCCGGCCCCGCGGCCCCGCGGCCCGCCGGCCTGCATGTGCCGGTCACCCCGCCGCAGGGCAGGGCCGCTGGAGGAATGAACAAACGATGTGAAATAGGATGTTTTGTGTAGATAAAGCATTCTTGTTACATACTGGTCGATTCGTGATATGTTTTAACTTATTGTCTGTGCTTATTTATTGCATTTTGGGTTTCTTAATGAATGTTTGAGCTAATATAAAACATATTAATTGACTTTTCCGGACTCGTTTATATCAAGTTAATGTAAATGGATAAATAAAATCATTTTCAGTATGTGATATGAAGAATTATAGGTTTTGATGTGATGTGTGAGATATGAGAGGTGTCTTGACCTGCAGGCAAAAAAAAAAAAAAAAAAGACGGGACTTCCTTCTGGGGATTTACTAAAAGTCCTTCGTCACAAGTTTGGGGATAGTTTGCTTGCTTGAATTTTGCATTGAAGCCTTTCATTTATCACAGTTTTAATACTTCATGATTAATAAACTTTTGTTAATCTTTCTGCGTGGTTGTCCTTTAAAGCGCACGGCACAAGAAGTTCCGCCGGGAAGCGGGGCAGGGGCGAAAAGCGAGGGGGAGCGGGGCGGCGAGAGGCCGGGCCGGGCCGGGCAGGGGGGCCTGTCCCGGGGCCGGGCCGGTAGCGAGCGCCGCGGGGCCGGTGCGGGCCGGGGGACGAGGGCTGGGGTTGCTGCGGGAGCCGGAGCCGGAGCGGGAGGAGGGGAGGCTTCGCCGCAGAGCTTTTTGCCGGCGCTGAAATCAGTCCGCGGCTGCTGGCGGGGCGAATCCCACGGAAGAGAAAACGCTCGGTTTACTCCCGTGCGAACTTTGACACGGGTGAAATAAAAAGTGCAGGACTTTGGCAAGCATCGTACAGTCCAGTTTGGGATTATTTTTTTCTCTCCCCCCCCCGTCCCTCCTTTCTTTTTTTTTATGCAATGCATTGAGATCTCTTCTCCTTGTACATCAATTACACTCCTCTTAATTACACACCTGCGAGTGCCCAGCTCCATAGGCACCCGCAGAAGGGTCCTTGCCTGCTCCAAAGTGCATATTACGTATGCATATTTAATTTAAAAGAGAAATAAAAGGAGAATAAATTCTTGGAGATCCAAGCCCGGAGTGAGTCTGCTGGGGTCACCTGAGGAAGCAGCCCTGCGCCCTTCTGCAGGAGCCTGCTGACCTGGGTGCCAAAACAGCCCAAGACGCTTATCCTGAGGTAGCCCAGGCCAGGCAAGACAGGTCCCATACCATAATCCATACCATAAGTAATACCCGGGGTAAGAAGGCGCTGCGCCCCATCCCTCCTTCCAGCTCTCCCTCTACTCCCTAGCCCAGCCTTGGGCGAAGCAGTAGCCGCTAGGCACCCAGGCTTGGTTCCGAGTTTGAAATTCGTGATCAGTTTAGGTCAGCCGTCAAAGATGTGGGTGCACGGGGTGCGTACGGAGCAGGGTGCCCCCAGCCCCCCTCTTCCACAGATGCCCCTGCGTGGGCCAAGAGGAGTGGCAGCCCGGATGGGATATCCCTTGGTCCTCCCAGTCCCGCAGCGCTCCCTTCCCCGCACTGGGAGGAAAAGCAGGTCTCCACTTACATGCAGAGGAGCGCAAATCTCACTCTGCTTCTTCCAAATGTATGGAAGGTTGTTTACAAGCATGTAGTTTTTACAGCTGCTTTATATTGCCATAAGCAGGACAGCTTTATGATGTAGGAATGTCGTAAAGTGTGGTATGGAAGATCTTTAAAAAATATGTGCTTTTTAACGGTAGAGAAAAATGCTCTTTCTGGCTGGGGGCAGGGGATTGAGACGCAACCTGTAACATCCAACTCTTGACACCAAATGCTGCAACTCTATGGAAGAGGCCTTACAAAAGTCCTTTGGCTGAATTCTCACTCCTAAAACATCCATCATTTCCTCCATATTCTAATGCAACTGTTGTCCTGGTTATGAGCAAAGCTTTTTGATCCTGCCCAACTTTGATACAACATTTGTTTCCATGGCAATAGATCTTCGTGTTCTGAGTCCTGGAGATTTTTGAAACGTACCCTTAGCACCAGCTGAAGCTTTGCAACATAAAACATCTAAGCTGATGCTCTTATGTATTTAACATGGATGAAAGGAAGGGGACTGCAGGTTTCACTCATACATGTTACAGGTTGTGTGTGAATGATTTTATTACAAAATCTCACTCATGCTGATATTAAAAGATAAAAATTAAACAGCACTGACTAGCTCTACCTAACAACAGGAACAGCTTTGCCTCATTCACATAAAGTGATCAAAATAAATGAGTGAATTCCATATAAATCGAGAGGGAACATTTATGCTGAATAACAATTAGCTTATTACTGACTAAGTAGCTAACGCCAGGCACTGGGGCTGTTACAAGCTGGGTTTATTCGCTTACCTTAAGGTGTATTTTAGCTTTGAGCAGTTCGACCCAGTGTGTAAATAAACTTAGATTTACATTTGTATATATGCATTCATTTCCACACTGGCAAATATCCATGTAGGCTTACTTCCCTCTAAACACAACATCACCCCTAATATCTAAGGAATATACATAATGATAATGTCACTGAACCTTTCATTTGCTCTCTTGATGAAATGCTTTGACGCTCTCTCTCTCCTCTCTTCCTCCCCTCAAATCCCCCTGGAAAGCAGAATCTGCTCTTACCCGCTGCTGGAGATTGCATTCACTGAGCAATTACTGACATCGGAAGAAAGTTTGTGCAAGGCACGGGATCAGATAACATTGCAGCACAGATTATATTATTGTACTAGCAGCAATGATCCCTGTTTCTAGAAATGAAAATGTGGTTTAATTTGTGTTGTGGTCTTTAAATTTTCATTTTTCAGAATAAAAATCTCTGCACATGAAAATGTATCTTGCAGTAATGGAGGTATGGCAGTTAACCTGTCAGTTGAAAGTATGTAACCTTCCTTTTCTCCTTTTCATGACAAAGGTAATCTCATCTGAGGGCATTTATGTGAAGAAATAACAGCATGGCATGGTGAAACCACTGGCTCATTAATCCTGGCATCTACTTCCTGCAGGGCTTCTTGATTAGTTAGATTCATTCATCGGGTGTTTCGGAGTTTTTGATTTCTCACCACTGGCTAGGTTCACTGAGTTCAGGCTAAATTGAGCCAGAAGCAATGTTTATTAGTAATTTTGTAATACAGACTACCCTAATAATTCAGTACAAATATCTCATCTGAAATATATCCATTCACCCTAACACCTAATGCAGTTTGCAGCTGTGTTCAGAGAGAACCGAGAGAACACAAGTGATTGGGCATGTATTTTCTAAATTATTAATATGAGAGCTAATAGCGAACTCCTCTTCATTTCCAATGCTGGAATTAAGATCTTTTTTTTTTTTTAAAGCAAGCCCTGACACAGAGGCGACCACCTCCTGCCTGCCATTAAGGCTGAGCTCAGAGTGGTTGGTGTGGGAAGCATGGCCTATTTAGCCTTTCAGCATAAAGATGAAAGGGAGAACAAAGGAATTTTAGTTTTTCCCTTATGTGTGCTCTAAACATAGGAAAAAATCTAAACGCCGCAAAAGGAAAAGGAAATTAGCATCCTGTAATGTCACAGTTCTACCTCAACTGTTTGATAGCCGTAATAGAGTTACGGCTTGGACAAAAGGGACAAAGAAGCAAAGGCCCTGGTGCTGCAGCCTTTAAAGCCCATGCTGACCTGGCTGTGAGTTCAGCAGATGCATGTGTGACGATTTGTGGGATTGGTGCTCAAAATTGTTCTGCCAGAGAGCTTTCCCCCATTCTGTAAACTCTCTTCTCTAAAAGAAATGATGACCACATACGGTCCACATTCAAATGTCTGACTGCAGCTTGTGCCACGTCGGCTCATCCAGTCATAGGTGAGATCTGGGGCCTGAGAGCCAGTTTGACTTTATGAACACACACAATGTACCCCAAAATCTCTGGCCAAGATGGCTGACAGCCATGGCTTAACTCAGAAAAGCAGAATTTGCTCCAAAAGATGTAAGACCCACAGGCTCCTTTTAAACATCACAGACTGATCATCATCCACGTCAGTGATGCAACTGTGAGAGGAAAACAGAGGTGGTGGTGGTGGAGGGAGGGGATTAGGGACAGCACGGTTTTAATTCTTTACCTCATCATGACTAGAATAGCAAGAATAGCAGCAAGAGGCAGAGCGGCTGGTTGTGCCCAGGATGCGGTAAGGGACTGTCTTTGATTAACCGTCATCCTTTTATTTGAGTAGTGCTCAAGGGGCTGCATTAATAGCCACATAAGGCCCTCTGAGATTTACTTCTACTCCTCAGGGAAAAAACGGCAGGAGGGTGTCTCTCTTTTCATGCTCCTCACAGGCAGGGCTCGTGCACATGTCAGCCCATCTTTGTCTTCCACCTGGGATGTTGTACCACGGCATGGGTGGGAGGTCACCCTTCTTATTTGCCAATAAATTGTGCCTGCTTCAGCTTCTCCTGAGACCATCTTTGAGGCTCAAGAGCTCTGCTTCATTTTTACGTTGCATCGTTCATCAATGCTTATGCTTAAAAACATTTTTCAGAGCCAAAATTATGCTTTTATGAGCTTTGAAATCTGCCAGAGGAGAATCACTCCCTGGGAGGAAGGAACCCAGAGATGTTTGTGCAGGATTTGCCATTGGAGGTTACACAACCGTTCTGCAGAGATCCTTACCCTCCTTCGAAGGTCGAGAGGGAAAATGCAGAATATGCTTAATACACTGTCTGTGAGGGTGATGTTCTCTCCTGACCCCCATACACAGTTTGTGCCTTGGAGTATGAAGTTTGATTAGCCTTTTCTTGCAGCATTGGAAGCATCATGGTAGTGATCCAAAAAGTACTTCAGAAAAAAACAAACTACAGACTTTCTCTCGCTGACCTCCCGCTACAGTGAATTTCATAAGCTGACGATGCACCCTGTAAGGACACATTTCTTTTTTACTGGTTTCAATTTATTGCCCTTTAATATAATTTAAGTGGCAGCTATGATTCCCTGTGGCTCCTTTACAAGCTTTTAAGGTTTACTTTTTTGCTAACTTTTTAAAGAGCATTTCAGACTGACTATGAGCACCCTCCCCTATTTTTGGTATCTAATAATTAAGAGGAAGCACTATCCCCTGTTTCAAGGCATAAACATTACTTTATAATGAAATTCCTACGTACTGGAAGGCTGTGATGTTGAGCTTCCTGCCTTATATCACAGCCCAGGCAAAACTTGATTTGACTGTAACACAAGGACTCCCCATGTTATTCTAGCCAGAGGATTTGGTTGTGCCACAGTCACAGTCAATGTAAGTCAATGATATGCAGGGTAAGCAGAAGACATGATATTCAGAGCGGGCATAGCGTGGTCTAGCTGCTCTTTGCCACAGCCACGGCCATCACACAGTGCTTTTTGGTGTCCCCTGGGCTCCTGAGGCCAGGATGCGCTCAAGGAGTCCGTGGGAGGGAGTGGGCTCTCGTTTCAGCAATGTCACCTGGCTTACAGGCTTGTGTCGCTAGGCAGATATCCACTGAATTCAGATTTATAAACAAACCCGAGTGTAAAAAGATTATTTCAGCAGCTACACGGCCACAAAATGTCACCAGAAATTAACCAGCTTTGCTCTTTCAACTGGAGAACAAAATGAGAAGTCTACAGAAGGTCAGACATATAAAAATGCATTGAGATGAACAGGGAAGAATATTAAATTACTAAATAAAGAATTACACTTGGTACAGTTGGTGGCTCTACTCTTCGTGTCTATTATAAGTAGTAATTAACACCCACAACTGTATTTGTTGTCAGCTTGTGTTCTCATCTTCAGGTATCAGTAGCAAATAAATGACTCATGCTTTATTCTTGAAATTTTGATTATTATAAGAAATACTCAAAGACAATTCCACTGTATTTTATATTACTGTCACTTTGCCCTTTCTGCTTTAACTTCTGTGCAATTTTAAGCTTCGATTTGCCCAAACTGTGACCGGACAGATCCCCACAGGAGTGGAGAATCCTGCCGGGCTCTGAGGGACCCCATCTAGGTCAAGACAGCTACAATGGAGATGTTTTTTAAAGGATATGGGATCCTGCATTATTACCTGATTGCTCTGGCCTTTCTTCATATCTCACACAAGAAGCTGCTGCCTCTGACCCACTCATCATGTTGTTCATATCCTCACTTAAATCAGACCTTTCTCTTTTCTGTTGGAGATGATTCTTGTCCCGTCTACGATAAATTGCTCTAATAGTCCTTCCTTCGTTATCTCGTCCTCTCTTAGCCTCTCCAGTAGGGTGTAAATCTGTAGATTTCAGTTGTGGGTGTTATAGTCAATCAATTACACCCATTATATAAAGCCAGCCTGTTACTTGTTGATGCCTTCCATACACATCCTTCTTTATGTTACAACTCTTGACAGCAGCTGGTTACACCATTACTTGCTAAATGAAAGCTTCTGGTGTTGCAGGTATTTTTTTGAAAAGCATCTAAGTGTCTTAGTACCTAAGTCTCCTCTTCAAAGTAATGTAGGCTGCCAAGTTTCATCAATTTTAATCCTCTTGTTACCTTCATCAGCTTCTTATCAAAGTCCACAACTAGTTCAGAATTTTCTTCTTTATCAAATAATGTCCTCTGAACTTGTTCTGTCCAAAGTCTTTACCAATACACAAATCTCTTATTTCCATTAATTGCACTGCTCTGATCCTGGCCACCTTTGACATTGGAGTTGCCCAGTCATTCCAGAAGTGCTCTTTCAACCAAGCCACAAAGTCCCATCTCACCTTTAAATCTCATCTTGATCCTTATATTTTACCTCTAGCTTCAGAATGACTTTATGAGCAAAGCACTTTGGGATCCTCCACATGAAAGATTATCTACCTGCCTGCTCCTGCTTTCACCAATGCCTCTAGGGTTTTGACACATCACATACTCTTCTGATTACCTGTGTGAATCACATCAGGTGAAAAAGGATTTCACGTACCATTCCCGGCTATGCCTTTCACCCTCACCTTCTGCCATCATCATGTGTGCCACTTCGCTGGTGAACCTCCATGAAATGACTTTGATACATCTAGGTCACATCTAGGTCTTCCTATTTCCAAACCAGCAGAAAAAATTCAAATGAGGTGGCACTTGACCCATCAGCAAATTGTTTAGTGACAAAAACCTTCCTTATTCTATGTACTCAGGGCAGTTTTAATTGGTCCTGCCTCATATCAGAGTCTGCACAGCAGTGGACGATGCCGAAGGTGTCCTGTTTGCCTCAGCACAAGTTTCTTGAGAGGCTCCCAGGGGAGCAGCTTGACTGGCAAAGGCAGTCGGAGTCCCACTTGCACTCTAGCTGAGCTGCACTGGCCAGAGTAGCTGTGCGTGGGGCCAGGTCATTGCTTCCACACCTTTCAAGAGACTAACATCGTCTTGAGAGTACCTGGATGAGATGCCTCTGCTTGCGGCTGAGTCTGCCCTGCCTTGCACAAGAATGCAACGTATGAAAATTTCCCTTGGTTTTTTTCACATAATGCAGAGTGTTGTGGAGACCTACATGGTGCTGCATTTAAGCACAGGCTGCTGACATGTTGGCAGCTAGAGCATTCCTGACTTGTTGAATTGCTCTTTGACTGCTCTGCTTTACAGCATCATCCTAGAGAAGAAGCAGCTCTCGCTTATTGTGGCTTTACCAGGGGTTCTAGTAGCACTCCTGCATTTGCTAAAGGTGGGTTTGTGTTTTCATACATTCCCAGTTGGTTTGGGTGCCTGCATCGATGCAGCTGTGGCTGATTTTCGAGGTGGTGGCACCTGAAACTCCTTAAGCTTTATGCTGGAATTGTTGGCCCCCAGGCTCTCTGAATACCAGATTCTCAGGTTGTTGCATGGGTCATGGGACCCTGGATGCACAGAGAAAATCCTCACTTACTCTTAAAGTTTATTCTTATGGGCTGAATTCAGACTGCAGCTTACAGTCATTTGAGGAGAGGACGATAGGCACAAGAGATGGGTGACAGGCTTTCACAGCACAGTGAGGAGACCCTGTTCCTCTCCATTGCCTAAGTGGCTGCAGCAGCCTTGCTCCAAATCAGGCCTTGCTGACTTCAGTTTAGGTACCACAGTGCATTCAAATGTCCTAAATTTCACCAGTATCCCTGCATTCACTCAGGACATATCTCTGAGGACTCTAAAGAGTGACAAGAATAAGCCAACAGGAAATACAAAGCACTGGGTTTATGCTGAATTTAGGTTGTCTGTAGATGGCTGGGTGTGACTTGGGTGCTGCTGCAGGAATTTGTCTTGCATGCTGGGATCTAGTGCCAGGGCGTGGAGTCCAAAATGCAATCCCAGACATGATTCACTGGCCTGGAGTTGTATTTGGTGAGTAGTAATATCAATTCTAGAATCTTACTATGGTTTATTTACTGGTCATATTAGCATGTGAGCTGATTCACATTGCCACAGAAAACCTTTGCTTGCATATGAATGTTATTATGCTATCAACCGCTTCTGATACCTCACAGATTTTCTTCTATTTTCTCCCTCCTAATCTATTTTTTTAGGCCAACAACCCTGCTTCAATGCCAGCATCTGCCTTTCTAATAATGTAACTATTTACTGCATCATTGTGCTTTACTCTCATTTCATATTGTCATACTCTCCACGACATTATTTGAAAATTGTCAAAACCCTCAGTGAGAAATTTCTACCAGAGGGAAAATGAGAAACAGAAACGGTGCAGCCTGGTTACCATGAAAAGGCACGGAGACTGAAGTCATGCCATGCCTCTCCAGTGTGACCTCTTTCTGGGCTCAGGCTGAGACAGGCCACATAGGCTAGAAAAGCTGATGCCTGTTTTATCTTGTCATGTGTGCTTTCAGTATAGATGCTGAAGTTTGCTCTGAGTCCCTCTGGACAGCCCTGCACTGTGTTTCCATCATCATCGTTTGTGTCTTTTGGTCGAAAGAGTTCACTTCTTTCTTCAGCAACAAATGTCCATGCAGTGATCAGTGAATTATTATAAAACTAGGAATTGCTGGTATTGAGTTATATCTCCAGGACTGAGTTAGCCTGACTTAGGCTAAGTGGCTTTAACTGAATCAAATGCACGAGATAAAGGAGAAGCAAAAATAATTGAGTGAGTATGTTGAATGGGGTGCTTGTAATCAGCGGCCATCAAACGTTTGCCTGAGCTCAGTCCCCAAACGTCTCTACCTACAGCTGCTCACGGTTGCTTTGTCCTTGTCAAGGTGGTCCTCAGGAGCAGAGAAATAGGCAGGGTTTGCAGTGCCTTGTCAAAGCTGTCCTGCTGCATGGCCTCTGCAGGCTGTGGCAGCCCAGGACATGCTACAGCCATCATGCTAAGGGTAGGGAAGAAAAGGTGTTTTAGGAAGAATGGTACATTTAGGCAAGCAAGTGTTCAGGGCAGCTTGGCTATATGAGAGAAGACCTCTAGGATGTTGCTCATTATCTTCATACCAGTTTCCAACTTCCATCCCACATGCCCCAGAACTCCACCAAAGTTACCGCTGAACCACACCATGTTTCAAAACCCCTGAAGGTGGCTGCCAAGCTGTTCAGCCACCCCGGCGCAGAGGGGTGTGCCTGGCACCAACATGTGCCTGCTCCCCCAGCTGCAGCACGTATCTCAATTTCCGTGAGCTAACTCCATCTGGAATGGACAAATCAGGTGTTAGGATGTTCCATTTGTACCCCAGAGGTCAGAAACACTGCTCTTCAGGTGTTACACCAAGGTTGTTCACGGCACAGATGGGGGTTAACAAGCTGCTGCAGAAGATGCCACCACAGAAGGAAGCAGCTCAACCATTGCCAGGCTGGCTGACACTCACAAGCATTTGCTTCTCCATATGCTAGTAGTACACAGACCATGTCTTCTGCAATCTGGGAAACAAGAAGTCTCCAAAACAAGAGATCCAGGGGTCTGCTTTGTAACCAAACAGTTTAAGACTGACCCAGACAGAACGTTCCTCAGCTGTTCCACAAGCTTCTGAGTATGACAAGGTCATTTATTTCTGGAACCAGTGCTGAAACGACATGAGGGCTATCTGCAGTTTAAAAAAAAAAAAAAAAGTAGTGGTACACATTTAAAATGTCCCTTCTCAATAAAGAAGCCAAATACAAACTGGTGCTGTAGGCTTATGAGGCACACAACTGCTGGATGTCTGCATGTCTTGCTCCATGTAATAAACATGATATTGTGTCATGCTTTGTATTCTGTAGTTTGAAAATCTCACCCATGAAGTTACGTATTGTCCTGTATCTGATTTGGCTGTATAAAGGACTTTTCCTAATGCTGATAAGAGAAATGTGTACTACTAAAAAATAAACCGCCGCCCCCCTCACCCCCCAACAGAAATACACATCGAGTAATTTTAAGCTGAATCAATCATCAGAATGTCTTGAGAATAAAGCTGGTGTCATTTGCTAAGTCTTGTCTGGCTAATCCAATGAGGCTACTAAATATCACCAAGTATTAAGGATGTGAAGTCAAAAAGCTTTTTTTCAGCTCAGCTGTGCTGAATGGCAATTACACATTCTGAACAATCATACAACTTCTTTAATCAAATGAGGTAATATGAAATTGGCTAGATTTTCCTCAATACTTTCAACTTCACTGAAAAATACAATAATTAAACTCTCGGTACAATGACTTTCAAACCTCTGTGCACTCTCAGCTCCCTCCCTTCTTCTGTCTCTGGATAATAAATCCTTATGAAAGCTGCCACCACGACTGAGACAGGTTGTGAAATTGTTTAATAATGTTGACTCAAGTAGTGACATAATTTGGAGACTTTTGGTTGTCTTGCAACATCTTTAAAGACAATTGTGAGCTGCTGGATGTGACAGAGCAGATACAGCCCCCAGCAGCAGGAAGGAAGGTGTTTGCAGCAACGGGGGCCCTATATCTCCCATGGAGACTGAAGTGAGTCAGCTTTAGGGGGAGGAAACCCCCATGTTGTCATCTTTCTCCTTCCCTGGTGGCCCATCTTACAAGCCCTTTGAAACGCTTCTCTTAGGAGAGGGACAGAGACAGGTGGGCTCATGCCTCATATTTTGGAGACTGGGGAGGGTGCCCAAGCCACTCTTGACGGCCCAAGCAAAACATTTTAACGTGCCTGGAAAATAAAAACGTCTAGTGGAAAGTAAACCCTGCAGAGCCAATTGCTTTCTCCATTCTGAGAAGCAACCACCACATCAGGCCCTGGGCACTTGCGGAACCCGTGCAGAGTCGGCAGTTGGACTCCGGGAACATTTGTTTTACAAAACTGATCATTTCACCAGGAAGACACAAATCTACTTTAAGAAGGAGATAAAGAATGAGCCTGTGAGGTTCCTTCCCACTGTTGTGCTTTTTCATCTGCGAATGACATTAGCCTAACTCCAACAAAAATTATCAGGGTGTATCTCAACTGGCTGTATATTGGGAAAAAAATAACTCTTGTTGTTCCTTGTATGGGAGATGTTGTGCGTTTGAGCACCCCGACTCCAGTGTGAGAACCACACTGTGTTTCAAAAGGCCACCAATTCCTGCAAAATAATAACATGCTCCCCAAATATCTTGTGGTTTTAAAAGTATGTATCTAATAAATCTGAACATTATCTGTTTAAATGGATGTAAAATGTCTGTCTCTCAAAAGCTGGGCTGTAATTCTAAGGATGCCATGGAAAGAAGAAAAAAAAAATTACTAGCACTAGTAACAGATGTGAAATTACATTAGATAAATATAATCATTAGTTTCAGTCTCACTCTGGTTAATTTGTTTGTGGAAATGTGCAACCCATTATTCATTAGGTAATTTTTCACACATTGATTAGAAAGCCATGTCGAATTGTGACCCAGCACATTGGGGTTTGCCTATCTCGCAGTGAACTATATCGCTTACAATAGTGGAAATGGGGGACAAAATGTTTATCTCAGGCTGATTTTGTGCCAATAAATAAAGTAAATCAATAGCCAGTGAAGTGTGAACGACATTTCTCTGCTGTATAATATGGTTTTGGGGGCAATTTGACATGCTACAAGGGGAAACAAGGGTCTTGAACAGAAAGGTAATAAAAGCAAATCATGCTGGTAACTGTTACTGAAGTCCTGTATTTTTCTCTACATGGGCAGCTTTAAGATGAGAAAAATAATGCACATAACAGTCTAAAACCACCAAGACACTCCCCAGCTTTGTAAACATTGGGGATCAAATCCAGATGTGGTCGAGGGAGGGGCAGGTTTCTGGGAAATCGATGTGCCCACGGATGCCGGCTCTCCGTTTAGATGGGACCCTGAACTGCGCTGGCAGTGCCGGCGCTTCCCCGACAGCACTCGCCTCCAGTGACTTCTTCCCTCTGGTAGCTTCCTTTCTAGGGGGTTACATTCTGAGGCTATAAATAGTTTTGCATCAAATCGCAGAAGCAGTATTCCCATATCCCCATGGGAGAACTGCCGCATGGATGCAGCTTATTTTAAGTGGCGTTTGCTGCCGGTGTAAACTGGTGGAAATTCATCAGCTTTGGTATGTTACACCGGTTTGCACCAGCAAAGAAGCTGACCCTTCATTACTGTTATTCAACTTCGATATTTTGCCTTTGCAGATTGCAGATAGTAAAAAAGGAAAAGAGAGAATCACACATTTATGGCTGGTGCTGTTATGCCCTGTATTCTTACCAAAAGACAGTTTGGGCAATGTAGGTACACGATCAGTGGTTTTACCCAACCACCAGTTGTGGGGTACCTCGTTTCATCCACACTGCTTCTTGACTCAGCTAAATGCAAATAGAAATAAACCATATTCTTTTTTCTTTTTCCTTTTTTTTTTTTTTTTTTTTTTCTGGTTGGAATTGCTATAAAGAAAGAGAGTGGAAGGGATTTTGCAGTACAGCTCAAGCCAGTCTTCAGTGAAATCTCGGAAATTAGTCTCAGACATCACCATGGCTGGCATCAGAACAAAAAAAGAACACATGACACACAGAGGGAAAATAGCTCCTTTAGCAAATTTCAACATCTCCGAAGCACTCTGTGATTGTGCTGCCTATGATGCCCTGCACAAACCATCACAGCATTTGCAGCAGTCCTTGTAAGGTAAAGTACAGTAATAAACTTGGTCTGGAGGAAACACAGTGTAATAAACTCAGCCAACCCCAGCCAGGAACCTTTCCCACCTCTGTGCCTGCAGCTTTTGGTGGGTCTTGGCTTCCTCCTACGGAGTCCCAAGGAGTCACATCTGCCTTGCAAGTGGGGACAGGGCAGGGGCTGGAGTGAGCCATTGCTCATTTCCCAGCTCTGAAAGCTGGTTAATAATGCTGAGACTCTATCAGCCGTTAAACTGAATTTTGGCCAGTGCAAGCAGACAGGGAGAGGTTGTTCCTGTGTCACCCCAAAGAGGATTTTGTGCTTTCTAGTTCCTTCCTTCCTCATCACCCCAGTCTCAGAGGCAGAAAGGCTCTGCAGGGCTTGGGCCAAGCCAGCAGAAAAACCGCAGGTAATTACCTGGCTGCGATAATGAGGTCTCTTTGCCCAGGTGCTAAGTCATTTAAGAGAAGGTGAGTTGTTTAAGCAGCAGGTTGCAGGAGGGAGGCAGGTTGCTCTAGAGAAACCCTTGGAGTTGGGAAACGGGCAATCCCGTTTCCTTGGGGGTCCTGGCAGTGATTCACATGTGGCATGGCCCTTCTGAGGATGGTTGCACGAGCATCTGCCCACCGCAGAGTGCGCAGCACAGAGGTGTTCGTGTGTATCCAGGCGTCAAGATCCTTCGATCAAATCACACACTCTGTCTGCTGAAATTAGAAAGGAACTGACTGCTGATGTATTTTTAAATCAAAATAAATAATTGATGTAATAAAAAATATCAATAAATCTTAATATTTAAAATTGGCTATTAATGCTGCATTTGTGGTTTTCACAGAAATCAAATTAAATTGTCTGAAACAGTTGCTACCTGAATGTCTGCAAAATAATAGAACAACATGTCTATTAAACTCATAGGAGCCTCTTCTAACACCAAAGGGGCAAGAGCAATATCTATCTGTCAATTCATAAGGTGCCTCTGCCTGGCATTTTAAGCCTCAGATGTTTTCTTTAAAATACAGATTAAAATAACTTGCGTTTTTCCACATAATGCAGACTGCATTAAGGCAATTAACATTTAATTAACAGCAGGTTTTCCTCGGCAGGTCAGATTGCGAAGGGCTCACTGTTGTTGCCATAGAAAGTGGAAGGCTGGGCTGTTTGGTTTCCAGAAAAGGAACAGCTGTGTTTGAGCCCTGACAGTCTGAAATCATCCTGGCTAGGCTATAATGCTCCAAAGGACAAGGAGAGGAGGAGGCTGTCAGTGTCACAGAGACCATCTCGGGCTGCTGGAGAATGTCATCTGCTTTAGAAATCAGTGTGCTGTTGTTAGGGTATTTTTTTTAATTGAACTGACAGTAGAGCTTTAAAACTCCTGTAAGCACTCAGTAAGCTAATTTAACTGTTCTCCTCTGATATGCTTCTTAATTGCGTGAACAGAGCAGGGCAATTATTTCTTACAGTTTTGCTTTTCATCTTTTATTTTTGCTGCTTCTCTTCTCTTCAGATTCTTCACTCTTTCTCTTGGTAGCCATTTGGGGCTCGTTATGAATATTATCCAAGAATAGATAGACGCACACATTTCATTAGGAAGTCACATTGTTGCTCTGAATTGAAAGCTGCTATCAAGATGGTACAAACAATATTTGTAAAGGGATCTTTAAAAAGGACAGAAATACTGAAATGAAGATAACAAGATAGATGTAGTGAATCTGTAATAACACAGACTAATATCTCCTGGGAAAAAAGAAAAAAAAAGCAATCTCAAAGAGAACTTGGAAGAGCATGGGGGCTCCCAGAAGGCTGGTGGAGTTTGCCTTTTCTCTTCAGTAGGTGCAAGACAAGCCTCTAAATGACAGTACCAGTGAAATGCAATAGCAACAACAACCGACTGTATTTTTCAGTAGCATGATTCAAGGCTTCATGTTGTGGAAGGAGGTTGTCCTGGTCTGCTCCTAGACTTCGGCAATTGCAGGCAGAGTTGCTCCTACAGTCCAGGGCAGTCAGAGACAGGGAGATTTAGGCAAAAAAACCCCACAAATGGCTTAGGTTGTGATTTTACTCCTCACTCCTCTCCAGAGGAGAGCAATAGATCTGCTTTCTCTCTTTTGGTAACTGATTTTAACCATCAAAAGTTATCCATCTGTCCCAGTGAATTCATTAATCCCCATGCCTGCATATGTTTGCTAAAGAGTCTGGTGAGGAACAACTGCAGTGCGGTGTCAGACCTTATGGAAAGTGTGATCCTAGGAACAATATATGTGTGTATAATACATATTACATATGTATAATCCCAGGGAAGGGTATGAATCCAGATGACCATTTAAAAAGAGTAGCTTGGTAACTGCTGTGTGGATGCTGTTCCTCAGATTGTGGAGGAGACTTAACGGGACACAAAGTACACGAGGAAACTAATCTGCTGAGGGCATAGGCAGGAGAAACATCTCTGCTAGCTGTGAGTAGTGTGACCAGCCTGTCCCAGTGTGGCCCTTCAATGGTGTTAGCTAACACTATGGGATGCACTGGCCCAGGAAGCTCAGGGCATGTGGCTTAGATAGACATAGATGAGAATCCCAGAGATGGAAAGAAGCTGGTGCTCTCTGCCTTCACACATTGGTGCCAGGAGCTGCAATAAGGAACTAAACTCAGTCTACGTGGAGCTTTTTGGGCTGCTTCTCCTTGGGAGGCTCTTGGGAGCACAGCAGGGCTGTGGACATCCCCCTCCCCAGCCCCAGAGGTGCAGCCAAGAGCCAGGGCTGGGGCATCACTGTGCTCCCAGGAGCCCTCCAGCTCCTCTCTTTATACCTGGGGGGTTCTGCTTAGTGGAAAATGGTTAAAAAAGAAAAAGAGGACCAAAGTGATTTAGCACTATATTTGTCTTCACAGATAGCATAGGTCTGCGTAGCTTTGACTGAGGGCAGTTAAGACTGGTGGCTTTCTCTGAGTGACGGTGTGATTGCCTGCAAGGATAGTGCTCTCAAAGCATGCGAGGAGTACAACACAGAGAGGGGGAGACAGTGGCTTTGTTTAGGTTTGTTACTGGGGGTAACCGAAAGATGGTGGGAACCTGTCTATTTGGGAAAATCAGTGCAGAGTCATCAGAGTTTCTGGAGCAATAGCTCCCCAATGCTCACTTGTGTTAGGCTACTGACTAGAGCAAAAGGAGCTTTGGAAATCTTCCTGTTTGGATGAGACAAACTGGGCCAAAATTACACTCTATGGAAACACCCTGTACAAGGAGGAGGAGGATCACTGAGATTTCCTGATATCTAGATTGCCTCATGCCTGCCCTCCTCCCAGGGTCAGAGCGGCATTGTGGCCAGGGCGTAGGACTCCAGGACACCCCCAAAAGATGCACTCTGCATGGGAGCGAGCCACTGCAAAGAGTGCAAACTGCTCCCGGACAGGTTGAGTTGCTTCTGAGCTGGCCGTGTACGGCCCAGATGTTGTAAATTGGTTGCCATGCCTTGTCTCTCACCTTCCCATTTTTCTTTTGTTTCACCGTTATTATAAAAAATTGGTAGACGGCTAATATTACAAGTCCAGGGCAAAACTACTCATACGTTTAGTGTAAGGACATTTAAATATTTAAAGCAGATGGTTCCCAATGACCTTACATGTCTCCTTTATAAATGTATGTACCGTCTTATAGAACCATCTGCATCCCAATATGCAGCTCATATGTTTCCAAGTGTTTCCTCGTTAACCAGCAGAAAACTCCATCTTCCGTCCGACGTGAGATAAAGGTTCAAGCTCAGCTACAGTCGTGCAAAGCAGCACTCCAGTTGGGAGCAGCATTTAGCTCAGGGCAGTGGGGTGTAGGTAGTTTACATTTGCATACCAGGTGGATCGACAAGGGTAGGATTTGGAGTGTAGCAGCAGGCTTCCTCACATGAGCTGAGCCTGGGAAGTCCAACAGGAGAACGAACGATTTGCAAAAGCATAGCCATGGCAGGGCGTACACATCGCCTAATGCGTCTGCATTGCCTCGGGGATGCTTTTTGCAAAATGCAAAGCAGTGCGGGGCGATGCATGATTTCCCGTCCCCCTAGATCAGCCTTGCTCCTTGCTCTGTTCTTGTACAGAAGAGCGGAGCCAAACTAGTAAAAGCAATTTTCCGTTCTCTGAGGGACCCAGGGGAGATGAGCTCTGATCTTGTGCTCGTCTCACACTCCCTTGATTCCCTGGACTGGCAGCCTTCCTGTGCAAGTCTCCACTGTGCAGAGCTGCTCTGTCATTACAGCAGTATGGTTGCCTCACTTCTTTCAAAGAAAAATCCTTTAATTTTTTAGGACTCGCCCTGTGACTGGCCGCGTGCTACCTGCACTTTTTTGGCAGGAAATCATCTTAAAGAATTGTTCATAAAACATATATAAGTGGCAGGTAGATGGGAAGTGGCATGCCTCTAATTTAAATTTCGATTAGAAAAAAATACAGAAATGTATTACATGAGGAACTGCTAAGAGTTGTATGGAATATTGTGTTTTAAGACCTACTGTAGATCTATGTCGGTGCCTGTGAAAGAGAGGATAATTAGTGCCCGTACTCTCAGTCATATCAGACTAAAGGTAATGGGGTGTAAGAAATGGTTCATTAGGCTCTCTGAAGTACTTTTACTGTGTCCATACTATTTATACCAGCAGAAAAAATTCAATGTCTTTAAAATCAAGTCAAAGCATTCGCCTTAGATTCTTCAGTTTAAGAAATAACATTGAGTGATGATCTCTTAAAGTCAAATGGAAAAAAAATGTACATAAAAAACCCCCTTAAACTGGTTTTATTAGCATTCTGTGTCACTCCAACGCAGTCTCCATGCCTATGCAAATCCTGCCTCCTTCATTTGTGCTTCCCTCTATATGTTTAGCTTGCATAGGGGAAAATTTGTGGACACAGGAGGCAAGCAGGCAAATGCATAGCATTTATTTTCGAGAGAAACATGCGTATGGAATATCATTTGCTTTCTGGTCTGAACAAAAGAGCAAACTGTGTGGTGAACAGCAACAAATGTGAGTAAGGGAATGGAAACAATGACTGATAAAAAAGGGTTAAAAAACCAAAATATGTGCAGCTTGACTAAGTGGGGAGGACAGGATGGCATGCTACAAATGTTTGAAGGGTAGAGCTATCAAATGAGGGTGGGAAAGTTATTTAGGCTGACAAAGGAGATATAAGTAGGAGTAATAGGATGAAGTTAACAAAGGAAAAATTTAGGTTAAGAATCAGGAAAAGCTTCCTGACAGCAAAATATATAATACAGCTCTGGCGCAATTTCTCATGGGAAGCAGAGAAGCCCCATCACATGAAGCCCTATGCATTTAAAACTAAATTGGAAAAGCATTAGAAAATATAAGGAGAATAAAATATAAGGCGCCTTTCTGCGCACCAGAGGCTTGACTGGATAACTGGGGGCTGCTCCCCCCTGCCCTCTATTTCCACCTTTTTTCTGGTTCTTTGCTAACAGTGTGCCATTTGTACTTTCTAGAAAAGTAACTAGCACAGCAAGGGTAAATTTGGGAGTCAGTCTATTAGCATAAATTACACTATACATCTACAAGATAATAAGGGCATAGCAAAGACACATTGTACTAACACTGCATGCAATTCTGAGTGCACTTTTGAACATACCTCATTTTTTGATTTGCAGTCCTGAGCATCTCCAGTTTGAGAATTTGGCCCTGGGTAAGTGCTTAGTCTGGTACCTTTGCAGTCTCTGGCAAGAATTAAATGAGCTGCATTTGACACCGTACGGTCCACACGTGGCATGAGAGCCATGGCTAAAAACCAGTGTGGAGCACCCACAGCTCCCACTGGCTTGAAGGGGGAGCGGCGGTGCTCAGCGTCCTTCGGTGGCAGGTCCTTCCCATGGCTCTTGGGTCAGCGGCTTGTTTTGCACAGGGCTACAGAAACATGAGCCCAGGATTTTGAGCTCAGCATGGCAGGCAAACATTTCACAGGGACAGAAAGTACGAGCAGGACTGCATGATGCTGTGGTGGCCTGAACTCATATCACTTTGCTTTTGGGCACCAGAAAGGGGATGCATTAATCATTCCAGATCCCCTGGGATAATATGTTTTTCAATTGACCTACCGAGGGCACAGATTGGCCCGGTGGCCATATTGTATAAGGACAGGTAGGACACTCAACTCTTTAACATACAGACAATGAACACCCGCACCCAGAGAGAATACACAATTAAGGCATCCTGATTAATCTGATATCACAGAACAGACATACAAGGGGGAATAGGCATATCCTGAAAGAGGTAAAGAGTAATTATCTACCTATGCAAAATATATACCATGTGCATTTAAGTGCCAATTTAAACTTGGGCTGTTGCCACCTGTTCTAAAATCGCCCTGTGAAAGGAAAAGCTTCTAACTGCAAAATATTATTGGGAGGTTTAGTTATACTAGCATCATAAATTGCCTTTGCATACATTTTAGAAGATGTGGCATCTTGGTCTTAGGAGATTATGGTTTCCCTTACACAAAAGAACAACTGCATCTTGGCTAAAAATAGTTTGACATGAAGACAGAAGTATCTCGAAGACTTTTATCTTTATACATACACAAACAAGTGTTCAGTAACCCACAATCTCTACCCACAAAAGTGTTTATGCATAACTGTAAGTTAAATACCATTCAAATTGCAGGGAATAGCTCATGTGTTTCAGATAAGCTTGTCCTCCAGAGCTTTCTTGGGTACAGGAGCTTGAGTTTTAAAAGCCAGTGAATCAGAATGTGTACTGAGCCTTCAGAGGGTGTTGCACAAAGGTGATGAAGATTTTGTGTTTGTCACGAGCACGTGTAGGCTTTTGTGATGAGGAAACCCAACATTTTCTTGCATGCAAATATTGTCCCCTTGGCTTCCACAGAAAGAATTTTTGTTTACCCTGAGAATTTAGATTTGTTAAAATCAGCCTCTGCAGTCCTTACAGAGACAGAAGAAATACTCAAAAGCCTACTGACTTCAATGTTTGTTGGATTTCTTTTTTACTCCTGCACTAGGACCGCAGGACCACACCATAATTACTCTGTGAGCTGAGTATTAAGCTCCCTATGTTTGATGTTTGCTCCTGGAAGACAAACTGAAAAATGGTTCATATGTTTTATATTCATTTAGAAAGCAACATCTCTATGCAGAATGCAGAATGAAAGCTGCCCTCATGTGTTTGGATGAAAAACATTTATCAAATATTCAGTGAAATTCCAGTGTACACTTGCTTTACCCCAAAACCATTCTGTAAGTTAGCCTGAATTTGCATTAATTTTTTTAAAAATTATCCTCCATACTGTGGAAGTGCTTAGGGGGACCAGTAATGAGCCATGATCCTGCTGTGCCAGGCCCTGTGCAATAAGAGAACCGAAAGATGATGCCTGTGTGAAGGAGTTGACACTGATTACATGTGAGAGCACTAAATGGTACCTGCATCGTGTTTACTGTATGAGTTGAAAACTCTGGGCTAATTCTTGCTGGCACCAGGTTTGGTGAAGGCAAGTCAGGTCCCCAGTAAGCTGAAAAAGCAAGGAAAAAGCCAATTCAGATGCTGTGCCCTGCACAGAGGTACAGCACACCTCCCTTCCCAGGAAGCTGCGAGGAGCACAGCACTCTTGCGATCACTCGCACCTGCACGTTACAGACGTCTTCTTTGCCCTGCCATGACTCATTTCAGTACAGCGAGGTATTTTTGCACAGAAATGCCCTTTGTAGTACACTTTTGGACCATTTCACAATTTCACGCAGGGCACCTTTGAAAATAAATCACTTTTTTCATACGCTACTTTGCGGCTTTCTCTTGTTACACTTCCCCCCCTCCAAAATTCAGGGGAATTCCAGAACATTTTGCAATTAGCTAAGGATTATATTTCCTTATTTTTATTAATTTTATGTAAAGTGGGATTTATCAGTGGAGCATTCATTGACACTGACTTCAATTTATTCTGATGAAACTGACTGACATCTGTGTGTGCTGTTCATCAGTCATAATTTAAACCATTCTTAATTGCATTAAATGTAAATTAAGACATTCAATTTCAGCCATTATTTTTCATAAAACACTGTGAACTGAATTTTAGTGGGTCATGAGATCTTACATTCAAAATAAATAGGGTAAATTCGAAACTTACCATTGATGTTCATATTTCACCCTTTGTCGGCTGTATTTCTTTTGTAGCTTACTAGATTGGAACAATTAATTTTCTCTCTGAAGGGAACATGAATGGCTAAAGATGATGTAGCTGAGTTTTTTAACAAATGACTTTATCATTTCTAGAGCTTGCTTGTTACCACAATGTATTAAATATATTAAGAGAAAACGCAATTAACCTTCCATCTAAACCAAATGACAAATTAAAACAGAAAACGCAAACCATGCCAGAATCAGCCCTCTGATTTTGAATTCATAAGGCTACCCTGCTGGATTTATTTGCCGAGCTTCCTCGAGGAGGTTTTGCAAAGCAAAACCTGTTCAGCAGTGAAGGCTTAGGTCAGGCAACGCTCAAAATGATGGGAGGATGTGCAAGCTGCCTTTGCTGTAAAGGAGGGTGGTGTTCAGTGAGTGGGGGGACTGCCTGGGAAAGGTCGGATATCTCGTTTTTGGAAGTTAAGACCAAAGTTCCGGCTTAGTCCAGTGGATCCGGTCCCAAATGACTAGTACAGCAACCGGCAAACCCCAATGGTGAGGAGGTGACTTTTAAAATCGATTGTGTTTTGCTCCAGATCGAGGGATGGATCAAGCGCTGTGGCTTAATGGAGGGAGCATCCCAGCCAAGCTCCCTTTTCGCTGCAGCATGGCAAGACTTGGCTTGTCCCCAGCCTAAGGCTGTGACCTCGGCTATGCTGAACTCATGGCAGGGAAAGCCGCAGCTGCCTCTGGAGCAGCCTGTGTTGGGCGGATCACCCCCGGGGCAAGAGGAGCTTGTGCCTGTGAGGCTCACCCTGAGAAAGTCCAGAAGGCCGGGTCCTGGGACGCGGGCTACTGAGCTGGTTTGCAGGATGGGGCTCTTGGGGAAGGGCTGCAGGGTTTCTCCCTCTGGTTCCTTGCTGTGGATTTGGATGGGCAGTTACTAACTGTTTGCCACTTTACATCGCAGGGCTGCTAGTCTGGGAGTGGGTGGTATGTCGGTGTGAGTGAGTGTCTCCAGCGGTTTAAACCAAACAATACACCCATTTGGCAAAGCTTTCCAGCTCAGCTTTAGCACCTGCCTTGTTGCCTCCCTATACCACATGCTCAGAGGGTGCTGGTGTGAAACAGTGCTGAGCCCACCCGGCACCAGCTTTCCTCCCAGCTCACCATTAAGGAAGTCCCTGTTACACGGCTAAAGCCCTGGCGTGCCCCAAATAGGGACTCCGGTCCCGGGATTCACCCTTACAAGTCGCTGACTCTTATGGCTACAGCTCTTCAGGATGGGGTGAGAAAGTTGGCCAACAAAGCAGGGACCACTGACCTCCCCTTACACATGTAGTAAAATTTTATACAACTATTATATATGACATTTACATTTCCATGCCAGTGCAACTGATGGAGAATGAAGTGTTGCAATAAGTCCGGAGACAGGTAGTGATGCAATCATTCTCCCAGTTTCTTGCTATTAATATATGTCTCTTACTCATTTTTAAAGATAGCGTAAATGAGAGTACTGAATATAAATGGCTTTTGTAAGTCATTGAGGTCAGTGAAGCATGTCATTGTTTGCAACTTGAATTCCATGAAAGCACTGGCTGGCTGAAAGGCACACTATATATTTTTCTCATAAATAAAAACCACAAACAATATTCAGTATGTTTAATGATAATTATGGAATAATACTGTGTACAATGAGTTTCCAAAGCCAGAACTAGTTGCGAGTGCTTAATAATATGACCTTACAGTGTCATCTTTAGCGTACGTGATGCCTATATGCCAGCAATGTATAAATTATTTCTCTGGCTGTACGTTAGCAAACATTTGATTATGATTTATTTTGGGGTTCTCTGAAAGATGAAGTAAGTTCTTTAATATTAGCATTACTAATGATTTTAATGAGGCATTAAAATGTTGCAGTATTGTAGGAACATTTTTCTTTTTTAATATTATTTCATTAATAGTTTACATGAATGTTAATGTTAAATTGATTATGGAACCTGAAAGAGTAATCCACAAAATGTCAAAGTGCCATTAGCACACTGAAAGAGCCCTCCAAAGGCAGGGATCTGGTAAGAGCTAATGAGATATCTCTGTACCACATAACACTGAAGCAGCTTTTTCTAAAATTAAGACTGAAAATTAGGTTTTAATATCCTTCACTTTGGGACTCTCCAGCCATTTCAGCGACTGAGTGTTCAGCCTCACGCACGCAAAAAGCCAGCTCATACCCTGGGCCCAGAGACTCCGACAGAATTGGGTCTTACATATGTGAGCCTCAGTTAAAAACTTAAAAAAGCCAGCTGCAAAAAGATGAAAAAAAAAAAAAGGTCTTTCATAGGATGCGACGACTGCATTACCCATCCATTGACACCTCTGCAGAGTGGATCAGCTGTAGGGGTTTATGGTTCACGTGCAGTAAGTACTGTATGTGTCACTCTTCTGTTGAAGAAGAAAGAGCGCAATGAACACTTCCAGTAAATTCTGCAAAGCAATTTTTTAGCTAACGCTCTGTTTTCTCACCCTGGAGGGCAAGTATGTTCAGAGGAACACGTGGAAATGTGCTGCTTTAGAAAACCTAAATGGCGATAGGGGATAAGGAGGGCTGGAGAAGGATCTGACACGCATTTGTGAGGTTCTACACTGATTCACACGTTTGAGGGGTAGGAATATTTCGAGAGACTTGTCCCACAGCAACTCTCACTTAAGCAACTGGCACTTACGCAGCAGATGAACCAAGGTCTCACTGACCTTGGCAGCTTTACAGGGGAAAAGTTAATGTAAAAATGAAGTGTTCTCAAACAATTTCATCTATGTGTTAGGTAAATCCATGCTCTCACGTGCTGTCTGTATATGTCTTGAATTTCCAATGATAGTTTTGTTGTGGCTGGGGCAAAAAAAATTTACTCTCTAGATCTGATTTCTTCTTGTATTATAAGAAGAAATGAAGAGGTGAACTGAGTCATTTTATGGTTCCCTCCTAACTTAGTCCCATGCTATGGAATATATAAGAGTATCTAGGGATGCTAATTTGTGTAAGAGCATCATGTTCACACCAGAGCGAAAGGTATATTGTCTTTTAGGTATGACCACCAATAAGCATGCCTGCCTGCAGTGTCCCAACAGCTGCTATGATATTCCACATCAAGTCTTGACTACTGACGTCCAAGCCTTTCTCACAGCAGTTATTTCCAGGATCCCAATCTCACCACCAGAGCCAGCCTCCTCCCAGCACCTTTCAAACAGGCACGGCCAGAGGTTTGGATATCCAGGGGTCCCGGGCCCATGGGGACAGCTCCAGGACAAGGTGTCAGGGCAGGGGAGGTGGCCCTCATATTTTCAGCCTGAAGCATGCTGGAAGTGGGTCAGGGCTTTGCCCCAGCACAGCACCCTTTGCTCACTTGAACTGCATCCTAAAATCACTAAGCCCTCACATCGTGGCAGCCAAAACTGTGAGGCGTTCAAATTCTTGTGGTGTCTCAGTTCAAGTGGAGAGGAGGAATTCATACTTTCTATGGCACAGGGCTGCCAGACGCTCGATCCCTTATGGGTGGTGGAGGAAGCTGAGAGCCCAGCCGCAATCTGGATATAGGCAGGGTGCCAGCCTGGCAGCTCCGGGCGGTGTATGATTTGAACAGCTCCAGGTGTCCCTCATCAAGGTTTTCCAAACAACCACAATGCTCGAACGAACCCCAGGCAGCAGCAGGTGCTGGAGGGAAACCCCGGTCCTCCACAGAACAGAGCCGTACTGTGCCACCCTCGTCCCTCCAAATCATCTTCCTCTGAGCCAAGGCTCAGGCTGAAGCAGAGCAGAGAGCTCAGCCCCAGGTGGGATTGATCTCTCTCTCTCTCGTCCATGTAAGACTCTTGTTGCAGTCTGGTAATGGTAATTAATGAGCCCAGCAACACCTGGAAAAGCACTTCTCCTCTGTCACAGATGAGGAAACTGAGGCTCTGTAGCCTATAGCCTGATGCTACTTGGCCTCTGTCTGTCAAAACCAGTGAAAATACTTTCCTGGGCTAAATGAGAGGACTACAGTCCTTGCCCAAAGGAAGAAATGGTTCCTATAGACAAAACCCATAGAGTACCTATTATTGCTGGAAACAAAAGGTCTTGGGGAAATTACCCTAAACCCCTGTAATACAAAATTCCACAGTGAATGTTACTCCCTCTACCTTCCCCATAAAAATGCCTTGGTTGATTTCATAATTTACAAACTCAAAATATCTTAATTCAATTTCATATGGTTTTTTTTCCCCCATAAGTAGGAAAATTGAGACGAAAAAGGGGTTAAATAATTTCCTTCTACCATGACTTGTTTGTGTCCCTTTGGTTGGAAAAATGGCTTAATGTATCTTCGCCCAGTACATGGACTGTCAGCAAAACTAGTCTTGAGTGTCGCTTCATAGCCAGAGTGCTCCTGCGTTTCAATTTCCCCTCGCTTCTCTGTGGGGCAATGGGCAGCAAAACGGAGTTTCGAGTAGCCTTGGAGAATGCATTTAGCTGTCAAGAGGCAGAACAAGGAGGCAGCAGTCTCTTTCCTTTCCTCTCCCACCTTAGAAATTAGTGGTGGCATCCTTAATCGTTAAACCAACAACTTAAAAAAGCAGTTACGTAGTTAATAAATAGATCATTTTTCAGTAACAAGGAGAGAGATGATCAGCTGAGAGAGAGACGGTTCTGGCTTGTAAGCAGCATTCCTCATTCCTCTCCAAGCCCATGCAGAGCTCTTCTTCATTTTGATTTCACTTGGGATTTCTGTGCAGAAGCTGGTGGTATGATCTGGTCCGTTATACTTAAGAGGGTACTTATTTATTATACCATTTGTTTATGTAATCTGGATATTCCATCTTGCATCTAATACATGGAAATTACAAATCAGCTTGATACGACGTTCTGAGTGCAAGGAATATGTTTATCCTGTAGAGACCTCTTTTGTTAAAAATGAGTGATAAGATTAATATTACACTAAACTGCATTGCGTTACTCCCTATACTGCTGAGGCAAACCTAATGGACTCTATCTACACTTGTATGCGGAAGAAACTTCCACCAAGCCTAATAGGAGATTTTCCCTCTGTAGACACGGTAGTCTCGGCCTTTCCTCCATGCCTAACACTGGTGAATAAGCAGAGTTAACCTGGAATCCTTTGCCATTTGCAATCCAGTGTACTGGTTTCCTGCTAGGGAGCAGTCGGGGTGAATTCATTTTCAGCTGAATATGTCATTAAGGATGTGCTGGTTTTGGCTGGGGTAGAGTTAATTTTCTTCATAGTAGCTAGTATGGGGCCATGTTTTTGCATTTGTTCTGAAAACAGTGCTGGTAACACAGGGATGGTTTCATTCCTGCTGAGCAGTGTTTACAAAGAGTCAAGGCCTTTTCTGCTTCTCACCCCACCCCACTAGCGAGGAGGCTGGGGGTGCACAAGCAGTTGGGATGGGACACAGCTGGGACAGCTGACCCCAACTGACCACAGGGATATTCCCCATCATATGGTGTCATGCTCAGTATATAAAGCTGGGGGAAGACGAAGGAAGCGGGGAACGTTCGGAGTGATGGCGTTTGTCTTCCCAAATAACTGCTGATGGCTGAACACCTGCCTGCTGATGGGAAGTAGTGCACGAATTCCTTGTTTTGCTTTGCTTGTGCGTGCAGCTTTGGCTTTACCTATTAAATTTTCTTTATCTCAACTCATGAGTTTTCTCACTTTTACCCTTCTTATTCTCTCCCCCATCCCACTGATGGGAAGTGAGTGAGCGGCTGGGTGGTGCTTAGTTGCTGGCTAGAGTTAAACCATGACAAAGGAACAGGATTTATTAATGACCTATTAATGCAGACAGAGTCAAACTGAGCTCTGGTGCAAGTCCTCTAGGATTGGAAGGAAATACACAACAGCTTACGGGGCACATGGTCTGTATATGGCTAGTTCCTGCCATCAGATGTGGATATATAGGCAATATGAAGTGTTCTGTTTAACACTATACCCTTATATTCATTACCACTCAGAATAATAAAAACTTCCCATTTCACAGTGACATTTATTTACCGCTAAAGCATCAGCTCAGGCAGAAGAACTCCCAGTTCACTCCTATATATAATCTCAGTGTCTGTCATTCACATGTAGAAAACTCAGCTCTCTATTTAGCACAGTGTTGGTGAAAGATAGACATTTACAGGGCCCCTCTGCCCTTGAGCTGTTCCATTAGTGCATGGAAAGCACCTTGCAGCCTGTGACAAGCGCAGCAGATCGGCACTAAATCAAAAATCAGTGCCAGCCAGGGATCTAAGCCACCATGAAGGTCACAGCCATCAGCTGCATGCCATCTCAATCCAAACAAAACACGCTGGATACAGGGGGATTTTCACTACTCACAATAGGAGACAAACACATCATGTTAGAGTAATCCCCTGATAGCAGTGAAATGGGTAACTGACCTTTTAAATACTTTTGAGTATTTAATAAAACTTTGAAGATGCGGAAAGGAGGTATTGGTAATTTTTGGGTGCTTTTTACAGTGTAACTGAAACGTTGGCTCTGTGCCACAGCAACCCAAAATGTTAACAAAGAATTTCTCTCCTGGTACTGGGAGAGCTTGTATGTTTTAAAAAGCTCATGAATTAATTCTCTATATTCAGTTTTTTCCCTAAATAAATGCTCCCTGTTCAGAATAATTTTCTCTATTGAATGCTAAGAAACTTACCCAAGTATCCTTAAGCAGTTGATTGATCTGAAAGAGATTTAAGTGAAGATACACCTGTGCACAGTATCTTTCCTAAAATTGTAACCCAAAGCAATGTCCAGAGTTGCATAGTCTAGTAGCAGCACAAAGTTAAATGAGGGGGAAATAGAAGGATGGGAGATTAAAAGGTTTAAGTAAGGCAGTCAAGGTAGTCTACTGCCTGAGTTGAAAGGAGATGAAGAGAGATCGAACGGCAGGATCTGAACCGACGCAGCTATGTGCCTTCTCTCAGCCAGGCCACAGGAAGGGAACCAGGTGTCTGGTGGTGCTGTGTGTGAACCCCCCCATGGGTACGGACATATACGGGCTGATCTTCTCACTGGGGTCTGCGCAGGAGCTGCCCGTGTCTTACATAGCTTTCCATCTTTCCTCCAGAGAAAGTGGCATCAAAACCCGTTTCCCTTTACAGGAGTCCTCAGGGTCAAGAGGACAGAGAAGGAAGAACAGCGATGCAGGTGAAAAAAGAAATACTTTCTTCCCCTACGACCACCAGTCATGGATCTCCCTGCTCAGCCCTGGGGGCTGGAGCTCGGAGTCTCCTCTCCTCCCATGAGGGCTTGACCACTGGGGCGGTGGGTTAACCCACAGTGGACCTGAGCACACAGGTTTCTGTTTGGGGTGCCCTGGCCTTCTGCAAGCTCCCCCTGGATTCACAGAGAGCTTGGGGAAATTTGGGGGTTTGGGAGCTAAACCCCAGCATCATTCCACTGATTTAGCCCCTTCTCTTTGGACAAATTTTGGAGCAAACTCCCTAGGCTAACTCCAGAGAAAAATGCCTTCTCTTTCCCAGATGCCTTCCCTCAGGCTTTGCTCAAAGCCCTTCTCATTCCCTCAGGATGAACTATGTGCTCTGATGGACAGAGTCTTTATTTCCCCAGCTCTACAAGAACTTATGTTCTGCAGCTAAAAAGGAAAAAATACCAATATGCTGCCTGTGTGTCTGTGTGTGTAGCATACAGGGCATGTGGGAGGGCAGGATGGTTTCCCTTCCTTCACTATCCTAAACTGAGAAGCTCTGTGCAATTGCGTGAGAGGAGAATAAGGCTCCCTTGGAAATAAAATGACCAGAAGAGGGAAGGTAGAACTGCTTCCCCTTGGAGATCTCCACCTCCCGCTTTGGGAAGGACCACTCCTGTTAGAAATGTAAAATGTGTAAAAAAAAAGAAAAGTTCTGAACAGGCAGTATAGAAATAACATTTATGTAACTTACGTGAACAGATCTATTGAAGTGTTCAAGCTTATTTTAGCTATGGTATTTCAGCCTTTGACAGACTAATTGGCTGCATCATTAATTATAGCGAAAGCTAATTTAAATAAGATACAAACCAATGCACTGGGTCAGGCTACAGGTTCATTGGTGCCCAACAGTGGATACATTTTCTGAAGAAAAGAGTGTAAGAAGGAGTGCACATACAGAAGTAATCCCTCCCGTACTGTACTTCCATGGCTGTGGGAATCAGCTTCAGCCAGATGTTGAACCGTCATGTTTAAAAGCCACCAATGGACCTACCTTTCATGAAACTGCCTATTTCTTTCCAGAAACTATTTCAATGTACTTTCCTAAATAAAGATGAAAGATCTGCCAATGTGTTTTTGGGAAAGAAAGGTTTCTCTTAGAGGAGAATATTTGCAAACATGAATAGCATGTTTACATCACATTGCTACTCTGAATGTTCATTTTGCTCTTAAAAACCCACGTGCTTCCATGCACACGTGGCTGATTAATAAATCATTTTATACTGGTTATGTACATCTTTTTTTTGTGTGTCAAAATTATATATATAATCTATATACTTGCACACACAAACACACACAGGAGCTCTGCAGCCTATAGTAGAGTGTTGCAACTACCAGGTGCCAACTAAAGGCAGCGTATGTGAAAACCCGGGGGCTGTGAGGGCATCGCGAGTAGAGGGGAGCTCGGCGGAGTGTTCCCCGCGCCCGAGAGCTCCCCGGGACGGCGGAGCCCCCCCGACGGCGCCGGGAGCGTGTGCGCTGGGGGCGGCTGCCACCTGCCGGCGCCGCGGGACGAGCCCGGAGCGGGGGACGAGACGCCGGCTCCCGGGGCGGGTTTTGACTCCTTTCGGCTGAGACCCGGGGTCAGGATTTTGTCTTCCCTGTGCCAGGAGCTTTCGGTAAACCCACGCGCATCTCTGAATGGTATTATTTGGTTTAAATTCTCCTTACTGGCAGTTTCGTAGACTCTCAAGCGAGGGAAGTGCTTTAAAAGGAGCCAGCGTGAAGCGTCCCGTCCTCTCTCCTTTTTCTTGTTAGTTAATAAAGTTTTTGTATTCATCATTCAGCAGAAGTCAGCCTGGGAGTGTGCTCTGTTTAAACGCTCTGGCTTTTCACTTAATGCATCCCATCTGTTTCTGAAATAAATTGCAATAATCCGTGTTTAATGTTAATCAATGTATTACTAAATATGCAAATTATATTAAAAGACGTGGTTTGAAAAAGCTTTCATTTGTAAATATGGTAGCTTAAAACAGGAAGCATATCTAAAAGCCATTTAGATACAGTAGCCTAACTCTAACAGTGTGGCTGATTTATAAAGCGGTTTGCAAGTTGATCTTTTTCCCACAAGGGGATATGTAAAACTGTTGCATATCAGATTTTGTTAACATCTGATGGGTTACTGCTAACAGTGTAAAAGCCTAATATTCACAACCATGTCTCTTATTTAAATTAAAGCAATCTTATTCCAGCTTTCTAATTTTTGTGCTCATCTTAACATATGAATTTGCATGAACAGTTTATGAATCACAGTGAAAGCAATTTGAACAAGCTTTTTAATCAGTGCTACATCTTAGTGCCTGATTTAGATAATTCATTGTCTAAGGGGCTCTCCTGGCCTCTCCTTCTTCTTTTCGGGGGGCCCGATCTATCAAGCTGGCCGTCCCTGATGGCGTGGCCACATTCGCTCCTCTCCAGCACATCACTTTGCAGGAGGGTCCTACACAGGGCCCTCACGACCCTGCTCCCGTTGCCAATGCGGCCCCGCACCCCAGCTCACAGAGGCCCTGCAGCGCTGCTTGTGCTGCTGTTAGGCATAGAGGGCTGCTTGCACTCCTTGACTTTCCATGGGGCAGTGGTGTTGCATGTCGTGGAAGTGCATGTGCACAAAATCGACAGGTGGGATATGACCCCGCGCCCAGCCTCATGGCCCTGAGCACAGGAAAGGAAACACTGGTGAGGAGCGTTGGAGAGAAGATCCAGCCGGGAACACGAACGTGCTGAGATGTTCTGCAAACAGAGGTGGCTTTTTGTGGTTTAGGGCCAAGGTTAGCCATTGCCTCTCTTGTCTCTTTGCCTTGTTTTCTTGTTCACACTCCTGCTACCCTCACTGGGCAGACTGCTTGACGAAATTACCACTTCTCCATGGCAGAGCAGCCCTATCTGGAAGCCCTGGGTACTGCAGGCAAGGGCGGGTAGGAGAGGGAGCTGTGACCACTGCAGCAGTTGTTCACAATAAGGCAGGGGGGAAGCCCAGGACGTGCTTATCTCCATGGCTAGGGCTCCCTGTGTGAAAGCAACCGCTGCAAGTCCCATCCTCCCCTGAAAATGGAAACTATCTTTTGATAGTTTTGTAGTTTTTCCTCAGCTGGCAGCATTTGCTCAGTTTGTGTTTAGTTTGACAACATGTTTGTTTTTTTTTTCCTTTTCCCGTGCTGTGTTGTAGAAAATCCTTGATGTTTCAGGATGTAAGTCAACCTCTAAACACAGTTATTTGAAAGGCCCTAGGAGATGGTCAAGTCATAGCTGCCTGTGAGGCAGTTTCTGGTTTGCTTTTCTTTTTTTTTTTTTCTTTTTGCAGTTTCCTATGAAGCAGCCAGTGAAATTTATTGAGATGTCCCAGAGCAGAAGGACCAGGAGACCAGTTTGGCATAAACTCACCTGTGCTTGATGGGGATGTCTTGGATCCTCACATATTTGCTGTAATTTCCACACCCTTTGGAAATGTAGCCACCATTTTGAATGAATTTGGGACTAAGAGCGAGCAAATCTGGGACAGTTTTGGCTGGACCCCTTTCAAATGACCATTTGATGACATATTATTAAACATTTGATGGCTTTGCCACAGCTTCCATGAGAAATTGGGCACAGATGACTTAGTAGCTAAGTTTTGCCAACTTTTTAGATGTCCTGAAACTCAGACCGGGTCTTGTCTATATATGTGAGCAACCTCTCAGGAGCTAAAAGTGAAGGCGAGGTTAGCACAGACCCTGCGAACCCAAACTGTTGAGTTTCATGTGGCTGTATTTGTGACACCACTGCTACAGGTCAATAGCCCTGTAACACCACATATGGGGCAAAGAGGGGGAGAGAGAGCGAGCGCTACCGATCTACTGTCGTGCATTTATGTTCAAACATGTGGAAACATTCCCCTTTTGCCCTGTAAGCTTAATAGGAGTATTTTGGGAAATGAAAAGCTGAGAAGTAAGTAAAAACTTCTACTTTGTCCTGGAGAAGAAACAAGAGGGACACGTGTACAAACAAGGGGATGTAAACCTGTTAGAGAAACAGCTGGATTAGAGGGTTGAGGGCTATACATGCCCACACGGCATGGAGCTCTAAGGAAAGGTGTGATTTCCCTGTTGGTACCTTGTGTGTGGCACTTAGGGGACTGACAGTACAGGGGGTACCCTGGGCAGGGTGACACAGCTCCCCGTCCCTCTTGGTGGGCAGAAGCCATGCGTGAGCGTCTCCCAGGAGGCACTTTTCACTGCCACAACCTTGTAAGTTGAGTGCCCACTTCTGGGTCCAAAGTAGCAGCTTGGTTTGACTTCTTCTTTGCAAAGCAGCACTCTTCCTTCACATCACGAAGCCTGGGGTTTGCCCTCAGCCCTCTGGGGATTTCGGTGATGGCACTGTGTTTGGTGACTGAGATTGCCCTCAAGGAATTTTTTTTAATCTCATCTAATCAAATCAAAAAAGTTAAAGTAACAACTAGGTCTGGAATGAAGATCCCTATTCATAGAGGATTTATTGACAATACCTTTGAACATACTGTTTAATATGCAAGGTAAACAAATTAAAAATCCCAGCTTGTGGTCCAAGGGCATTCACAAATTAGAAATGACCCCCTGCCTGCCCTGAGAGTGCTAATGATGTAAAAGCTGAGAGGAGCTGAAGCCTCTTGGGAGAAGAGAGTGGGTCAGAGGGGCTTTTGTTGAATGTACCAATCTGTTTGGCTTTGACAGGCTCTTTGTCTAACTTGGGAGATGACAAGAGGAGCTGAGCCGTCTGGCAAAGGTGGGGATGTCTGTCTGCACGAAGCCGCAAGCTTTATGTATTCGTCATTTTGTATTCGCTTAACTGCTGGTGCCTCTTGACTGCCTGAGACCGGAGAAAACACTCCCCATTGCCTGCAGCTATGGGGAGAGAGAAGCAGCAGCCTGAGTCAGTATCAAAAAGGGTGACACAAGAAGAGTCTTAAATCACAAATCTAGTAACTCTGTTTTGCTTCACAGCTGTTTTCATCACAAAGGCTGTCTCTAACCCAGAGCTGAGAAAGCAAAAAGGTCATCCCGTAAACTGTGTGTCTACGTCTTACTCAAAGGTTGTCATGGGGAGCAGAGTGCGAGTGGTGGCAGTGTTGGTATCAACTCCAGCAACGCATTGGTGAGGTCTGCAGGCTGAGCTGGATGTTTTGGTGCTGCCACAGACCACACGTAGGAGCCAGTCTTCTCTCTGACACACACTGACCCTGGCCTCCAAACCACACTGCTGCTCAGGAAAGGCTGCCCTGTCCTTTTTTTTGCCCAGCTGGGCTGTTTTGCAGGTTATGCCAATCCACTGGGGATTCTTATACCTTGCACAAGAAGGCAAAGCTCTGTCCCCAGGGATGCATTCACAATTTTCCTTGACTCTATCAAGAATTTGCGTGAAGTTCTGGCCCCACTGAAATAAAAAAAAAGCTGTGCTGTCAACTGCAGATAATGCCAAGATGGATATACAGATGCATAGCCAGGTGGATATCCGTGGAAATCCAGATGGATATCTAGGAAGTGCAGATGGGGGAGCCTGGCCGTTCTTTGGCTGCTGTATGCAGGAAAAAGAAGTATTTCCCTCATTGTTTTCCTTTGCTTCTCTTGAATTCTCACTTGGATCCAGAACTGATCCAGCTAAGGTACCACATGGACACAACTGCTGCTGCAACAAAAAAAGAGATGGCGGTTCCAAGCCCGTATTCACAAAGTAGCACTTGCAGAAATTGCAATGAATAAAATTGTTCAACAATCAAATGTGATTTTAAAAGCTGCTGCTGGAGAAGGCCTGACTGGCAATGCAGCAAGTTGGCTGGATAGTGGCAGACCTGCTTCAGCTGCTTTGGAAGACCACACATTTCAAAAGCTGTTCCTGATTTTTTCATGTCTGTTTAGAACCCACTGGAGCTGAGTTTTCCAGAGGCGCTGAGCACTGACAGCTGTGGACAACCCTCCTTTGGTAGACAGTGCTCAGCACTTCTGAAATGGGACCTAAAGCCTGGCACCCCAAATCAAAGCACCCCAAAATGTGTTCATTTAAGATGGAAGCTACTGAGCTTTGTTCTGGAAAGGTCCACTAGTATTTAGAGCCTTGGTAGTTCTTGATGGGAAACACGTCTAACTGCTGAACAAGTCTCTAGCAGAGAAGAGCAAGAGATTTCCCTTTTTAAGCTCTTAACTGAGTGAGTCCTTGCCACTTCTCTCTCACCTCCACCCTTTCCCTAGCTCATGCTCAGGAGGTTCCCCTTGAGCCTGCCAGGGTGCTGAACATGGTCAAAGCTGCTGGGCCATAGCACCAGCTCGTTTGGATCTACCCAAGAGCACTAGTCCTTCTCTATCAGTTTTGAAGAGCCTCAGAGGGGGGAGAGGAGCTATGGGCCTGATGTTTCCCCATTCGCTGACAACAAGTGATGGGAGCTGTGGCTAGCCCCAGGGCAGGAACACTTGTCCCCTAATTCATGCAGTCAGGCTGAGGCTGCCTATTCGTTGGCTCTTTGTAAAGAAGCAACTTGTGTCTGTGAACAGCAATAACTGGGCTTTTTTGTGTCTTCTGCTGCATGCTGCATGACAAAATGCTAAAACCATCTGACTCAGAACAGAAGCATCCACAAATGTTTCTTGGTAGTTTTAATGTAAGTATTATCATCTGAACTGGGTTACGCTTTACCATGGCTGAGTTCCTGTAGCTGAAACAGGAGCCATAGTATCTCCTGGTGAATTCACAATATGTAAGGCTCTACCAAAGCAGCTGATAATCGGTTTTTAGAAACCTGTGTTCAGCTGAGATATGAGCTTTAATCTTTATCAACCGGCCTCAGCAGTCCTCATAGCCTACATTTTGGTCATCTCAGGAACAGAAGTCAGCTTTTACTTATGTGGATTCCCTCAAGTACAATCCCCTCACACAATTTCACATGGTGCCTGGTAGACACCATCGTCTGAGTCCTTATTTACTTGAAGAAGAGTAGCGAGACAAAGTGAGACTATGCCACAGGGCTTGTGCTCTCACAAGACTGTGGACAAAAGAGGAGGTACAAACAGGTGTGCAACCTCACAGCATTAGTATAGTAAAGGGATGAGAAAGGAGAGCCCAGCTGCTGAGGTGGAGAGCAGGAATATACCTGGGAAAGAACAACAACAACAAAAAAATGGAAGTATGGGAAAGTACACAGAAGTACAGGAAAGTGCGTAGTTGCTCACTTTGCTGACTTGACTAGGAACGAATGAATTAGATATTGAAATCTAGCAGAAAAAGACACACCGTGATCCTGGTGGCTGGATGTTATAGCCAGACAAATTTCAAGATGCTTGTAAACATTTTTTAAACAGTGAGGTGAATCAAGCCCTGGAGTAGCTTGACCACATATGTGCCAGATTCTGTCATGCAAGATCCCTACTTGGACAGCAGCTGCCTTTATGAAGACCTGCTGCAGTTTGCATGGAAGCTTGCTATAGAAGTGGTTGGGTGAAATTTTCTGGTCCATGTTGCATGGAAGATGAGAGTTACCAAACATAGTAGCTTCTTCTGGCTTAAAACTTATTTCTGAAGAGCTGGACTTTTGTAGGAAGAATGCCCGGGAAGAGAGAAAAGGAAACATTTAGAAAGGACTGAAAGCCAGGACACCATGCAGACCAGTGCACTCCTCAAGAAAACAGTATTGAAAAATGAGACAACCTGGCCCAGTGTCGGTATCAGCACAGCCTGTCCTATTCTAAGAGAAAAGCAAGAGAAGAGGAGTACGATTCTGAGGATCCCTGTTTAGGCAGGGAACTGATTCTCCTGAAATTCATGTTGCTTTTACTCTGGCTTTGTTCTTTTGACCAAGGTTCCTTGTCCCATCAGTCACACATCCTAACTGGTTTTGTGCCCTTTTTTTGCCTTTCTTGTCATGAAGAGAACAGTGTAAGAGAACAAGCTCTTGGGAATCATTCGCACACTAAGTGGAAGGTTGCAGCTCTCACCTAACTTTCCTTGCAGCCCAGATGCAGCATCTGCCTCTACTTGCTCTGGAAAACAACCAAGGCAAATTTCATACTGGAGGAGGTGAGGAAAGCCAGCACAGCAACAGGACAAATGACACAGCTGGTTAGCTGGCACTCAAACACACTATGCTCCACCATCCAGACTCTTCTGCCACAAAATTAGCCTTGAGAGCAACACTCTTAAGCTTCCAGCTGTACATTGTGCAAGGATTTATGAGATCAAGGCCAAAGAAAATGGTGCCCTCTCCTGACTTAACCTTACTCATTACTTCAAGGGGGAATTTCTATGAAAAGGGAGCAAAGGATATGGCCTAATATTGCTGTCTTTTTGTGGCATTTCAGTAGTTTCATATGGCAAAGGGAGTCAGAATTAGAAAACCATTTTATTTAATGACATAGTATGAATTAATATAGTAATATTTTTAACCATGGTACATGTAGAAAAGAACTGTTCCCTAGCTAATCTTCTAAATCATTATGGCTCATCAATTATAATTTTTGTTTGAACTTATTATGTAAAGTTGAATGACATTTTATTTCAAACTGTTCAGACTGAAATGTGAAAGAAAAAACCGCAGTATATGGTGCTCATGTAACCTACATTCCAGTGTATTTCTTAACTGAAGTGCTGGACTTTACAGTCAGATTCAGATATCACCTTTTATGACCGAGCCTGTACTTCTTCAGATATTTAGTTGCCTGCTTCCCAGTAACTTGACTGGAATGAATGAATGAAATATTTTCAAGGATTTGGCTTTAATCTGTTTTTCTGAGCCAGAAGATTCCTCTTGAATAACGGAAAGGGCATGCCACATGAAAAACAGTTATCAGCATGTGGCCCACATAGCATTTGGGTAATGGACTTAAACACAAACTTGCCTTTTAATATTTTGGTGAGTCAGTTCAAACAGTGCACATTGGAAATGTGATGGAAATACTTTGCCAGATAGGACCCTGGCAAATAAATAGTGAAATTTCCTCATCACCGCCTCTGTCAGTTCAGAGAGCAGAGCTAAGTATATGCATCGTTGAATCCCATCTAATTGTATAGCTGAAGTGGGTACCTAGTGGCCTTGTGCCAGCCCAGTGCACCAGGGCAGGAGCATAGGAAGGCATTTCTCAGAGCAACCACCACCTCTGTCCCTACAGGCCCTTTCCGAGGCTGCCCATGTGTCATTGCATAGCCACTTATGGCTCACTTTTGATCAGAACCCCTTCCCATTCCCCAGCCACCTTCTAGTAAGTGTCTCTGTGATACACTAAGGAGAGCTGTTCTCCCCTTCCCACTTGTGTTTGGTTGAGCTGAATTTCTGGTGTCACCTGGTGTGATCAGCCTTGGGGGTTACGGTGACTGCTCCCTGCTCACATACAGGTGTGAATTATCTTTTCTGACTGGGGGACCAGAGTTGTACATAACACAGTAAGTGAGGTCTTGCTGGCATCCTGTGCATTGGTCTTTATAAATCTATCTCTATACTAGAAGTATCTGACCACTGCGGTTGCATAGATTAGCTGCACAGTCGTGTCACACTGCCAATGTATTCCTATGGCCAGGAACTGAGTGTCACCCTGTATTGGGTTTGCATGGCAAGGTTTTGGTAGTGGGGGGGCTACAGGATTGGCTTCTGTGAGAAGATGCCAGAAGCTTCCCCCATGTCTGATAGAGCCAATGCCAGCTGGCTCCAAGACGGACCCACCACTGGCCAAGGCTGAGCCCATCAGCAACGGTGGTAGCGCCTCTGGGATAACATAGTTAAGAAGGGGGGAAAAAAACCCTGCACAACTGCAGCCGGAGGGAGGAGTGAGAATATGTGAGAGCAACAACTCTGCAGACACCAAGGTCAGTGAAGAAGGAGTGGGAGGAGGTGCTCCAGGTGCTGGAGCAGAGATTCCCCTGCAGCCCGTGGTGAAGACCATGGTGAGGCAGGCTGTCCCCCTGCAGCCCATGGAGGCCCATGGTGGAGCAGATATCCACCTGCAGCCCATGGAGGACCACATGCCAGAGCAGGTGGATGAGCCTGAAGGAGGCTGTGACCCTGTGGGAAGCCCACGCTGGAGCAGGCTCCTGGCAGGACCTGTGGCCCTGTGGAGACAGAGGAGCCCGCGCTGGAGCAGGTTTGCTGGCAGGACTTGTGACCCTGTGGGGAACCCATGCTGGGGCAGTCTGTTCCTGAAGGACTGCACCCCGTGGAAGGGACCCACCCTGGAGCAGTTTGTGAAGAACTGCAGCCCATGGGAAGGACTCACATTGGAGAATTTAATGGAGAACTGTCTCCTGTGGGAGGGACCCCACACTGGAGCAGGGGCAGAGTGTGAGGAGTCCTCCCCCTGAGGAGGAAGGAGCAGCAGAGACAACATGTGATGAACTGACCGCAACCCCTGTTGCCCATCCCCCTGTGCTGCTCGAAGGGGAGGTAGAGGAAATCGGGAGTGAAGTTAAGCCCAGGAAGAAAGGAGGGGTGGGGGGAAGGTGTTTTAAGATTCAGATTTTTATTTTCTCATTATCCTACTCCGGTTTGATTGGTAATAAATTAAATTCATTTTCCCCAAGTTGAGTCTGGTTTTGCCCATGATGGTAATTGCTGAGTGATCTTCCTGCCCTTATCTCGACCCACAAGCCTTTCACTGTATTTTCTTTCCCCTGTCCAGCGGAGGCAGGGAGTGATAGAGCGGCTTTGGTGGGCACCTGGCGTCCAGCCAGGGTCAACCCACCACACACCCAAAGACAATGAAACAATTAACCGTAGAGGACATTCAACAACTTCTTTGGCAAGGCACCAGAGGACACCAAGAAGTGACCCATCCTCTCATTGTGGTGACTTAATGTGCTGTAGGTATCGAAGACTTCTGCTGTAGCCACCAGAGTATTCACGACAGCTAAGGCAGTGAGGCTTTTTCCATTCTGGATCTCTTTGCTACCTGCACGAAACTTTACTATGATCAGCTGTCCGGCTGTATTTTCCTCTCAGGAGGATTTCTTTGTAAGGGCAAAGGAGTATCTCAACCATTTCTGAATTAGGGAAGAAAGGAATACCCTGTGATCATTTTTGCACTTACTGTGAAGGGGATAGGCTATTAAAATTGTAAGTCTATGCTTAATACTTAACCATACCCATACCTAAATGCCACTAGAAAACACAGGGTGAAAAAATGTGATTGACAAATAGGAAGATAATTAAGCAGAAATATGTCACGTGCACAGTACAAGACAATCTAAGAAGGGTTATTCATAAGTCTTTGTGCACAAATATGCATGGCTTTGTTTCAAAATCTGTTTAAATTCAAAGGAGTTTTTCATTTGTCCAGTCCAAAGCCCAGTGATACCACCTGCAAGTGACTAGTATGAACTACAGCTTAGTCCGTAAAAATATAGTGAAATGACTTTTCAGATGTGCTGTTGAGAGTCTTAGGGCTGAAACACAACAGGACAGATGAAAATTTGAACTTTAAACTTTCCCTCTGTGTCTCCTGGCTCCCCACAGTCTTACACTGCTGCAGCAATTTGGATTTTGTTGTTTTAGGAAGTGTGGCTGATGATACTCTGACTTGCTGTCCCCTCCTGAAGTACACTCTGAAATATATCCAGAGCACTGTGTAGGTATGGTTTTTATTTACGATCTACTACATACCGATGTATTTTAAGCAGTAATTTAAATTAACTCTTTTTGCTTTATTAAATATGATTACTGTGTATTTGTGCTGCTGTATCCCGCTGGAATCCTAAAGAGGGATGAAGGTCCCATTTGTCTGAGTGTGGCACAAACACAAACTAAAACAGTTCACCTTTCAAAGAGGTTATAAACCAAATACAAGCAAAGATATTGCAAGGAGATGTAGATGGGGCGGCCCATGGTGCACGTGATTAGGTGTTTTGGTCAGTGCCATAAGGACAACTTGCAGCACATCAGCCCAGTGGTTTATAAGGAAGTTGTGGGTTTTGTTGCAAAGGAAAGTTGGAAGAAGGGATTCGAGGGAGGGCAGTGAGGTTTTTTTGTGGGCAGTCCTCTCACAGATTCAAGACAGTGTGGGAGAAAGCACACAGCCATTCACCAGCAAAGTAACGACTGGGCATGAGATGGCTGAGAGGGAAAAAACACTACAGGAGCGACAGTAGACCCCAGCCTTTGAACTGTGAATCTGATGGGGAGAGAAATGCTTCAGCAGTGAGCAACTCCAATGAGGAGCTACCTGGGGTAGTTCGAGTCAATCTCCGTGGGAGCCATCCCTCCTCCAATGACTGAGGGAGCTGAAGGTCAACCATCAGCACCCTCAGCACCTAAATGGGGTGTCTAAGTTAGGAGGTGCAAGTCATGCTCTTTGCAAATGGCCCTGCCTGTTTTTACTCCAGGAAGGGAATGGAAATCCCACCAGAATCCCTGTGGTTTCATGTAGCCATAATATTGAGTTCTGCCTGGATTTCATCATGACCCAGCATCAGTTAATACCCATGTGTTGTAAAGTATTAGATATAATTGGATTTACACTTTTCTCATGAAGTTTTTGAAATGTAACTAATTTTACTGTAATTGTGATCTTTAAAATTTGAATAGTATCTTTTATTGAATAGCTGTTGCAGGGCATCATCAGCTTATGGACTTTAATACCTGGAGTGTAGTATAATTTACATGATTCCATTAAATGCCTATCAGATTTCAAGCTGGGTTTGAGGCTACTGCATTTGAATTACCAAAAAGTATACAAATTGGAAACTTAAAAAAAAAAAAAGGATCAGAGTACGGCTTTAATTTCTTTGTTCAAATCTACCATGAAGGTGAGAAACATTTCTTTTTAAACAAAAGAATCAGATCCATTCCTTATGAAAACAAACGATTTAGAAAAACAAGGTTAGAATGCCACCTGGGGGTTTATATTGCCATCACACTTCACTTAAGATCAGAGCAGCTTGAGATTTGTACTGTTGGATAAAAAAACCCCCCTGTTTGCTCCATTTTCTTCACAAAGTACAGTCAGACTTCTAGGAACTCATGAAAGTGTTATTCCATTTTATGGTACCTGCTTCCTTAGTCCTTTAGCAAGACTATAATAGAAGAAATGGGCACTGAAGAAGCAAGACAATTTGCTTTGCAAAGGGGAACACAGCAATATGGCTCAATGTAGGATAGTCCGCTTCTTTTCACAAATACATATAAACCAAACACAAGATACACAAAAATAAGCATATTTATTCACAACATGCAGTAGAAAACACTAGATTACATCAGCCATATGACAGAGAAGGCCACAGAGTTTATGGTGGAAGCAAAGTGATCATTCAAGCACAAGAAACCTGGGTAATGCAGCAAATCAAAACATTAAAAATGGAAATATACAGACCACTTAAATTAATATAAAAGTGAGTCTTTCCTTGACTTTAAATTAGGGGATTGTGAACCTACTGTGGCAAAAATGAAGAACTGACTCAAACCTTTGCCGGAAATTACAACTAAATACAAATTCTTGCTGTTAGAAACATGTGGGTAACCGCTTCCCGCTATTAGTATTCATCTATGCTTTTGGTGAACTTTTATGGTTCAGAACACACAGGAAAACTTAATACACATTTTGCACACTTAGATGTTAAATCTAAAGCCAAGGGGAGAGAGGTGATCCCATTTCCTTCAGAATTTTACCAGGTGAACATTTAGTTTTTCCCTCAGTGAGGAGCAATGCGATACACTTCTCCTCTCCTCCCCAGTCTCTTGGAATTTTCCACAGGTGATGGGGTCAAGGGATCCACAGACCAAGGGGTGGATGGGAGCACTATGCTATCGGACTCCACCTCAGCTTGTATGATGAGCTGCATCACAGTCATAAGACCTTAAAGCACTCAGGTACCTACTGCCGGATCCTTCCATCGAGTGAGCTGCTCCAGGGCCAAAGACCTGGGAACTTGGCTGTCCTACTCCATATGGTCCTTGTGGGAAGGTGGACCATGAGGGATGTCTGTCTCTAGGGGCAGAGTTATTGTGTATTTTCCCACATCATGGATTGCTTGATTAACAGGGAAAGAAGGCAGCATGCCAAAGGGATCCCATATAATTGGGCAACACATGAGTTTCTAATGTGGCTTCAAGGGTAGCCAAAGCTGTTGACTGGTAGGGGTGACAAAGCCTTTTCTTGCAGCCCCCAAAATCTGGTAAAATGCAAAATTATTTATTTGCATTTATGAATCTGAATCCATGCACTTCTTGGGCCCATGGGCAGCTGTAGCTACTCTTGATGGAAGCAGCTGATCCCTTCTTCAGGAGAGAAACATTTCTGCTCTCAGAGACAACACTGTGACTGGCACTGCAGAAACCCTCTCAGGATACATAGAGTCAAGTTAATTACCACCCATGGTTGAACTTTCATTCCCTAGCAAGTTCCTAGAGGAGTTCAGATCCAGACTTGCCGAGATCAAGCTAATATCCCAGGCCTAGCACAACCCGGACTCAGGCCGAGGAGGGGGAACTCAGTGTGCTCGGTTGGCATTGCTGGATGATCTCCTGCCCTCCTCCTAAACCTCTGTATGCTGATGGCTAGATGCGAGATAGGTGGTGATGTGACAAAATGCATCAAATCCTTGAAGGAATGCCCCCAGGTTGCCCTGGTCTATCACAGTGACCTTGAGCTGGCGAGAGCCACAGGATCCATTTTTTCCTCAGCCCTTTTCATCACCTGCAGTCACGAAGTGAGCTGGTGAGACAGCGTGGCCTCAAGCACCAGAACGATGCAAGTGGTACTTAGCTGTGTTATCCCTCATCACCCAGGGCCACATCGTACCTCTAAGGGGGCCTACGGAGTGAAAGGGATAACTTCTCTGCAGGAATAACGGATGTCTGAGCATTGTGTTGCTCACCTGACCTGGGGAATGCAACGTCATGATCTGTTAGCCATTTCCTAACAGGATGGATTTAACAGCTAGTGGATATAAGGAAGAGCAGAATGGATTTTTAAGGCACATATGCTGGTTGTAGAGGAGTAAAACGTAGGCTGTCCGTTGAAATATCATCTGTTGGCTGGACTACTCTGCTTCTAACTCTGTTTCTTTAATGTATGACATGTTTTGGACTGTATTTGATTCTGGCAGAGTGTGAAATCCTTGCACGCACTTTTCAACCAATATATTTATTAGACACAAGGGAAAATACTGTCTGGATTAGGCATGGATTTTGAAACTGAATCACAACTAACTATATCTCAAAGGTATATAGCCTGATTTAGAGAAGTCATCTTTAAAATAATATTTTCTAGTACCTTCTTTGTAAAGATATCTCTAAGTAATTCTTAAAATAAGATTGATTCTAAACTGTTTACTTGTTCCTAGCTACTCTATTCAATGAACATAATCTACAGAAAAATTTGAATTGTGTGGGTTGAGGAAACTGTAATAGGCTTCAGCAATTTGTAAACAGAGAAGAAATGTCAGTGCATTAATCAGCTTTTCTCTCTCCTATATCAAATTAAATTCTGATGTGCATTTGTGCTAGCTACACAGATCTATACCTGTGTTTTATATGTGTGTATATACATACAGATACCTATACATACATATATGCAAGTTCATGCAGCAAACAAATTGGTCCACTTGTTTAAGTGTCTTGATGCCTACAGTAAACTAAGGCATTATGCAGTTTATTAGTAGGACTGCAGGTGACTGAAAAGCTTCTTACTGTTAATGACTATTTCAGGGATAACATGACAGAAAAATGAAAATGCCATATATGACTGTGACACCAAAGTGACAGCGTTTGGGGGAGAGTTACACATGCTAAGCATCCAAACCCCGTGGTACTGCTGCACAGTACTTTCACTCTGCAAAGCTCATAGGAACATTAATGTTATCAGTCTAACGAGGTGACTGTAAAATGACTGTTTCTGAAGACTTGGGATTTTCAGAGGTTTGTGTTGGTGTATGTGGTTGATCTAAGAGAATAATCCAGGCAAGAGCTACACAATTAAAGTGACATATTAGAAATGCTAATTAAGAGAGCACAGAGAGGAAGAGATAACCCAGTGACAGTTTCTGTGCCTAATCGCTACAGCAGAGGCCAGGATCTCATCGAGGGTAGTCAAAAGGGAAGTCATCATGCCAGAAGCTAGAAAGAAAGAAGTATTCCTGCATCAAGCTAAAAGGCCCAGGGACAAGAAATGCCACGTTTGTGGAAGAGGGTCTCCTTTTGCAAGTGTAATCACAACATGTGCTGCAAATTTCCTGCAGAGACAGTTACCCTCAAACAGACCATTGTTTTCATATTGTTTAAGAGCCTTAATGCAACCCTTCACCAATGGCCAACAGTTGACAGCAACAAGCCATTACATTGCAGAAGACACTGCATCTCAGCCTGGCAACTGGAACATTGTGGTGGATTGCACTCTTTACCTAGACATCACGACAAACATAGCACCTGTACAAACCATGCTGGGAAATAGAGAAGTTGTTTCTGTTTCCAGGAAGTGTAAAATACCTTAGATGTTTGGAATAACAACAACAACAAAACCAGCAACTGTTTTTTTAAGATTATAAGAAGGATTTAAAAAAGAAGTATACAGAAATTCATACACATACAAAGGTAGAGAAATGGAAAATGGAGCAAAAGAGCCAGAAGCAGACTGCATTGTTTATTTAAAGAAGGAATTCAAAGACGCTCAGAAGCAGAGTTCTGAACTCAGGTCTAATTAACAAGACAAAAGGTACTCTCCTGAAGTCCATCAAAGCCATGCAAGGCTCCACCTTCACCATGCAGGGACCTGCTGCATTTCTATCTCCTGTTTTGAAGAATGCATTCCAGCATGGTTGTTACAAAGACAGTACAACACCTACACGCTTCCAGACACTGCTATGAAGGTCAAAGCTCTGTGTTTATCTACTGTTCAGCATAGTACTGCAGTGCATTTTTTCTATCTTGTCTCTTCCAGATGTGTGAATTGTGATAGAGCAGCATAGGTTAAAATAAGTAGGTATGGCAGGAAAGGAGAGGTGAAGTCACGGAGTGTATATTCCTCACTGCGTTAAAGAAGAAAGAAGATCCTTACTCATGTTGCTAACTTGAGTTACCAGCATTCCCTGTCCCCCCATCTGGAGTAGTACGTGCTGTCCCCTCTCTTTTTCATTTTTGGAGGGGATATCACTATGGATACTGTATTTGAGGATTACAGGTCATACAACTGTAAGTAGTGTTATGCTGTGCAGTGCTTCCTTCCAATAAGTGAAATGCAATGAAACGAGACAAGACTTGCCAGATTGGAGAAGACACCAAATTATTTAGGGACACTGCTGAAGAGCAGGTGGGTGATGACAAAATATTACCATGGAAACTCTGGCAGATATAGGCGGACGCACACAGTAATCCCACTAGCTGTGCCCTTAGTCTGCAGGAACGGCACCTCTGAGCTCGGAATCTAGCACAGCTGAACTGAAGTGGAAAAGCAGGAGTATGCTAAAGTAGGAATAAACATCTACTTTAAAACTAGTTTGTGGTTGGCATCAACTTTAGTTTGCTGAGAAGCCATGAAGAATTCACAGAAGTTAACAAATGACAATACTCAGGTTGCACGCCACCAGTATTTGTCAAACTTATGTCTGTACAGCAGTATTTCATCCTAGACCTAGGAGCCATCCCATGCTTTCCACATACATGTTGGTCACTGCTAGAAGTTCAGGTTTTAGCAAACCACCATTATCTCCTGCTGTAGGTGTTTGGGAAATCTTAGGTATGTCTCATGATACCGTGTGGTGCTGATTACCTGAAACATCGTGGGTGAAAAGGCAACAGGACAAGTGAAACGTGTAAATTCAGAGCAGTGCCTGTTGACAGGTTTACACACATTGGAGGTTTATTTGTTACCTGTGTCTGCTCAAGAATGGGGTTTGTGTGGCCTTTTGGGTTGGGTTTTGTGATCTTGCTCCACGTGCATCTACAATTCAAAAAGGCTGCCAAGATCATTGTGTTAAGGACAGAGGAGGAGCAGGACTGAGAATTGCGTGAGGTCATTGTTTAGTCTGATGGTGCAGCTGCATTTTGAAGGTGGTGTATTTGTACAGCATTTGTTACTCCATCCTGACGAGGACATCGCAGACCTAAAGGAGGTTCAGCGAAGGAGAATGAAAACAGAAGGAGAATGAAAACAGTCACAGCCAAGGGAAATCTGTTATATACAGAAAATTTTGGTGGCTGTTTACTTTAGGAAACAGGTAAGATGGTCACAATAAAATGGTAATAATTATTCTTTTGCTGTAGCATAAATGTCCTCTGAGATTGGAAGACAGCAAGTAAAAAGCTAGTAAATATTTTATTTGTCCTTTACAACAAATTAATACACTTTGCAGTTGAACTGCAGAATTCGCCCACAGGCTAATCCGAACCAGCCTGAGGCTCCCGCCGCCCCACGGCCCCGGCCCCACGGCCCCGGCCCCTCACAGCGCCCCCCGGCGGCGGCACGGCACCCACTCGGCGATCGATTGCTCAGGCCCCTCTCGGCCCTGCCCGCTGGAGAGCTGCTCTCCGGCGCGGATCTCGATTAAGAAGGCCTTTCCCTCAGCGGGAGCCCCCGCCCCCGGCCATCCCGCCGAGCCGCCCGTGCAGCAGGCGGGGAGGGGCACTCCCGCTGCCGTAGCGAGCCGCCGGTGGGGGGGACACAGGTGCCGCTCCCGATGCTGCGGTGGCTGATCGGCGGCGGCCGGGAGCCGCAGGGCCTGGCGGAGGTAAGGCGGCGGGCGGGCGTGGCGGAAGGGGGCAGAGCAGCTCGCGGCGGGAGGCGGGGCCAGGAGGAGCGTTAGGGCCGTTGGCGGGGGGGGCGGAAGCGTTGTCCCCTCCGTCAGGAGCCGCCGGCCGCGCTGGGGGGGCTGCCCGTGGGGACAGCCGCCCTCACGCAGCAGGGCGCCGGTGGGCGGCCGCGGCGAGCTTTAGGTCTGGGGGCGGGGAGCGCTGTGAGCAAGAGGGGCGCTGGCCTTTCCGTCGGGGCGGGTCTGCTGTCCCGTGGTACCGCGGCTGGGCCCTGCGCCGGGCTCTCCGGAGCACGGGGCCTTCAGGGCTAGCTCGCAGCCTGTGAGACTGGCTGGCCCTTAGAAGGAGTTACAAGCTTCGTTGAAGAGAAGGAGGGGAAGGAAGAAAATATAAAAGCAAACAGCAAAACCCCCAAGCTGAGCTTGCCCAGGAGCTGAACGGCTTGGGAGCCGTCCTTGTCAGGAGCGACACCGCTTCCTCCCTACTGTTTAGCGCGTCCTGGGCAAGTGGGGGTTGTGTTGTATAGCTGGGAAGCATACGGAGTCCTGCCTTCGGGACTCCCCGGTCGGTGGTGTGAATTATAAGCAGTAACTTACTATATGTGGTTTAGTTGTAGTTTGTAGCAGTCTTCCAGCGTTTCTTCTCAGTTTCTCATCCATAAAATGAACTAGGCCTATGCAGTGCACTGAACACTGACATCCTTCCTGTTGCCTCACTTGGAAAAAGAGTTTTACTGGATTTGAGGGAGAGATCATTGGGATTTTCTTGTCCCTCGGACTCTGATGAAGTTCTCATCCTGGACTTAACAAGAGTTAATTAACACTGTTACTGGGCTCACAACACTTAGTGCTTTTGTAATCTAGACAAATATGAGGAAGTAATTCTTCAGCTGCTGTATGTGAGCAAGCCATGACAATATCATGGTTGATTTCAAATGCCAGTATTTACTTTGGTGGAAATTTGAGTCTGTACCAATTTGAAATGATGATGTGCGGGAATGCCTCTGACCTTTGTCATCAGTCTAAATGTTGATTGTATTGCAGTCATATTTAGCAGGTTTATGTGCAGTTGTTTTTTAAAAGGAAGATGGGAAATATGCAACAGCTTTCTAAGATGTGATAGAAAACTATCTGTTGGTGTGTGTCCTTCTCCAAAGTTTAAACTCTGGATATGGTTTAGTTACACTGTGATTTAATAAAGCATGAGTGTGAGTCAAGGTGTGGTCCAGTTCTTCCATTCTGCCATTCATAGCTTGGTTAAACCCCATCCACAGGACTTCTGTTCCTATTGCTGCCATTGATTTACTGAATGACAGTGATCATTTGGCTTCTCTGTGGAAAAACTGAATAATAAATGTTGGTAAGGGTTAGTCCCCAAACTGTGTTTTGTTCTTTTTTTCCTGCATTATGTAATATTGTTTCATCTAAAGATCATCTTCATAACCATTAATTCTCTTTGTACTCTTCTTAGATAAGGAAGCCTATAGCAGCGTGTGGGCTATGGACTTACGGTGTTCATCTCATGTGCTCTAGCTTCATCCAGCCATGAAAAGACCAGATGTATTAGAGTAACATTGCACTGGGTGAATAGAGAAAGCCTCTGGCAAAGCTGTCCTAAATTCATGAAATGTAAATTTCTCCTTACCCATTTATTTTTTTACTATGGAATTGAAAATCATTTAGGCTTAAGCTCCTGAGTCTCTTCAGTTGATGGCCATGGTGTTAAGCAGGGTGGCTCTGGAGCAGTCTAACTGGAGTAGCATCATGGTCTATATAAGCTAAATTATCATGCTCCCTGATACATACACAAGTATTTCTGTGTGCTCTTGTATCCATATTTTTGGTGAATTGCTTTTGAAAATCCCGCTTTTAAATGCTTCAGATCACGGGGGTTCTAGGAAGTTCTGAAGCAGAGATGAATGTTGTGGGGTTTTTACTGATTATTGTAGTGAATGCTTACAGGTCCCGCATAAAAACATGCGAGCTGGGAGTAGATTCCATTAGCATCAGCATCTAGCTTTCTCTTCTAAAACCTGGTGTTGCTACAAGAGAGTTTAATTAGTAGTTTATATCAAAAATACGTTTCTTCAGAGGAGGAATGCACATGTAACCCAACGCTTCGGTAAATATTAATGAAGATCTGAAGAGAGCATAGCTTGTTGTGTGACAGGACTGGGGGAAAACCTGTTATTTTGTTGTTATCTATAGTACTTCATCAGCATTGTACCTTTGAATATTCACAGGCATTCTTAGAATTAAGAAAAAATAAGATTGGACGCATTGTTCAAAAGAAGTAGCACTGTCTTGTACTGAATAGGAAGCAACAACAGAATATAGAATTGGGATGTTAATGTTACAAATTCTGACTTTTTCAAAGTGGTACAATTGTTTTGTAAATGTATATTTCTATTAGTAAATAAAAATGGAAGTCTTCTGATTACAGTATGGCTAGTGTCATCCAATGATGCTGAGATTTGCTAGGATTTTTAGAACTCTGAATTTTTTTAAAGGAATGTTTTGATTAGCTTTTTGGCAGCTGAACTCCAAGTTTCCATATTTGCCCAACTTTTCTTTATAACCATGTAGACTCTGCTTGCATTATTTTAAATGGGAACTACTATTCTCGCATAATTGCATAAAATGAGGAACAGTTGCTTCATGAAATGCATCAGATAGCACAAAACCAAGATAAAATCACAAGAACTAGCATTTTGACAACCTCTTCATTTTGAAAATAAACACAGATTTCTTTCCCTATTTATTAACTTTGTCATTCTTAACTTCTGAAGAATAGTATCATAGTACCAATACAGAAGTAATAGAAAATAATTTATTATTCCTGCAAGAAAATGTTGACGTTTCTGAGGATAATGTTTGTCTTTCATGTAGGATTCATGTATGCTGTATGTTGTACAGTGTTCAGTAATTGCTGTTTTACAGTGTAGGTTCTGTTGAAGACCTCAAAGAAGGGACAGTCCTGGAAGTACGAGGATGCTGACCGCCGTGTAAAATAAATCTAGAAGGAGGAGAGTGCTGTCACTGAGTTACTACTAAGCTATTTAGATTTTTTTTTTTAATAATGTCCAATAGCAAGTTGTTCCAGAATGTGGAAGGCCTTAAATACAAAAAAGTTGTCTTCTGTTGAAACAAGTGATGATTGAGATTAGCAGAACTATTGTGCGTTGAAACTGCAGTCCTATGCAATATTTTGTTAATCCTGGCTGATGATCAGCTTGTTCCGAGTGATTGATTGTTCTTTTAATTAATAGTCTAGTTGGGGGTAATTGCAGATGCTGTTCTATAAAATGATTAATCATTCTCTGTGGTTTTTTTTTTTTTTTAAAGCGGTTTGCTTTGGTATTTTGTGAATAGAGTCCCAATGGATGATTTATATATTATGTAACAGAACAGCATTTATTCTTATTTATTTTAAATATGTTGTCTTTATATAGGATTTTAAAATTGAACGGTAGATATGAGAGGTTCACAGACCTCTCGGAAGAGGTGTAATTTAATGAAAAACTGAATGTATGGTGAATTGAGTCAGGAAGCTGGCTCCACATGACAGTTCATGACTAAACTGAATTTTCATCTTGGTGTATTAGTGATTAAAGCAGTACAAAATATTCTCGTTGAACAGAAAATGCTATATTATAATTTAAAATACATGCTATAGAAGGATATTATTTATTTGAAATAACAAGAAATGATCTTTTGTAATGATTTTCATTAAGGCAAAATGATATTTCAGAAACTTAAATTGTCTTCAAATATAACTATACATTCACACATGAATCTATATGTAGATTGTTAGACATTAGAAAGACCTGATGAAAATAATTATGTCAGTACAAAATAAATTTCATTTCTTTTTTTATGAATTTTAGAAATCATCTGTACAGACAATTGGTGAAGAACAAATACAGAATCCTTACACGGAACTCCTTGTGTTGAAAGGTCATCAAGATATAGTACGATTTCTAGTGCAAATAGATGATTTCAGGTATGAAGCTGCATTTCAGATTGTTTCACAGCATCCTTGGCAATACTTCAGAAAATATTTATGTAAACGTAGTAATATTTTTAATCCCCTGTTTTTATTTTTGAGGGGTGAGGGCAGGAAAAGCCTGGAGTTAAAAAAAGCAAGGGATGAACACTCCCTTTCCTTTGTATGTTACTATATCTTTTGACTTCTCTTGTAAGTTATACTTTCATGAGAAGATAATGGTGATGGAGTTATGTTTCTTGGTACAAATTCATTTGTTTGAGAGAAATGCCTTTAGCTAATTCAGCCCTTCTTTTTCAGGCTGTTTCTGGTCTGAACGTTCCCTTCTGCACATGCATACACACACTTCCTTCCAGGACAATACACAGTAGCGTCTGCTTCTATTCTGAGTGGATGCATGTGCTTTATGTTTTTGAGTTGAGGATAGCTGTTATTTCACCTTTTGGTTCTACAGAAGAATGTAGTAGACTCCTACAGATACGCTGTAGAAATTGAACATGACCTTCTCAACGATATTGAAGGTTGCTGTTCCTTTCTTTCCAATCTTTTAGCCTTTCTTCAGAAACTCTAGTGATTAATTGACTTGAGCTTTGGTTAATGCAACTTTTTTCTGAACTTCTCTAATTTTGAAATATTCGCCACTTTATTCAGAATGACTACTTAGTAAAATTCAACATATGCTTAATCTCTGCATTACATATCTCCTCCAATTTGATTTTGTTCAACTTGCTGTACTTCTTTGAAACCTGACAGTTCCTTTGTTTCTCTGTTCCGATTTTTAGCTTTGTGCACTTTTTTGTATATTCCCTGACAATCTTTATTGTCAGGGAACTGTTCTGTTCTTAGTTCCTTGTAGCTAGGTCCAACTTTATTGTAGACTCTGAGGATGGAGTTATCTGAAAATGGGAAAACTGGTTATGAAGCAGAGATGAAGTCACTACATTTACCATTGTCACTTTGGAAGTGTGGCTGAGAGAGTGAATTATGATAGTTTTATGTTACAACCTGACTTCTATCCCAGCTTTGTCTAAGTTAGCCTTGCATGTTCTCTAATTTAACTTAATCCTGCAAGAGAGGAAATATTTATCTGCCTTGAAAGTAAGGTTTTGAAGCCTTTAGTCAATAAGAAGTGTAGTGACTCTTGGCTGATGTGGAGAATTAAATAGAAAACCTTTAGAACTAAGAACATAAGTAACAGGCAAGAGCCTCTGTTAAGGAGCTGTAGTAATTTCTATCTTTTATGGATTAGGCACACAAGGGGATTTCTAATATATTCATCAATACACTACACAAAGTTAACAGGGGTAAGAGTTTCATTTCTATCCTTGCAGTGTACAGCAGGTGTTTTGTGAAGGAAGGTTCTCTTCTTACGTATGCCCATTGATTGGGCAGGTGGTCTCCTCCAAATTTGGAATGCCTGCAGAGTCTTATTTTCAAATAATTTTGTAAAAATATATATGTATGAAAAAATTTCACAGAAGACTCCATGGAGAGTTTTTAGATTGCTGGTTTTCATTCTTAACGTCATAAATATATATATCAGCAAAGTTACATGCATTACCATAAAATTTATTTTTCTGCATTTTAGTAATCTGCCAGAAGATTTATATAAAAATAGAAGAATCTTGTGGGATTTTTTCCAGTCCTTTTTTTTCCCCATACAAGTTATTAAAATAACCTTTCCTCAAAGTACATTTTTCCCAAAACACATACTCAATAAACGTAATTTGTCCTTATAGAAATACCAGAGTATTCTTAGATTGCAGGCACTGTCTAACACGAAGAAAGCTTTTACCATTTTGGGCTTCATTGTATGGTAGCAGGTAAATTATTGAAGCTAAACTAATGATAGTCAGTGTAAAACTAAAGCTTGGACGGCCACATTGAAGATACGTTATAAAATAGCATATAGGTAAGGAGTAAGTTATATAGGTGGTTAATATTCTGAGAGTTTGAGGAGTTTAATAGTTGCCTCACTGGACAGTAATTCTGAGGTTTTATTTATCAAGAATATGGTAGTTTCTGGATTGTTAAACAGCTGATAATATTTTTCACTTGATTCTTTTCAATAAAATTAGTATTGTTACGCACCTTCTGAAGTATTTTTATTTAGTTTCTGCAGCTATTCCATTGTGTGCTTTTTGTCAACTATTGTAAGCCAAGTTTCACGGTTCAGATCTTTGGATAATATCATCTTATTGAGAATTTTGCAGAAGGATTTTCTTGTTTTCTCAGTGGCTCAGCTAAAACCAGTGAGTGGAAAATTTTCTCAGATTGGTTTTTGAAGATACTAAATAAATCCTGTATAAATGTAACAGAAAGCTGGTTTTTTTCTTCTTTTCTCTTGTATTTTTTGAACATGAAGTGAGGGTCATATTGATTGGAAGATCACTAAAGAAGGCTAAGCCTCAGCAAGAGTCTTCCAAAAAATGGACTGAGTTAAAATTGCATGTAATACTGTAGCATTTGACACATTAAACTAAACAGAGTTCATAACACATTTTAAGAACAGCTTTTTTTGTTGCTCGTTTGACCGTTCCTTGCTCCTTCAGGAAACAGACAAGGTTATAGATGATGGTGATCATGGCTGGAAAAGAATCAGGTGACCCATGAATCTGTGCCTTGGTGAACAGAATGTAACTGTAGGATAACTGATTCTACAATATACCTTTATATTTAAACAGAAATCCTGGTTAGAAGATGAGGAGGAAAACACGCAAAACAGCACTCTGTTGAACTTCCATGTTGATGAATTACACTCATTCCTTCTTTCAAACACCAGTTTTCTTCCCAGAATTTTGTTCAAGTGGCACACAGATCCAGTATTACTTAAGAAAGGAATTGGAATTTAAAGGGTTATTGCTGAATTGTGAGAGTCTTACTATTTTAAGTTCTTGACATTGTGACAAAACAAGGTATAACAGAGCTAAAAGGCAACTAAAGATAAGAAATTAATCAGAGGTGTGCATGGAAGACTGTTTGTTGCTCTAATCTTTTTAAAGAAGGGGCTTGATTGGATATAAAATAATGAAAGATATGAAGAAAGTACAGTTTACACTTTTTTTAAAACTATAATAGAATAAAACAGGAGGATATGTTGAAGAAATAGGGGGGAAAAAACCCTGTGGCTTTATGCCTGAAAACTTACTCTGTTAGCAAGTTTTACAAACATCGTAACTGCAAAGAGTCTAAAAGAAAGGACACGTATATAGCTGTTGAAACCATTCACAGCTGGTAACGGAAAAAAAAATTCAGAAGTAATGTAACCTCTCTTCTTCATGACTTTCTTGGACATAGTACAAATCTTAGTTAGTTCTCTGAATATTAACTGTTTAACCATTAGTGAAGGCTTAAAACAAACGCAAAAAATTAGGTAGGTATATTACAAGTAACACCTGAATTCAATTTTCTATAGAAGGTCTTGCTTCTGTTCTAGGATTTCTCATAGTATGTCTTTACTGGGGTGGTTGGGATGCGTGCTCCAGCTACAGTGTAGCTGTGGTGGTGATAAGGTGCAAATGTAGGCTGGTGGTTAGATATTCACTCTAGTGTAGGGAAAAAGGATTGAATTTAGGTCAGACTTATGTGAGACTAACACACTAGTATGAACCTGCTTTTTCCTCATATGGTATACCTTCCAGCTGGATTTTTAGCAGAAGTCAAATTTAGCACCTTAAATGCACTCCCTTTGCGAGTTCTTTTATGCCACAGTTTGAAGTATCATGGCAAATACTGGGCTTCTCCACTCCTGGGCTGAACTCAGATGAGTGGTTTGTAACTTGTTAGATGTCTTGCAGTCAGTTGGCTCTGACTAACAGTATTTGGTTTTAGCGTTGGCTGTTATTTGGTGTGTAAAATCCTGTATTTTTAAACAACAAGAGAATTGGTTCTGTAATGTGGGATTCTATTTATAATAGTATGTATTGGAATTCTTAAGCCTTGCTTTTATATTAAGTATATGTTGATAAACACCTATTTAAGTGTACTGACTTCAGTTTATAAACCGCAATTGAGATTTACAAATATGTGTTTATTCTTTAAAGCCAGAGTCTGATATATATCGTAAATATTTTTCTTACATAACTGTTTACTGCTTTTCCATTACATTATGCTATACTGAAGTTTTCATGGCTTTTTTTTTTTTTTTCCCCTCCCCCCTCCAGGTTTGCATCTGCAGGAGATGATGGAATCATATTTCTGTGGAATGCTCAGGTTAGCTCTTTTTTGGGGGGGGTAGCTTGTGTGCTCTGGAGAGGGTAGAAGTTGGGGAAAGGAGTTAGAAATGTCGGTAGCAAAAAAGCAGAATGAATAAGAATTGCTGCAGAGCTACTGTTTGAACATGTAAAAGTGGAGGGAGTCTGTCAAATCTTAGTTTACAAAGGAGAGCTGGGAAAGTAAAAGTTGTGTGAACCCAAGAGAACAGTAAGTTTTAAAAGTTAGAATGTTTTGGGAAGACGTAGTGATTTTAGAAAGATTTGAGATGAAATGACAATGTGAAAAGCAGAAGTGTATATGAACTTGTGGCTTTAATTCTTTTAAAATATGTTTGGTGTTTGCTGTAAACACTGACATGTTGACTAGTAACTCAACAAATACGTAGCAAGGTCCCAATCCTGCCAAGATATGTATATATACTTAAGTTTTAAGTATATTTCAGTGGCTTTATTAGCAATATCTATTTGTAGTATAACTGATTAGACTAAATGGAGAGCTAACACAAGACTGTATTGCAAATACACCAAAGTCAGTGGAAGTTAAACATTTCATGCAGTGCAGAAACAAGGCCTTAATTGCTTGCTGCGATAAAAATCTTCTTAGAAGTTTTGAAAACCTTAGTTAGAGTTTACATTTATCATGGAAATAGTGCTCTGTAAGTGTGATACCCACTGTTCTACTCTTCTGCTCTGCGTCTCCGTATCATTGACAAAATTATAGAGAAGGGATGAGCATTAGACCTGAATTAAGCAGGGCTAGTATACAAATTAGATTGTTCAATAGGAAGTCTAAAAGGAAGACATACTGTGCTGTCTAAACTGTGAGTATCAAACATTCAAATTAAGGAAGAAAGAAATCTGACTGTAAACATCTTTGGAGACCTTCTGAAAAATTCCTATGTGACATTTATGATGGTGTAATTTTAAAATACAGAAGAGGGAACTTGAAACTATTCCTCTCTTTCGAGCAGTTTCAGTTAGTGCTTTGCTGTTGTTGAAGGCCTTTTATAATTCTATAATTTGAAAAAGGAAATTGTTTCAGAATATTAAAGCCCATGTATGTGAGTATATATACTCAGCGTTCTGAGCAGTGTTTGAATGTAAAAGTCATTTAGATATCCAGCTTAGGCACTGAGTTCCATTTTCTGCTTCTGTAGGATTTTTATTGTGTTTTTGTTAAAGCAAATCTTTTGTAGTTTTAATTTAAAAACATAACGCACAAGTGTAAAGAAGTTTACAGTTATAACTACCCTGTATTTTAATTGCATGATTAAAATGCCAATATGCTTCTACATGTTTATTTGTAGGGTTTTGCCATCTAACTAAACAGAGCAGAAGTAGCTGCAGTTATCTAAACCACCAGCTTGAAGCTATAGATAATGTACATACTAAATAAAGCTGTCAGGAAATTGGCAGTACTTTGTTTGCCATAAATGTAGGTCAGGCTTTTCTAATCATTAAAATAAAAAATTACTTTTCCAAGAGAGGGTTTGTCAACAAATCTGAATTGCTGTAATATCCATTGAAAACAGTGAATGGCCAATATTTGCATTAAAATGGAATGAGTTTGATATCGAACTTAGTTCTTAAGGGCTTTTAGAGGATTTTTTTACTCTTAGAGTAATTATTTATTTACATTTATACTTAATATGTTATTTAATTCTGGGTAAGATCTTGAAAAGTATTGAAGGTAGTAAGAAGTAAATCCATAAATTACTTCAGAAAGGGAGATTTTAGACTCTTAGAAATTCTTGCTTTCAAAAGTCATTTGGTACCTATGTCATATGCTACAGTAGGCATTTTCCAAATTTTACCTTTAATTTTCCATGTTTTTATTTTTCAGACCGGAGAAAAACTTCTTGAACTTCATGGACACACACACAAAATTACAGCTATAGCACCATTTTCTTCATCAGATGCTTCTGAAGAAAAAAAACATTTGGTTTTAACAGCATCAGCTGATAGAACAGTTATTGTATCCTTAGATCTGGAGAAGATTCAAATTTCTATGGGCTTTCCGGTGGTTTTTATTTTTAAAGGTAGCATTGAGACAGGCTGCAGGTTGTTTAAATTTATTGGCTGATAATATCCAGTGGGTATAATTGGATTACACTAGGATTTTACTAGTTATTTCTCACAAGTAGATGCAGTCCTTGCTACAAAAATGTACCTGTAACAGACCTTTGTTAATACGTAATTTTGGCCAAATATTGAAAAGACAATCAGAGTTTAGAAGACTTGAGTCTCTGCATATCTATTTCCCAATCTGTCATGTAGTTACAAACACAGCAGTTATATTTATAATACGTGAAACCCTTTCAGTTTCCTTAATGAATAAAGTCAGGTTTGGGACTGCACTAGTGGTAGACAGGTTCAGAAAGTGTCGTGTTTCCATTCTACTGTAAAGGTAAGCTGAGGAAACCTTAGGTATGTCTGTTGTTCTGTTGTATGCAGTAATCTGTTCTGTATGGCTCATGGGCCATATGGGCAGGTGTGTTAAAATGAACAGCAGTGTGTGGTTTAAGAACAGGTAAATAATGAGTGGCTGATAAGTGGGCACAACTCTTAATTTGTTTTTGGAACTCTTAATACCTCAGTTTTCTTTTTAAAGGATGTAGAACAAAAGTCATTTTATGGCTTGGTTTTGTTACTGTGTTGGAAAAGGCAACCTACAGTCAAACTAGTTCTTGAATGTTAATAGTAGAAAGAAAAAATCACTGAAAAATCAGTTTGTGCATCATTGATGGAAAAATGTAACATATAGTATGTAGTTGAATCTGTATTTCTCAGCAAAGTGATACCTTAATACTGTATTTCATAGTACTTACAGCTTTATCTAGCTAAAGCTCATGACCATTTCACAGAAAAATTCCCTGTAGAACTTTTGTAGGGGACATATATCTGATTTTTGTTCTGCAGTGTTTGACAGTTCTTCAAAGACTGGATGTATGGTTGTCTGGAGGGAGTGATCTATGTGTTTGGAACCGAAAATTAGATCTCTTGTGTAAGACCAGTCATCTTACTGATGCAGGTAAAAATGTAAATGACTCATTATAGCTGTTAAAGTGCAAGTAAAATGGATCTGTATAATGATGCAAAACTAACTTGGCAAATTCTCTTTAATTCTAATGATAACATTATGTATTAGAGCCACTCTCTATTTTTTAAAATGTCATACTTAATCGTTTCAGAATTAAGACTGATTTTAATCTCCTGTGCTGTGTGAATTTTAGAATATGTCAAATCTCAGTAACTGTACTTCAGCTTAGACTTACAGGGCTAGACCTCAGATACTGATTTATACATGTTTGCTGTAATGTGGACCAGATCCTTTGGCTGGCTTTCTCTGTTAAGGAGTGGGAGTTTTATTCCCAAGTAAAGCTTTGTAGTAGCAGAGCAGTAAAGATTTCTTTTTATTATTAAGAATCAGTACTTTTGATGTAAAAAATGCAGGTTTTGAGAGAAAAACAGTAAATGTAATCAGATCTCAATGTCAATCATGCTTTTCTATTAATAAGCTTATATATTATCTGTCCATGTGATGAAAATTGTTGCATATTATTGCAATACTTTACAAAGATAGCTACGAAGCTATGAATCAAATTCAAAGTTGGAACCAATATTTTCCTTATTTTTTGTCATAGAATGGAGTAGAGGTAGGCAAACCTTCTGAATCTTTGAGGATATTAATACTTCTCTTGGTTCAATACAAAATATGATGCCAAATACCAGCTGGAACTGGTGCTGTATGTGCTATGAGGTGCTATTGGAACTTTCTTCGTGGGGAAAGAGACAGATTGCTTATTCCTTGAGGACTTTTCCCTTAATGGTGTGGCAGTACAGACTGGAGGAATTCTGTGTAGGATGAAGGCAGAATAACAGCAAACCGGACATTTTGTCTTGTGCCCTATTCTTCTTCAGTTGGCTCTGCACGATATTTTAGTATCACGCATACTGTGGTAGTATCAGTATCTAATAACTTTGGTACTATTACCACAATGTCCTTAATATTGTCCAGCATTCGGACATAAACATCTTAACTATATTTAAAATAAAAAGATTATTGATTCCCAGTGCCACCTCAAGTTTGAAGTTCAGAATTCTGCTGGATTCAGGACCAAAATTCTTGACTCTACCCTCTAGCTGAGGAAGCTGTTCACATCCAATGCCATTTAACTTTCACTCCAGGCAATATGCTTTTATTTTGGTAATAACTTGTAAGTGGAAGGAAGATTATGAAGAACTTTATTAATAAGGAATTAATAGTTTGCTGTGTTAAAGGGTTGTCGGGCATTGGAACAGGCTGCCCAGGGAGGTGGTGGAGTCCCCATCTCTGGAGGTATTCAAAAGACGTTTAGATGAGGCCCTAAGGGATATGATTTAGTGGGGGACTTGGTAGTGCTAGGTTAATGGTTGGACCCGATGATCTTGGAGGTCTCTTCCAACCAGAACAATTCTATGATTCTATGATTATTTTCTCCCTTATCTCCTGTATTTTTTCAAAGGTATCAGTGCTTTGGTTGAATTACCTAAAAATTGTGTTGCGGCAGCTGTTGGCAAAGAGCTAAGTGAGTATGTTGCATTTCTCTTAAATGTTCATGTTCCTCTGTAACAGCTGCTTATCAGAGATACGTGCAAAGAGCACACTGCTGGAATTGTATAGGAAAAGTAAATGGTATCAGGGTGTGAATAGCAACCTTCTTCCTTTTTCCCTTATTTGACAGAGGCAGACAATACTAATCTCATTCAGGAATTTTGTTCAGATCTGCATGACAAAACTTTTCTATATTCTTTGCTATTGTTATTACTGTTATTGCCACCTGTCCAGATCTGATTGTGGCGATCTACATTTGTCCTTCTGGAGAAGGTCTGGGACTCATTATCTGAGCTGTCAGATACTAGGCTTCTCTAGAGCCAAGATCAGGAGTGTGAGATACCGCCAATCTCATTGTACTGTCCAAAGCTGTAATGAGACGATGTGATGGTTTCTGTTGCTCACTTGGAGCAAACTGGAAATCATCGGCTAGCTGTCAGTGGAGAGTCTTTTAAATAAGAGTGTTTTATAAAATTACTGAAATTTCAAAATACGGAAAAAAAACCCAGGAGAAAAAGTAGAGCACTGAATTGGCAAAACAACAGACTTTGCTCAATATGGTTAAACCCTTAGCTGAAAAATAGCAATCTGATATTCTGTTCAAAGAATCAGGAGCAAATTAAAAATAGTATTCTTGTGTTTAGACGTTGATACACAATGTAAACTTCCATCTGAACTTCCCACAGTTCTTTTGTAATGCTCTTGAGATATCATAAAAGAAATTCCAAGGCTGGCTAAAATAAAGTGTTAATTCCTGGAGATTTTGATTGCCTTTATTAGAGAATATTGCATCCTTTTGAACAATAGTTTTCAGTCAGATGAGCCCTTAAGAAAGATGTTTTGCTTTCAGTTTAATTATCCTTAAAGATGTCTAATACTTTCACTTCTGCTTTCTGCAACTTCTGATGTTGACTGATTCTCTGAATTTCAGAGTTACTAGGCTGAAATGTTTTATCCTATAGTTGCTGTAGTAAGGCACCTTAATAATAACACTGAAATAATTTATTCTCCTTTTCTTTAGTGTTATGAGTGGTCATAAGTGGCTTTGCACATTTTGTACTGTCTCACAGTATGTTTTAGTTTGTGTCCTTCTGAAAATGATGTGTTTTATTTAAGCGTACCTGCATTTTATTCTGAATGATAAAGCTTATTTAGACAATTTCTCTCTCTATCTTTGAAGTAATTTTTAGATTGATTGCTTCTAATAATGGGTCTGAAGGTTGGAACATCCTTGAAGTAAAACGCCTTGTTGACCATCAGGATAACATTTTGTCAATAGTCAGTGTCAATGGTAAGAGCCGTTTCATAATGTTACTAGTTTTGTTAGTTAATGGTGGGATATTTCAGCTATGGAGTTTTTATTGGGACCAAACTTTTAACTGGAGTGAAACTTCGTAACTAGTAGATGTACCTTCCTGCATAGCTGCAAAGGTAGCGAAATGTGAAAATATAATGGCTCTAATTATGGATTAACAATGAAATGAAACCAGGCAAGTTACAATGTAGAAAAGGCTCAAAGAGGCAATGTCGTTGATGGGAATGGAACTCTGGGTCTTCTTCCTGTTGGGAAAGTTTAAAATGCTATTTTTTTTTATTCCTTCTGATTCTTAAAACGGAATATACAATGCCACATCCTTTGCAGTTGTAGTCCCAAGCTAACTGAAAGTTCTGGGTGTGTGGATGTGGGCCTGCGTATAGATCCATTATTTAGAAGATGATGCAATCTCTGCTGCTCATTAGGACAATACTGAGCTATTACCTGAAATTCTGTCTACTCTACTCCAGGTACCAACCCCTTCTACTTTGTTGTTCCCTGTCTTTTTTTTTTCCCCCTCTAGACTTGACTTTTGTGACAGGTTCTCACGTGGGTGAGTTAATAGTTTGGGATGCACTTGACTGGACAAAACAGGCATCTGAGTGCAACTTCTGGGACTCCTCTGTCCATCCAGATACACAGCCGGAAATAAAGTTATCCCAAAGCCCAAATGAAACTTCAGTTCAACACTTAACATCTGATGAGGAGGTAAAAAGCTTTGAACAGAGAAAACTTCTTCAAGTGAGCTAGCATGACCTTACCACAGAACGCCAAGTGTTTTGTGATTTCAGTGTGCTTGTTGTAATATGAGAGGCTTCTTTAAAACGTGCACAGCTATTTTTATACAGTCAACAGTTTTTATATAAAATTTTGGTCACTGAGCTAACCGAAGGTTATAATATGTTGGTGGTATGGGAACTAACATAATGCACTGTCACAACAGCGTTTCATTTTAACTGACGAAGATTTATTTGTTGTTTACAGTACTACTAGAGAAAAATAAACAGGAGGTGTGTGTTTTGATGGCATACATCTTTCGTATTGCATGGTTCTAGAAATGCAGTTTCCACAATAATGCACCTCTTGAACAGTTACAGATAGCTGAGGGAACCATGAAGTGAATTAAAGAATAGGCATATGTCTGTGCTTAGTAGTAAATAAATATTGTTGCTTCTGTTCAGATGGGCTACACTCAATTGTAAAGAGCACAAATGTGGGTCCAAAATCCGGTCTACTGTAATTATGCTTTGGAGATAAACCAAGAGTTCTTGGTCAGAATACTTGGGCAGAACCCAGTTATTGTTCAGGAAACACTAAAAATCCTCAGGTGGTTGTTTCCTTTTGTGAAATGTTACCAACTGTTAGTGGCGAAAGAAAAGATGTTTCATGGTTGGGGTACAGCACGATTCTGTTTCGGGGCCTGTGGATCCATTGCTGGGGAAAGATTAAGAAAGGGATTCCTCGAAATGGATTCAGACATATGAGCTATAACAAAAAAGCTGTGGAAAAGCCTGAATGTAGGCTGAGGGCCAAGTAGTCACCTGACGCACGTCTCTGTGGAAAGAACATTCCTAAAACACTGGAGAGAGAAACACTGAGGGGTGTGGGTGTGGGGGAAAAGAGATGTAGTTGTCTCTAGAGGTAGTATTTCTAGTATTTTTGTTGTGGGTGCTTAGTTCTAGAAGGAGCAAAAAGCCAATCCTGTTCAGGAGAAGTTCTATAATTTGGCGTCAAAACATTCTGACTCCCTACTTGGAAGCTACACAAGATGTGTTTTAAGCGGGGGGTGGGGGGTGGGGTGTGAATTTTAGGAAGTTCAGAAGTAGTTAAAACGTTAAATGTGGAATCTGAGTCTGCTGAGGAATTTCTTCCATTTGTGGAATGGAACTACACAAATTGCTGCAGAATTTTATTTATTGTGAGAATTTTGAATGGCGGGAAGAAAAGGTGGTTCTAGCATTACATCTTGAAATAGAAGGTGCTTTTAGGGCAGACCTGACTGTATTGTAAAGTTCCTACTTAGAAAGTGGTGAAGAAATCTACTCCTATAATGAATTACTTTCTTACCTGCTATCTAAAAACAGAACACTGTTCTTCATGTTAAAAAAAAAATAAATTTGTTTTCTCTGTTAGGAACTTTGTCAGCAGGTTTTGGTAGTTAGGTGGTTGGAGAAGATGCACTTGTCTAGTTTGACACTGAGCTTGTAGGCAAAACATCATTCAGAAACAAATGGGATTGTACGGGTTTGGCAATACTAGGAAACAGTGCTAAGGAGTGCATCTGCTGTCCTGATACATGTGTGTGTGTTTTTAACTTGCTTGTTAAGATAGGTGTACAATTTATGCTTCATCATCTGTTATTTTCTTGGTGTTTGAGATGACCAGGGTTTTGCCGGGGCTTGTGTGAGAAAGGGGAGGGGGGGGGGGGAAATCTGTGAAGAGCATCTTTTGCAAAGCTCTGAGACTATATGAAACTCAAGAGCCTGTCTCAAGGTGGAAGACTGTTAAGGGAGAAAAGGCTGAGATACACAAGTGGAAGAGTTATGTGGAAGGCCGTTGACTTGAGCCTCACACAAGACTAGGAAAACAATAAAAATGGGCTCAGTGGTTTTTTCTTGATTTGGTGGAGTGCTATCAGAAATCAGAGCTCAGTTTCAGAGCTATTGGAGCTCCCACCACAGATGGGCATAACGAAAAAAAATCCCAACCCCAAACCAAAAAACCCAGAAAACCTAACAAAAACCCAGACAAAGTTTTGAACAGTGTCAAAACACCGTTCAGTATATATAGGAAATCTTAGTCAAAGACAAGTGTCTAGTGTAAACTGCTTATGAGACGTTAATGTTTGGGCAGTGTAGATGGAAGGGAAGGGATTCAGGGAAAAGATCCAGCATACCATCACCTAAACAATGTATGTTCAAAAACTCAAATATGTACTGAATGGAGGTGTTTCTTCCCTGTTTGGTACCAAATACTTATCGTGTGTACGTACACACAGTTGTACGTTTGTCCTCTCTAAAATTATTACAAGCCATGAGGGCGTCCAGGTCCAGAGATCTGTAAACAGTGGCTTCTTAGGGCCATGATGGTTATGAGATGGAATCCCTGCACTTTTCTGAAGAAGAGCATTGAATGCAAAATGGTTCCAGATCTTTACAGTATCAGGTAATACCTTTCTGTGAGAGAGTTCCTTTTCTACACTCAGTAGAGAACAAATGCTTGAGCAAGACCTCTTTGTGCAGCTCCAGTTACATTTAAAAAAATGGTAAAAATGCAGAACAGGTTCCTGTATTCTCAGTCTTTTATCAAGAAAGAAGAGTTTATCAAAACACAGAGCATTATTTTAGTATAAGAACATAAATGTTTAATTGCAGAAATGTGTTGATTTGTTGGTATCCTTGATTTCTGCTTAAACTGTAAGGTACAGGATGAAAATACAGAAATGAAACAACTGCTTAGAATGTAGAAGGATGTCCTTCATTTCCTCCAAGAAAATCCATGTTTTTTCTGTAACTTGCTGATTCTGTATGTTTGGGATAAAGCAGTAACATGAGGACAGAAACAAGCTAAATAATGCGGGCTAGATGACATCATAGAACTGCTGGAAATCCATTACATGCAGGGTGATCTTTCAGTGTCTGTTTCTGTAAGTTGTTCCATTGAATTTTCTTTCCAGTGTGTGTTTGCTGCTGTTGGGAAAGGCATATACGTATATAATCTTCAAATGAAGCGTGTGATTGCCTGCCAGAGAACTGCTCATGACTCCTCTGTACTGCACATTGAGAAGCTTCCAAACAGGTACAAGTCATGGTACATTTCGTTAATGCAGTAAAGAAATGCAGAACTTGGAAGGGTGGCTAGAGACAGTCTGCAAAGCTACATCTAATTTCTTGGGCAGGGACTCGATCTTTAGTTTGATCTGCTTTTATTAGATAGAGCTTGTTGATCTGATTTTTGAAAATGCATCATTGTAATTCAATGTGAAATAACTGTAATCCAGTATGCTTGATGCACAGGCTCAGAGTAAAATATCTTGGCTATTTTCAGAATCGGACTTGATAAAGCACTTTTGTCTACATTGTGAAAATATAGCTCAATGGCATTTTACTTCCATAAAGCAAAGGCGTATGGCATATTCAGTAAATATTTTTCACTAAGTATTTTGTAATAGTTGAAATGTTGTAACAAAAAAATACAGCTTCCAGCCTTTGTTCCTTAGTATTGAATTTCTAGTTGGAACTTACTTTGACAGCCAGGTTGGACAATTTGCTCCATATATATAATCTAATAGTTGTGTTGTTAGATCCCTTTATACTCTTGTTCAATGGAGCAAAAGTCTGTCAAAGGATAAAAATTAGGGCCTTGATCTTGTAAATGCATGTGCTGTTCTAAACACGTAACAAAAAGGAGTATCTTTCTTTTTGTTATTTTTCCATAAGAAAAAACATCATTTTGCTTAACAACAGTAAGCTTACAGAAGCCAGTTTGTGCAACTGTGTTTGCAGAGTCTAGGCTTAGTATTTTTTTGTTTTACAGAGTGGTATGCTTTTAAAATGGGATTGAAAATATGTATTTTCTTTCCACCTATTTTGCAAGTCCATTATAGTTTGTCCTGCTACAGGTGCACCTTGTTTTGTATGGAACATGTCAATATCCTGCTACATTTGAGAGTTCTAGCAAACTTGTGTAGACCTGAGGCACTTGATGTTTCTATAAAAGAGACAGCACAAGGTGACTTGCACAGATAAGTATCCAAGCTAGTGTTGCTTATCAACTGTTTTTACAGGCAGCTGATCTCCTGTTCAGAAGATGGCAGTGTGCGCATTTGGGAGCTCCGAGAAAAGCAGCAGCTGCCAGCTGAACCAGTTCCAACAGGTTTGCTAGTAGTGTGGGGTGAAAAGAACATTTAAAAAAGGGTAACGGGAAGCCCCATATTCACCATATAGGAATAGAGGCTTACAGGCTTTGTAAGAGGCGATAATGTCTTGTGTTCAACCAACTGATAACAGGTGTGGGAGGGCAACTGAAGAAGACATGGGTGTACAAGCCCTCCAAGATCTGATATGGGAAGTTAGAAGGCCCAACTGAAGCAGTTCTGTGCCATAAAGCCTATTTAGAGTTTACAGTTGTATCAGCTGGTTTAATAAAATTTATGACATCTCCTGATATACCTTGATCCACTTCTCCTTGTACTGATAGTGCTGGATCCTCTACCACGCAAGAGTAGATAGTTACAGGACCTTGTGAAGAAAGCTAAAGAGAAGCTTGCAGATGAGCGCTGACAGAAAAAAAAATGTGTTTTCTACATCTCCTCCTTGAACTTGGAATGACATTGGGACTTGCTTTGAGGCTGTACCCAGCCCCGCTTATGTACTACCTCTGGGCGTTGCAGTCCTCAGGGCTAGTTGCTAGTGTTTTAGGAAGCATTTTCCCCAAGTGCAGACGTTGCCTGTGTAGTGCTTGCTGCTCTTTGACCAGGCTGGCAGCTTCCCTGTGCACTGGTAGTTGCGGTCTTGGACAGGTGCTCTGAACAATATAATTAGTGTTACGGACTGGGAACAGTAATGAGTTGTTACTCTCTCTTGTAGGATTTTTTTTTTTTTTTAATTTGAGCTGTGAATAATTTTCTTGATGTATCTAGTCCACCTGGCTGTTCACTTGTTGATGGTAATTTTTGCAAGTATCTTTTTACTGCTGGGTTAATTTAGAAACACTTTTTCAGGAATGTTCTGTCTTCAGTATCACTAGTGACAGCTGATCTACACAGTTCTGCTTCTTATGGTGACAAGTGGTATTTGGTTTCACACTGGAAATTTATAACTTCTATGGTTGGAGATATTTGAAAGAAGCCATATGCAGTAGTGAGGTAGATGGACTGCTGTTGCTCTGCTCTGTTTTTATTCTAAGGAATCCCCTGAGTAGTTTTTCATCTCTCCAGCTGTCTCCCTTGCACCAGAGCCATGGTCTAGCACACTTCTTGTTTTGTGTGCTGATGGGGCTGGCTGAGGGAAGGGTCAGGAACACAGTCTGAACTGCATTGTGCACAGAACCCAACTTTCTTGCTCCTGTCAGTATTATTACACAGTGCTTCTGGAGGCTGTGGCACAGATGTGTTTTTTCTTGCTATCTAAATGGAACATGTGAAGTACTATCTTTAGACTCCAGTTTGTCTGATAGTTTTAAATCTGAAGGAGAAAGCCAGTGGGCAGTATAAAACCAGGCAATTCAGCATCAGAAACTTGCTTGTTAGGTGTGTGCCAGCACTCTGATGCATTAGTGCAGGACATGTAGGGGAGAGACTGGGACCTCGTTTCTCTCCTCTTTGCACAAGTAACAGTTTAGGAGGACAGAGCAGAGGTAAACATCACTGTCCTGCATCTACCTTTGCTATGCAGTTAGTTCATTTAGGCAGTCCTTGGGTTTCTTGTTAAATCCATATATTGTCTCATCCAGGAGAGTAATTCAACATGTTTGCTAAATTACATCTAGTAAGGACGAAAGACAAAGTAGCTATGTTTCCTTCCCTCCCTCAAGAAGAATAATCCAGATGTAGAAACGCAATGTGGTACAATGCTTCTGTCATTTTGCCATGCAGACTGTCCTACTTTTAGAGTTTAAGTGACTCCTGTAGTTCTCTTTTTAGCTAGAGGAAATAAATTGTATTTGTGATTTTTACCAAAATAAAATAATTTTTTTTTTTTTTTTGCCAGGGTTTTTCAGCATGTGGGGATTTGGAAGGGCAAACAAGCAGGCAAACCAAGCTGCTAAGAAGATGCAGGAGAATACACCTATGTATTCCTTGGAGCTGGTTGGTGATTTGATTGGTCATTCATCAGCTGTGCAGGTAGGTCAGCTTTAGCAAGAAGAAGAAAAAGTGAATTTCACTTACTAACGTAATTTTGGCAGTGTTTCTTAAACAGCTGTAGCTTTTAACTGTCTGGCTCTGGAGGCTGGGAACACATTTATTGTGTGATGTATTTAGTGCAGTGTGAAAACAATAATATATACTGACTTAAAGTTCTGATGAGAACTCAAACACACACTGATGCCTTAGGATTGTGTGTGCAGATATATACATACATGCTACAGATAATCTAGTGAGGTATTGGGTTTCTTTATAGACTGCAAACAATACAGCTGGGAACTGTGTGTTTGTTCCAGATTTCATCTTAAGTTCACAATCTAAACAAAGGTTCATATAAAACAAAACCCATTCAGGAATTTCTTAGTCCTCTGTGCTGTGAGCCCTAAAGGAGGTCTTTTAATTTTAGATAGGTACCATTCCGTGCTTCTGTCTGCCTAATAGAGTACGTTTTTGTTGTAAATGGCATTTTCCCTCCACACCTTTTTGTGTTTGAACAAGCCTATTTGAGTAACAAATCACTTTCTTACAATGGACTTTGGGGGAAGGGCAGGTAGAGAGGAGTGATGTGGTTCTGGAGTAGTTTTGCTCACAGGTATTCATGAGACTGACTGGATTTCAGAACTGCTGTTGCCAAAAGCTGAAAGCTTTTCACTAATAGCTAAGCTGATCCTTTCTGCTACAGGGATTTCTGCAAGGCTTTCTGCCCTTCTCTACCACCTTTCTTTCTGGAAAACTGTTGAAAGAGGCCCTATTATCACTATGGAAAGTTGCTATCTAAGAAAGAGGACATAGTGTGTAATTCAGCAAGAGGCACAGCAAAGAAGGCGAAAGGCAGATGTTGGGTCTTTACTGGGATGCTGCAGAGCCGAGGAGTAACTGAGATGATGGTGGGTGTGATTTCCTGCAACGTTCTATATATGGAAAATTCCATTTTTAAACTCTGGGCAGACTGGAGCAATTGAGGCTGGAAATGTTGAGTTGTGATGGTCAAAGATGCGGGCTCGGTCAGAGTATTTCTAGTGGAACCGCATAGCTAGTAAGTGGCGGTTCCCAGAGCAGGTAGGCTGTAGCACAGTCCTTGGCCTGGATGCTTCCCCTGGGCAGATCCCTTCAACAAGCTGAAGAGTCAGGACACTGCAAGCGTGCCATAGTGGCACCACGTGACCAGGTTCCATTGGCTGCTGTGTTGAACTGCAATTAGTGGCTAATTGTAGGCAGCCTTGTGAAGGTCTCCAAAGCCAGGGATGACTACATGACTTGTCAGCTCCATTGCTCTTTCAAAATCTGCTGCTGTACTTTCCTCCTGTGTCGCAGTTCTTGCTGGTTTGGCTTCCTCTGTGTGACCAGGCACACGCTCATGTCTGTCACGGTTGTTTACTCTTTGATCCTTCCAGGCCTGGTGATGGTAGCCTGTGGTGTTGTGTGGGAAGGGGACAGTGTACCCAAGTGAACAGTACAGTGGTTTCTATTCCTAAGAAACCAGATCAGAGTTCATACAAGTCACTCACTTTTCTATTGCTGACTTGGAACAAGTTTCTTCAATATTCTGTACCTTAGCTTCCCTATCTGTAAGGCTTTACTGCTTTTTCTAAACTGAGAGCTTTTGGTGTGAAGTGCTGTTTAAGAGTTGTTTTCATGTAGGGATTTTATGACATCTCAAACATACAGAAAGTATACATGTCCAGCTGTGCACCGGACATTTAAGCAAGCTGACAATCTCATGCAAGCATCATGGTAATAGCAATGGTTTCATTGCAGATGTTCCTGTACTTCGGTGAACTGGGACTGGCTACATGCTCTGCTGACCACCTCATTATTTTGTGGAAGGATGGTGAACGAGAATCTAGACTCCGCAGTTTAACATTATTCCAAAAGTTGGCACAAAATTTGCAGCTCAAATTTTAAATTGCTTGAATACAGGCTACAGACATATAAACTGGATGTGTGTTAAATGTGAGTGTAAAGCAAAGTCTGAGCTACTCGGAATGTGACTACCAGTAAGGTTTACACTTAATGTCATATATTATATTGGAATTTTTATTAGTTGCTATTACTCTTCTCAAAGGAGAATTTTGCATGTTGAAACTTACTTGGCTTACTCTGTCAGCAGAAAAGGTGTTCTCTTGAAAGACTGAATAATGATGACTCATTAAATAGTTTCTAATATTATTCCTAATGTTTAAAAGTATGATAGGTGGATGTCAAAATTAAGATTTGTGAAAATTCTTAGATGGATGATAACTAAAGCAGCTGGGGGCATTCCACAGTGTTATGTGCAGAAAGGAGGCACGGAAAAAAAAATCTAAGGCTTCCTGCTTTGTGTAACTTACTTCTTGAAGCTAAACTTTAGTCACTGATGGCTCAGATTTATGTATTTACAAAAAAACCCCAAACGAAACAGTTCTCAAACAGAATTTTTGCATTTGAAGTTACTATCCTACACCAAGGGTAGGAGCAAGAAAGAAAAGTAGGCAATACCAGTTTGTCAGATTTTAATTTTTGGCAAAGCGAGGTATATAGATACTCCTTGCTTGCAGCAGCTGCAGTTTTACTGTGGGTTAATCTACACTACTGGAGTTTATACACCACCATTAGCATGTCTAGCATGAAGTGTGATTGGTTTAGCTTAGTCTTTCCATACACCATTCATCAAATTTATTTGTATCTAATAAAAAGCACTGGCCTTACTATGAATTTTCAGGATGTAAAATACTTTCTTAAGCAGTAGCAGCTGATGTGTTCAATACTAGCAAAACACTTCTGCCAGATGAATACTAAATTCTCAGCTGAAGTTTGTGGAGAAATCTGCACCAAGTTTGTAAGGATAAATAGTATTTTAGAGTTTAAAAATAAAAAGTCTCTAAGTACACAATACCTTTTTCAAGTCTGAAATAGCAGCAGTAATCTGCAGGCTAAACAGGAGTAGGAAAGAACCCCAAACTAAAACACAACACCCCTCTCCCCCCCAACCAAAACAACAAAAACCCAAAAGCAAAAAAAAAACCCCAACCAAACAGCAAAGTTAAACCCAGAACTAATACAAAGAAAGTGGGAGGGAGGAGCAGATAGTGAGTGTTAAGTTACTGTTCGAACAGAGAAGAGCTAGGGAAGGGGGGAGTTTGGGAAGTTAGTGGTCCTAAAGCCATGGAGCAGAGGGTGCCACTGTCCTCAGGTCTACTCAGAAGATCCAGCACTTAGGCAGTTTAGGAGTAAGTCTCATGCAACTTCTCAGTGCCATCTCTTCCCTTTGAATCAATGAGAACTGTTTTCAGTACAGCAGACTACAGGACTGTAATTCCAGACTTAAGATCCCGTGACTGCAGTAAATTGCTGCAATTAAAACAAAGGGCTAAAGCAGATCCTGACAAGAGCAGAAGCAAAAGGAGGAAGCTCAAGCTTCCTAGAAGAAACCAAGGAGCCTTTTAGACTTGCTTCCCTCAGTCCCCATGTGCACTTGCCTTCCCCCTACCATCTTCCTCTTGAGTCTGACCATAATCTTCCCTGGAAGGCAGGGCTGAGGGACAGTAAAAATTTTGGGCTGTATTTTTTTCCCCTGCGCTAGTCAACTGGTACAACTAATCTTATTTGAGTGTAGAGCTCAAAATGACATATTTAAAAACCACAAAACAGATGGAGAAATTGTTAAATTACCTTCTCCTTTCAATTCAGGAAGGTTACGTCAGCGTTAAATCTTGAGCTGCATGTTGTTTGCTCAGAGTGGCTATACTATAGACCAGCATAGGAAAGGCGTTTGGATTACAGCTGATGATAACATGCCTTTGGGTATATGGTATTCAACTTGGGGAGGAAGGCATGTTAAGCCTTTCTGCCTGTCAGTCTGCATTGTTTCAGCACCAAGTGTTGTATTTTTGGCTACCCCAGTACAAGCTGGGGAGATCAGTTTTTCTTTGGCTCTTTTTTCCTTGTTTCAATTGAGAAGTAACACTTTAGTTGTATATAAAGTATGTGTTTACACATTGTTACTAAAACTTTACAGTGAAAGCTTATAAAACTTAGGTTTTTTGGAGAGGCTACTGCTATGATCAGTTATAACTAGAGAAAAGGAACATCATCTTTTTATTATCTCATCTTCCTATACCATGAGAACAACTATTTCATTTTTATGTGACTGCTTTTAAGTGAATACCTGGTAGAGAAACAGACCTATTTAACTGAACAGTTCTAGTCGCAAAACTCACTGTGCATTTTACAGGGATATAATTCAGCCTTCAACAGTTCTACATGCATGTATAAATATTTATATCTATCAAAAGTGCCGTTGTTCTCAGATACACTCCATTGGTAACAGATCTCCCAAGGGTCTCTTCCTTTAAAGATGGTTGAGTTGTAAAACCAAAGAACTCAATTTAATACTTTCAAATGAACTTTGAGCGTCACAGTGAACACAGTAAAGCTATACTAGCTCACTCCTGTTAAATAAGAGTTTGTCACTTGCTGTTGAGAAGTGCAGTGAGCAGAATTAGGGTGACCAGATAAGAAATTTTACTTCCGCCTTGTGTCCTTTTAAATTTCTTTTTCCACCTCGCAGTTAACGCAGAATTCTATATGTTTGCATCATGAAAATAAGTATCTTTATCAGACCTACCCTTAATACTTGTACAACTCTGAGGCAGCTGTTTTACGTATCTGTGCACTGACAAAAGCATGAAACAAGCAGCTGTTAGTCAACGGGACAGGTTACAGTCTAGGACATCTGACACAACTGGCACAAGGCAATTAATCTATGCTGATTTCTTTTGCTCTTAAAGAGGACATCTCTCCACACAAATTACTTTTTTTGCTTAGTCTCTGACTGTGGGAAGAAACACAGGATCTTGCAACAAATATACTGATTCCACATTAACGCCTTAACTCGTGAACCAGAACTGAGGCTGAACTTTATTTCTTAGGTTCCTTCCACCATTCACATTTTCTTCCTTGTGACAGAAGTGTGACAAAAATAATGAATTTAAATGTTTTACATGGATGTAGTCTTACAGTGTTGCTATATTTAACAAATTAAATTAAGATGAAAAAGCTTTGAATCTTGTGAAATTCTTTTCTCTAATGCAAGCTGCAGTGAGCGTTCAGTCATCAGAATAGTTAAGATACAACCACTGAGAGCACTAGTTCTAAATAAAAGAAGGGTAAAGGCAAACAGAGGTTCAACTCATATGAGTAAAAATCCAGTGAAGAACGTTGCAATAAGAAAGAATGAATAAACATACTTCACCAGAAACACCATTCTTCAAACATACACAATGCAGCATTTTAATACACAGCAACCTGCCTTAGCTATGACAAAAGTAAGGTTCTGTTACAATTCTAACAAAAATATAGCTTGTACGTGCAGAGAAATATATATATTTTATGAATGTTTCCTTTTGTTTTCAGAACTTGGTACAAAACATACAAAAAAGGTTGGCACGTTATGTATGCTACCTGCAGTAAACAACAATTGTTGTCACTTTTCTTCCACGCAATCTAAACTCTGTTTGGTTTGGGGTTTTTTTTCCCCTTTACAAGGTTCAATTCTTGATACAGCATAGGGGAGGTAAAGAGTATGTCTCAAGACCTTTCTTTTTGATGAGTAGTGGACTGCTTCTTCAACTGAAGCCACAGCTTTGATGCTCTTGCCTGCAGCCTGGAGTGCACAGTGTTAAAAATCAGCAGTTCTGCTAGTATTTATTAAATGAATAGTCTGAGAATAGTCTAAAATTTGAACTCATGTTCATGTTCTGCACGTGATTAAAATGAGATGTATAAAAATACGCATTTGTGCTTTGGAAGCTTTAGCATAAATTTCGTATCTTAAAACTAATGAAAAACTATGTTTGATTTCTAACTTATTTACATTTTTTTAAATACTTTTTATATCACAAAACAAACCAGCATTTTGTTAGTAGGGAAAAAGCAGTACAAATTAGAATGCTGTTATAAATTATAACCTGGAGACTTTTTTTAAAAAGCAACAGGTTCATCCTAGAAGTAAGTAGCACAATATATGGACTTATCATAAAATTTAGATCAGTTTAGTAAAATTGATGACTATGTGTACAAACACCACTGTATAAAAAAGGATGTTGATCAAGTGCCACGATGATCCTTGTGTAAAATTTGATGAAACATTGCATGGTAACATCTCTAAGATAGCAGAGGAACATGTGGATGGCACCAATTATACAGAACATGCTTGTTTTCCTGCATTATATGACCAATTTTAAGGGAATTTGACTCCTGCTGAGATTTTATATGGAAAAGAAATAAGAGAGAACAGGTGGTGCTCTGAGAGATACTCTCTGTAATAATAAGAAGGTGGTTTTAAATGGTGCAGGGTTTGTTTTGTACTGTATCCAATTTATCAAGATTGACTTGTTCTACTGTGCATGTTCTCTTTAGAACTATGGTTCAGAGAGCTGCAGAACAGCAATAGAATCGGAGCAAAATTATGCTAGATAAGTGGGAAGTTTTTATCCTTATTTGTCAACCTATTCTTACTCTACTGGTGACTAGATTATCCCTCTCTCTGAGAAACTGTTGTGTGAAGTGTTTGTGAATACAGTTGTATCAATTACAAGATTTGACAAATGCATATTCAGTATTAGAAATTAGTTTAGAAGTACATTTTCTGCCACAAAATGTTATTTCCAAAGAGCACTTATTCATCTGTGGATTATGTAGCCTTTTTGAAAACATTTTTCTGTAGGATTCAGAGGAGCTTAAAAGTGATGAATAAAATATTTCCTTCTTGCCACACAGTCTTAATTTCACTGGAAAGGAAACACCATCCCTCTTGTAGCCAAGTCAGTAAGTGATTCACAGTGAAACTGGTAGATCAAGAGGCCTGTTTTTCTTGCCTTAGTGTCAGTTGTTGTTTTCTGATGGGAGCCTGAGACTCTTGCACTTTAACTCATCCAGTGTTTTCCAGTGTTTGTAGTTATTAGCCAAGTGCTGCATCAAAACAGGCAGGTGTGCAAATGCTGAAATGAATGGGAGAAACAGTTGTACTATGTGTACAGAACGGGCAGAAGAACAGCCCAACCTCATCTGAAACTGGCATTCTCCTACTCTCTCTTGTTCCTTCAGATGGAAGCTAATGCTAAATTTTTTTCAGTCTGTTTCTCTTTCAGGCAAATCCCTTTCTTAATGTATAACAACTTTATTAAATAATACTAGCAGGCAACCACTGTGGTCTCAGTTTCTGCTGCTTAGGAGAAATACATTGTTAAAGGAACAAAAGACCTAGATGAAAAAAAAGCTTTGTTTTAAGCCATTACGCCTTCCTTCTTTACACGGATTGTCTGGTAAGCTTTGATAAAGTTGGTGGTGTGTGCAGTGAAATGGGCTTCAGCAGCAGCATTGCTTAGATCCTATGCTGTACTGCTTATATATGGGTACTACCCCCGAAAAAAATGGACTCAAGGCCAGCTTGAGATTATTCATTTTAGTATGCAGAAATCTCTGCCTCAGAGCAAGGAAGAAAAAACCAAGTACTTACCATCCCATGCATCAAACATATCTGTTATAAAATAATCAATGAAGGAAATTTGAGACTTGGGGATGCTGCAGGTGTTTCTATCAAATACTGGCATTACAACAGGCAGACCCTGTCTCTTCTCTTCATCAGTCTAAGAAAACAAAAAACTCCAGTTAGCCCCTAGAGCTTTGCTGGCTTTTCGTGCTGCAGTAGCGAAGGCCAGGGGATTAGATGAATTGCAGTAGGAGATTTGAGACCAACCTTAGAACCCATGAGGTGAACTGCCTTAGTTTCACGTGCTTTATTTCATCTGGGACAGGGAGAGAGATCACCGTCTCTTCCCTTCCACAAGTACTCTATTGCTGTAGTGCTGCGATTGCTCTTGCCTCTGGCGAGACAGAATGCTCTCATCGGGTGATGAGGGCACGCCAGCTAAAAATGGAAAATGGGGTTGCAGAGTCCTTTAGCAGAGGACAGGTGTGGTCTCTCCTTTTTCCACATATCTAGTGGCTGTTCCAAACTATTTGTCTTTTAAGCAAGAGGGATGTTGCTGTCGCTACTTTCTCTGCTTGTATCGGGTTATAAGATGAATAGGAGTAAGGGTACGCCCTTTAACTCTGTCCACAACTGGAAGAAGGCTGGTTTTGTTGTACTCGGTATGGTGGAGGAGCCAATCACCTCAATAGTCTTAGAATTTAATTACAAAAAACCAGTTTAAAAGTCATGTAGGCAGCACCCAATGCTGGAATTGGCAGCGGAGCAGTCCCCAAAATTACCAGATGAGGTGAATGAAGAGCAGAACAGTTCCCAGCACCTCACATTGCTGCAGGTAGGCTACGACCTAAGACTGGCAATTTAAAGCTAGCTCATGATACCTTGACTGCTAGGGAGATACAACTTAAGTGATCCTTGATCTTACCTGGGAAGTGATCAAATTTATTCATGATGATTAAAATGAAATTCAGACATGTCCCAGGCACTAACTACTACTCTCTTTCAGTAATAACTACCACATCTATGATCTGAATTTGGATGGTAGGCATGCCTGCTTTTCTGTCTCTCCAGTCGTAGCTGCTGATTTCCACGCCATTAGTGGCAAATAAAAGCTAAGAATCTATCAGTAGTTGTTCAAAGAAAGGACTAGAAGAGTGTTTCACTTTCAGGAAGCTGGTGCATTTGTGTTAGAAAAACTGAACATTAAGAAAGGAAGTTGAGCTTCCAGTTCTGTCTGGAGAGATCCCATGTGATAAGCATTTACACTGCCCACATGCCTGCAGTACTGGCCTGCCACACCGTCTGCCTACCGTGACAATAGCTCAGGTGCCGTCTTAGAAGAGAAGGTGCCAGCCTGATGATTCCGTTGAGGGCTTCGTCAGGCATGGATCTTCACGCTCTCTTCGGGGAAGGTATTGGGATTAGAAGCTAGAATGGTGACAGTCTTGGATTTCAGCCAATTAAATAGACTAAGGTGAATCAAATCATTTTGTTTTGGCCAGACGGAGAAAGTTGAAAGAGTAAAACCTCCTTTCCACCATTCGGTACCGCAAGCTTCATGGCAAGCAAACGCAAACTTTGACTGGGGTGAGTTCTTCTGCATGAAAGTGAGGGGCCAGTTCTTACTGGGGATGAAACGCATATGTCGGGACTCGGTGGTGATGCCAGGCAGACGCCATGTGGAACAGCAGACCAGCCAGTGTGCACTTTCTTGCATAACATAATAGTCAAATTATAAAAATACACATACCTGTGCAAAATACTCCTCTGAAATCCTCCCTGCCCATTCAATACATAGCTCTAGGGGGCGACATGGATTTGCTACATCCGCACATTTAATCATCATGCGCTTGATCAGTGTCTGGTTATCTGGAAAATTCTTTAAATTGGCTGTACATTCACAGTCGCTGCCTTCGCTCTGTAAGAGAGAGTTGGTTACAGGGGCCGGCAGCCAGCATCCCGGCTAGCAGGAGCGAGGGCATCGTTACCGGCTCCATTGCACTCAGGCAGTAAGCAGGCACCCAGCCTGACACCTCCTAATTTCACACAGAGCACCAGGAATTTGGAGGGGAAAGTGATGCCTGAGAACTGCAGCCTTGCTAAAAGTAACTAATGATAGCCCCGTTACATATGACAGTTGTGGACATTCTCAGAATTAATAGCAAAGTTTGTGAAATAGAGTCATAGGCTCGTCATCAGCTAGGGTGAGTTAGTTACCCTTCTCTGCATCCCAGCCTTGCCCTCTTGGAAAAGGAGCAGGATAGGGGATGCATCCACCAACTGCAAGCTGATAAACCATACTCACTGCTGAGTGTTTAAATTTGGGGGTGGTGATGGTAGGGGGCTGCTTCATTTGGGTGAGGTTCTAGAGTTTGGTTTTCATACCTAGATGAGAAAAACGAGGCAGGCACAGGGGGATGAACCGACTCGCACAACTGACTGTTTCTTATACAGGCAGAAAAGCAGGTCTGTGCCATCCAGTTCCAGTACGTTTGCAAATAAAAGTGCCTTCTTTGTGCCAGATTTTGAACCCTTGGCCTGGAATACTTTTTGGTCTTAGTTACCAGCTAGGATGAAGTCTCAGATAATCTATGAGATTAACAGTAGGAAAACGCAGGAGTGGCAGACTGACTGCAGAAAGTCTCTGCTTGCTAGGCAGTAAAATACCAAACTGCTTATTGACTGCTCTGGAGAGCGGGTGGAGGGGACAGAGTAGTTGTTACAAGTCTGCTGTGGCATCATCTTCTGGGTCTTGAACAATTTAGAAGGGCACAGGTATATTATGTTCCTTATTGAGTAATAAAAAGCTTCCACCTCAGCTCACCATGGCATTAACACTATTCTCAAAATAATATATTTGTGTAATTATGGCCTCCCTTTACTGCTAAATTCAACTCTTGAATCAAAAATTGAACATAAATACCTTTTACCACCATGGCTAAATTAATGTCTTTGTGGTTTATGGGGAGATATTTTGCAGTGACTCTTGCCAATTCAGGCATTAATCTTCTAACTTTATGTTTAGCCGTTAATTTTTTTTCAGCATGGGTAGCCCAGCAAAGAGCTGCCAAATTAACCCTGCTCCGTAACTGCTGTTCAAGATCAAAAATAGGAAGAGCCACCATTAACAATAAGGAACAGAACAACCTAATGCTGGGGAAAAAACCAAGTCAGTAATACAAGTGGTTCTGTGCTCCATTTTTATTGCTCTCCAACTCTTGTACATTTTAAAACAGTCTCTGCTGTAAACTGGTAAGATAAAGAAGAGTGAGTCAAAGAAAAGTATTTTCTATAGGTAAGAAAAGCTGATTGCAGTAGAATGTATGGAGAGCATTTACAAGCTCTTTAGGAAGTGCTGGAACAAATGCATTCATGGGATAAAAGGCAGATTCCCCAAAATGTGTTCAGAGCTTGGAAACACCGTGGTTTCAGTGAGGCTTGTGAATCAAAATCCTACAGGCCAACGTGGGGATGCCAGAAAACTAAAGAGATTCTAAAAGGGTGGAGATGGAGGAAACATTTCAGAAAAAGGCTTAAGCTGTCAGAGGGAGAAATGAAGCCCTGTGAGAAGCCACATTTCCCAGTGACACCTCAGAGGGCTTTTTTAGAAATTGGTGGAGCAAGCTGCTATCTGGTCCACATGTCAGTACAGAGAAACCTGACAGCGGGTAATTCCACGCTGCCCACGATGTGGACCTTCCTTTCCTCTGGGCTTTGATCTAAAGCGGGATCCCCACTGTCCTGGCTTAGCCCATGCCACGAGGGCAAACCCATGAAACACAGCGCCAGGCGATGCGCTGGGAGCGCAGTGCAGAAACGGTGACAGGGGCCCCCGGTGGTGCCCAAACCACGTCCCCCTGTGCCGTGGGACTTCTGACACTGAAGATGATCAGGCTAATTCAGATGCGGTGCCACATCCAGTTAGCCCTCCAGAGCTTGGAAGTGCTGGGGAGTACAGTGGAAAGCATCCATGGAGCCAGTGAAGTTAAGCAGCATTTGAGATTTCCAGCTCGAACTGTTGGGAGAACGGCTTTCGGCGGTCCCTAGAAGCAGGTCAGTTCAACTGACATAATGCTGTCCCTGAGGCTGTAAACCCCACCGGTCTCGACTGGTGTCTGCACCCCTGACAGTCTACAGTGCAAAAAATCCACTTACAGAGACCTGACAGAGCTACTTTTATTTATTTTTAGTATCACTCACCTTTAATTTGGTCTGATTTTTTTTCAATGTTTCTAACAAAGCACTGTTTTCGCTAAGCTGTGATAAGATGGTCTTTGCTTAGGTAACACTGCCTTGGAGAACCCTGTCAGGCACTGAGCGCTAAACCTTGAGAGGCAACAAGAGAAGGTAAAGAGGTGCCTGGGCTGGGAAACTCAGAGGCGTCTTTATGAAATATACCCTGGCTGGTGATGGAGCATTAGGGTGTATAACTGACAGGAATAAAGGCCCGGACATCTCTTGGTACAATCAGGAAAGGAGTGGAGAGGTGTCAGGAAGCAATGGAGTTATTCCTTGTGTCTTGAAGGCTCCAGATTACACAGGCATAAAACCATCGGGGCAGGTTCCCCAGTTACAACCCCATGCTTGGGCAAATCCCACTGTTTGGAGGCAGGTCCGTAGGCACAAGTGCCGACCTGGCTGCATGCACAGAATTTTGCATGTACAAAAGCACCCACCCGCATGTTTTCTGAACACCAGATGGCTTTGAAAGCAAGGCTTATAAAATGAAGTGTTTAAATGAGCTAAGGGCAGAGCCACACCTAGAAAACAAGAAAATAAAAGTATTTTCTCACACTTTGAGGTGTGAGGTCACAAATCCAGTTTGTCTTTTGGGCATTACCACAGTGCAAATTAATACAACGTGAATGAAAACGATACTTAAAATTGCCTTGGAAGAACTCCACTGAAATGCCTGAAGGCATAAAGTCCTGCAAGCACTTACGTGTGAGCTGGTCTCCTCAGATGCCATTGGCTTGTTGATGCTGTTCACAAATTTGTTCACGTGCTCAAAGTGCTTCGTCATCTCCGTTGCCAAAACCATATCAATAATGGCCTGGCGCAATGTCCGGTAGTGATTTCTAGGAAATAAAAATAGTTCCTGCTTACAAGCCTGCCAGATAGAGCTCTGTCCTTTCCTCATCCCTGCCCAGACAGCGCTGCAAAACACTGCTTGGGGGCTCATCCACATGAGCTGGCACCTTCAGAGTTATGAACCGTCTGGAGTTGGAGGAATGGACCAGATCATGTCTCTCCAGGTTCCTCCAGCTCTGAATTCCTGCATTGCCTTTTTTTCTGTTATTTTTACCTAATGAGAACCAATCTCCTGAAGTCAATAAAAATTTACAGTTCAATTTCATAATGCTGTAACACTAAGACTACTTCTCCAGGAATGGCACCAACACATTTCCATCTCACTGTGTGTTAGCTTGGAACTCAAATCTCAGGTTTTTCAAAAACCATCAGTGTTACGGAGGGGTAGACAAATTCATTACCCATTTGGGGTCATGCCCTTTCCCTTTCAGATCCCTTTCTCTCCCACCCTGTCCCTGCAAAAGCTAGGCTGATGCAATGGGAACTCCCAGGCTACGTGCATGCCCAGCAGCAGGGTGCCTCCAACTCCCCTAGAGCTTCAGCTCCCTCCGCTACAACCACTTTCTGTCCCATGTGAATGCAGCAGTGCCAGCAAGCATGGGGCCATGTGCAGACACAGCATGCAGCGTCTGGCTGCTTGGGTGGAAACGTGTGGCCCAGAAAAGTAATTTCCAGGCTCCTGCAATGAAAAGGCAGTGGGTCAAGATGTAGCCTTGAGGCTGCCAACTAGACCATGCCAATGTAATCCATAAAAGATGATCAAACATCTCTATATGCTTCCAAAAAATATAAATTGGAGGACAGGGGAGGAAAATTAAAGCCTTTTTAAAAATCATGTCTACATAGGATTCTGGAAGAGGTTAAATACTAATGTCTCTATTCAAATTCTATTTTCTGGTTTAGAAGGTAGGCTCTCAATCTGCCCCAGATTAAAACCCCCAAACAAGCAATCCACACATGCACATTCCCCTTCTCCAGCAGACCCACCTATCAATATTCTTGAAAATGTTGCATTTGCTGTCTTTACTTGTAAGCTGAAACGCCAGTGCTGTGTGATGACTCTCTAATACAGCTGTGTCGTTGTAAAGGACAGCTAATTCACTGCCTGCATTGCACAGGAAAGAGTTGGTCCGTCCAGGGTGATCTACGTCATGAATGGTGGCAGCTATTAACGCAGCCACCTCATCTAAATGGTCAAGACTTCCCTACAGGAAGAGAGAAGAATTATGACGTGGCACAAAAATTACAGTAAATAATTTCTGATAATTTCCAGGACTCACACATATGCAAGCGTAAGCTTGAGTACAGGGATTCTACCTCCTTGCAACCTTTTTTCACTCACTGTGTCCACAGGTTACCGACGCCAAAACTCCCCCTCCCACCCTTACCCAAATCCTCTTTCCTTAATGAAGCAATATCTTTGCATTAAATCCTCTAATGGTGGATGGATCCTCTAGTGGTGTCCTTCCACTTTGTATGCTTGCCTGAATGACGCTGCACTGACTCTGCTCCTACACAGCTTGTGTGTTGTAGAATACGATAGGATAGGACAGGATATTTCAGTTGGAAGGGACGTACAACGATCATCTAGTCCAACTACCTGACCACTTCACGGCTGACCAGAAGTTAAAGCATGTTGTTAAGGGCATTGTCCAAATGCCTCTTAAGCACTGACAGGCTTGGGGCATCGACCATCTCCCTAGGAAGCCCATTCCAGTGTTTGACCACCCTCTCGATAAAGAAATGCTTCCTGATGTCCAGTCTGAACCTCCCCTGGTGCAACTTTGAACCATTCCCACACGTCCTATCACTGGATCCCAGGGAGAAGAGCTGAGCACCTCCCTCTCCAAAGCTTTTGCAAAGCTTTAAGGGCTGTTACTAACAGCTAGTTACTAAGAGACAGAAAAGAGACAACAGATAAACAGACTTTAGAGAAACTGTGCAGGCCTGCAGGCATCACAAGAAAAGACCTCAAGGGCAGAGAGACTTTATGAAGCCAGGACCATTATTTAAGTTAACATCTGACTTTTGAATGACACACATAAAACGGCAAACACACTGAAATCCCTAGCCTAAAGGACTCCTAGGTGATGGTTATACCTTAACTTTCTCATTCCCAAGAAAGAAGGCGGTAGCATGCAGGACATCCGCCGCGTGCGTGGAGTTGTGGTATGCGTTGGAGGAGTGGTAGTTGGCTTCAATCACCTGCAGCCACGCTCGCAGCGTTGCTTCCGAACAGTTTAAAAACTCAGAGACCCTAAACCGGGCAAAAACTTTTAGGCCCAAGTACACTAACGGCCTGAAAAACAGTAGAAGAAAAAAGCACCGCTGTAAGACAGGAACCTCTGACGTTCTAAAGAGCGATAGTTTTGACAAAGAAACCAACAAGACCTTAAAAATAGAAAATGAGGGGGAAATGTTAAATATTTTTAAATTGCACATCTATAACCTCTCAAAAGCCTGGCCAAGGTTACAAATTATTACGTCTACCATCTTTTCAGACATTATCTTAATATGTTTTGTAGAAATGGTGCAGTTCCACTAGAGTTTCACCAATTCTTGTGGCTTCAGAAAAAAATTGTTAAAAGCTCAGGTCTTTTGTGTTTTTAGTATCTGTTAATCAATCAAAAATACATTTTTTTTTTTTCCTGAGGAGAAAAAGCAGACTTTGAACATGACACGGGCACATCCCAAAGGCTAAAAAGCCCTAAGACAAAAAAAGGTCAAATGTTTACTGTTTCAAATAATCCTGTGACTTCAGAGGGTCCAGATTTCTACTTCCTGACTATTTGAAGTTGGCAATATGCAAAGTATAGTGATGCTTCTCAGAGCAGCTCTTAGCATCAGGTTATTTCATGTGAACTCTTCTAGCTTTAGGAGGACTGGATCACTTTCTAGAGCTGAGGCAGGAGTCTGCCATCGGTAAAACAAAAACCCTTGAATTCCAAATGCTAACAGTCAGCAGATAACTGGGTGTATGTGTGCGTGCGGAGGGGGTTAACGTCTAAGATTGAACTGCTGAACTCTGAAGCAGAAGCCTGCTACTTTCTTGCTTCAAGTAGTATGGGATGGACTAAACAAAGTGGCATGTCCTGAATCCTACCAGCAGTGATCTCCCGGCTGGAGAGGGAATTTGAGGTCTGGTGAATGTAATGCTGGGGGAGGACAGCAACGAGCCTGTGTGTGAAACAATAAATAGGGTAAAACCTCTAATCTTGTTGGTTCTTAAATCCAAATCCACTCTGGGTTCTCATTTACTCTGTGTTGCTTGTGACAGAGTCCTATCTACTAGTCACATTTTTCACTCCTGCAAGATGATCTACAGGGCTTTGAGCTGAGAAAGGCGTAATCAAAAGCCAACATCTGCAAATCTGAACGAGGCAAATGCAAATTCTGAAAACGGCCACTTTCTTCAAACAGGGTATAAGAGACCTGGTAGTTCTCTCCAATTCTTTGCATCTTGGAATGAAATCACTTTTCTCTGTGGATGATGTATTTATTTTTGTGGTCTGCATGACCTCAAAACTACCAGTGTCTTCTTTCATTATAAGCTTTAACATCTCAGGCTCTTGATCCTCTCACTGGTTTATCCTCCATCCCAGTTTTTTATCCCTATAATCAAAAGCCACAGTTGCCTCAGAGCTTCCCAAATCACAGGGTGATTTAGGTGAGGGAGGGGAGAGGCTTGCTTTTTCCAGCATGACCATTTGTGCATCAGCAGGAAAACAGGGGCATCTGTGGGACATCCAGCATGTAACAACACCGGACGGCGCCAAACAGTGTCACCTGCACAGAGTGGATGGGAGTCAAGCAAGGTAAAAGTTGAAGGGGAAACAATCCTTCAGACGCTGTCAGGGAAGACAACAGCCTGCACAGGGCTCCCCGTGGCCTGTGCACGCATCTTGGCCATGGTGTGTGCCTGGCTTGTTAAACAGGAGAAACGGTATCGACACACGCAAAGAAAGACAGCTGTCACAGATTTGCTGTGTCTTGCTTCGTTTTATCCAGAGCAAAGCGCTTTCTGCTACAGCTCCTCAACAACGTTTTTGTGGGCACCCAGGGAAAGGGGTCCAGTACCTTCTATTTGTAACAGCCTCCAACTCAAAAATATTGAAGTCCCAGCTTTCCTCATTATCCAGGAGCTGTGCGATACAGGGTGGAACATCATTGATGGTGTTTGGCACTGAAAGGTGACTATGGCTCAGGTTCATATCTGTTGAAATGGAATTTGGGTATTACATTTATGGATTATTCCCCCTGCTCCCCCCCATGCAGAACTCCATTTAGAAAACAACTCTTTTTCAAGAAAAACAACTCTTTCCTTACATGAAAAAGTCCGTAAAAGCCTATAATACATGTGGTTTACATTATTACAGATGATTTGGACATAAACCAAAAAGATCAGTGAACATTTCTTTGAGCGACACTTTAGTTATTTCCTAGTCTGATTTTCCACATTTTGAAATGCATTATTTTAATTATTTGAACCTACTTCAACTCCACAATGGAGGCAGTCTAGCACTTGTTCTGCAGTCACTCAAACAACCATTTCCAAAGACATACATCCCACTGCAAATCAGCTTGGAGCTCTATGTCACTAGCATCTACAGAAGAAGTCACACATGCAAAGGGAAGTTTAAAATGGTGGCTTACTCTTAGAAAACACATACTCGTTTCCTGACAGTCTTCTCAAGCCATCCTGAAAAAGCAAGTTTATTGTAAGTTTTAGGCAGAGTATCCATGCATCATTAATTGCAAAAACACTACATGCACTTTCTCTTTAGGTATTATTCCTGGGTACTAAAAGCACTGCTCCTGTTGTAGCACTATAAGCACCATCCTTGTTTTAAGTTCTTTCCAAACAGACATGAGAGGATCCAAGGAACACTAGTATGAGATCTCCAGAAAGGATATTATTAACTATACAGTATATTGCCCTCCTTGACCCTTTCATTGGCACCTGCAGGATTTCATCATTCAAATTAACCACTATAATTTATTTTTCATTTTCTTTATATTATTTTGACAAGGATTAGCTCAGTGTACATTAAAAAATGAGATAAACGATGATGGAATCTAGGTGGTCTGTCTCTGGCAGACATTGTTGCTGCTGTTACAGGACCGAAGTCAGAACATGATTACAGTAACCTCACTCTTACACTGGACCAGCTGTAAAGCAATACCTCTAATCCCATCTAAGCTTCTAGGGTTTCTAAAAAGTACCTCCTTGAGAAAAATTGAATCGGATGATAGAGTTTCTAGTGGCAACCGTGTTCACTTGCGTATGAGGATGAATGCACCCAATGGACTGAGACGTGGCTGTATCTTACTACATCTTGGTGCCTACTGTTAGTAGAGAGGCTAAAATACGTAAGTGAAATGGTGATGAATTATGAGTCCCCTTCCCATTGCTTGTGAAGTTTTAGCACAGCATAGCACTGAACTGTGATGTAGGACACTGGTAGCGGTAATTTCATCTTTACGAATTTTACTCACAGTCATCAGACCTCCAACAAGATCACTTGTGTGAGGATCTTCATCTTTGGTACCTAGCTGAGGGGAGTAAAGTTCTGTTGTCCTCAGGATTTCCAGAACTCTGTCCAAGGCCTCTGCTACTGTGATGGGGCTGTTTTCCTGGGCAGTGTTAATTATGTTAATAACCTGAAAGCAGATTAAGGAGGCAGGCGAGGAAGAGTGAACGGCACTTGTCTTTTCTTATTACAAAATCTTCATTCTTGGCTTGATTATCCTACTTCCCATTTAGCAAATGCTATATAATTCCCCCCAACCCTTTAAGTACAACTCTGAAAATGTAAATTTGTGCTCTGATTCCCTGGTATCCATCTGCTATTTATAACTGTCAAACTCATGGAAAGCGAAAGCAGAAGGGTGTGAAATATCTGAAATTGTTGCAGGTGGGTAGACCAAAAACTAGCCATTTCCCAGTCCTTCAGTATAGCCAGGGCTGCTCAGAAGCAATCATTCAGTCCCCAGAGGGAAAAAACAAACATACAAACTCCTGGATGTGACTCAGATATCCTGATATTGGATGTAAAACCTTAATTTTCTCCATGTGAAAACGAAGGTCAGAGAGCAGCAACAGCTGGGCTGTGGTTGAGGGACAAAAGGATGGCTCTTCTTTGCTTCCCCCCTTGTGTCTCAGCTGCAGTCTGGGAACACAGCAACGACGCAGGAGCACCAAGGACTGCTCCTGGCACTGCCAGGACTGAGAAGGAGAAAGACCCAGTGCTGTCTTCTCCAGCAACCAGAAGCTGCTGCGCGGGCACTACAGGCCTCCCTGCAGCTACGCTTGGGGAGAAGGCAAAAGGAAAGGAGTCAGCTGCTCTAACAGGCACGGTGGTGCTGGGAAGTAAAGAGCTTGATGCCAGGGGAGGTTTAGATTGGATATTTGTAAAAATTTCTTCACTGAAAGGGTTGTCGGGCATTGGAACAGGCTGCCCAGGGAGGTGGTGGAGTCCCCATCCCTGGAGGTATTCAAAAGACGTTTAGATGAGGCCCTAAGGGATACGATTTAGTGGGGGACTTGGTAGTGCTAAGTTAATGGTTGGACCCGATGATCTTGGAGGTCTGTTCCAACCAGAACAATTCTATGATTCTATGAGAGGAAAAAATGGTTGGAGGGTAGGAGATGGCACGCACCCTGGTTTGCAGGATAAGTGATTGTGCATCTATTTTGCGACAGCAGTGTTTGTATAACATGGATAGTGAAGAAAAGACTGTAGGAAAGTGCAGGGACAGAGTATGGTGCAGGTGCTGCCTCCTCTGCATGCTATCATCATATAAATATCAATGGTAAAAGCAAAGGTGAGACCAGAAGCACATGTCCTCCTACATGTGCATGGCCCAACAGAGCAGGGTCCCCTTCCTGCCACAAGCAGAGCATGTAGCAAGGACACCCTTTTCCCGTTTTTAATATTCTTCCTTATGACTAAGATTTGGAAGGAGACGATGAGATGCAGAAAGTGGTAAGGAAAAAAAAATTGATTGAAATTACTCTGTTAAATACAAGGTGCAGGAAACCCCTGGCTGTCCTGCCATGAACTACATACTTCCCTATGAGAGCAGCTCCAGACTCTGAGTTTGTGGAAAAGGCAGTGCTCAGGACTCACCTTTGTGATAGGAGCTTCTATTGTCATTGAGTGGATCCTTGCCACAGAAGAGTACCGTCGGGTCTGTAGACTTGGAGCTGCTGTTAAAGAGAGCACCGTTTACGTGTTGCAGAGTGTAAATCAGATGACAGCATTTAAAGAGTGCAGAAGGCTGTCACTGGGGAACAGCGTGACAGAATCCAGCCTCATCTCCCATTTATCCTATATCTCCCCTCCTGCAAGTTCTTGCTTTAGCATTTCATTTATCGCACTGTTGTCTACCTCCTTTGCAGCCACCCCTCACTTCTGCTGTCAGTTTTTCCGTCAATCCATCACTTCAGCTATACTGAAATGAAGCTATACTTAAGCTATATTATACTTCATGCCCAGTACCTGCCACCCTCCTTTTGTTTGCAATGGATCTCTGTCAGACATGGCTCCCCCTGTGAGAGTACGTGTGTGTATGTATGTCCCTCATCTCAGTGATACAGCTGCTCTAATGGAAACCATTCCTGCTCCCCATAAGCTGTGCTTCTCTCGCTACATACTGGGGCAGAAAGAAATCTCTGCCACCACCATCCCAGGCCCAGCAAGAGTCACAAATGGGATCAGGAGCAGAAGTACTGCTCTCAAGTAACCAGTGGCAATAGATCCCTTCATGTCCCACACTAATGAAACCAAAATCCTGGTTTGGGAGCACAAGCTGCAGCTTTCTGAGAGGTGGAACTAACGCTTCACCATGCACTCTTTTAGCAGGCTGCCCCCACCCTGCGGCACAGCCACTCCTCTCTGTGAAGGCACCGCATGCTGCATGCATCGTATAGCGGTGCTGGTGCTAGTGCTGGGGCACTCTTTTGCAAATCAGAATAAAGAAATTTTACAGAACTTATAAAAAAACGGAGTAATCTCTGTTTAATCAGCTATGAAACTGTCTGGTTCCTCTTTCATTCTTCATTTTTATTGCCCAGGGCAAGTCTGTTCTTTATTTACAACGTCATTCTTGACAGTTTACTTTCTTACCATCACTACTTTGAGATGTTACCGACTTAACATCAATTGAGTCTTTCCTTCTGTTCTTGCATTTGAAGGAATGGGATTCTGTAAATACAAAACAAAAGCCTTAAAAATGCATCAAGTAAGATCTCTACAGTCTCCTCCATCTAAAATTCTGAACATTTAATTAAATGATTTTAACGATGCCACGTAAGTGGAGGAAATATTGTAATCTCTGAACATCAGAACAAGGGACTCAGTGTCTATCAATTTACAGCAACTCGTCTGAAGTCACCTGGAAAGCTGTTTCGCAAGGAAGAAGTCAAGACGCCTTATGGAACAGGGGACTCGCTTCATCTAACTTTAGCTGCCTAAAAGCAGCAGTCTTTCAGGCTGTCTTTGTCTAAGGTCGTTGCCAAAGAGCTTGCTTTAAGAGTGATGTCTCAGGCAGGTGGGTTGAACCCTTGCTGCAGGTCCCTTCTGCGCTCCTCCAGCCACTGAACAAGCCTGAGTTTAACTGCCTAGAAATTTAGCCAAGTGAGAAAAATCCCATCTCAGTCTACACTCTTCCAGCCCAAGCACAATTCAGACTCAGACAGCTTTTGCTTTTAATTGCAATAATTGTTTGTACCCCGTGTTTAAGAGAAATCCAACATTGTGAGAATGATTATAAACAATCAATTCAGCTGCTGTGAAAATTAACCATGCACCAAGCTGTCATTCTTGAAACTGCCATTTGCTAAAGCAAGAGAAATTATCACATCCAGACAAATGCAAAAGCTGGATAAAATGCCTGGAAAGAGCCTCAAAAAAAAAAAAAAAATTGGTAAAATTTCATTTTCCTCCAAAACATTACAGTCTGCACTCTCCCTTATGTTTAAAAACAGCAACCGTGCATCTATGCACCTCTTTGCACAGGTGTCTATAGTACCTATTCCCAGAGTATCTTAAATGCCACTCAAAGATCAGAGACCCCCAGCAAGCTTTCAAAAGGAGAATGTGAAGAATCAGAACTATCATAAAATTTATATTCTCAGCGTAAGGACCAATTTGTATAACCGTGTTACAAGACAGGATATATGCAGTCTGTCTTTAGCAAACAAAATATTAGTATACAATTCTCCAGAATTAAAAATATCCCCATCTTAAAAATTAGTGAAATACAGTTTCTGTCTTAATTCTTTTCTTTACCGCAGATTTACAAGACAGCTTGGGTCTTCTTATTTTGTTGTAGTCCAGACTGGAGAAACTGAAAGCGTTTTCCTCTACCAACACCTAAGAGCGGAGCACAACTAATGCACATTAAATTATTTTATTTATTTATTTGATAGGACTCCTCTTTCAAACTCCTTTCCTGCATTAATATTTGGAGGAGTTTAACATAAGGCACTTGAGTGGGAGTGAACATTTACCTATGAACACAGCTGTGAGTGGCAGTAGCAGACAAGACAACTCTCCTTGTGTTAAATACCAGCTACCAAGTTGGAAAATTTGCTAGTGCCACCTAGAGAGTCACAGGTGCATAAAAGCTAATCTGTGCCTCACTACAATTTTAGCTGAAAATATTTAAATGCATAAATAAAAAATTTTCCTTCATCTGGTGAGCGGAATATCTCCCCATCCATATCTGTTACAAATCACACCATCGCAAACAGCACGGTACACATGGATTGTTTTTCTACCCTCATCACGTACTGGTATATGCCCATGGCTCTGGGAATTTATTCCTGGAGCACAACCATGAACCACAGCGAAGAATAACCTACATCACACACATGTGACTCTAAGGCTGCCTGCTTTCACTGCACCGCAGTCATCAACATGGCTTCATGTGATGTGACTTCCCACTCTTGCTGAAAACTGTCACCATACTGAGCAAACCTAAATGCCCCACATAATCTGTAAAACACATTAGTAAGCTAGTAACAACATGTTAACTAGTAACAAGTGTTCTTCAGCTTAATTTATGGGTGTTCTCACCTTCCCGTTTGCAGGAAAGAAACAGTGAGAAAGAAAAACCGTATTTATTACAGGGACATGGGAGCAAGCAGTTTAACACACCATGGATCAGTTCTGATGGCAGCAATGGTAATGAGAGCAGCAAATTGCATATATTGTCTCTTCTCCCCCCCTGCTCATTATTATTTGGCATCACAAAGCTCTCCGATGCTTGTACATATTCTTATGCTACTTGAAAAAGGAGGGGATGTCAAGCAGTCACTTCTCATGCTCTTGGTATGTTATATCCTCCTCCCGTGTGAAAATCAGAAGCTGCCTGACTTTGCACAGCAACGTTGTCCAGTGTTTCACAGCAGGAAGGGCCTTGGGTGCCAGAAGGTAACAGGGCATGGGAACCTGTTCACTCAGAATAAGACAGTAGTGTTGTATCTGGCTGAGATCACTAGAATCACAAGCTTAAAATTGGCCTTCAGTGCCTCCCACTTCCCCTTCAGGGAAAAGTGTTATCCCAAACATTACACAGCATCGAAAGGAGAGATTATCCCCTTATACTCTGCACCTTTAGTCAAAAACTATCTGCAGAAGTTACTGAGAGCTTGAACATGCTGTCTACAAGTAAGCAAACCTGCCTGAGACACAGGGCAAGGGTTGTGCAGACACGCTGCAACAACTCAGTGCTGGCTGACCATGACTAGCTCTAGCCTGGACACTGAAGACAACTATCTTAGCCCTGTGCTGGGGCCAATGGCCTGCTGACAAGTCCTAAACTTGGAAACACTAGGGCAGATCTGCTGGCACAAATCAGAACAGTCCCACATTGATTTCAAACAGAAAGGGGTGCCAAGGTACAGCAGCTTCAGGATTAGACACAGTGTTTTAACACAACGAAGAGCAATGCATCTTAACTCCGAACGCACGGCAAGAGCTCTGCACAGGAGATATTGGATTATTAATGATGGTTGCAAATCCGGTTCGTGGTGTGACATCAGAGCAGCTGACATCCATCATTGGCCATCGGCTCTGACCACTGACTCAACAGGGGGAAGAGACAGCATTTCATATTTCACAGCAAAAACAACTCAGCCACAACCTCAAACACAGCAGTATATAAAGGTAAATGATAGTATTCTAACCTGACTGAGAATTGTCTCCTGTGTACTTCTCATCATGGTGACTCTTGCAGAGCTGAAGATGCACCAAGAATAAAATATATATGTAAGGAAAAAGAATACAAAAAGCTTTAAAAGTGCTACATTCAACACTGTCCTTATCCAGCATTTTCTGTTCAGTTATTTAAAATAAGTGTTTGGCAAAGACTCTTCTTTAGGTGTAATTAGATGTAGAGAAATAATATGAAAGTAAACAGATATGCAGTGCAGGAAATCAAAGATACAATAGTGCTTTCATGTACTAAATTCTAACGTAATGCCCATGTCTGTAAGAGAACTGACATTCATTTTAGATAGTGTTTTAAGTGCAAATTGCATACGAACCTGAAAGATTCCAGGAATAAAACAACAACAACAACAAAAATTCCTAAAATGTTCATTGTTGCCCTCTGTATAGTAATTTAAAAAACATTTTCTTGGTACTATCTAATCTAAGCTAATTTTGCATGCATCCTTTCATGGGACACTGGTAAACTGGACTTCAAAGAACTCAGTTACAAAAACAACTCTCTGGCAAGTGAAGGGTAGAGATAGGTGTCATCCGTCAGAACTTACTTTATTTCCAAGCAATTTTTAATCATTCCCATGAATGAAAAAGTTAAACACAAAATCTTAATTCTTTGTGCTTCTGAAACATCTTGGGTAGCTCCACCAATAGATATTTCAATCTTTCTTAGAATTCAAATAGGATATTTCCATCATCTTAAATGATGGAGACTATTGCTTAGTCTACAGTAACACAGATTAAATGCTCCTCTGCTTTTCCATCCTGCTCAGAAACAAAAGCACAGTCTGTCCAATACATTACAGTTTAGTATCTGCTAATCACTTCACCCTGTTCCTTTGTTACGTGGTTACAAGAAAGTATTTTGCTGTTAATAGGAAAACTGAGCAGAATTTTCAGTTCCTCAAGTCTTCCCTCTAAAATTAGCACAATGTATTTAGGTATAGCTAACAGAGACACTGAAAAGGACTAAAAATAATGCATTACTTTTTTTACTGTCATCACTAGAGAAGGTATACATATCCTCTGCTTCTGATGAATAAACTTCAGTGCTTGACACCACACTTACACATTATTCATTACACATCACATTTAGGAGTTCAGTTCTGTCACCTAATCTATGGTGATTGGTTCCTCTGACCAAATCCATCACCTGCCTATAGCAAAGCACTAGATTGCATGGAAGCATGGAATCCATGGTTGCAACTTGTGAGTTAAAAGGAAAGTACAGCAAGGTTGCACTTAGGTGCTCTTAGCGCCCGTATCAGTCTGTGGCAGCGCACGCTGCAGAGTCCTTACAGGGATAATTCAGGAAAGAAAGGAAAAGAATGATACAAGTCCTCTTTTCCATCATTCTTGCACCCCTTCCATCTTCTTTCCTTTTTCCTATTGGGAGGAGGAGGGGAAGAGGGTGAAAGGGAAAGAGAAGACAATGGAAAGGAAAAAACCCAAAATTCAGGAGTGGCTTTCTGTAATGAGTAAGATGGAAAAAAACCAAAGAGGACATCCTGTGCTCATCCTTAATATAAGTCTAGTTCAAGGGAGTCTATGGAATGACTCTTCCTCCAGAAAACCGATTTTAAAAGCTGAAACACCTCTCTTGTAATCATGGAGGAACTCTCAGAGAAATCATCTCGTCCAAACAGAGTAAGATTGAGGAAGATCATCAGATACGGTACAGTGACACAAGGCATGTGAACTACTCATTCTGGTCCCAAACTGGAGCTTCTCTCAGAGCCCATGGATATATCTATGTCTACTGTGCAACTGGCAGAAAACATTGGCACAGTCCTCTAAGTGCTTGTGCTGGTTTTGGCTGGGATACAGTTAAGTTTCTTCACAGTAGCTACTATGGGGCTATGGTTTAGATTTGTGCTGAAAACAGTGTTGATAATACAGAGGTGTTTTTGTTACTGCTGAGCAGTTCTTACACAGAGTCAAGGCCTTTTCTGCTTCTCACACCGCCCCACCAGCGAGGAAGCTGGGGGTGCACAAGAAGTTGGAGGGGACACAGCTGGGACAGCTGACCCCAACTGACCACACGGATATTCCACACCATATGGCAACGTGCTCAGCATATAAAGCTGGGGGAAGACGAAGGAAGGGGGGGATGTTCGGCGTGATGGCATTTGTCTTCCCAAGTAACTGTTATGCGTGATGGAGCCCTGCTTTCCCAGAGATGGCTCAACTCCTGCCTGCCGATGGGAAGTGGTGAATGAATTCCTTGTTCGGCTTTGCTTGTGTGTGTGGCTTTTGCTTCACCTGTTAAACTGTCTTTACCTCAACCCATGAGCTTTCTCACTTTTACCCTTCTGATTCTCTCCCCCATCCCACTGGGGGGGACTGAGCGAGCGGCTGGGTGGTGCTTAGTTGCATGGGTTAAACCATGACAATGCTCTACTAAAAGAATAAAACAAACCACATTTCAGTTCTGAATACTTCTCTTACCCCTTCTGCAGGCATGACCTGAAACAGCCACATAAGGTAAGTTATGAGGGCAGTTACACAGTTAATCTTGGGCCGATATGTTCTTAAGAGGAGAAACACCACCTCTGTTGTAAATTTATGAATGTGCAAACACTGGACTCTATCCTGCCGGGTGTCAAATTGACAAAGAGCATTAATCATTACCTAGGCTTCAGCACATGGGAATAGTCACATGAAAGTCAATCTCCATTCATAAATCTTCACTGTAAGAATACTTACTACACTCTCAGATGTATTTTTTTTTCTGTACATAAATCTAACATGCTTAATTTTTGTATGTGATAAATCTGGCACAGAAATCCATGAAGGTTCCTACACAGTGGTCTCTAATCATACCATGATATCCCTTATGGAGGCTGTCGGTAATGACAAAGAACATGTCTACATTTTTTAAGGTAAAACAATGCATAATAATGTAAGCATGTTTCTAAGTCTGCATACAGTGTCTGAATGATGAGATCAAGCCATTTATAGTTATGTTGATGCAGTGAAACATTAGATATTTGCATCAAAATTTGAATCATGACACCTTTTACTGCTCTGCAACTAAACACTTTGTTTGATTTCCTTTTATCTTTCCATAAAGAATTATCTTTGGCTTGAAAAGAAAATATTTTTTTAGGGTAGAGAAAAGTTCTACTGCTGCAAGTATTCAGGCATGGATTTTAGGAAAACTGCAGCATCCAAATGTTGATCAAGATTGATATGATGACATTATTATTGCTACAAAAATAACTCTAAGAAGTCTTATGTATATAATATAGATATTCCTATATGTCACCCTCACTGCTCATCTAAAATGGAGAAAAAAACCCCAAACCAAAGCCACACCCCAAACCCCCCAAATTACAAGACACTGTTTGAATTTTTCATGCAATGCAAGAGCACCTGGCGCTCTACTACAGGCAGGAGATATATTCATCACAGAAGTGAAACAGAATAATTAGCTAGTTCTGTTGGACACATGTTGTTTTTTTCCCCAATGGACCCTAAATCTCCACAGACCATACTTTTTGTTAGGCTATCGTCTTTAACCTTTATGGTAGATCTCTACATCTGTGGAGAACCCATCAAAGGCCATATTCCCTGGGCTCACCAAATACGTAAAGCTCCCCAAACCTATAGCTCTTCTCATTAGTGCTTCGTTTACTGACAACTGCACATGAACCAATACTGAAAAACATGAATTGATGGTGCTTTCCAACAGTGCTGGTATCATGTTTCCCAAGCACATCCTCAGTTTAAAATGTTGCCAGCTACTTCCTATGCTCCCCACTTTCTATCTCACCCCTGCACATCACAGGTTAAAGACAGATTTCACTCCTTTGCTCACCGAAGGCCAAACTTCTTTACTCTACAGGCCATGTAGTGGAGCATTTTTGAGGCAAAGCATGTGATATGATGACTTGCTTCAGACACTTTCAGAGGGAGGGAAGCAGAAGCAGATGACAACAAACAGCTCCCCATGCCACCAGCTTTGTTGCAGGACCTGCTCAAGCAGATATGTGTCTGGACTGCAGAGACCAGGGTCAACTGCTACTGCTGGTTTACTTGGGTTACGGCTTGGATTACACCTCTCCGCAACACGTGTTCTGATGAGTATGCAATGTCTCAGGTCCTGCAAGAAGGCCACACTTTATTCAAGAACCACACATTGGCAAACCTTGTGACAGCCAAGCATAAGTCATTACTAGACATAAGTACACCAGATTAGACTGGCAAGAGCAGCTCTAGAAAAAAGCCCCTGAACTCCCTTTGGACTATGGTCTATGTTGCTCCACAGTATCATGGACTCAACTGTCACATCCATGCTCCAGAAAATTAAAGCCTTTCTTTCTCTACTCAGCAGTCCTACAAAAGGAGAATAGCCCACGCAAAGGCTGAAGTTTTCTTGCTTGCTCCAACAATCAATGAGAATCTCATTGACAATACAGAATACATCCTCTTGGAAAAACATCAATTTCTAAACCAAAAAATATCAGTTTACTAAAAGCGATGAAAATGATGACATGAAAGAAATACGATACCTGGTTGTTGTTTTCATTGGTACAATACAGCCTTTTGAGGGACACAAAGTGTCTTATTTTCCTGGCAACAGAAATAATCACTTGTTACCATATCAAATGGTAAAGAGAGAAGTGAAGTGATACACTGCTGTTTTCTAAAACAGAGGTCTCCATGCCCTCATGAAACGAGATACCAAACCCCACACCAAACAGATGACTGGCGACAAGCACTCCTTCAGCGTTACAGCTATGTTTTTGTCCCAGGATACCTGATCCTTTTGCTCCTGCAGGAATTCACCTGCACATCTGGGAGCAGAATTTGGCAATGTGCTGCCCACACTACGCTGCAAAGGTGTGAGCACGTACAAGCACGCACACAAACAAGGGGATCACCCAGCTGCTGATCCTCCCAGCCGACCAGGTAACAGTTTGGATACTGTAGAATAACTGCATAAAGAAATGCATGGTAACATGAACCTAAATGTCAGCTTGTGGGTATCTATAGCAATAACACTATTAATTGTTATGACTTTACAGTTCTTTTAGCCAGCATATGACAACACCAAAATGGACAAATGTCAGCAAAGAACATGACCTTCTCAACTTTGATTATTCTTTCCACATTGCTTGAAGTCAGCCGTTATATCATCGCCCTGCTACTAAATACATGGAGGTTTATGTCAAACTTACAGATGGGGAAAGCAGAGAGAAGGCCCTAAAAACCAGAAAGCAATTATGTCCTGGACAAGTTAGTTACCCTCCTTGACCGATCACAGGTGTTATCTTCACGTGCTGCTGGATACTGTCTCCCGATTTTCTTCTTGCATAGTAAACTCCTTGCCATTCCTAAGCAAACACACACAACAAAGGCAGCATCCCAGAATACATAGCTTGCAGTCAAATATTCATTTATTATTACATAATCCTTAGGTAGTAAATAATTACATATTACTTCATGGTTGTCTTTTTTAAAATAGTGTAAAATTTATTAATAGAGAGTAGCACCTTTAACAGGCATTTGCTAATGTAAGGACAGTGTAAATATGTTTCTCTTGTGAGACAGTATACAATTTGTACAAAGAACTTTAGGAATCATCTACTCTGAGGGGTTACAAACATTCTTGCCCTTCTCTGGACATGCTCCAGGACCTCAGTGTCTTTCTTGTAGTGAGGGGCCCAAAACTGAACACAGTATTTGAGATGCAGCCTCACAGTGCCAAGTACAGGGGGACGATCCCTTCCCTAGTCCTGCTGGCCACACTATTTCTGATACAGGCCAGGATGCCGTTGGCCTTCTTGGCCACCTGGGCACACTGCTGGCTCATATTCAGCCGGCTGTCGACCAACCCCCCCAGGTCCTTTTCCGCCGGGCAGCTTTCCAGCCACTCCTTCCCCAAGCCTGTAGCGTTGCCTGGGGTTGTTGTGACCCAAGTGCAGGACCCGGCACTCAGCCTTGTTGAACTTCATACAATTGGCCTCGGCCCATCGATCCAGCCTGTCCAGATCCCTCTGTAGAGCCTTCCTACCCTCAAGCAGATCAACACTCCCATGCAACTTGGTATTGTCTGCAAACTTACTGAGGGTGCACTCGATCCCCTCATCCAGATCATTCATAAAGATGTTAAACAGACGTGGCCCCAATACTGAGCCCTGGGGAACACCACTTGTGACCGGCCACCAACTGGATTGAACTCCATTCACCACAACTCTTTGGGCCCGGCCGTCCAGCCAGTTTCCTACCCAGCGCAGAGTACGCCTGTCCAAGCTATAAGCAGCCAGTTTCTCCAGGAGGATGCTGTGGGAAATGGTGTCAAAAGCTTTACTAAAGTCTAGGTAGACAACATCCTCAGCCTTTCCCTCATCCACTAAGCAGGTCACCTTGTCATAGAAGGAGATCAGGTTAGTCAAGCAGGACCTGCCTTTCATAAACCCATGCTGACTGGGCCTGATCGCCTGGTTGTCCTGTACATGCCACGTGATGACACTCAAGACGACCTGCTCCATAACTTTCCCTGGCACCGAGGTCAGACTGACAGGCCTGTAGTTCCCCGGATCCTCCTTCCGGCCCTTCTTGTAGATGGGCGTCACATTTGCCAGCCTCCAGTCAACTGGGACCTCCCCAGTTAGCCAGGACTGCTGATAAATGATGGGGAGTGGCTTGGTGAGCACTTCTGCCAGCTCCCTCAGTACCCTTGGGTGGATCACATCTGGCTCCATAGACTTGTGTGTAGATGCAAATGCCCATTTCTCTGACTGGCCACTAATTTTCCCTCCATCCCCACTGCTACAGGAAAGTGTCAAGAGGACTGCAGGCTAACTAAGAGCCATATACGCACCATCCTTAACTAGTCCACTGATGCAGAGGTAAAAGATATCCTCTGGTATGGATTGGAGAAGAAAGGAAGATAAAGCAGAAGACTTCTGTCTCCTTACCACCTCAAAGAAGAGAGATTTTAAGGAGGGAACTACTTCGCAGCAGAGTAGGATGCAGTTGGAAAATGGATGGAAGATACCTTCTCTGTCACAGACAAAGATGGATGGATGCAGAAGACACACAGAGCCTTTGAACAGGCAGTGCTAGCAGCTGGGCAGCCTATATAAATGAGTAGGAGCAAAGCAAGAGTGGCCTGCAGGTATTGGTAATGACCCAAGGTAAACCTGCAAACAACTCCAGACAGTGACCCCCAAAGCTCAGATCATTGCTGGAAGTGACTCAAAGGTTCAAGAACTCCTCAATGTTCATGAAACAGAGGGTGAGACAGGGAAGGGTGAGAGGTACTTCTGCAGCCCGTGGGAGATGGGATAAGACACTGTTGCATGCATTAGGGGAACATATGGCCAGGAACATGTAGCGCTTTTGTGGCCCCTCACCACCACAACAGGAGTTCACAGTGCACTGCAGATATTCTAACTATAGTTAGGAAAACAAACCCCACTGGGTGCTGAAGTATTTTGGTCACAGCTGATTATGCCACATGGTGCTTAAAGCATGCAGTCAATGAAGGCTCTGCAGTTACGACAGGACAGTTAAACCTTTTGGTTGGATGATGCAGCCACCTGAGAGACTGACTGAGGGACAAATTGTTATGCTCTAACTAACAAAAGCTCCATGGGCTCTAAGCAAAACAGAAACACAGAAAATGTTCTTATATTGATCTTAAGCCAACAGATTGGTAGAGGAGTTCAGTCAGATCCTGAAAGCAAATCTAAAGATATCTGTAGTGACCTGCCTGATGCATAGGCTGTTGTGCTCATAAGACATCTGAGGAGCAGAATTCTGGTCCTATATGTGCACTCATGAAAACCACATCTTGTGTTCTTAAACCTCGAGCATTAAAAATAAAGCGGAATAGAAAACTAAAGTAATTTTGCATGAGTTTATTTTATTTGCTTACCTTTCCTTTTTTAATAAATGAGTTGATAGTGTCTAAAAGATCCACACAGTTTTTATCGCTTTTTGGTAGTTCGGTAATTTCCTTGCCAATAAGCTCTCCCTTGTGATACCCCATCATCCGTTCAAAGGCTGGATTAACATACTGCCAAAACAAAAGTACTTTAGGATAATATGAAAAATAACATACTTAAAGGATAATTACTCACATATAACTATGAAAATGTTACAAGTTATACATCGAAAGCCATAACCACACATCCCTACAATTCAGTGTTTTTCATATAAAAATACTATGTAATGGTGAAACATTTTATTCAAGTAAAGAATGGAACACAGAAGGCCGTCTGTAAGCTGTTATGACAAGGCACAGAAAGAGAACAAAACTCTTTACTGTACAGGTTATCTAGTTCTGCTACAGATTTCATGCTGGTTTTACCATGAGCAACATCACTTTACTGAAAATTGTAATCTAAATAAAGTTACTGAAAGAAAAGTCTTAAAAATTCAGCAGGCGTCAAACTGCAGCATCCAGAAATAAGGCAGTTCATTGGACAGGGCTTTCTAATGGGCAACAAAACTAAAATACTGAAATAGAACAGAAAGTAGTGAGCAAAAATCACTTCGAGGTTCCTCTCTTCAAGTTCTACAAAATAGTTAACATTTTTTCCTCCTACCTGAATGACATGATCTTCACTGGTTATTTCTACAGCTTCCTGACAATGGTCTAAAGCTGTAAACACTGCATTACAAGCCCTGAAATTAGCAAATGATTCACATTAGTTTTATTGTTAGAACATTTTGCTCACTATAAATACATTATTATGTTGTGCTTATCGGTAGATGAATCACAAAGTAGCATGTTGTTTTGACTAAACCATGTCACTATCTCCATTATGGGTTTTTTCAGGAAATTCAGCTTCAGATACCCCTCCTGTTAACATGTTTTTACTGCAGATCACATTGTAAAATTGCTCATGGGTACTGCAGCATCTTAATAATATATTTCTTTCTCCAAACATGCTCTAGATAGCAGGAACTGACAATTAGGAGTAAAAATAACAAATGGGTGTTACATCAGAATAAAAAGTTTTGTGATCATTAAAGACAGGGAACACAAAAATCACCACAGCAGATATATACAAAGTTTTCAACACAGCAAATAGATTGGCACTATCAAAGAAGTTGTAAGATGACATAATTAAAGGAAACAATTTAAGCCACGTCAAAGTCCTACTCAGAAAAATATCAATTTTCCTGCTCCCAAGTAATAATTCAGTGACTTGATCTCCATACATCCTGATCTGTATTAAGGTCCAAAATGATCTTTGTTTCCCATTTTTTTCAGGGCTATCCTTGAACTAATGCAGGAAAACAAAAGCCTTACCTTCTTGCTACAAAATTTAAATTGCTTAAATTATAATTTACACAGGATGGGATTAACATTAATATAGGCTCCTAATACTAGAAAGAAAAAAAACCCCATATATATATACAGAGAGAGTGCATACCAAAAGAAACAACCCAGGCATACTTGCTTTGATAGATGCCAGTACTTCATCTTTGATTTGGACTAAACACAAACTAATTATCTTCTATGTACCTCTCATTGCAGGGAGCATAAGTGCACCATGCATAAACATTCCTGTATACAGTTATTACCTAAAAGAAACATCTTGCTCCCAGACTGCATACTGGGGTTTGAATTAATACCAGTGACTACAGAATTAAGAAATACAGGACATTTGTAGTTCTGCTCATCATGGAAGTAAAAAAACCCAAATAGGATACATAAAGAGATATACACAGAGACAAAGACACGCAGCCACATAGATGAAGATTTGTAGGGAAAAGTGTTGTATACAGAAGACGACAGCAGTATTTCAGCTCATACAATAAAAGGAGTTCCCAGTGTAAATTTACAAGTGATTTTCTAGCAGTCCAAGACAGCTCCAAAGCGTAATTTTGTGCTGTGTGAAACAACTCATTTATCTCAGTGATAGATGCCCGTCTGGTACACCAGCTGCTAACAAATGTCATTATGTAAACTTTCTGCAAGAAAACACACAGCTATGTTTGCACTATTCAAACCTTAGTATTTTCATTTGATCTGGCAACCAAGCCAGCAAAATTAAAAGTTTAAATGGCCCATAGCCCCTTTGACTAAGACACACCTCCCACAGATGTCCAACCAAGCTTCGAACCAGAAGCAGCTACGCGGAGAAGCAGAGTCCCCGCTTGGAATGGAAAGACACTTCTGACCACCGACATGACCTTACATACTGCTTCCTTGGGCTCGTCCTACTTTTTCACCATATTTCTCTTCTGTCTGAACACCTGAAATATCCTGGTTTTAATTCGATCGAGTAACTTTCTGGAAATATTCTCTCTTCCCTTTCACTTTTACAAAGCAGACAGATCAGAGACCCAGTGGGACAGACGCACAGTGCAACACTTTTTTCCCCACTTAATTAAACCACAGGGATGAAAACAAATTATAACCAAATAGCATTACCAAACACTAGTTCTGCTTAGTTTTTAATGCCAAATTCATTTACAGCACCTGCCTAATCAGGGGGGGAAAACCTCTGTTGCAAGACATCAGCTTCTCCAAGTTACATATATGCCTTTTCAGAAAGTTTATCTTTTAAAAGGCTACTTCGTGCCCCCACGTTAGGACAAATGTTGCTTACAAGCATTACTTGTGCTTGTTACATGACGAGGAGTATTTAACTATTTAACTCTCCTGGGCCTGCATCTATTAAACTCTTTAAACTACTTAACTGTTCTGGGACTGCATCTGGCAGTGGCAGCAGCAAACCCAAAAATACCACTGTTGTTTTTCATAGTATTTTGCAATGCTGCCAGAGGTTCCCAAAACCGTCATGTTCAGAGGTGATGTGGATATATATACACACACAGAAGTATTTATATAATGTGTATAATCAGGATACAAAAGACATGATAACATAGACTACATCTTATATAATGTTATTATTTACATAAATTAAAAGGAAGTAGGCTCACAGTTTATGTAACTACATTCAAAAGAGCAAAACCAAGCAGAATTACAAGTGGGTGGTATACTGCTGTTTCCACAAACAATATGGATGAAAGAACTGTCAGTAGATGAAATGCCGCTGGGGATTGACATTGTTTCCTTCCAATTTTAATAAATTTTAAGATTTTTTTGGTGATGGCTATAAATAAACTTGCAGAAAAATACGGTAGCCAATATGAATCATGCTCCCTGTGTTGGAGTTTTAATTATCTGCATTCATAATTGATATTACTCATGTAGAGACGCTCAAACTCTATTTACATCTTGTTCTTGACATCAAACGTAAACTACAAGCGTTGTATGTATGAATGACAGCTTAATATTTCTGTATAAAACTGACGTTTCTGCTCTATGCTGACTTAATTCAGAAGTCACTCATTTCATGTTGCATTTACAACTGAATAACAAACCAAGTCAGGACCACCATAATACCTAATTAACTTCTAAAATTTCACAGCTGCTTTATTTTCCTGCCGAGTCTTGGAAAACACCTCTTAAAAATTGTGTGAGCTCAAATTCTATTTTTTTCCCCTGAAAATTTTACTGTAATTGCATTCTGCGTGCACAAACATGTGGTCACTTGAACATGAAGTCACTTTGGGGTTGGTTTGCAAAGAAAATCTTAGAAAAATCTACTTCTTAAACAGAGACACTGAAACCTGGAAAGAATTGATAGTATTTTCTGTAGATGGAACTGGAATTAATTTACGACACCCAGGGAACTACACCTTCTCTGCATGACACTCAACTTCAAGGGTTTTTTTTCATATAGTTGTATTGCAAACATGTTTACATGCATGCATAAGCACCTGTATTAAATATAAAATTAGTCACATTGAAGAAAAAGTGATAAGGGAATGAAAGTCATTTAGTTTCTCACTAAGACAAAAAACTGTGCTCCTGGTCCTCCAAGTCTTGCCCAAGCGGGAAAATAAAAACTCAGGGTACGAAGAGCCGGATCAAGATTGTGTTCATCTTAAGCTATCAAATAGGAAATCTCATACACATGAGATCAAGAATGACTTCATGAAATTTTACCCTCATGTAAATTTGCAGCCCATTAACCTTACACACAAGACAGCATTTTTAAAATGCTACCCTTGCAATTAAACAAGCCGAAGTTGTCGTTCTGCAATATTTCTGCTAAAGGATCTTGGCCTGATTGTAATGCTGATTGTAATGGCTGCTAGAACGTTGCCAAATTCAATATGGGCACCTCAAGACATACGGGACACAAGCAAGCATCAGAATGAAGGACACGTACTGCATTTTGCATTAAGGAAAGCCATCATTTAAACCACCAGTGAATGAAACTCACACAGATCGAGCTTTCTCAGGGTACCAGTTACTAAGGCACTTAAATTTGTCCTTTACAAAATAACAGAAGAAGGAAATAAGGGTATAGTATATTAGTTAACGTACAGATGCAAAGCACACATATGCGTAGCTGGGAAGAAGCAGAAAGTAACCTGATACAATTATGTAGACCAAGCGGTTGATGTTTGCAGTTTCTTACACTTCTACATACCGTAATTTGAACTGAGATCGCACTTCCCCATGTTCTATTTGAACCAGTTCATTGTAACAAGCAGTTATGCTGCTATTCTCCATGAATTGCTGGAAGACAAATCAAGAGTGCATGAAATAGACTGGAATGTTTTTAAACTGTTATTTCTGTTCCTGCACCTAAAACTCTAACCTTATAAAGAGCGCTGGCATGAGCCCAGCAAAGGACCACGAAGGTGCTTAAGCATCTCTACTGTGAGGAAAGGCTGAGAGAGCTGGGACTGCTCAGCCTGGAGAAGGCTCAAGGGGGCATCTTATCAAGGTATATAAATATCTGAAGAGAGAGTGTAAAAAGCCTCTTTCCAGTGGTGCCCAGTCACAGGACCAGAGGCAATGGGCGCAAGCGGAAACACAGGAGGTTCCCTCTGAACATCTGGAAACACTTTTTTTACTGTGAGGGTGACTGAACAGTGGAACAGGTTGCCCAGGGAGGTTGCAGAGTCTCCATCCTTGGAGATCTTCCAAAGTTGTGTGGGCATGGTCCTGGGCAGCCTGCTTTAGGTTGGCCCTGCTTGAGCAGAGAGGTTGGGCAAGAGGACCTCCAGAGGTCCCTTCCAACCTCAACCATCCTGTGATTCTGTAGAAATAAAAAGCTTTAGTTGTACCTTTTGTGTTCAGTAATCATCTTTTCCCCAGGAATGATTTTTTAGTTCTTAAGACAACATGGCTGTCTAAATACAAAGCAAGTATAAAAATATGCTAAAACCTCAACTGTGAATTTTCCCGTTTGACTTTAGCAACCCAGTTAGAAACAGACAATCTAAAAAAACCCAAACACAGTCTCACACAAAACCAGTATTGCCTTGAGGTTTCATTTTGAACATCTGTCCTTAATTCAGAATGGAAATACCTTAGAGACATACAACATTCATGCTAAAAAAGAAAAAAGAAATTAATGATATTTGGCATTTCATTTGTTTTCAAGCAAATATTGCAGCTGAAGCTCAGAAAGTGAAGTAACTTTGCTCCACAAGTAATGTCACTGAGCTGTCCCTGTGATTTCGGAAGTGCAGAAAAGTATAGAAAGTAAGAAGCATGCTGACAACAGTTAACAAACTTTTATATACTCCAGATGGGAGAGAATGTCCTCTCTTTGTTAAGCAAAGGTAGTAAGGTGAAAGGTCTTGTCCTTGGTCCTGATGAAATCAGAAACTTCATGTTGATACAAAAGAAGTGGATTCTCTGACTTCAGTTATAGCTCACTGCTCATTAGTAAACTTCTGCAATGAAAAGCTACATCACTCCTTTTGAAATACAGGCACCGACTCTACTTTTCACAGAAAATACCCCGTGTTGTCACTAGTTATCACAGCACAGCTGCATGCAGAGTCAAGAGGCAGCACTCAAACTTTTGAGGAACAAAGAAAGGCTTTCAAGAAATCTACACTTCTCTCCTGTATGAAAAATTGTGTTTCGGCGACCAACGGCTTAATCTCAAGTTGCCAGCAAAATGTCAAAAAGTAAGATTAAAAATAACTGTTGACATGGGTCTGCTTCACTCCTTGATGTTAAGATCTTAAAATATTTCTGTAACTCTTACTTCACACACTAAGTGAATGCATGGCAAACCAAAAGGAGCAATGTCAAGTTGGCAGAAGCAAAATTGCAAACGATATTGTGTTTTTGTAGAACACACTACCTGCAAACAAACTTGTCTTCTACAGCACTGTAGATTTAGATTTTCAGTTTTAGAATGCTCTTTTAAATATTCAAATGTGCTCGTGCTAAATTTAAAACAATATAAGAACAAATCTATCAATAACATAAAATTTAAGAATGATGGCAACCTAACAAACAAAGTTTAGTTTACAAACTAAACTTACTAGAACATACTAAAGCTCTTCATAAACTGAATTTTAAAGTAGTGCTGTTTACTGACAAAAATCGACCACTATCTTGGCACAATTCTTTGGCTAAGAACCAAGAATTCCAGCTTGTTGAAATGCTAAACCTGCTCTGAACTGTTGTATAGTCTTCTGCAGATGCACAGAATCTCTTTATTTAAGTTTATAGTAGTAATATAATTCATTCACTGGCTCACTCAAAGCTGAGAAATCAACTGGGACTTGAAAAAAGCAGGAAACATTTTCTTCTTCTAATCTGTGCATCTAAATGAGGCACAAGAAGATGAAGATCTATTCACTCTCAAATATTAGAAGGCAGGCAACAATACTTTCTTTTAAAAAAGTTTAGTATTTGTACAGCACATTTTGATCACACTTTGATTGGGGACTTCAACCACCCTGCCATCTGCTGGAATAGCAGCACGGCGAGCCGTAGGCAATCCAGGAGACTCCTGGAGTGCATGGAGGATAACTTCTTAAGCCAGGTAATAGACAGCCCTACCAGAGGGTATGCGATACTGGACCTGTTGGTCACCAACGCAAGTGAGCTAATTGGTGACATCAAGATTGGAGGCAGCCTGGGCTGCAGTGATCACGACCTGGTGGAGTTCACAGTCCTGAGGGATATGGGTCAGGTGAAGAGTAAGGTCAGGACCCTGAATTTTAGGAAAGCAAAATTCCAGCTCTTCAAGGAGTTAGTCAGTAGGACCCCCTGGGAAACTGCCCTCAGGACAAGGGAGCAGAACAGAGCTGGCAGATCTTTAAGGAGGCTTTCCATAGGGCTCAGGAGTTCTCGGTCCCCAGGTGTAAGAAATCAGGCAAGGAAGGCAAGAGACTGACATGGCTGAGTCAAGACCTGCTGGTCAAACTAAAGGGCAAGAAGGAAATACACAGGCAGTGGAAGCAGGGACAGGTATCCTGGGAAGAGTATAGGGATGCTGCTCGGTTGTGTAGGGATGGGGTCAGGAAGGTCAAGGTGTGGCAAGAGCTGAACTTGGCCAGGGGTGCGAAGAATAATAAGGGCTTCTACAGGTATGTCAGCCAGACAAGGAAGGTCAAAGAAAGCGTACCCGCCCTGATAAACACGACTGGCAAACTGGTAACAATGGACGAGGAGAAGGCTGAGGTACTCAACAACATTTTTGCCTCAGCCTTCACTGGCAACCTCTCTTCCCACACCTCTCGAGTGTATGGACCTCAAAGCAGGGACTGGGGAAATTAAGTCCTTCCCACTGTAAGAGAAGATCAGGTTTGTGACCACCTGAGGAACCTAAACATACATAAGTCTATGGGACCTGATGAGATGCATCCCAGCATCCTGAGGGAACTGGCTAATGCAGTTGCCAAGCCACTCTCCATGATATTTGAAAAGTCACGGAACTCAGGTGAGGTCCTTGGTGACTGGAAAAAGGGAAACATTGCACCCATTTTTAAAAAGAGACCCCCCCCTGGAGTGCTGCATCCTGGTCTGGAGTCCTCAGTACAGGAAAGACATGGATGTGTTGGAGCAGGTCCAGAGGAGGGCCACAAAAATGATCAGAGGGCTGGAGCACCTCTCCTATGAAGACAGGCTGAGAGAGCTGGGGTTGTTCAGCCTGGAGAAGAGAAGGCTCCGGGGAGACCTTATAGCGGCCTTTCAATACTTAAAGGGGGCTTATAAGAAAGATGTGGGTAGACTTTTTAGTAGGGCTTGTTGCGATAGGACAAGGGGTAATGGTTTTAAACTAAAAGAGCGTAGATTCAGATTAGATATAAGGAAGAAATTTTTTATGATGAGGGTGGTGAAACACTGGAGCAGGTTGCCCAGTGAGGTGGTAGATGCCCCATCCCTGGAAACATTCAAGGTCAGGCTGGATGGGGCTCTGAGCTACCTGATCTAGTTGAAGATGTCCCTGCTCACTGCAGGGGGTGGTGTGGACTAGATGACCTTTAAAGGTCCCTTCCAACCCAAGCTATTCTATGATTCTATGATTTAACTAACATATACTCTTAAATTACATTTTACTTCATTGTAATCGAATTCCACTCTCGCCCTATACAGAACTTGACCCAAGCCACAGGAGTCATCAGTTAGTAGGAATGCATCATTCTTCTTGCTTAGTAAGAAGTACTAGGTTTAATATTAAAGAATTATTTTGTTTCAAACCAGAAAGTTTTAATAGTAACTGGTCAATGAGAATCAACATTTGTTTAGGAAAAGAACTAAAGCTCAAAATACAAAACAAGATTGTAACTGAGTAACTGCAAACATTAAGGTCCTCGGCTTGCTAATTTAAATCATAGTTAAAAATCAGTCAGGAAGCCAAATCACTTATTTAAATTAGTCCATCCTAAGTAGGCCATCACTATTAGATTCATGAGGCTGAGAGGAAAAAAAACCCCAGCATAATAAATGTACTGCCTTAACAACACCATTAATATACAAACGCAAAAGCTGTTAATGATATAAAGGGAAAAAAATCAGAAGATGTAATAAAATAGACTTTCTTGAGAAGGAAGAAAAAACCAGAAAAAAACCTCAGCGTAAAAAAAAATGCCAAAGGAATTAATAAAATGAACAGACAAGACTACCGGAATCTCTCTCTGTTCACAAGATCTTTCAGTGATCACAGTGATCCAGATCTGGATAGTGACCAATCATCACTGATTTCATTAGAACAAATGAAAAGTGATTTCTTTAGGACTACTTACAATATATTTTATAGGTACACATAAACATAGAAAGATATTACTCTAACATAGGTACACATGAAGGCAACAGAACATTTTAAAGTGGCATAATCAACTATTCACTGCATGAAAAAAAAAATTATGGTTATTTGCAAGAGTATCCCCCCAAAAGATTAAAGGAGCTCTTTGAAATCTTTAGATCCAAACTTGACGTAAAAAGTCTGTTTTTGCCTACAAAACTCTACAAAAAAGGTGTCAGACTAATTGGCTAGAGGCTCAGAGTCTCTACTAATCAAGTTGGAGATGTATTTAGAAGACAGCCACCACCAGTCGGAGCGATTGCATTCCGGGTTTTGTCAAGGGAAGAGAAGGAAGAAGATGAGCAAAACAGGACAAATGCTGATGTGATAAATAGCAATAATGCAAAATAAAGCTACCAGAAAGATTGGACTATAAAAATAAATATAGTGAAGAGAAACTTATAATTTGAACAGATACGATTTTCCAAAAAAACATTTCATTTTGCCGCTGAGGAAGAGATTCCCTGCAAGTACTGTCTCTCTATTTAAAGAAGGGTATTTTTAAATACTTGTGCATGTGTGTGTGTGTTTTTTATGTTAATGGATTTAGTCAATACTGATCCCTATCCAAGCAGAAATAATTCCTATGTCCTCCCCACTGCAAAAATAGGGTCTTTGACATCAGATGTGTTTAAAAGGCTTGAAAATAATTTCAATATGGAATTGCTATATATCAGCCCTCTGATAAATTTGGGATAGCTAGAGGGAATGGTTAAAGCAGCAAAGATTTCACTTTCCTAGGCAGATAGTGTGCCACTGAGGTGTGTCTCAGAGTGGCACAGTATCTCCTCTGGCTCTACTCAGTACTACACCTACAATTATAATCTAGACCACGAAACACATTGCCCTGCATCGTTTTTAAATGAAACACCAGACTTGAGAAGAAATAAAGATTTCTGTGAAAAATATTGAACCCTTTATTTTTTGAGAGAGAGGGAGAAAACTACACTAAGAAAACACTGGCATTCTTGGACTGACCTTTCTCTTAGCCCTCATGTTTCCATTTTCAGAACATCTAAGCACTTCATAAATGCTTTTGCCTTTATTGCTTTTGCTCCACGCTACCCTTCCAGAAGAGGCAAGATCTATTACCTGTTTTTGGAGATGATCTGCAAATAGTGACTCAGGTGTATGTTCTGCTTTGTAAAGAAACTCAAGCTAAATATGAGTTAGCTCAGATACTGGACTCAGTATGAGCATATTAGCGTGACAGTCTCCCTGGTTTAATTCTCTTCCTTCTCTGATTTTCTTTACTACAGTTAATTGTCCTAACTATATATAGTTAATTCTCCCTAACTACAGTGTCCACTGATGTGCTTCTATTGCTTCAATACATAACCTTCCTTATGTATGGCTAACTTTAATATTACAGCTGATTTATATTACATTAAAATAACATTAATATCCATCCAAAGCCACTCACACAAAGGTTGGAAGAGGGTAAGCAACTGAACGTAGATTTTCAGAGCTGAGAACTCCTGCCTTTCTGCTCTCTCCTACAAAGCTGCTTTGAGAAACAGTACGAACAGTTATGTTCCCTCCTGCTGCCAGTACAGAAAGGCCTCTAATGCTGTCCTGAGAAGAACGGGTGCAAGCCAACACAATAGAACTCATGGGGAAAAAAAAAAGTTCTTTGTATCAGGAGGAGCTGGACTAGGCTTGTAGTCCCTTTAGAAGAGGAATCCTAGCAGTCTGAGGCACACAGAGATGTCCGGGTGACTAGTCAGCATGCCGAGATATGCCGCACACATTAATCAGGATCCCCCATCGTTGTTTTTTAATGCAACCATAAACAAAACCCACCCACCACCCACCCTGACCACAAGATGTTAATCTCAGTATTCCTGCTTATTCTGGAAGGATTAGCTAGATCACAGATTATTTCATATGCTTCTTGGACATGTTGTTGAAAAGAAAAGAACACCCAATCAACTGCCACTGGTTTCTCATCAATAAATTGTTGACAGGAGCAAATGCATAGTTTTCAATTTTACGAAGTAGAAGTGCCTGCAATTTACGAAGCAATCACGGTTACTATATTAAATATGTAATTTATACATACCCTAGTAAAGCCTGCATTAAGAAGGGGAAGAACAGAAGTTTCTTCTTGGTCAGCAGATCTACAAAACAAAATGTATGGTCACACAACATTTAAGAATTAGACAGTATCAATTTGACATAGTTACCCAAACATAACAAATGTAGTGAGAACAATCTTGCATAAAATACATACATAAAATCATACTATTACAGAAGTTGATGCTATAGTCTTCTTTTATAGGCATTTGCAGCTATTACTACAACTTTATAGTATTCCTACTCCAGCAAACCTGACAGATCTACAGAAGTCCTGTGTCTCTTCACAGACACACAAGGGCATTACAAAAGGAAAGCATAAAGAGGATAAAAGACATCCTGTGATATCCTATGAGGAACAATCTAAAAAAAGTATTATTAAGTAAAAGATGAAGCAAGTTGTGAAGTCTTGCTCAGCAGCAAACTTAGTCTATTTTCTAATCTTGGCAGGAATAGTTCTTCTCCTGCCATCCTATTTCCTAATATTTTAATTGACCTAGGAAATTAATAACATTAGAATGGATTCAGTAGTGTGCAGGAGTTTTAACAAAGACAGGAAAGGTCTCTTTTTTGAAGGTATTTGGTAAATAATGTAAGTAAGTCAGTAAGAATTCTGCCTGAATACACAGGGTATGAATTACTGAATAGGGATTTCAGGACAACGTTCTGGTGAGCTTAGTACCAATGAGATTGAAGTTTACTCCGTTATCCAGTTTCCTAATAACCACAGTGTGTTATTTAATCTAGTTATTTCCTTTAGAAAGTAATACACAGCTTTCTATTTTTTTTCTTTTAGAAACCAACACATAGCTTTCTATGTTTTCTTTGTATACAAGTCATTACATTATGATCCTCTGAAGGTGATAGGGATAGTACTAGACTGTATAAATGAAAAGTTATCAAGTCCTTAAACAGGCCACATCATAAAACATCACTAACATTTCAGGTAAAATAATATTGAACTTACTCTATGAGGCTTGCTACTAAGATACTTTCTGTTACTGTATAACTATTATACATAACATTCTTATACAGTAAAGTAAAAATCTTTCACAAAACAGTAATACTTACGTGCGTGGAACCACAGCAAGTATTACAGTGTGCTCTGATGGCTTTGTGGCACGAATAGACCTGAGGAAACAAAAATTTCTCAGTTACACCACATGCTTTCTCAGTGTTCCTCTGAGCATCTTCACAGACAATATAAACAAAAACCAGGACTGAAAGACATCATTGAGGCTAGAAAATAGGATATCACACTACCAAACCCTACTTACCCCACTGAGACAATCCATCTCCATTTTGCTACCAGATTCCTCAGATTTTGCTCAATGCAGTGAAGAGGCAAGAGCTCCAAAAACACAGGGCATGAAGAGCAGCTCTTCAAATCTAGTCTCATAACCTAGCAAAGGTTTTCCCTGTTTACTTAGCTTATTTGGGGCAGACTGCCATGAATGCATATGTTGAGAAAGGTCAGTCTATACAATGCATTTTCAATCCCCATTAACTAATTTAAACAAGACTCTCCATCACCTTCTCCCATCTTTAACGTTGTCCTTCTAGATATTGTAAAATTTTCTGTAGAGGGTGGGAAGTGCCTTTGGGGCATGCAAGTAAGGAAAGATGGTATAGAAAATGTATATGATAGACTAACATTTCTGAAATGCTGAATAAACAAAATTTTACCACTTTATGTGTTATTCAGAAATTGAAAATATGTGACCAGCTATCAGAAGAACACTACATTCAGCTTTCACTGGGTAAAGATAACTTTTTTCAAACATGTCACACTGTCCTGAATGAACAGTCTTTATATTCATTTGCTGGTCTTTTAGAAGAACTTCCATCAGCACAAGTATTTGAGCTTTAAAATGCTCCTTTCCATAAACATGGCAAATTACAACTCATGATGAACTGAGAAGCACAGTATGGTGTATGGTACAAAATGTATGCTTCCGCTGAAACTGTGTATTTTAGCAAAGAACGCCAATACTAAGCGCTTGCAACCTTAGAGCTGCTTCTGTGGACCAGAAGAGCAATGTGAACTTTTGTGAAGAGCTGGCAGTGCCTGACCCAGTGGACAAACAAATGCATTCCTTTGAAGCCCCACAGCTTCAGACTTTGCTGCAGCAGCAAGCCAGGAAAGAAGCAGACACAGGCAACAGGGAATAATTTCACAACAGCTCTGGCTTATGCTCTGATAGAAGCCCATGACCTAAAGAGACAATTCTACAATTCAGCCTTGCCAAAAGTGTATTTTTCATATTGTTCTCCTCTTACAGGTGTATGCAAACCTCCTGGCCTTAATCCCCAAACTTCCATTTTACTACAGTGTTGGGGGTTCATTTTTTTCCCCCTCTATTTTTTGTTTCTAAAATTAGGATGTTTTGTTTTGTACAATATATTATGAAGTTCAAGAGAAGCATAAGGTCTTTTAGGTTACCTGCAGATATCTTCCGCATCAAAATGTCTGGGGTTCCTGTGATCTATAACAATTATCTCCTGGTGCTTATCAAGAAAACATTCAAGTGCTGACTCTGGAGTCCGGGCAATATTGCACCTGTATCCAGCTCTGTCACAAGCCCACCAGAAACCATCACTTTGGTTGTCTTCTTTTGCAAAGATTAGCAAAACCTGCAAAGCACGCAAAACAGCAGCATCACATTAAACATATAAAATAGTTCTGTGCGTGGTGCAAACCTTAACAAACACTTCTGCTATACAAAAGATTGAGTCTACTTTGAAAGTGGGAAGATTGAACTACAGACTGTAAAACAGCTGCTGCAGTAGCGCAACTTTCTTAATAGATAGAGTGATTATCAATAGACAATCAATAGTTAACTGTGTAGGACTGATATTTAGGACAAAACCAGCTGCCAGATGATGAGCGTCTTCTAATTCATGTTCAAATTCAATCAGCAGCCACCCAGAGTAGGTGGGTAGGTGTTCAAACATCATTGCCACTCTCATCATGCTACCCCAGCTACACACACTTTTAATTGTAATGAACTGTCTGAAATGCAACTGCCTTAATTATCACTCTTCATGGACAAACAATTAACATAACACAGTTTTATTCATTATTTCTCCTTCGATGTACAACAAAATGGAGTTAAGCCATATTCTTTCAAAACTGAAAAAGAACAACAGACAAGCAGATATGGACAGGGCTGGGCAGGGGAAAACCCCCTGATTGAAACATCACTATTTTTACCTAATAAATTGTTCCTAATTATGTAAATATATGAAATAGTTTTGACAACATCAACTGAACACTTAACGGAACTGTTCACACAAGATCAGGCAGGATGCGTGTTGAGGTGCCATTCTAAAAATCAAATTGACGCTGTAGGAACTCTGTTTGCTAACTGACACACACAATATAGGCTGAAATCAGCTGTATTTGTGTGCTTCTTGTGTTAAAGGAAGAGTGTTTTTAGGAGAGAATAAATTTTTTATCCTTGCCCTATATTACTTATATTATCAGCATACAAATTAAACAGCTAAGAACACAAACCACGTAGAAACTACCCTTCACAGTTTGTACATATTTACCGTAGCAACTGATCACTAACCTTGCCACCCTGTGTGACAGTGAAGAAAAAGGTTAATTAGTGCAAATGTGTTGTGAAAAAGAAAGGCCTCAAAAAGTCAAAAGTTTATCCACAGCTATTCAAATTGCACAGAAAGGCAGCAACTAGAGAACAATCTGTGTATAAAGCAAAATCCTTTTCATTTCACAAACAGAAGTCATCCCCTGACTTCACTGAAACAGCCTGTCTGAGCAAAATATGCAAAGTTTTGCCTCAAATGCCCATAAGAAAGGTCCGTAACCTTTCATCTGTGCTTCTCTATGCGGCTGTGGTGTCACCACATGAAATTCAACACCATCGGTCTAGAAGCTAGAAAAAGTGACCATAACTTCTCTTATCTTGAGCTGTCTCGGTTGTTGAATTCTTAAACAATACACAAATCAATTAATGTTACTGTGGCAGGACAACGAGGCAAGGTTTCGTTAAACAGTGGAAGAAAATAATATGCTCTGAATTTCCATAAATATTAAGAAATAACGTAAGAAGTTTTAGTTGATTAGGAAGACCATGTTTAATTACTGTTAACAGTAAGCAGATTTGGGTTACTGATAATTAACATCCAAGGTAATGATGAAAGGTTAAGGATTAAAACAAAATATTTCACAAGACAAGGCCTTGAGAAGAGGGGATTTGTTGCAGATAAGCGAGAAATAAAACAAAGGGCATTAATTGACCTCTATGGATAATCAGGAAGACATGGCACTGGGAGGAGGAACAAGATGACACCCTAAATCAGTCTAACAAGGAATACCAAAGATAACCAAGAGAACAGAACTACTGATAAAAGACAAGGAGAAAATTACTTGAACTTTGATTCAGCTATCTTAATTAACATAGTAAAAACCTGCTCTGGGGTGGGGAAAAGCCCCCTGCCCACAAAAGCCCCTTCCTCTCTGAGCATGTGCAGTAAAAACGGAGGCTGCCGTGACTTTACGTGGAGACAAGGCATGTAAGGACCGATGGGAAAGAGGGTGGCCGAGCGTCACTGTGGAAGTACTGATAACGGTTGCTCGAAGTCTATAAATGTTTACCGTGTGTGAGCCAAGGTGTGCTAGCTTTGCGGAGCTACCACCTAGCACCCATCTCTGGGCAGACATGAAATAGACAAATATCTCGACTCTGTGTGTGGATCCGCTCTTTGCACATGGGTAAAGAACCCTGTTTTGGGACAACATTTTGGTCACCCAGACGGGACAGCCATAGAGCCTTGCCCGGATCGTCTTGCTGTTCCCAACAAAGCAGAAAGGGACTGAATAGGACTCCAGCGCGCACCAAACTGTTGATCGGGGACTCCTCTGGATCCTCTCCGTTGTCAGGTGGTAAGCAACTCAAAGGTGCAATGCGTAAAAGAGATATTTGTACAGGAAAAGCGGGGAATCTTCTATTAGTGAGTAGTCAATTAAAAACAAAAACAAAACAAACCACAAAAAACTGCCTAAGTCGTGAGAAAACTCGCAGCAGTAGCTCAAGGGATAAGGGACGTTTCTACACATAGATGCATGGCTGAAAGAAGGGGCTTTTCGCCTTTGCCCACAGGGGGTTGGAGCTGAATGTATAGAGCTGAGGGTAAGGAAATCCGTACGGTAATAATATGGGAATGACTACTTCCAATGAGAATCCTCCTTGTTTCCCTCTTGGATGCATCCTGAAAAACTGGAAAAAAATTTGGGGGTGACCCCATGACAAAAGATAAAGTTAAAACATATTGTAATCAATGGTGGTCAAATGATAAATTGGATTGTGGGGAAAGGTGGCCACAAAATGGGTCTCTTAAATATAGTACTATCTTACAATTGATGCTATTTTGTCATGGAATGGAAAAATGGGATGAGGCGCCATATGTTGGTGCCTTTATGACTTTGTATAGAAAAATAAACATCCAGAAGAGATATGGTATAAAAAAATGATATGATTATGCTTGCTGGATTGGAAGCAAAAAAAAGAATGAGCATTTTCAGAATTGCAATAATCATAAAATGGTGGAAGGGGGGGTGGGAAGCAGAAGATGTACAATTGTTAGTACCATCAGCTCCCCAAAATGGCTCCCAGAACACACCACCCGCTTACGAAGGGAATGCGGGGGGCAGCGGGTAGCGCTGGGGAAGAGAACTTCAGCCCAATAGCTGGCAGAACCAGGGGACAACGCCCCGTAACACAAGCCCCTCTGAGACAGGTGGTGGGAGTGGAGGGGCAACCGGTCTTCATACATGTTCCTTTCAGAACCTCGGATTTGTTAAACTGGAAGCAATCTGCAGGATCTTACCAGAGTAATCCAGAGGGAACGTATCAGTTGCTAGAAACTATCATGTTAACTCATAATCCTAACGGGGCGGATGTGAAAGCACTCTTAAACACTTTCTTTACCTCGGAAGAAAAACAACCAGTATTAGAAGAGGCAGAGGAAGAGGTAGAGGGGGACCGGCAGGAGTGGTGTCAGGAAGAGGTCCCCAAAACGGAGCCTCACTAGGGCCAAACCAATGTGCAGTTTTCTGGGAGGAGGGGGCACTGGAAAAGCAAATGCCCAAATTGAGAAACCAAAAAGGAAAGGAGAATGGGTGGTGATCTTGTTATGCTAGAGGATTCCAATCTTTATTGACAGGGACCAGAAGGGTTCATTAATGATTCCCCAGTCGACCCTCTGGTTCCAGTCAAACTGGGGAATGAAACTACAGATTTCGTAATAGAGAGTAGGGCTACCCATTCAGTAATTACTAGTTGTAGGGACCTTTAGGCAAAGTAACAGTGCCAATTGTTGGGGCAACTGGAAAGCGAACTTCAAGACCATTTCTGAAACCAATAGAATGTACTACTGGAAATACGAAATTAACTCATTAATTCCTCTGTATGACAGAGCATCCCTTACCATTATTAGGACGTGACCTACTGTGCAAATTAAATGCTCAAACAACTTTCTCTGAAAACTCTGTGCAGTTACATATTCCACAAGAAATGGCGTGGAAGGCTTAGATTTGTTTATTAAGAGAAAAAGACCCTACAGAGGAATCCGAAGACAACATCCTGAATGCAATACTGGGTGCAGTAATCCCTTTGGTATGGGCCTTGAAAAAGTCAGGTAGAGTGAAAAATGTGACTCCTGTTAAAATAGAGCTCAAGCCAGGGGCTCATTTGGTAAGGAAAAGACAGTATCCTATAAAATTAGAGGTGCGGAAAGGGTTGGAACCCTTGATAAACACCTTTTTAGAATACAGACTATTAAAAGAATGTCAATCTGAATTTAATACTCCTATATTACTGGTGAAGAAACCCTGGTCTCAGGAGCATAGACTGGTCCAAGATCTGAGAGAAATCAACCGGATTACTATTGATGTACACCCTGTTGTGCTGAACCCATATACATTACTTCCATACCTGAAACAAATGTTTATTTTACAGTCTCAGATTTGAAGGATGCTTTCTTTTGTATCCTGGTGGACGAACAAAGCCAGACCATCTTCACATTGGAATGGGAAAGCCCGACGATGGGGAGAAAAGTTCAGCTGTGTTGGACTGTACTTCTGCAAGGATTCAGGAACAGCCCTACCTTGTTTGGCAGTCCCAGAACCAGAAAAAGTGGCAATAATGTGCTGTAAGGCCCATCAAAAAGGACAAGGGGAAATTGTTCAGGGAAACAGAAGGATGGACGTGGCTGCAAAAAAGGCTGCTTTACAAGGACAAATGACTGGAGCCCTGATACCTAGTAAAGAGGTGGACACAGAACTGCCCCAATACACAGAAAAGGAAAAACCAGCTGGTGGATATGTTAAAGTGTTCAAAGAGTAGAGAAGGATGGTGGATAACTCCGAATCAACAGATTTTTACTACAGCCTAATGAATAGATGTCAGACCTGTTGCGTGAACAATCCAAAAATACAAAGATGACCACCTGCAGGAGATGTAAAGAGAGGAATCACCCCCAGGGAACACTGGCAGATAGATTTTTCTGAGTTACCAAAGTGCAATCAATATAAGCATTTACTTGTTTTGGTAGATACCTTTTTCAGGGTGGCCAGAAGCTTTCCCTTGCCTCACCAATTGGGCTAGAGAGGTTGTTAAGGTTATAGTAAAAGAGATCATTCCTAGATTTGGAATTCCAGAAGGATTGTCCTCTGATAATGGACCTCATTTTATTGCAGAAGTAGTCCAGGGGGTATCCGAATTCCTTCAGTTTAAATGGAATCTGCACACCCCTTGGAGATCACAGTCTAGCAGGAAAATAGAAAGAATGAACCAAACCATTAAAAGGCAACTTGCTAAATTATGCCAGGAAACTCATCTTAAAAGGACAGATGTTTTACCCATTGCTTTGATGAGAATTAGGATTACTCCCAGAGTTAGAGAAGGGATAAGTCCATTTGAAATCCTACATGGTAAACCTTACCTGGTCAACAGCACTGTAACACGGGACAATCAAATGCATATTAAAGGGGAAGAAATATTGAAAAATTATTTGCTGTCTCTTTCGTGGATTTTGTCATCTTTCATGAGAACTCTATGCAATTTTGTGGTCATAGATAATTATATTGTTGAAGTTAACAATCACTCGAATACTTGTGTTTGCAACTTTACTAACATTATAGTATGTGACTTTAACTATTCAGTCCCTGTTATGTCTTATCAGCTGTTACAGTCCCATTATACTTAAAAGCCTATCGCCCACTCCCATTGGAATGAACCTCAAGCCGGTGAGAAAGCTTTTACAACATAAGGATCTACGTGGGTTGCTGGAGCACGCCCGAGATGATGGACAAAGAACTTTAATCACCCCTCACCATGACACGGAAGAAATACATTGTGCTTTGGACCGGGTGAAGAAAGATGGAGAATATAAATGGTGGGAAGTCCTCTTTGGATGGTCACCCACAGCAACAGGCATTCTCAATCTCATGCTATGTCCTGTTGTAATCTTATTAATCCTTACATGCTTATGTTTACTGTTTATAATTATATTGTATGTTAAGGTTTGGCTTATGATTAAGCAAATAGCTCTAATACAGTCACCCAAGGTAGGTGCGCTCATGAAAAAGGGAGACAAACTCTTCAAACTCGAAAGCCTCCTCATAAAAGACAGAGAACATTTCCAACTAGATTTATTGGCATGGGAAAACCCTGCAGAACTTGAGGAAAGACTAGAGGAAATGTATTATAAAAATTAAAGTGAGACTTAAAGGATCTCAGGTGAAACTTTAAGTCTCAAAGAGGGAAATTGGTGAAAGGGTAAGGATTAAAATAAAGAAAACATTTCTCAAGACAAGGCCTTCAGAAGAGGGGATTTGTTGGAGATAAGCAAGAAATAAAACAAAGGGCATTATTCAACCTCTGTAGATAATCAGGAAGACATGGCACTGGGAGGAGGAACAAGATGACACCCTAAATCAGTCTAACAAGGAATACCAAAGATAACCAAGAGAACAGAACTGCTGATAAAAGACAAGGAGAAAATTACTTGAACTTTGATTCAGCTATCTTAATTAACATAGTAAAAACCTGCTCTGGGGTGGGGAAAAGCCCCCTGCCCACAAAAGCCCCTTCCTCTCTGAGCATGTGCAGTAAAAACGGAGGCTGCCATGGAGTCTCAAGTGGAGACAAGGCATGTAAGGACCGATGGGAGAGAGTGTGGCTAAGCATAACTGTGAAAGTACTGATAAGAGTTGCTCGAAGTCTATAAATGTTTACCGTGTGTGAGCCAAGGTGTGCTAGCTTTATGGAGTCACCACCTAGCACCCATCTCTGGGCAGACATGAAATAAACAAATATCTCGACTCTGTGTGTGGATCGGCTCTTTGCACATGGGTAAAGAACTCTGGTTTTGGGACAACAATAACTGTTGTCACTCTACATAATCCCTGATTTTTTTCCAGCCATCAAAGTGTTGGAGAGCAGTAACATGGTTGAGCTGCTGTAGGGTAAAGTCCCCACTCTGATACAATCTTCTGTTGGGTTCCATCTGCTGTCAGTTTTATTTTGTTCCTAGTCTGATTGATACAATGTCGTCAGAAAACAGGTTTTTTAGGGCACATTTTTTGGTATCTTCCTTCTCTTAATATTCCCAGCTTGGAAATAAAGGATTGCTAAATGCAATCATTTACCAGCTGTAAAATAATAGAGCTTAATTAAACCACCCGATCTTCCACTGGTAGCTAATTATCTGTGTGTGAATCCTTCTGAGAATATTAACTTTAAAAGGTTTTTTAAAGTATTACTACCATGGTTTCCCATTAACATTTGTGTGAAGCTTACTATAAACCATCAAAACATAACGTAACTAGAAGCATATTGCAAGGTACGCTCTCAAAGTCAAGATAAAAATATACCAATCCATATAAACAACACTGTAAAGGAAAAGCTTGAATTTGATCTGTGTTTCTTGGCAAAAAAAAAAAAATGTAGCTATTTTTCAGTGTATAATTTGACAGCATTACTGTAAAAAGGTCATTTTACTCAGTGCTGCCCTGGTTTAGGAGCACCGTGGACTTCCCTGCAGAGACATTTACATTTTTGGTGATGTATTGGAATCTTTATCATCTTTCTAAGTATTTGCTTTGCACAACTATTGGATGTCTTGTTCCCAGTTTATCATACAAACACAGAAAATGGACAGAGATTTGCTTTAAAGAGCTCAAAATAAAACAAGAGACACCAGCTAAGTACAGACACATAGGGTACCCCATTGAAACTGAAAAAATTACAAACAGCAACTTCAGAAGTAAAAATAAAGTTACTTAATTTTTTTTATGTTATTGCATCCCAGCAAGAGAGTTTTAAGGTGGAAAACACATAGCGGCTTTGAATTAAGCTAGGGAGGAGCTCGTTCACTGAAAACTGGCGTGGGGGAGCAGTAAAATGCTGTGCATCCTCATGCTTTGTTTGCAGCTCAACAGGGAAGACCATCATCATCAGAACAAAAATGGAGTTTGGTGTCAAAGGTGTGAAAAAGATGATGGCCAATGAATGTCCTAAGAGGTGAGAAAGCAGTATTTGAATGGGGGACCCACCCAAACCTTTGTCAGCCCTGGTAAACACTTCTGCAAAAGGATAAGACAGCTTTTTTTATGTGCAGGAAACGTTTATTAAAACCACCTTTCTCCTGTGTCCTCTGCAGAAAGCGCATTTACATGTTGGAGCGTGTCCCTGCTTATTGCAGAGGGGTTGGACTATATGACCTTTAAAGGTCCCTTCCAGCCCAAACTATTCTATGACTCTATGATGTGATTCTATGTACTTTTATCATGGTCATTTCTAAGGTCTCAGAACTAAACCATGCCTATTCGCAAGCCTTGGTACAAAATCGGGGCAGACGTGCAAGCCGTGCGCGGGGATAGCATTTGGAGGGTGAGAGCTGCTAGGGTGGCTTTGGACTCTTCCCCTTGCCCCTTAAGGCCAGCAGCACCTGAGTCACGACCTAGTACAAACCAAACCAGATTTGTCCTCCAACACAGATGGTCATAAAGTCCAGTGAAGAATCTACAAAATAGCTTATGGCAGGTCACACTCACAAGTAAAGTCACCTCTTGGACAAAAAATACGGGCCATTTCCAGGTTGGCACAGGTGTCCCAGTGCCAACTAACAGCATAAACCATGGACCAGAATAAAATGAATATCGCTAAGAAAAGCCCCAGTAGCAATTGGTTTAACAAACTAAAATTGACTTCTCATACAATTGTGAATATGGTTAAGCACCCACAAATAGACATTTAAAATGTGATATTCAGTAGCTGTTCGCACTGCACAGAGAAATATGTAACTCTGTTGTCAGGATGGAATACAAGATTACCATTTTTTAAATGCGTGGATGTGTGCAATACTTGCCAAATTAGCTGAGGTAATGTGGCTTGTTCTGCAAAGAAAGGAGGTGGGTTTACATAAAGTGTTTTCCCTTTACTGTAAATAAGTTAGTGTATGGCAATGTCTTTATGGAAAACTCTTCAGTTAATGGTTTTACTTAAGGTCTGTTTTCTGCTTTACTTAAGGTCTTCTATGGTAGCACCATAGATTCTCACTTGTGTAATGTAGGGACAAAATAACATCCACATATGACAAGATACCAAGAAGAATGTCAAACACTTAAAAACAATAAAAAAACCCCATTTTCCCTTCTTATATAAAAAAATCACTTCACTTGTTACAGCTAACACTGGTACTATGATATTTTGGCAAATCCAATTTCTACAAAATAAAATCCTGACATAAGCATTGAGAGTATTTGTATTTGTTAAATGTCTTCTTGACCATCTTTCTGAAGATGATCACAGTCTAAAGAACATTTTTCCGTGAAGAGTTCCACACTTCTATGTTGAAATTCCTTGCAAAGCCAAAGACTGGTCTACTACTGAAGTCACTGTTCCACAGTCATAATATAAAAAAAAAATAGCTTAATCAGATCAAGTCATCATTAAGACTAAATGCTTAATACAGAAATAAAAATGTAAAGCTTTATGATGCATATACACATCATTTATTTTCCTTGAGAACAGCATTTCTTCCACACATAGGTTTTTCCTCTCGTAGCCTGATATGGCAAAAAAAACCGCAAAACAAAACCAACCAGAAAAGGTGACTGAAAACTAAATGTCTCTGTATCTTACAGAGTTAAGTGACCCCAAAATTTAATTCAAATGAATGCTGTTTCACCAGAGCAATGTTAAAGACTAAGATGATATAATTTCCTATCATCTGAGAGCTCTAACGCACACTATAAGCTAAAAAAATAACGCTTGGCATCTGTTCACTGGCACAGGAACAAAATGTACAGAAACAGAAGCAAGTACAGGTGAGAGCTGTTGCTCCTTAAGCTGAAGTTCAACCTTTCTTGTTGGAATTGGTGTAATTTCTTGGACTGGTGACCTGTAAAAGCACGGTTCTCTGTCCTGTTGCGCAAAACCCAGCAAAACTCGCTGGGTACCTACACTTTATAATGGAGCTCTCTGCTTTGGTATATCAGAGCTGAACAGTTTTTAACACCCAGAGAGGCAGCTCTTTCCCCTGCTAATGCACATACACACACACTCCTATTGACAAGACATATAAAAGGAATGATTTGATGTTAATGGAAATCTAAGCACCTTGTTTACCAATTTAATTTACTTGTAGATCTCTTCTGAAGGGATCAGACAAACCCAAACACTCACAGTCCTTGCACAAGTAAAATGAAAACATAATACTTAACTACAGGGGTTGAAGTTTATTTCTTCACTCATTATCATTGAATTGACTGTATCAAGAAACTGAACAAGCATCTTACCTGAATTGGATCTTGTGTCAGTCTCATGGGCCCAAGTTGTACTTCAGTAGTTGAAGCCTGCTAAAGAAGAGTAATACAGATAATTTTTTCCAGTCTGGTTCTTAACAAGATAGCGTTTTACATGCAAGAATGAGAGATCAAACAGAACCATGAAAGACACTCAGAGACAGGCACTCATATGACTAGCAGCCTTGATTTAGTTGCTTTGAAGTGTATCTTTTATGAACGTATTTTACCAAAAACTCTTAATTTTGTTTTGTTCGCCTCTAAGTTAAAAATTGTAGGATTTTAAATAAGGAAACAAGAAACACCACTTCTTTTCCCCTCTTTCCCCAACAGAGTACCTTTGTTACACAGAAGGACTTATATTTTGCTTCAGACTATGGAAAGCTATTTTTTCTGGCCCAAAATTGCGTTATTCATTCATGGAAGTTGTATTAAAAGTCTTGTGACACATATTCAATAATAATAATAATAATATTTTAATGGGTTTGGTTAGGAAAAAAGTGACTTTTCAGACAAGAGAACTTGTTTGGATTGCAGATTTAAAATTGTTTTCCAGAACCACAGCCTTTAGTTTGCAGGAAAAAACATTGCTACCATGTGAGCCATGACATTTTCAGAAGACATGAGAGCACATCATAATTTAAAGCTGCTGCAAGAAAGCCAGCAGACGTTGGCTGTGGCTGCTTTGTTGCTGTATTTCCTAGGAGTTGGACTACCTTAATACTTTTTGTGTCTTGGTACATTTCAATACACTTCTCCTGTACACTACTTATTTGTTTCACTTCAGACCATTAGCTACAGAAGGTTGTTAAGCAACTGAACAATACCTATGTCCTCCCACAGATGCATGTACTTGAGGAAAAGAGTCTTTGAACCCTAAAAACATTGCTCCCCTCATGCATACGGAGGATTATTTGCAAGTTAACAGTCCCCTAAAGGGCAGATTCTCTGCTTTCCTGGTACCAGTTAGCCCAGGTGCCTGGTGTAGGTGAGTTAAAGCAATCTCCCTGCAAGACATGTAATTTGAACAAAGCCCTAACTGTAGGCAGATTCCCAGGACTGTTCCCTGACACCCAGGAGTCCTGGAGCCTTATTTCTGCAGCATGTTGCTCTGTGGGGCTCGTTAGTTTGAGCCTTTTGTCCAGGTATTGCCTTATTCTTAAATTTAGTATTTTCCAAAGGAATGTGTATAAACATTCAAAATGGATGAAGTTACCAGTATTCAACATTTTTCCTTAGAGAATACAATACCGTGTTAAGTATTAACAGCCTTGCCTGTATGTGAGACAGTGGTATTATGTATAGCTACAACTGACGCGTTGGACTTTCATGCACTACTGAGCATCGATTCTTCTCAGCCCAACAACGTACGTCAGAAGGTGGTAACAGGCAGTACTCCAAAAGATTAAACTACAAAGACTGCCACTGTTTTCCAAAGCAAAAACTGCCCCCAATATAAGTTTAGTTAACCTCTCCTTTTCTCACACAAAAGCTTCACGTCCCACTTGAGCTCCTGCCATAGCAGAATGTAACTTAATGCCAGTAAGTGTATCAGAATAGAAATGAAAGTTAGCACCCATCATCAACCATGAGTTATGAGTAAGATTAGAGAAACAGCTCTCTGAAAGCTCCTAACCCATTTGCACCCCCACCAAAAAAGAAAAACAGCACATTCAAACTCTCATGGTATTATATAGGAAACTCTTAAATACATTTTTTTATCACGATTCACTCTGGTTTAAAAAAAAAAAAGTTTTATAGTAGTCTCATTAGATGAATCTGTAAGAATACACAACAGACTTGGGTCAGTATCAGTGCAAAAGCTTCTTTTTTTACAATGCACAGCTCCAACTGTCCCAGAATGTGTTGATCAAGAGCCTGGGATCCTTCACAAAAGACAGTTAGGACACAGATATTTATTTTATTATCCATTTATTAATGCTGCTAGGGAACTGACATTGAAAATGAATGCCTTCCACTCTTCTACCACTTCAGAGGACATCCAGCTTTAATTACTGTTTTTTCCAGGATGGAATAAGTGTGTCTAAGACATAGATCGATGCAGGCAAGTCTATTAATGCCTTTACAGAGATTCCTTTATAGGGTAGCCACTTCTCTTAGCCTGGTTATTTTAAAACAACAACAAAAAATCCACACAACTGTGACTCAGGGTTTCTCTCCCTGCTCCTTCTGTGTCAGCCTCACGAGGAGAAAATACCTGAATAGAAGGACCTAAAAATCAAGGTCTCTCTCTCTTCCCCGCTCCCAGCTTCAGGGTGTTCCTGCCTTTGCTAACAGTAGGAAAGCTTCCGAGGATTAGAAAACCTGAGAGCCCCGATGTAGGTTAACTTGTCCCCATCCTGCTCTGCGCAGACTTGACAGGGTCAGAACCACACAGGGATGCAGAAAAGGTGCTGATATATCTGAAAGACTGCTATGTATAACCTTTAAGTCCCTAAGTTGCTCAACTTCATTACTTATACAATGCATGAAAACAGATGAGACCCTCAAATTAAGACTGGTAATGAACCTGAGCATAGGAAAGGTTAATAAACCTTCTCATCAGATACAGCAAAAAGTATGTCTGAAATCCTCCTTCCTGGACTTGGAGTTCTGAGCTCTGTTTTACAAGCTGAATCAGACCCTTGGATTTATATGCCCAAATTGCTCTGGGTACAAGTGACTGGCTCACTTTTCTCTTTCAAAACACAGCTCAAGGAGGCAGCAAGAATAATAACATGAGTTCCTGGCCTTCACAAATGTCCTTTGGATCTCTCCTTGGCCTAAAGGAACTAATTCCACATCTTCCTAGCTCCCAGAAGAATCTGACCATGTGGATGTTGCATATTAGTGATACCACGACCATACCTCCGCTCATTTCCTGACTTAAGTGAGTATCTCATTGCTGATGATTTCCAATTTAAATAAATCTCTCATTATTTAATTGACTGTCAGGAAGGACTGCTAATAGATCTGCAACCTAAATCAATTAGTACAGTAGCTCATGACAAACTTTTCTGGTAAAACATGTGGAGACAAGCCTGGTTCCAAAGAGGTCAGTGAGAAAATCCTTGATTTCAGTGAGCAGAAGAACAGACACAGGGTTGGAAGCAAAGAAATCATAAATAAACTAACCACCTGGGAATAACAACAGCTTAAAAACAGTGAATAAATTTTTGTTTTAACATTTTAAACTGTCCAGTATTATTTCCATTATCACTCTAACCTCCTAGGCAATCTCCACAGGAATCAGCTATTAATCAAAGAACTAAAGACAAAGTCAATGGTACTTTCTTAAATCCTATGTTTTTACGGAAATCAGTGATCATCAATTACCTTACTATCATAGCAGTACCATTAAGCAAAATGTACTTACCACTTCATTGAAGTTCCACCCTTTTAAATCACCAATACTGACTCTTTACCACCTGTATGCCTGCAAACTTACAGCCCCTGCAGTTTATGAATCATCAATAATTAGTAACACAACCACTGTAAAAATAATGACTAATTACTACAGCAAAATCTTCTTGAATAATTCTTCATTGCTCCAGAGCAACAACAGCAACTAGAGCCAACCAAACGGTGAAGCAAAGGTGTTGGGGCGTTCAGCCTCCTGGAACGGCTCAGGATGGATGTGCCTGTTGAGAAGCATCTCACAGATGCCAAGGTCCCTACGGACACTCTTTTGCCCCGAAGGCTGCTTCCCCCTACCCACTATATCTTCTTTCCCCCTTACTCACTCCCGCACTGATGCATCCCTTCCCTCACCTTTGTAATATGTTTTCAGACCTCTGTCCCTTTGGTTTGGTAAGTGGGTAATGGGACTCCATTTTTGACCCAGCTCTTACTACACTGCTGCATTTCCCTGGCTCCATCTCCTCATCTTTGCTAGGGCTCATTTGCATTTCTCTCCAGCTCAGCTTTCCCCATCTACGCCGCTGGTGAGGGTTGACACCTCAGTCCATCCTTTGGCTATTATTATTTCTACATTGATTATACCACTACTTTCAACCTCAAATCCCTTCCCTTTTTCTCCTGGCCAAACTGCAGTCCTGAAAAGGATTGCAACCATGTGTGACCTCAACACTGGTCTTAGCCTTGCTTGAATTCCCTTATGAGACACGGGTCCTGCAGCTGTTCTCTAACATCCCTGGCCTGGAGCTGGTGTCCTGCTCCTCTTCTGCTACAACACACCTGACCAGGGTGTCCAGCTGCTCTTCCACTGTTCAGCAATGTTAAACCCATTTCTTCTTCCCCTTCTTTTCTTTGTCTTGTCTTTCTTAGCAGAACTATATCCCATTCTTTCTCATCCTCTTTTACTTTTTTATCACTTCTGGTCCATTCAACTCCCATCCACTGGCATTTTTCTACAGTTTAACACTTGGCTACTCTTTCTGTGTCTGGAGTCTCCCCATACTTCTTTGCCAGCTTCAACTGTTACAGGAAATACCACTTGTGTGTACTACAGAAAGGACAGATTTACAGGAGAAAAATGAAGAGCTTTTTTCACAGAGATGCCACCTCTGACTCAAGAAGCCCCTAAATGATAAGCTGGCAAAGGCTGGGAGAATAAACAGGATAGATCACTACACGCTCGTCCTGCTGGAGACTTCAACCTGAGCTAGATGGCTTTTGGCTTGACCTCCATTGCTTTTCCAGACACTGTCTCTCCCTGATTCATTAATTTGACCAGCTGCCTCAGTTTGTCCTCTCCACCCACCAACACAGCTACTCTCCCAACTCTCTCTCAGGGAACACCACTCTCTTGTTGTCAAGTTCTGTTTTTTATTCTCCCCTTGCTGTGGCTTCCAGTTGACTTGTGCTTCTGCTTTCCCAGCTGCTCATACCCTGCATTTCCCTGACTCCCACTAGAGGGCTGCCAACTCACTCTGCTCCACAAGCTGCTCCACCCACGCCAACCAGCTGCCACCTGTCCAAGGAGTCCAGAGGAGCATTAAATAGTTGGACAGCTCAACTCTAAGGTTAATGTCAGGTCATGCTGTTTTATTAACTGAAAATAATGATCAAATACACATACCACTTAGAAGAAATAAGGCTTCATCATTGTTGACTTAGCCACTGCAAACTTTGCAAGCATCCATAACAGAACCCTGACCCATCAGATATGTAGGAACTGGTAAAAAAATATGCATATGCATTTTGAAGAGCTAGCCTATTCACGACATGTGTGACATAAGCTTTGTGAACGTTGCAGATATTTTCAAAACCAGCAAGTATGAACTTTCTGTGGGGTGTTTGGAACCAAGAAACCAGGACCACTGCAGACCCTCAATGCATCAATTACCTTTACAGAGGCTTCCACTGGTGGTAACACCATGGAAATAACCAGCTGTATGCCATCTACTGATAAGACCATTCAACTTACATTCAACATGCAGAAGGATGCAGAAGGCACAGACAAAACCTCCTCTGCAGATGAAAGCAACAGGGGGTAATGGTTTTAAACTGAAAGAGGAGAGATATAGACTAGACGTAAGGAAGAAATTTTTTACAATGAGGGTTGTGAAGTACTGGCACAGGTTGTCCAGAGAGGTGGTAGAAGCCTCATCCGTGGAAACATTCAAGGTCAGGCTGGACGGGGCTCTGGGCAACCTGATCTAGTTGAAGATGTCCCTGCTCATTGCAGGGGGGTTGGGCTAGATGACTTTTAAAGGTCCCTTCCAACCCAAACTACTCTATGATTCTAAAACAAAACAAAAGGGCTGCAAATAAACCTGTCTTCTCTCTGAAGACCCTTCCTAGCCTATTTCTTATCCTTATGTCAATTATCCTTCTTCCCTTTCTTTGCCTGGGATATCAGGATGTGCAGCTGTTGGGATGTCAGGATGGCTGTTGAGTTTTCAAGTTTCCCAGTTTTCGTGATCTCTGCACTTCTGCAATAGTGATGAACAACACAGTAACAAAAAGTAATCCCAAAAGCCATGCCCCGAAGTGTTCAGGTGGTTTGTAGATAAAATGGTGTCACTCGTACAATACTGTCTCATTCTTCTCATCTGTGCCCCTGTTTACACTCCATCAACAGTTACAGGCTACTCTGCCAAAGGCAGCAATGCTATTTCCAGTTCGCATTGTACAGCCCTTTCACAGTGGCGTCCTAGTCTTTTAAACATTACTCTTGGCTGTGATTTTTTTGCTCTGTTGAAAAGCAAACGCACCCAGGGCCAGCATATGCAAAATAAGGTAGTACTTGCAACATTTTTATCATTTTGTAGGTTTATTCTTTCAAATAGTATCTGCATATTTGGATTCTTGACTAAAATTTATTATCTCACTTTGTGCTTTCTCTGCCCAAGGAAATGTTAATGAAATTTCTACCTTAAATAAAAGCAAAGAAAAGGACAAAACCAATATCCACACATATTTTGCATAAAGCATTAGAGTATAATTTTTTTTAAGATAGGATGGAAAGCGCAACCAAATTTTTTCAGAATATTGATATATTAAAAGTACAACCTTGAATTTTTATAAACCTCACAAAAAGGTGATATTTTCCCATGTTTTCAGGAATCAGTCCAGCTCTTATTACTGTAGAAAATACAATCAGAATCAAGCTCTCCTTAAAGGAAATTGGAACGTTTTGAAAATGATCTCTTCTATTCTCCATAATTATACAAATCCAGATTGAAGCAAGTGGGATCTGACTGTAATTTAAGTCTTTTTGCCTTGTAAAACTTCCAGTTAAATTTCAGAATGCTTTCTGTTTTTAAGGAAGTGTTATTTAAAATGTGGCACCTCAAATAAGTTAATGATATAAAAACCCCAAAATCAAAACCATTTTTACAGCATACTCCATAAAGAAAAGTATTAAACAGTTCCACTACAAAACTTTAAGATAAGCATAGGTTTTTCCCTTAATATATTAATTTAGCACTCATTTAGGAGGTCAGCGATATATTTGCATCTTAGTTTTAACTCATGCAGTGTAGCATTTCCCCAATCTAATGATTTAATCATTTAAAGCTTATCTATAGGTCAGGAAAATTTTACTGTGTAGTTTTAAGTGTACTCTTCCTGTATGTATAAGCAAAATTCATGATCCATAATGGATTCTTCTCTTCCAGATACTACATGTGATTTTCTTGACAAGCAACAAACCTCAAGATTCCCTTGAGGAAAGAAAGGTCTTTTACTCAGGTAGCTATCTGTCCTGGTTTTGGCTGGGATAGAGCTAATTTTCTTCCTAGTAGCTGGTATAGTGCCATGTTCTGGATTTAGTATGAGAATAATGTTGATAACACACCGATGCTTTTAGTTGTTGCTAAGTAGTTGTAGTGCTTGTACTAAGTCAAGGACTTTTCAGCTTCCCCTGCTCTGCCAGCGAGGACGTGCACAAGAAGCTGGGAGGGGGCACAGCCAGGACAGGTGACCTAGACTGGCCAAAGCGATGTTCCATACCATAGAAAGTCATGCTTAATATATATAAAACTGGAGTTGGCCAGGGGGTGGGAATCGTTGCTTGGGGACGGGCTATCGGTCACCGTGTGGTGATCAATTGTTGCATTGTGCACTACTTGTTTTTGTATATTCCTTTATCAGTAATATTATTATTATTTCCTCTTCCTTTGCTGTCCTATTAAACTGTTTTTATCTCATCCCACAGGAGTTTCATTTTTTTCCCCCCATGATTCTCTCCCCATCCCATCTAGGGGGTGGGAGGCGAGTGAGCGGCTGCGTGGTGCTCAGTTGCCGGCTGGGGCTAAACCACAACGCTGTCACACATACAACGACTCAACTAGACCAAATCCTCAGCTCAGGACACCACATGCTGAGGCACGTAGCATGAAAACACTACATACACAGGCAATAAGCTGGACCCAAGTCCACAAAGACACATAGGTCTGGCAGGCTCTGCTGTACTTTCATGCACCTAGTGCAAGGGTAGACTTCACAAACCTGCAACTGGTTCTTTGGCTTCCCAAAAGCAAGCAGAATTGGGATGAGGCCCTCTCAATGCCTCCAGTTAAAGCTATGTCACTGCACACAAGGGAATTGAAAATTTGTGAGGGAGAAGGAGAAAGTCAAGGGGAAGAAGAGCATTCCCTTCCATGACCACCCTTACCTCTGGGTGATGAAGTCAGGTTCCCGTTGCATACTCTCTCCCTCACCCATGATCCTTGCACTCATTTTTGCAGTGACCTGTGCCTGCATAGGAGCCTTAAGCACTGTTTAACTTCCTTTCCCACCTCCCTCTGCCCCACCAACCTTGCCTTCACCTGGCGGGGGAGCACTCACCTGGGAGAGAGGCAACTGAAACCAAGCTTGGCTGGGCATAGGCTATGACATACCAGCCGCACCAGCCCACTGTTGTCCCTGCATTTCCCACGTGCTCTGAGAATACCAGCCTGACTGGGTCCTTCAGGGGACCTGCCATAGAAATGTCTCTGGCTGTGAACTCCACATATTCTTCAGTGTGAGGTATGTGCCAAGATCGCATATCTTATTAGAGCTAAGATTGGCAGCAGTTTTGGAGATAAGTAGAAGTCCTCATAAAAACTTCAAAGTCCAAGGATTAAATGACTCAGGTTGAATTTCTGTCAATTACACAGTTGGTAACATATTGGATGCTAAAGTTGTTTTTTGAGTTTGGTTCTCAGAGGCTACTCCTACATTTGCTTCTGCGCAAAGCTGCAAAGATCTGTCTGATCCGAGTCAGCTTCAGGAATAGATGTTAAGATTTCTATCTTTCTTCCTTCATCCTCATTCCACTCTACATGGTTTCCTGGGTTGTGTTTCAAATAAGAAATCAGGAAAGTAAGTATTCAAAACCACAGATTTGTTTCTTCTCTATTTCTCACTCCTTTTTTCCTCTGTAAGATAATTCATCTATTTTGAAGCAATTACAGACAGCAGTGATATAGTATAATCTTGCTGTTTCAATGTAAAATCAGTGGTAAGGGAAGAAAAGCAAACGAATAGGATGCAGGTAAACCTCTGACAGACATGTGGAAGAGAGAGGGCAACAAAAGGCAGCTAGCACAAACAGGTGACAAAAATTGGATCATCCTGAAGAGAAAAAGAAGTGAGAGAGACGAAATGTACCAGTGCCAAGTTGCTAGCAATTTTAGGCAATCTCTTGAACAAGCAAGCTGACACTTAAAAAATAATCCTGTGAGCTCTAATATAACAAATATGTGCCTGATATAAAATGATAACTGAAGCAAGAATATTGTATTAGTACTTTTTGCATTCTGTTCACATTTTGGTAGCAGCTTCCTTATAAATACATTATCATAATAGGAAACAGAACAATCAAGTAGAAAAGACACTAGTTTGGCCATTGTTTTGTTAAATTTTGCATACAAACTACCATTGTTGATCAGTCCTCAATTCTGCTCACAGCAGTAGCTGCTTTGAGACCTGTCAAGGGAAGACAGGATACAAAACCCCCACAATCCATAAAGAGTAGTCCACGTCCCATTTATTCCTATAATTTGCAGATTAAGGCTTCCAGCAGAATCTGGAAGCAATCTTACAGGTTTGTACGTACAATTTCTCTGCACACACATTTTTCTTACATAGATTCAAGGCTCATGATCTGCACATTGGTCCTACTAAGTCCAGTACCACGATTCTGGTTCTTCATGTTAGCACAAAATAGATTTGGTGTCCAAGTTACAGTTGGTTAAACACAGTTGATTAGGACATCCCTTAATGAAAACCCACAAATCTCTGGGAATATTTTGAAACACATTCCCATGTCCTTTTTAGAAGCCCTGTGATGATCAATCAAAAATCAGTCAGACCACCCAATCTTGGCCCAATGCCCTATCTCCAGAAGTGGCCAACAGCAGATGACAAACTGAAAAATGCAAACATAGGGCAAGCACAGAGTGACACTGTCCCTCATACCACCTAAGCTCTATGCCGATAGCTCATCTCAGCTTATGCTTTCCTTACAGAAAAGCCATGCTAACTCTTCTCCAGCACATCATATTATCCAATTACCTACCACATCTACTTGTGCTACGTTTTATCTCTAGATAGTGTCTTGCCCAGTATGGAAACAGAATGTTGTTGCTAGATGATCTTTGGTACCCCCTAAGGAAGACTAACATGTCATTATGGGACTTCCACTCCTCTGGCACTGAGAGCAGTTTAAAGAACAGGTGACACACCTTAGTTAGTAGTTCTGCAACTTCAGATTTATGTTCCTTGTGAAATCCTGGGTCAATATGCAAACTGGGTCCTGGCAATCTTTCCTTCTTCTTCACCTCCTCACTACAGCAGAGCAATAAATGGCCCACATCTCCAGCTCTGCTATCCACATGTCTCTTGTTCAAGAGTAGACTGCGCAGATAGGTGGCTCAGATGACTTGTCAGCTATTCACATTGCTTGAGAAGGGCATGATCTCAAAAGATACAGTTATCATTATAAGTGTACTCACTGTCAGTAAAGTTTTTATGTCAAAGACATAAAAGAAAAAATTAAGTACAACAAAATTCATTTTAATAGGTAAAATACACATCCAGAAAGACATCAAATTACAAAATGCTGCATCACAGTCTGATACGAAACTCTTTTCTTTCAAGAAATTCTATCTTCAACACATCCTGTCTTTCTCACTCTAAATTCAGTATTGATTGTAAGAAAAAAAAAATCATATTCCTTAAAGGGCTTTCTGGTTAACGTTTTACATGCAAGTCTACAGAAACAAGAAAAATACTGCACAGTTGGCTTATTTCCTACCTTTTGATGAGAAAGCTAAGCATTTATTCCTCTTTACATTAAGCTGCTCTTAGGTATTGCAAGTTCCTTATTCTTGTGTTTAAGCAGAAGTTTATAGGTACATTTGTTAGAATTGGCTGGACTTCTATACCATAGGAATACAAAATTTGAGAAACCAAATTGGCTGTGACAAGGTATCTTTTCAAAATAACAGCTTCTTATCCACAGATGCTGTTAATTTGTTCAAAATGGAAAAAAACCCACCAAACATCCAAAAAGCAAAAAACACACTGCAGCATTTTTTCCTAATTTGGTGGTTAAGTCATGGCAAAAATCTAACACATCGATTTCCAGTAGTATTTTGAGTAGGTATTTTGACTAGGTATTCCTGCTTACAGAGCAGTGGAACACATAAATTAAGAGCGTACGTTTCTCCACTGACTATCTACAGTGCCTCAAAGTCTACAGCAGTAGGAAACTTTCTTCCTTTCCCCCAGATACTCAAAATCTGAACAGGAAGAAAGGCCTGACTAATGTCTAGAGATGCTCAGTGAAACACCAATGAGTAAAGAATCACAAAACTGTTGGTCTGAAGGTACCCTTGAAAGTCGTCTAGTCCCTCCAAGTGGTGCTATCGCAATGCTAGATCAGGTCAGCCATGCCTTTGCCTACCCCTTTTCAGCATGGCTGCTGCTCAGGCGATCACCTCCCAGCCTGTACTGACAAGAAAGGAATTAAAATCCATAGACTGGCCAAGTGCTTTAACTTCTGAACTACTGTGTAAGAGAAATATCTACTACCGTAATGTAGCCCTGTTTTATTTCACTCCTTTCCCCTACCTGTAATATTGAGTAAATTCAGACCAAATTGGCACATTTTTTCTGGAAAACATGCAAACAAATGTCACTTTAAAATATTTTTAAAAGTGCATGTTGAACAGACCCTATGGACTCATCCAGAGATATGAAACTTCAGTAGCTCTCAGTATAACTATTGTGGCAAGTTAAAAAATGATGGCTTCTTTGAGAAAAATACACTTCCACATTTTAATTCAGCAGCACACAGATAATAGGGACACAGACTCATGTCACAAACAGCAACATTTTTAGACTTGTGCAAAGAAAACCAATTACAGAATGCAGTCCTCAATGACATCGAGTTTATTTTGAATATTGACTTTGTCAACAGAAGCTTCTCTGAAAGTGTATTTATTTTGTTAGCATACACATTTCACTTCACTAAATACACGTGGCAAGTAAGTTATGTTAGTGTCCTTGCAGTGTGAAGAAGCATGAGGAAAACAAACTTTTCCAAACGTCTGTCAAAGTAAGCAGAATCTGCCCAAGACTTGTGAATCTTGGCATGTCGAGACGTCTTTCTCTAAATCCACGTCTCATTACTGTCCATTCTCAACTTTGTAAGAGTTCTCACACACAGTACTGGAGAATCCAGTCAAATCTCCTTACATCAATCTTAGGGAAAAGCACAGCAACTAGGTCTGAACTGTTTCAGAAATACACGCCCTGGTGCTTAGGGGAGAGCAAAATCCAAAACTATAAACACAGAAAGATTTGAAAATTAATCTTATTTTCATCTTTGTATGTTCAGCTAGTCAAAAAAGCAACCAATGTGAGGATAGGAATGAAGAGCCAAACAAAACAACTTCATGCTGCCATGTAAATTTATGATGAAGCCACACTCTCAATGCTCTATGTCATCTTTTGTTTTCCTTGAGATAAGTACAAAAATTAAAGAGAAAGCAACATGAATAATCATAAGTATTCTGAGACAACTTCAGAGAACTAAAAAGACTAGGCTGCTTCTGCCAGGAAGAGAGGTCACTAAGAAGCAGAATAGACACCTATGAAATCATGAATGGTGTAGAGCTGAATGAAGAACAATGCATCAATAGTCTTCACAATACAAGAAACGTGATGCTTTCACTTAAATTATCGGGCTACTGGAGGGGGTGTTGTTCAAAAAGCAAAATTTACCAAAGGTAGGCCCCTGTGTTGCTGTGAAACACACCAGTAGGAACACCATCTCAACTCAAAAGCCCCTCAGTTATAGGCTGAGAGAGGCCCAGGGAGAGATCCCTCTCCATCTGCCCTCTTTTCTGTCTGTTGCATAAGGCTCTTTGCTCCTGCCCAAGACAAGATAACGGGCTGGCAGACCTATAGTTCAATATAGTAGATCAATTCTTGGGCATGGCTATTAAAATTGATACTAAAAGACATGAAGTGAGTTTCAATGCTGGAAGATTTAGGTAATATGATCATATAAGTGTGAATGGAAACAGCTAGAGCATTAATTTGCAGAAAGCTGATAGCTAAATAATCCTGATCCTCTTCCATCAGCTCTTGGTCTAGGTAAATATTCATAACTTACGAAGCATACTGTTGGTCTGCAATCAAACGATCATTTTAAAATGTAAAATTAACTTTGCCTTCCAACGACTGACTAAGAAAACACATCAGGAGGCTGTCTGCATACACTGAGGGGCTGCCAGCTCACCATTTGCTCTAGAAACTGTTCAGGTCCCTTCACCTCACGTGGAAGGTGCGGCCAAAACAAATTTCAAGTCCCACTTCTGTGCTGGGTGTTTGGTGGGGGAGGGGGAGCATGCTTCCAGGGCTCTGCAACATCAGTAAGAGTTTGCTGGGAGACAGTTACCATATTTGAAATTCCTCCTGGAAATTAGCAAAGGAAGAAGTTAAATATTTTGATATGGTGAATATTCAGGAGTTTTTCCACAAGTCTACTTCTGCTAGAAAAGGGCAATCTGCCTCCTTTGTCTTCATTCAGTGTATTGTTGGCTTTAGATGCTGCTTGTTGGAGTTATTTTATTTCAGGAAGATTTTGACAAGAAACAGTGTGTTCTCAAGTAATTTAACGCTGCTGTTACAGTAGTAGATAATCTACTTGGGTTCTTACAGAAGGAGAAAATTTTAGTTGTCTTGGCTTCCACTGTTTATCTAACATAAACCATACAGTGTTTTACTGAAAGTGAACAAATTAAGATTGAGCTGAATTCACAGGTTCTCTCTTGCCTCCAAACCCACTAAGATTATGCCCCTCAATAGTCTGAGGGCAGTCAGAAGCAGCACCTCAAACACCAGTTTGCAAGGGCACACGAGTGTTATGGACTCTACTTGAAGGGTTAAAAGGAAGGCAAATTTTTGACGCAAGGTATGCACTGTTTTTAGTCTACCATTTCTCCAGTGCTGTTCAATGCAGGTACTACTAGCTAGCAATATCAACCTTAAGCTGGAGTGGTTAGCAGGCTGCTTCTTCAGAGATGCACGATGGATGCCACCATCAGAGCTCTGGCTTAGTATCACCTCTTCTTATTTCTTATCCCAGGTGGTCATAATTGGAAAGAATTTCTTCCTGGTTCAACAAGGTCTGTTTATATCTTCCTTTGCCAGCTACCGTAAGGCATCTACATGTTAACTCAGCCTAAAACCAACACTATATTCCTCTTGCTAGAACACAGAAAACGAAGCAAAACAAAAAACAGAACAAAGATGTTCTGATGAGCGCTAGTCACTTGAAGTATTCTGCATTGTCTTTCACTTAGAAAAAACTCAGCTGTGAACTTTGATCTACATTTTACAAAAGTACTAAAATAAGCTCTAGTAAAGAATAGGGCATTCCTCACTTTCTTCAAAGACATAATGTTCTCTCTCCCTCACTGCTTCACACTGCCAGACAGTGTTTGATTCGCAGTTCTTCTGTCTTGATTGTCCGAGTCTGGGGACAGGCAGCTGAGGCCAACTGGTTTGGCCTTTTAATTAAAATTTTTGTATCCACAAGATATGCCTTAGAATTATACCTAGAAACTCTATTAAAAAACAAATGAACCCAAACCAACCCCAACAACAACTCCAAATTGCAAATACACAGTACAACCACCAATAAAACAAAAACTAATTCTTCCCAAGTTTTCAGGATAGCAGATACATATGTGCACTTTTTCCACTACAATCTAACACTGACTCTAAAATCCAAAATACTATTTAATTATATGTCAAAATTAACTATTTTGCCATTGATCCTTTTATCAGAAACCCACAGATACAAGAATTATTCCTAGAGCAGACCCAACCATCTCAGGTGTCAAGAGTGATGCTATGTCCAGTAACAAAGCCTCCAGCTCAACACCACCTCTTACTGTGCAGCTCCAAATTATCAACATGAAAGTCCGTGCCATGTCTCACATTAAAAACTGTGCAGACAACATAAATCACAGTTAAATTCTCATCAAAATAAACAACTTGGAGACTCTCATGCCGACTGAATAATTCATGATCACATTTAATTCAGTTTAAGTGTCTATTTTAATCTGGACAAATCCACTGCAGACAATCCAGACAGCAGCAGTAGTGTGTGAATCTAAGAGTCCAGCACTGACACCTGGATATCACCTTCTGGGATGTGCACAGTGCCTTGCCCACTGGTGAGTCATCTAACTGAGCCACATGGGTGTTACCCAAAACCAGAATCTTTACCCTCTGTATTTTGTCATTCAAGACTAAAGTGTTTATGAAGCTCATCTCATCTATTTACGTTATAAATCTCAGAGGCAAAGATCACTTCTCACATATAAAACCTCACATATAGGGCACACGGGCTGACTGATGCTATAAGCCCTACCCAAATACAGATGAAGAGTGAGAAAGAGTAGAAGCAGTATTTATACAAGGTGGGTATGCCTGCACACATGTCAGAGGAAGGGGAAGCTCTGACCCAGAGGAACAGAGTAGCAGGTGTTAGGTGTACCTGAAGTATTCATACCTCGCAAAAGTGAGAAATGCCCTGATAAACCTGGAAACTTAATTACCCAGTCTTACAAACTTGAATGCAGTTGTACTAATTTCACTGCCTTTACTCTATTCGTGTAAACGCTGGTAGGATCAGTGTCTTATGTTAGGGTTTAACTTCTGCATACAGCTGCAATCCAAATAAGCTCTGCAAAAGTATGGAAAGAAGGCATTGCATAGTCCCTCAGCTAGCCTGCTGCACCAGGGCAAGTTATTACTTACGCGATAAGCAATAATCATTTGTGTATTACTCATCACTATTTGCACAATGTGGGGAAAAATCATTAAAAGCTTTCTGGAAAAAGACTTTTTTTGGACATTTCATTCCAGTCTTAACAAGGAGAAGCACAACCAAATTTAAGTGTCACTTTCCAGACCCAGCATTACAAGAGTCATGCCGATGTTCTACAGAGACCTCTTACTGCCACTCCATTTTTTATGTACTGACATCTATTTGAACAGAATGTAGTCATTTTAGTCCACCATTAGGATCGTCCCATCATTAGGATGTATTATGCAACTCACTACCAACACAATATTTGAGAGGATAAAAAAAATTACACTGTTATATTCTCCACAGACAGTGAAACACAACTCTCTTGCAAATGTCTCAGCAACTGATCTTCTCCCAAGGCTTCTGCACATATACAGTATGAACTTCCACACTGAAGAATTAAAAGCAGAAGTTCTGGCTGCTGAATGCAGCGTTAACTGCCACACTTTCTTTTCCCAAAGAATAGTTACAGCTGCCTATTTTCAATGCATCTGGTATTGCAGAAGCTGAATTCTGTGCACCACAGCCTCAGTTCAGCAATCTGTTTAATTTTATTTTACGAGCAATATCACTGGAGACAAAAAGGGCTTCTTATACAGTTAAAGGCAGCATGGCCCAAATGCTCAGCATTTTGCAGAATTAAGCAACTATTAAGCCACAGGAACTATATTCTCCTACAGTTCATGATATGTATATTAATCTCCTCTCCAAGAGATCACATGGACAGTTCAAAGCCTGACACTTTCCAACCACCTTTATCTAGAAATCCTGTCTCTGAAAGTCATAAAGTATTTTAGTTCCAATTCACTGACAAAAATTTCACCAACAAAGCTTTTATAAGGCACGGTCTCTTTGTTTTAGTGGATTAGAGTCAGTATCACATGCAGTTCCACTGAAGAACTGCTTATGCATAAATTATTCACAATCTAACACTACAGTCCATGAGAGTACAACAGAAAAATATATTGCCGGAGTTCTCTGTTATGTATGTCTCATATATCTCTTTATTTAACAACTGTCTTTGGATGGGCTCTGCAGAGAAATATGCTGCACGTCCTCTTAATATTGTACTTATTCACAAGTGCATATCGCAATACAGAAAACAGTAACTTCTACAAATTTCTTGTCGAGTCGCAGTCAGTTTTCAAAGAAGTTGAGAAACATTTGATTGACATAAACTGGGGGAAATGAGCTGCCAAGAGAGCAGGGAAAGTGACCTGGGCAACCATAGGCCCATCATATTGGCACTCATGCTAAAAATCTGTGCCAGAGTTGTATGGAAGAATAAAGACATTGAGTTATATTGAACAGAAGATGCAATTCAATATCATTTTACCAAACTTTACTAATATGAGCGCTGATAAAAACATATAAAATAATAAAAGTGACTTTCTAGAGAAAGGAAACTTAATAAACCTGTCCTGTTCAAGACTGCTGAAAGGCATTTGTTGGGGTGCCAAAGGCAAAGCTATTAAAAAAAGCTACAGAAAATGGGGTGAATAAAAGAACTGCAAAGTAGGTAGGGTAGCAGAGAACCTCAGGGCAGGAGTCATAAAAACGGGCTGAAATTCAAACAATATGAAGTGCCACACTGTGCACTTATGCATGTTGCTGTATGTTACAAGCTTCTTAGCTGAATACAACAGAAAAAGCAGAGACGACAGCTTAGGACTCCCATCAGTAAAGTCAGAGAGGACCAGCAGTAAACTTTTTCAAGGCTTTGATGAAATTAAAGGGGTTATAGAAGGTGGCTTCTTACAGTTGCAGGGGCATTTTACTGCACATAGCAAGTTACCACTAAAGTTTAAATGCTTCCCCAAAAGTAAATGGTAGACAGCAGACTGGGAGGCCTCCTAACAAAATACAACTGTAATGAAATGTCTGTAATTGTTACGGTCATTGAACATAAAAAGCCCATTTCTGGGCACACATAAAACAGTCTAACTAGCTCACTGGTCACATCTGCAGAAACCTTGTGATGAAGAGATAATGCAGTACGGATAGCCGGATCCTCCGCGCTGAGTAACACAAGAACATCACTGATTATTTCAGTTATGGCATTGCAAATATATTAGTACTCCTTCTTACAGAAATTAGGGCCCAAGTATTTGGATCCACATAACATTATCTGAACAAGAAATTTTCACATATGCAGCTCTTCTTGGGGAAATACTACTTTTCCTTTTTAGACCTTTGTAGTGACATGGAGCTAAACAACTGTTCTATATTTAGGTGCCAGACACAGGTTATAACCACCCCAAGGCTGTTTTAGACGACTTCTGAGCACAATGACCCCGTGGAAATGTAAAGTCAAACCAGCGCTCTTGTTTTTCCAGTCAAGCTGGATGGTTCTACTCGTGCACTTAAATATTTTGCTAAGTCAGGCTTCAATGGAAGCCAGGATTGCAAACACACAACAACAGGTGCACTGGGTCAGATCAAGCCACCAAACTAACATCATGTCTCTGAGAATGGTCAACACTGGATCATACGCACAGGGCAATAGCAATAGACCAGGGCAAGCACATATGATACCTCCTGCATCCATTCCCCACCGCAGGCCTTAGAGATTTCCGAAATACACAGAAGTCATTTTTTGATTTATTAATCCTCAAAAGATCTCTCTCTCACTTATTTTTTCAGTGTGCCAGTGAACTCATGTTACATGCTCCGTGGAACACTACCTCCTTTTTGTATTTATAGCTGTAAAGCAAGGCACAGTCTGACACATTCTGTAATTTGCAGTCATTATGTTTTTCACAGAAACTGCCATATATCAGGTACAGATTACTCAGAAAACTTTCATTAAAAATAAAGCAAAGCCATTTGTGAGTCCTCAAGGCAGATAAAGTTGTGTTTTCAAAGTTAGTGTGAATCAACATATCCCTGAATCTACAGTAGGTCTGAGACAACACCTCTGACAGCCTTTAAGGCAATTTAACAGTCAGCACGGTGACTCTTGCAGAGATCTGTTCTGAAATGGGAGTTTGCCTTGTGTACTCTAAAAGAAAAGTGGCCTTGATACACCACTTACTTGCATCTTGTCTAGTGATTTTTTTCCCGCTACAGAAACTGAGAATGCTGCTTCTCAGATCCAAATTAGGATAATTTGATTTTAGGGAGACCTTGGAAAAGGAGCTCCCCAAAAAGTTAGCAGTAAGATGAGAAACAAGGTGAGAAGTCATTTTGCTAGTGATGAGAACTGTAGGGAGTTTATAGAAGCATGTATTGTTGACCCATTTCAGCATCAATTTTTTAAAAAACGTGCAATGAATACTTACAAAATGCTGAAAAAGTGCTATTCCCCCATAAAAGTCTGAGTGCTAGGTTATGCTTAATATTTCATGTTTTAGAAGTTTCTTGTGTTTTAATTCCTCTCACAGCTTCTAGTAGAGAGGTACATATATTTGCAGATACAGTTCTTTCTGTAAAAGTTCTAATGAAATACATTTGCATTAACTGGCATTTTTATATTTCACTTTATGAAAACAGCCCAAACAAATATGCTTTCCATTAAAAATAAAAATTAAAAAAGTCATTCCCTAATCTAGTATTTTAATTTCAATCACGGTGTATGCGGAAATACTTTTAAATGATCCAGACACTCTTACCACATTTAAAATATGATCGCCTCAACACACTTACCATGAGCCAGCTAAGGAACATACATTTGGAAGTTTTCAGAGGATAACTAAAAGCAAGTCTACGTACAGTTTTCTCCCAAATGGGATCTTCATCTCTGGATTGGGAGCTACCCTTCCAGCCACGGAGGAGTCAGCTAGGAGCTTGCTCCCACTTGGCGACACTGAGACCACCTCTGCGGTGGCGCAGGAACCCTCGTCGCAACGCGGGAACTCTCTCTGCAGCCACCCATCTCGGGGCAGGCAACAGCCACAGCATTGAAGACATCGGGCCACCTGAGAACTTGGGACATGGAAGTCTCAAGCTGACTTTGCCTATATCAGATCAGAAGAAAGTTTACCCTATTTCTACATGTAATAAAACTTACGATTTTGCAGTTATTGATCATGTCATCAGATTAAGAAAGTGAAAATATGATGTTAGAATAGAAACCTTACCCATGTTCACAGAAAATGAGAATTATTCCTCCATTTCTCATGCATGCCAGTTACTTTAATTGAGTTTGTCTTTGTTGCATAAGACACTTGCTATAAATTGCAATGAAATTGTACGCAAATTCAAGGTAAGTAGATTATACTATGAACACAGTAATTTCACTGGTACTCACCACAAATTATTTCATTATCCTTGGAAGACTAGTGAAGATGCCGCGACTGTGTACAGAAATAGAATAAATACACTCTACTTGGCAAGGATTTATAAGTGAGCTCTAGTGAAAAGAGTCATTCTGAGAAAATGAAACAGCTGCAAGAGTGTCTATCTTATTTAAGATGGCTTGGTTTAATGACTGTCTATGCTGCTGTTGAAAGGTAGACTGCAGACATTTCTGTCTGAGATTACTACTTATCACTGAAATGTGTGCGGCATGAAGCAGTACAGAAGTCTCCGTGAATTTTTATGTACAGCAGAACACACACGATTGACTGTCGTTCACGGTATCTGTCTGTTGCTAACAGTAATATCAGGTAAGCACTTCATTCATATGCTTCCTCATGTGACTAGGTTCTCCACGAAAAGAAACATAATGACAACGGACCGAGTAACAGCCTACTAGTCCAATTTAAAACCTTGCTTGGCTTCTTTTGACTGATTTGGACTCAGATGCAAACCAAGTCAGAAATCGTATTTATTTAAACATAGCTTGCTAAATTCTTCACCTTAGTGCTCCACGTCATCTATTCGTTCAAAGGGAACGATTTTCCATTTCCATATGTGCTCACTGAACACATCTGCAAGCATTAAACACAGATAGCAAAGCCAAGTATGTAACAACATAAATGATGTTATGGCTGATGGTAAGAAGAGTAAATAATCACTCATTTTATTTTTTACCCTGAATTTTGATCTAACAATGCAACCTCTACCAAAGATGCAAAATGCATCATTGCAAAAAGTAAAAAAAAAAAACAAACCCAAAAAAACCCCAAGTCAGTTACCAAATGACGAGGAAGAGTGGCAGCAGGCACTGCCAAGTTTTTACTATTGTATCATTGAACACTGTTTTGTATTTTAAGCTCTTTTGTCAGATTTTGAAATAAAATACTGTTCTTCCTTCAGTGATAAGAAGTGATACACAAAAAATCCAGCATACTTCTTGGTAAGCACCTTAAAAAATAATCACATTTATCCTCTTAATGTTCTGGTGTTCAGTTAGAAAGCTAGCTCTGTTAAATGTTCTTACAATGTGTGTCCACAATCAGAGTTAACCTGATCTCTCTCCTAAAGGTTTCTGAAACGCACAAAAGTTTATTGCCGCTCCTTACCGCTCAGATATTCCTTAATCTGCCTGATGACAATATCTTGTAAGGAGTAGCTTTCCAGCCCAAACACGAAGATGATCATGTATGTCTACTATCCATTTTACAACATCAGTAACACAAACTGAAACATCTCGCAACTGTGAGCAAGTTGCGTCCATTTACCTTCATTTTGTGCCAGTGGACCCTGTGCAGCTATACTACATGAGTTCCTGAATAAAACAAGGGTATGTTGAAGACATTCTTTACGTAATTGCTGTTTAACACGCTATATGCCAAAAACGGTATGTGTGTCATAAAATACCAGTTTGCAAACATACGTGTATCTCAGACTTGGATAGGTAAACTGCGTTATGTATTGACACCAGAGAATAAGCATGGGCATGGTAATTAAGAGCCATCCCTTCACAGGCAACCATCCGCGTTAACCATGCAGGAAACCAGTGTTCTCTGGTAAGACTTTACATGTGAGCTAACAGAAGTACAGAGACCTTTTCAATTTTAAGTTATCTGCAGACTATTTGCAATCAAATGAAAAATAACAATAAAGTGAACATGAAAGGACGGCCTTAAAGGAGCTACTTTCAGCACAGTAGATTTTTCAAATCTAAGGCGAGGCCACAGATGTCTTATAGCTCTAAGGCGGGAAAAAAAAATCCTTGATCTAAAAACAGCCTCTTGTATAAATCTGGTGGAACCCATGAAAACGATTCCCTTCTTTGAAGATGATTCATTAGTGAACTCTTTGAACTGTACGGATAGTCCCTAAGCCACTAAAACGCCAGAGGGCCAAAAAAGGCCTGTATGTGCATCGGCTGTTCTAGTTAATGTGTGTCTGCAAACAGACAACAAAAGAACCTTCTGAGTTGACAGGGTAGGAAAGAAACAAACAAATGTAAGCCCAAAGTCTAAAACTGATGGTTTGAACTATTTTTTAAGAGAGTTTCTCACCACCTGCTAGTTTTTCTTCCTGAAGTCTGTAAGCATGTGATGGGACAAAATGGTAGGTATTAGGACAAAACCCAGGAACACACTGCAATACATGACTTCATTCCACATACATTTGTGAGGGCCCAAACCCCCAGGGGCAGCCTATAGATCTGTGTCACTGCCAAATCTTACCAGAGGTCAAACAATATCCTCACGCTTTCTGGTTGAGTGTAACACTGATCAGTCCCACTAGTTTTTACGTTATTGATAATTTTATGGTATTTCACTTTCTTAAGCATCTGGCTTCATGCCTGAAAGAAAAAGTCTGACATCTCTAACACCAGAATGCACAGAACCTAACTTAAATGATGAAATTTTAAATATATTATTTTTAAAACTGGCACAACTCTTGTCTTGAGCTTGAGTCTTTAGTACTATCTATCAAACGCATGGTTTTCAATCCACTAATGGTGCGAGAAACAAACAAGTTCTGTTGCTCACTCCAAGCTCACCCAAAGGACCAGAGTAGTAAAAGGTAGCTCTGCCACACTGAAATGAGCAAAAATGCCAGAATGCACTAAAGAAACTGTTGCACCAAATAAAGTGACAATATTTATACAAAGTCACTTTTGAAAGAAAAAACTGCCATTAAGATTAAATTCATTCCCATGCACCAGAACCATATTGCTAATACACCGTGTGAGTCCTCTCCTGGCAATATCCTGCTTGGGCCTGGAATATAGGAGTGCATGCTGTCATTTCACGAAGTTGTACCAGAACTATCTGCATATTACAACAATTTTGATTGTTATGCCCTACTTGGTGGTTTTGGGGTTTTGGTTTGGTTTGGTTTGGTTTGGTGGGTTTTTTTTGTTTTGATTTTTTGTTTGTTTGTTTGGGTTTTTTTTTTCAGATTTTCTTTTCCCTCCTTTTGTCAAAGCTCTCTTCAGGACAACAAGACCCTCCCAGCAAGCTCGCTTTCCTGTCTAATAGTAAAAGCACTGATGTAGCTACCAACATTCTTCCCCCAACTATATCACGACACCACAACAAACCAGCATGGTTTGTCTGGAGCAGTACTCCAGACAAGGAAAAAAAACACGTGAAGCTAAATTTTTTTCCATTCAAGAGCATAGAGCTTGCACTGGCAAACAGACTGGTCAGTAGTCTTCAATTTGCCTAGACAAATATTAGATACTTCTCTCTTGCTCTCAAATATTAAACTACCTAGATTTAGAAGGAGTCCTCTGCTGTTGTGATGTGGTGGGAAATAAAACCACAGAAAAGCACAGACTGGTAGGTGACTTTGGGCAGCAGTGGAGACACTACTACAACTTTGTAACACAGAACACCATCTGTGCATTTCCTGTTGCAGTGAAACAGATGTATGATTGAATTGTTTTAGAAGGTCATTAAGACTACCACAAATAAACTCCACAAATAGCATGTTCAAGATGATTGCTACAATCCACAAAATTTCTTAGCACTGAGTTGCAAGCTACATTTTTGTTGCGTAGCTGTAAGATCTGGACAGAAATCACTGGATTCAGACATCACATCTCCTCAAGACTTCCAAGTGTTATCGGCACTCTATGCCACCAAGACAAATCTTTTTTTCCCCAAAACTCTGCTGTAACCATGTGCCCCTTCAGCGCCACTCCCTTTGGCTTAAGTCTGTGTCCCAGCCTCCTCCAGCTCGTAACAGATGCTCCTTCCACAACCACCCCAACTTTGGCTAGATTACTTTCTTTTCACTTGAACAACGATGGCTCACTCTGCTTAGCCCATCTCAGATCTTCACTTCATCCGTCTCTTCTCTAGCCATCCACTGCACCCTCATAGTACTCTAGTTGACCTTTTTATGTCTGCAAAAACCTCCAGAACAAATACTTAATCCGAAGACTTCCCAGGTTTGCACGGGCACGCTGCGGCCGCCGGCCAGAGCCCCGTGGGGCCCGGAGCGCTGTCCAGCAGCTGCAGCCCGCCGCACCCCCGCTGCCCACGGCGCCACGGCCACGGCCACGGCCCACCGCACCGTGACCACGGCGACGTAAGAAATCAACACTTCCAAGATGTCTTGCTGTCCTGGCCTCCCTCACTTTGCAATCTGAGGCAAAGGGAAGCAGCCCGAAATGAGCCCGTGGCAAGGTGTTCAACATGGCAGCTGCTCACCTCTTCCACCAGTCGCAACGCTGCCTGGCACACAAGCACAGCCCTAACTATTTAACACACGTGGATGGTTTTATTCCGAAATGGAACATACCACCTTTTCCTGAAAGCTTGTGTTATTTCCCAATATAATTAAACAGCTGTTTAGGAAACGGCTTTCTTTGAGACAGGACGAAGTAGTGATTCATCAGGACGAGACTCTTTGGAAATGGATGGATTTCAAGTGGTCTCAGAGCCAAGAGGAAGAGAAACACCCACAACAGCCAACAGTCCAGGAGGCAGGGGACTCACATGGGAGAACTTCTTCAGACTATTTCAGAGAATTGAACTTGGGTGTCTCATCTCCAGAAAACACCCTAGCCACCACGTTGCCACCTACCCTGAGATCTCTGAGTTTTGAAAGAAATTTGATTCACTTTGGAAATGAACATACGCAAAAGTTAAAGCCACATTTTCCCCCTCCTTTTCTAAAAAGGGATTTCTTGGTTTTCTGGCTAGCATAATGGCTTGATAAGTTGTATTTTATAAATGGACACAATGATTATTAAACATAAGTGCAGGAGAACGACAATCATTGACAACATTCAAGTTCACAGTGCCTTCAGACAGCCTTCCAAATGTGCAACGGGGGATGAAGAAAGCCTGTTTTGCTGTCCTTGTGGTGAAATGGCTGACCTAAGAGCAAAGGGAAAATGGAGTGCTGGAAGCAGCTCCAAAGCTAACTTCAGAGACCCCATGCCCAATTCCACATTTGATTAAGCTGATTTTTTATAGCACTAAAATGGTGGTAAACATATTACTATTTTGATTACGACATGCATAAAACGAGAAAGGAATCAGACCCTGCCCCTCCAAATATAAACAAATAAATTGTAATTAAATCTAACAGGTTACAGCTCTACAGGCAAACTGGCTGTGAGCACAGTTTGTCCTAGGCTTATAAACAGTTGTTGAATAGCTTGTTTTCCAACAGCTACATTGCTTGAAAACTCCATTCTTCCCACTTCATCTCATTGCCTTACTTCAGAGTGAACATTACTGACCCTACTAATGCAGACTCTCTCAGCTAACTGTTGTTTCTTTGGGTTTCTTATTTAAATGCAATTTCATAATATCTATAGACAGGCTTACACTTGGCTGCATTCTCTGTGAATTCTGCATGCTGGAGTCCAGGCAGCCTAGATCTCTGCAATTCCTGCTCCACTCCTCCATGCTATGAAACCAACTGACATTGGTCCAGTTTTCCCATTCTTTTAGAAAGAAATCTGCCTCTTCAGATGCAGTTTGAAGCCAGGGCAAGAGATCAATGAATTGTAAATCTACATCAAAATTAGTTCTGTATTTTCAAAGTGAGTAACTCCCATTATTAAGAGCTTAATATTGAGACTGATTCTAAAGTAGCACCATTTAGCTGAGGGGCTTCTCAGCATAAATCTAAGCTCTACCCTTTCTATATTCAAGATATGAAATATTTGGCACTGGATGGCCAAATCAGTGGGCAGGGACATAGCAGGATTTTTTTTAACAATTCTCCAGAGTAATTCTCTGTTCACAGAATCAGTGGTAATCCAAAGGAACAGAATGTCTCTAATACATTTTGTTCTTTTATAGCTGACAATACAGGTGAGAAAGACATTTATAAATAATTGGACACTGAAGGCTGGGGCAGTGGTTGACATAAATGGTTGAGCAAATGGACTAATGGTCCTCTCAAAAGAAGAAAGTTACCTGCACTAGACACTACCTCCAGAAGGCTGTGCAGCATACATTATTAATTCTGAGTAAGGTGGTATCTCTGGACAGCACTTCTTCCTCACACAAAAGGAAAGGTGACTCAAGCTTCACAAGCCAAAAGCATGAGTGTTTTGGGGAAGTTGTGGGAGCTCCTATAGAATGAACTCATTGTACTTTATGGCCTGTGAGAATTGCCCCAAAGAAGACGCCCTTAGAGAAGCAAGGGGACAGTCAGCCGTTGCTGCCCTGCAAGACCGGTGACTTTCTGGGCTACAAATGCACCTACTAAAGTGGGCCAGAGGGAGACAGTACTACACAAGGGATCATCAGGTGGCAGTCGTTCCTGTAAGCTCATGCCCTCAACCACAAAATAATGCACTTCAAACACACATGCTGTGTTCCACAATGCTCAGTACGTTTATTTTTACATCAGCAAAGGTGACTGTTGATTTTCTGAAGCCATAATCCTGCTACCATTGGCTTATTTTGAAGTCCAGAAAATACTGGGTTTGGTTACCATGACAACACTCCCCAAAAAGAGTTAACTCTGCTACACCATAAAATACTTCGTATGCTACTTCCTAGCAACTACACAGGTACATACAGCCTCCGCTGAAGGCAGTTTTAGAAAAGTTACGTGTACACTGAAGATGTTTCTACAAATTTCACATACACCATGAATTTTTCACTTTGGGCTACACTGAAAAAACCTCTAACAGAGACAGGCTTAAATCTTTCAAAAAAATAAGCGGAGTGACCAACAGGCAGACGGGAAATACAGGCAGAGAAGGATCTACGCGAAAAGTAAAGTACCCTGAGATCTGGCAGCAGCGCAGGTAGTGCAAGAGGAAAATTTAACCCAAAGCATGGTTTCTTTTCCAACTCTGTTTCCCCTTCACACCACTACTTACACTTTCACCAAATCTTACTCTCCTGGACTTGAATTGTCAAGGAACATGACCTTTGAGGGAGTACACAGATAATCCAAAATGAGAATACAGTAGTCACTCAAATAGCATGTCTGCCTTGTACTATGAAGATTTTAATTTAAAAACAAAACAAAACAACAAACAAATCCCCCAACTCTGCTTCTTTTTTGCATATAGGACTAAGGGTTATGAATGTCCCCAGCTCTGGTTGCATTAACCTGACAAGCTTACCCGTGAGCACACAGCATTTCGGAAATCACTAGGATCTAGAAACAATTCTCTTTTAAACTTCTACAGGCTTTAGGTATCATTACACAAAATTCAGGACTACTTCACAGAACATTACCAAGTTATTCAAAATACGCACTTGCATTACTCCTTACTTCAGGAATGCCTACGCTGTATGATCCAGCCTGGTACAACTACCTGATCTGGGAATCCGTGGATGCACAAGAGGTACAGCAACCTGTCTGAAACAACAAACTCCCTGAGAAGTTGAAGGACCCCCCCCAGGAACAGGAAACATTTTTGCAAGTCAGGTGCTTAAATGCTCATTACCGCAAAAAGGGCAAGCTCATCATCTCAGTGTGATAGATGTCCAAGGCACGGAGGGGTGCCTCAAGCCAGCTGAAAGGAAATGTCTAGGAGATGTTTGGTAGCCTTGCCTCTCACTTAGACTACCCACAGACCAGGTGCGATGTTTAGTTTCACAACCTAAACCTCAATTACTCTGCTGTCTAAACCACTACTTAAAGTATGATAGATGACTAGATTATTCCTCACCTGAAGAAGAGGAATGGGAAACTATATGCCCATTTTCTGTATCACACCCTAGCGATCATTAAGCACTCTCAGCTGCAGGAATTCAAACCTATCTCCTGTATCCCAAGAGCGTGCACTATTCCTCAGGGTATATGGCACAACTTCTCAGCTTGCATTACGTCTTCCAGCTGTGCAGTCAGTTTTATTTGAAATCCCTCTGCTCTGCATTCAGCATGATCATGGAGTATTAGGAATTGTCAAAAGATTCGCATCAACCTTTTCAGATGCTGCTAACACTCAATTTACCTAAAACAGATTGGTATTCTGGGTACTGAAAGCAAATGTTCCAAAATAACTTTTTACTGGAGGACTCAGAGGGTGCAGGGGTCCCGAGATGCCTCTTGACTCTCAATGACAAAATGGTTAAGGCTCATTGTTTTCTTACAAGCTTCCAACGCTTTTCTTTTCCTATACAAACTAAGATATGCATTTTATATTTAATGATATAAACACCTATCACCCAGAACAGTTTTGGAAGTCCAAAATGTTGTGGATTATTACTCAATATCAGGTAAATTTAATCTACCAGGCTGCTCTGTTTCCTTTGTCAAGTAGTTTATTATTTTCTGAGGAGACAGTTTTCTCCGTTCTGTAACACTTCTAGCATTGCTTAACAGCACAACTACAGTGCTTGTTGAAGTTCACCTGCACTGTCTGAAGGAGGACTGGAAGGGTCAGATAGGGAGCAGCAAATCTTTGCAAAAGTCCTTTTACTGTATTCATTTAAGAAGTCTGGGCTTAGTCCAAGAAAAGCACTTCTCTACTAGAAATTTTCTTTATACTAAGAGTTATTCAGGCCAGCACCTCTCAGAGAACAGCTAGCCTAAATTAAAAAGCCTCTGCACTGTAACATAGTTCAACACTTTTGGGCCTGACCAAATTTTTTTCTGCCAGCTTTGCAGCCCCAGAGTATATTCAAGAGGACTCTGATGTTAGAGATGTCCTATTGAGTTGTGAAATGGACCTTCATCACACTAAGTTACAGAGTTAGGAGATTTATTTTCCAAGTTTACCCTACACCTGGTATGTTCCATGTTCCACAGAACATACTAGCAGCCAGTTAAACAGTAGTACACTTCAAATAAAACAAGAAGCGCAAGAAGTACGGTGAGTTTTCTTGGGCATGATACCGCTTTAAAGAGAATAACCATATTTTAAGTCAAGGCAATGCTTAGGGTTGCATTTCTTCAGGACCCGTGGACCTGATGCAACTCCCTCGGTACCTGGATTTCTCAGCGCTCTCCTTAGCACTCTGATTTCCTCAGATTTGTATTTGGCAGCTCTGTCCTTTCCCCTATTCCCTCAGATTAAAAAGAAAAAATTGTAAAAGCTAGGTGCTTGACATATTGGGGTGCATCCTTCTCCTCAATGCTTCCACCTTGGAACTTAACATAGACCAACATTGGTAAGCGATACTGTCCCATTGTGTCTCTTCTTATTTCTGAGCTTTGCTTCTAATATTTATTTTGCATCAGAAAAGCCTGAATACTGTCAAAACCTGTTCCTAGTGTGACTGACTTTCAAGAGAGGTTCATAAAGTTTTTTCTCTTCAACAAAGAACACAGCATAAGAAGAACCAAACCATTACAGCTGGTGTTCTTCTTGTCGCTTCAAGAAGAAAAATAAGATAAAGTAATCAATAGAAGACTGTAGAGGTTGGGGGTTTTTTTCCCCACTAGGCTATATGTTAGCAACAAGAGCCTTAAAACTTGTTTGTTCTTGTAGTCTTTAAGTTTGGCTCATGTTTAAGTATCGAGATGTTCAAGAAAAACATATCTATGCACACAGTTTTGCTAAAGATTTGTATTTGGCCATAATTAAAAGATGTATTTGTAAACATAAATAAGGTAAGCTTTTATTATCTTTTCAAATCCCCAAGGAAGCATTCAAGAAGCGGTTTACTTCTTGCTAAACAGCTGGTACTGTTGAACTTCAGAACCGGCAATAGTTGAGCAGTGGGCCAAGCAGCCATCATACACTCAGTATCGTCTCATGCTTAATGTTACGCTTCAGTGATGTAAGCTAAATGCCTTGTATCTTTATATAAAGCTGATGTAGGGTTTGAGATATTAATACTGTTTGATGTCGTGATACTGTCTGGTTTTATTAGGGAGGGAAGGTGGGCAAGCAATGTCTGGTTTTTACTCGAGTGTTTCTGCCCAAGTACCTTACTGACATAGTGTGTGGCTGAGCACCAGAAACTGTGGTTCCTATTCCAAATTAGGGTGCAGACGCATCTTATAATACTTAACAAGTCCACTTAAGATCTTTGTCAGGTAACCTGTAGATATTTGTTACCAAGCTTTTGAGGTCCACAACGAAACACACACATGCTACAGCTGCTGAATGGTTACGCATAACCAGTGTGAGCGGGATGCAACCAACACATCTGAATGTTCTGAACAATTCAGAACTTTTTATTAAAGAAAGGAGAAGAAAAGAAAACAAAAAAAAATGTCTTTGTAACACTGACCTCACCCCAATGAATACAGATTAGATGGACTTAAAAAGTAAGGTCTAGGTAAGCCATATATTTTAAGTGACATAGGATTGCTTTTGGGTTTTTTTATTTGAATTGTATCAGGTTGAAATCATTACAGGTTGATTTCTTTTAACACTAGTTTAAATATTATGGTATGGGTGAGTTTTGAAACATTGTATAAAGATAGGGTTTAATGTAAATAATGCAATACTTGATTGTGTAAACAACTAAAGAACAGTTTAGATCAGAAAATGAAGACAAACGAAGCAGCATGGTTTAAGTGGGTTGAATAGTTACACAACTGGAATATCATATTAATATATAATAGTGCTAACAGCCGTTTGACCCGTGTATTTGTTTTGCCCCCTAAATATGGTTAGATGAGATTTCAACACAGCTAATACGTGCAACCAAGCACTACTAGACACTTTTTCTATACCAAAATAACTAGTATTTTTCTTCATCTTTGAACTTCTGTGGAAATAAATACTGTTATCATGTACTATTGGAAAACCATATTTCCATACTTTTCCACTTCTTATAGCCCATCAGGTATCAAGTACCATTTTGCCTTTATGATAGTTCTGTAATATTCCAACCTTGCTCTGGTCACACAAGTACTCACGTATGATAGTAACCTGTAGGAAATCGTGCCAGGAGTAGCAGCAAGAATGAAGGGTCTAACTCAGTTTAAAAATGATAGAAAATATTTTACAGATCTTAATCCTTACAAGAATGGAAACTTTTCTACTATATCATTGAAGTAGTTGTTAAATAAAAAAAGGCATAATTTCCCTTAGGTGCTTGGGACTCTAAAATTGTAAAAAGAACTGAAACTATCCAAAATAATGTTACAGTGCCAATTATGAAGTTCAAAAACATCTGAAATTCATTCACTTTTAATAACCACACAGTTGACAAATATATTTGTTTATAAGAGCACACAATGTAATAACAAATAATAAACAATGCATAAGAACAGGAAAGGTCATAATCACATTTAAAAAAAAATCTTTTTTTCAAATCTCAACTTAAAGAATTGTGCAAGAAGTTCTATTTTGCTCTCCTCTACATTAAAAAAAAATCATATTTTGTCTTAAGTATTGCACTTTGAAGTGTAAAAAAAAAAATCCCCAAATCGAAGAAATATAACTATTTTTTTACTCCAGTCCTGCTCAGACTTTGTCCCTATCACTGATTATGCAGGTTCTGCTTCTGGGTGAGTAAAATAGTCAATGTAACCACAGACAATTCTGCAAGTTTCTCAGCATTTGAACAAACAAACTGACTATGGGTTGTGGTGGTGACTTTTTCTCATCCGTGGTCTCTCTCACTTATGTTTTCCTTAGATGATTTCTGGATTTTTTACGTTACAGAAGAAGATTATATAATCTTTTAGTTTCTTAATAATATTCTAACAAAATATCAGGTTCTATTTAAGCCCATGGAATTACTTTGTGACATGATATCCTGCTTTATTAGTACAACAGAAAAGTAACCTAAGGTCCAGCTGGGATCACGACACCTTTTGTTTTGATAGTAAGCTTTGGGATAGGGCAACAAAGCAAAATTTAATTCTTAGAAAACTTTCAGGGAAGTTAATGAAAAATCTACTCTGATATTAAAAAAAAAAAAAAAAAATCCAGAACAATCATCTCTTTTAACTGCTAAACTTAAGCGAAGGTGTTGACAAGCAGCTTGCTCCAGCGTCTGCCTTAGCCCCTGAGAGGGGGACCCGAGCCTTCCAGATTTGGAGTGAGATGACCCTACGGACACGGCCCCTGTCCGCCCCTCCCGGGAGTTTCCCCCAGCCCTTACACCAGCAAGGCGTATTTGCCCATGTGTGCAAATCGTAGCAGTTCGGTTCTCAGCTGAACATCCACGCCTAGCAGCAACAGTTCATTTTAACCAGGTACGGGGCGAAGAAAACGGGATGAAGAAAACCCAACGGCAAGTACGGGCTTTTTGCTGTTGAGAATTAAGCAGGGGGGGATTTTATTCCGGAACATTAACCCCTCTCCCTGACGCCCACCCCCTGCCATCAGCCACAAAGCCCGAAACAAACCCGTTCCCCCCTCGCTGTGACTCCAGGAGCGGCCCGGGCACAGGGGCACCCCGGGGCCACCCGCGGGCTGCGGGCGCGGGCCGAGGGGAGCCCGAGAGGCCCGGCGGCGGGCGCTGGCCCCCGGCGGGGCTCCAGGCGAGGCGGCCCCCCCGCAGCAGTGCCAGCCCGGCCCGGCCCGGCGGCCGCAGCTGCGGTGAGTCAGTGGGCACCAGGGCAACCGCTCCCCGCAGCTGCATCCCGCCTGCCGAAGCATCATCTCCCTCCCCGGCGGAGGCGGGGTCCGCTCTGGCTGCGTCCTCCCTCTGCCGCGGCCCGCGGGGACCCACACCAGCCCCACCGGGGAGCCCCTCCGGAGCGGCCGCGGTTTACCTTGACGCTGGCGTTGCTGGTCTGGGTCTCCGCCTCGATGCCGCAGCAGCGGGGCGCCCTGGCCCGGGCGGAGGCGCCGGGCTCCCTGCGCTCCTTGCGGCGGGGGCCGGCGGAGGGCGGCGGCTGCTGCCGGCTCTGGTAGGCGAGGACGGAGGGGATGGAGTCGGCCGCGTCTGTCTTGATGAAGAGGCCGTGCAGGGTGGCGGTGCCCTGCGAGATGGTGGTGGTCTGGTGGGGCGAACAGGACTCGTCCGAGTCCCGGCAGTAAATCACGCCGCTCTGCGAGACGTGGATGCTGGGGGCGCAGCCCATCCCTTCCCTTCCCCACCCCGCCGCACAGCACCGCCGGCGGGCCGGCCCGGCCCGCTCCGCTCCCACCTGCCGCCCGCCCGGGCCGCGGGGCCGCCGCCCCTGCGCCGCGCACCCCGCGGCGGCACCGGCACCGGCACCGGCACCACCCCCCGCCGCTGGCGCTGCCCCGGCCGCTCCCGCCCATGCGGCGCCTCCCTGCACCCCCGCCCGTCTCCCCACGCCGCCTCCGGGGCCCCCAGACCCGTTAAGCCCCTTCCCCTCCTCGGCAGCGTCTTACGAAGCGCCTGCGGCCACCGGGTCCTTCAACCGGGGGGGAGGAGGAAGAGGAGGAGAAGAAGGAGGAGGAGGAGGAGAGGCATCTTCGGGGGTGCAGCCCCCTCCCGACCCTGGCAGAAGGTCTGCTTTCAAGCGTTCCGTACAGACAACAGGACACGCTCCTGCCCCCAATTGTGCCAAATACTTTTTTTTTTTCCTTTTTAAAAGCAGTTAAAAATACTTATTTTGACAGTCAAAACTCACTCACTTTTCTTAGCTATAGGTAAGCAAATCTCAATTGTTTGGGGGGACTGCAGGGAGAAGCTCAAAGTCACACAGCACCCCCTGCAAGTTTGGAAAAAAGGCCAGGATTGTTCCACAATTTTTACCGCTGTTTTTCAATTAAGCCAATATGCAAAGACACAAGCTGCTATTTTATCCTATATGTCTGATAGCCGCCAATCCCTGTTTCCAGTCCCTGGGGAGATAATCAAGCAAAATGTTTAATGCTGCAGAGATTTACACACCTTCTTAGCTTTCCACAGTGAATAGTTTCATTGACCTCGGTGAAACTACCTACGAGGTGTAAAGCTAAACATGTGGTTTTTAAGTCTTTGCAAGATTTTAGTTTAAATCTCTCTGTTTTCAATGGCACATTATAAATCCTTCAAGAATTGGTAATGCCATCCAAGTAGTATGCTGCCTGCCTAATAAAGCATTTATCCGACACCCAGTTACCAACGAACACTTGTGTATACACCTTTTCTTCTCCTTGGAGTGTTACCTGATGTTTGATCACTGTTTCTCCACCTAGTTTTTAGTGAGTGATGTAAAAATACTAGAAATGTGAAGCACAGTTGGTGCAAGGATTGTGATGCTGAATGACAAAGTGCTCTGAACATGTCATTTTGGCTCCTAATACTCCTGAAGCGCTTTCGTGGATTAGAGACAAGTTTATTCAGAAGTGATGGCTTCACAGCTAAAATGCCTCAGTTTAGAGAGATTGTTTGAGCCTTTAGCCCCTGTCTCTGCTGATCCAGTCCATGGGTTGTTGTAAATATGGCATTATGGGCATTCATTCATCCATCATGAACTGGACTGAGATCACCAACCTATTTGACCAACTATGGTTTTCCAGTTACTGTGTTGGCCCTAGTAATCAAATTTCTCTAGGTAATTTTTTTCCTCACTAGTTGTCCATGTTCACAAACCAAGTTGTGGCTCATATCCTGCATATGCTGCATGTTTGCATGCTGCCACGCCGCTCTGCTGATGGCTGTCTTTGAGGACCACCTCGAAGATGGGCTCAGCACGAGCGAAATGAAGCAGACTGCGCTTCGTCACCCAACCATGCAGCCTTTGTTGCTGCTTAGGCTGCAGTTCTGGATGAGACCTTCCAGTCTCTCAGAGCGTAATGCACTTAGTTGCAGATGAATGTGTCCTAAAACTGCATTTAATAACCAAAGAGCAACCAGTTGTATTATTCCTTGCAATATATTCAAGTCCTTCTTCATTTCTGTTAATGGCTGGGAAACTAAAGTTGGAGATTGGAGTTACTGCCCTAGACCACATCTGAGATTTGCAGCAGAGCCAGGAGCTCAGGAATGCCACTCAGGACCCATACGTTGGTGTAAATGATGTTGCTCCAAAAACCTCTAAGAGTTGTTGACTATCTAGTTTGAGACTTTGGTCATAGGAATTTACCCACCCCAAGTATCAACAGTATCTAGAATTTTAATAAAGGATGTGAAGGTAAACTGTATTTTGACTTTGCAGGCTAAGCTTGGTGAAAATGTCACATCACACCCTAAACTGTGTTGCTAGCTATTCACAGTCCGTTTTTCTGAATTAATCTCAGAGATAAGTTATTTCATCAGTCAGTCAATACCTAGGTTTCCTTAACATCCCAGTATTCAGGGTTCTGCCCTGTTCCAGTTGTCAGAATTCTGACAACTTTGCTATTGATTTCAGACAGCATTGCAGTCACCTGCCCATTCTCACATGGATTTCCCTTGCTTAGGTATAACATTTGAGTTGATGTCAGAGAGTAAGTTGTAGGGATAAGAAGTCACAGCTCTGGGGAACCTTTGCTAAATGCAGCTCTCAAGTAGCTCTCCCTGTGCTGTTGATTTTGGGGTAACAGGGAAGGATTGCCACTGAAGAGGATGAGCCTGCCTGGGCAAAGTGCCAGAGTGCTTGAGAGGAGTGACGGCTGCAGGATGGGGAACTATGTGGACTGCTGAAAAGCAACAAAAAAGGCAGGAGATGAACTTAATGCTTTATCTGACAGCAGAATCACTGAATCACAAGATGGTTGAGGTTGGAAGGGTCATCTGGTCCAAGCCCCTGCTCAAGCAGAGCCACCTAGAGCTGGTTGCTCAGGGTGGTTTTGGGGCATATCTGCATGGGTTTTGAATATCTCCAAGGATGGAGACTCCACAACCTCCCTGGGCAACCTATTCCAGTGCTCTGTCACCCTCACAGTTCCCTCCTGTTGTTCAGAGGGAACCTTGTGTGTTTCAGTCTGTGCCCATTGCCTCTGGACTTGTCACTGGGCACGACTGAAAACAGCCTGGCTCTGTCCTCCTTGCACCCTTTCTTCAGGTATTTGTATACATTGATGAGATCCTTCGTGAGCCTCCTCTTCTCCAGGCTGAACAGTCCCAGCTGTCTCAGCCTCTCCTCATACGCGCGGTGCTCAGAAGGAACTTAGAGAGATGGAACACACAAGTGATGATTAGCATGAGCAGAGGCCGGAGTGGGGCAGGATGAGCGGGTGCACAGGAGAAGGATGACTGTCTGCCACTGAAATAGGAAGTGAAGAAATGGAAAGTTAAAGATTCCTTTTCCTAACATCGGTATTCTTCCTGCATCTTGCCTGTGAGAAGACAACCACGGATTTACTGAACAAGGGGGAAGAGGGAATATTTAACATATATGCATGCACACTTGCACCACCTCTTATGGCACGCTCAAGTCATGCTCCTGCAGTCATCTTGCTGCAGTCTGCCCTGACTGATGTCCACTAAAGTGGAAATCATTATGGTGAGCAGCACGTACTAATTCAACCAGAGACTTACAGGAGGGACAGTTAATGTACTGAAGCAGACTCTGCCCTCAGAAACGCATATTTAGGATGGTCCCAGATTTAAGTCAGTGCATCCAACCCCTGGAAGATATTCACAGGCACCAATTTTTCCACTACTAAAGACCCTCCACTGGCTTTAGTTACAATTGTATAAATCCTAACAAATTTTATGCTCAGAAGAAACCAATTTCTTACACGACTTATTTCAGCACGATGAACTTAAGCATATGAGTGATTCTAGAAACCACCAGTGGAACCCTGAAGCATCTCGTCTTTTTTTTCCAGTAAAAACAGTGGATATACATTCTCTATGGTGTTTACACCTGCAAATCCCTCCACAATGAGGAAAATATACTCCTCCAAACTTCATATCCCTTCCAAAGCCCGTCATAGGCTTCTCTCTGACCTCAATATTAAGACTCTATGCTATGAGTAGATTGGTAAGTTTATATTGGCATTATGGGAAGTAACATCTGTAAATCCCAGTTCATTGCAGTAAGAATACACTACTTCAGAGGTCGCATTTTACAGAGACTTAAAAATCTGGTACTTGACAACCAGCTACTGAAGACAGTTACCTCTATTCATGGTTCATTTACTGTAAAACCAGTTTAAGAATGTATAAATAAGCCTGCACAAAAAAAAAATTTACTAGGCTCTTAGGAGGCTCACCAGTTGCTCAGTCCTTTCATATTGGTCCAACAGTTTTCTAAACTACAGTAAAAACTAACATGCTGCATACCCAGATTAGAGCAAAGTAAATACCCCAAAATTATTCAAATTATCCAGACTGCATGCTGTGTTTTTAACTTAAAATAGATATGAGGAAAATAATAATCATGGCAGCTAGAATAGAACTCTTCTCTGTATACCTCTATTTTGTTAAAAAATCCCACCTCCATAATAATTTAATAATCTATAATAGATTATCAAATCTATAATAGATTATCAAATGCTAACCTTGTGCTTTTACTCATCAACAACACAAGAAATGATGGTACTTGGAAAACAGAAAGATATTAAATACAAGAGGTGAAGGTTATTTCTTTTGCCTGAGGAATGTATTTTTCAGTCCACAAATCTGATGACTTTCACACTAATATAATCAAGAGTAACTTCACTGAAAGCGATGACCTTTCTCCAACTCAACCAAAAAGCAAAATCAAGTCCAATGTTTTTTTCCCTGCCCAAAGCTTCTTTTATTTCATAACTTTGAAAAATTATTTGTTGCAGCAGAACTGTGTTTTAATTTATCATAGGTTTGTTATACTGTGTTTGCATACTAAATTATGTGAGTACTGTGAAGAATAATCTCCCAATAGCAACACCCTACAGTAAGACACCCTCAGGCAGGTATTCTTCAGACAGAATGGGTTTGCTGGTATTGCTTGCTAATCACACCATAAAACCTGACTTTGGTCTTCTTTTACATTCAGATTTTGGCTGGCTTGGACAATACCAGCTATCTCAGTTTTCCCCAGAAGTTCATAAAAAACTTTGCACGATGGATATTTTGCAAGTGGGGAAACTGAGTCACGGAGAAGCCTGTTGCCAAGCTCACTCAAGGGAGCTGAGCTGAAGAGGGAGCTCAGTCTGGTTCCCTTTCCACTATCAGTCTGTGCCGCTGTAGATGCTGTGAGGCACAAATCATGCTGAGAGTGCATGGAGGGGCAGGAGCCTTCCTCCACTCTCTACCTTCTCCACCCCTCTATGTGTGAGCAAGAAAGAGCTGCGGTTCCTGCCCTCCTCTCTCTGCAGCTGTTTCTCTCTCCCCAGGGGCAGGAGAAGATGCAGTCCCAGGCTTTTGCTCCTCACTGCTGACAGGTGACGAGCTGCACCAGGGATGCAGATTCCCTCCTGGGGACAGACACCTGCAGTCATTTTCCCTACCATGGGCCAACCTGGCACTGTCCTTCCTATCAGCACATTCTTGAGAGACACAGCAACCCGTTATTACCCTGCTTTGAAGAGGTAGAGTAACGTATAGAAATATGTAGTAACTACAGGCTTCAGTCACCAGCAGTAGCAGCATTATGCATTAGCATTATTCCCCTTGAGGAGCTCAGCTTTTGGCAGGACACTGGCCAGATACTTCTAGTTGTAAGCAAATTTTCTAGAACAATGATCACACCACATTTAAAAGGCTGAGACTTCTGCTCTCCACCAAACCCTTTGGTTTGCCTTTGAGTAGGACTGATAGGTTTGCCTTGAGTAGGACACACTTGGTAGTGACAGGTTAACGGCTGGACTCGATCTTAAAGGTCTCTTCCAACCGAAACGATTCTATGATGATGCTACGAATCTAGTACTTCAGAGCCCTCAAAGTTAAGAAAAGTGACTGTGGTTCTCCTACCAGCACCGAAAAGTCCCCACCAACACTTCAGTGGTTGTTTCCTCACACGAAACTTGTTCTTTGCTCGCTATTACTTTACTGACACAACTCTTCTCCCTTGATTCATTGTTCTGCGGGAACATTTGAATACGAGCACAGCAAGTCCCCCTCGGGCGGCCGCTGCGCTCAGAGGAAGCCTCTGGCTCTGCGCACCGGGCGCTGCCGAGCACAGGTACCGGCGAGCTGAGCGCTCTGAGCGGCGTCAGGCAGAGGCTCCGGCAGCGCCAGCGGTCGGACGCATCTCCACCAGCCCCCGGGGTGCTGCCCGGAGGCGCAGATCGCCCGGACAGTCTCAGCACCCCACGCCGCTGTGCCCCGGCTCTGGGCGCCCCGGCTCTGGGCGCCGCGGGGCCGGGGGGGAGCCCCTCGGGATCGCCCCGCTGCGCCCCGTCCCGCCCGTCCGCCCCTTACCTTCCTCGCCGGGCCGTTCATCCTCCGAGGAGCGGAAGGCAGTGAGCGGGACCGGCGCTCCGGCGCGGCTACCCAGGTGAGCGGGGCGGGCTCCCGCCGCCTCCAGCGCCTCCCCCGGGGCCGGCCCGGCCCCCCGCACTCCTCCGCCGCCCCGCCGGGCTGGAAGCGCTCCAGGAAAATGAGTTTCGCCTCCGGGGCTCCACTGGAGAAGGAAGGCGAAGCGGCTTCCCCGAGTTGCCCCGGCGCCCCCGGCCTCTCCCCCTGCCCGTGCCCCGTACAGATCATTTTCTGCCCTGATTGCGATCATTTAGTAATGGGGAAAACCGCTCAGGGAAAATGGGGTGAACCAAGTGCTCTGAGCCTGGCTTGGTTCAGTGTGCGAATAGTTACACAGCCTCTGGAAAAAGGCAAACCCTTACATCCCGTGGTAAGAGAGTGGTAAATCCACCCACGGAGCAGATAGCTTGTTGCTGGTGCTTTTCAGGATCCTCAGGTAAAATCCAGCCTCACAGTCGAGGAGAGGGGAAACACGCTGCCTGGGGTTGAGAGAGGGCAGCAGGACCCTCATCTGAAGCAAATCTCAACTGCCAGATGGTGGGACCAGAGACATACTATTTTCAGAGACTATTTTCATCTTTGAGATATTCTAGTTTGCAGCGAGTACCAGGCAGGTGGAATGCATTGTCTTGGGAACGACACCTTTGGGCTTGACTGGACTTGACTTGCTCACTTTGTTGCTCTCTCCTTTACGCTTTAAGAACAGCTTATTGCTGTTTTTCCTTTTGGAGTATTGCTTCATTAATATAGTTAATTAATATTGTCAATACTGTCATTGCTATATAGCGGTACACAAGGCCTCAATGAGAGACCTGTACAAGATATTCAGCAAACACAATAAAAAACCAATCCCTACCCCAAAAAATCAAAGGTTTGCACACGAGACTGTGGAGAGCATGTGAATGTCACAAAAGCAGAGCAACACTGAAGATGACTGGGAGCTATCGGAAAAGTAGTAGTCAAGTCACCGCAGCTGCCTAGCCAAAACCCCATAAAACCATAGACTACAACACAAAATAAACCCAAAGCACTGAACCTGTGCAGAAACTCACTTCTAGAGAGGAGAAGCAGAACCAGCATGGGTCAGCAAGTTATGTCCGATTGAGGCTAGGGACTGTGAAGAGCTGCCCTACTTCTAGGGGAGAAGACATACAGTCAGCAAACACAATCCTCCTTGAGCTCCCCAGATACCCTAGACAGCGCACATATTGAAATGTCCTCAACGGCAGGTCAGAACACCCCCCCTTTTGTGGCCATACATCTGCAAGAGCTGTTGTCTGGGAGCTCACGTCCTTGGTGCTCTCTCAAAGGTCCTGGTCCTGCACGGATGAGGCGAATGGGAGGTTTGCTACAGCCTCAGCTGCATACAGCATGTTCTTGGAGAGCCGGGACTGCAGCCCTGGTATGGCCTCAGAGGAGGTATAACCCTTCCTAACCTCCAGAGGTGGGTATAACCCACCTCTGCACAAGTGCCAGGTGTCAACTAGCCAACTGCAAACCTCAGAATCAGCTTTGCCTAGTTATTTCAAAGGATTGTCAGACAAGTAAGCATCACAGCCTGCCCCAGGACCCTGCTTTCCCCAGGCAGACAAATTAGGGACTAATCAAAGCATCTTACTCCTGCAGCCAGGCTGCCTTCCCAACAAACACCCCGGAGAAGGAGGAAGGATCTCACCCAGACACGGCATCACAGTCAGGGCAAGATGCTCATAGGGACACAAGGGCTCAGAAGTGCCCACAGCACCAAGTTTTGGATACAGCCACATAGGCTTGTTGCAGTTCCCACTCAGACCTTTCCCTGCATTTTTCCTTGCACCATCCCCTTCGAGCTGACGTGGCTTTTGAAGGCTCACTAGAGGAATGCTGAGACCAGCAAGGGCACCAATTCTTTGCAAGCACTGAGAAGCTGACACGGGAAACGCAGAAGGCTCAGCCCCATCGCTAACAACCACACTCAGTATGTGGCAGACAAACGGCATTTTGCGTGCACCCTGAAAGGAGGACGCCATCCTGCAGCGACTGTGCTGTCAGCAAGGCTTTCCCTGAGCAAAGAGCACAGGCACAGGTCCACTCACTTTTTATTCAACTGTGACTTGAGACCAGGATGCTGACACTAACTGCAGCGCTTTAAGAAGCTGAAAAGTAACTCAGCCTTTGTTTCTGGGGAAACAGCCCAAATGTAGGGGATTATTCTGCCTACTTCTCATTTAGTTGTAGAAGTAAAATAAAAAGTAAATTGTCTGCTTTTTTTAGTACATTTTGCATGCATGTAGATTTTAGCATGCACTAAGGACCCCACTTTAGGCTTGGTATACTACTCCCACTGAAGATAATGGGAATGTGGCTGTATATATTTTAATAGGGATGGAATTAGGCCCTTCATTTGAACTTTATGGCTTTTTTATTCCTTTTTTTATTAATCTATTTCATCATTCTTAATTTGCTTCTGCTGTGTTCCGAGAACATGGTAAGTACACTCCAGTGTCCTGAATAACATCTTTAAATTCTAGTATGTAAACATTGTGCCTCCTAGTGGGTAATGTATACGGACTTCAACTCTCCTTCAGGTTGCATTTTCATGCTAATTTCTTGGGACTTTCTTCTGTTAGTATCAAGGAGGTAATTTTCAACATTTTTATCACTCTGGAAGTCCCTCATTTCTTTCCTATGCTGTTCACTTTGCTCTTTCTTGCACACAGCCAGTTAGGTCTTTGGGCTTCGCGATTTTCTTTGCTGTGCATAAGTCTGCCATTAAAATTCCTCTCATCCACAAACCTGTTTGTGAGGATCCCGTTCCTGAGACATTATTGCAATCATACAAACAGTAAGAAAGTGGGTGTTTGCATACCCCCCTGAGTGGAATTCCCCCAGTACATCATCTGTGCCTGAATTGTACCATGACAGCAATAGAGTTCATGTTTCTTATGCAAGCAAAATGCCCACTCCATGGATTCTGGGACTTTTGAAAGAAGTATCCAAGACACGTCACAGGTAAGAGCCAGGATACTGCTTCTGTTGGGTGAATGCCCCAGTCTACGGAAGCAAATGACAAACTCCAGCAGCAGACCAGTAGGTCTAGGTACAGCAAGGTCCATAATCCATTTCTGCATCCTTAGCTGGCTGCAGCCTGGCTGTAGCTTCAGCTCAAAGTGTCCACATGTAGTTATGAAGAGACAAGCTCTAGGTACAAGCTGAGGTGTGCTTGCCCAGACACTCCTTCCTGCCTCAACTGCAAGGACTAGAGCTTCGTCCTCCTAGGCTCAGGCAGACTCCAGAACTCAGATTAAGTTTGCATTTGACCATTTGTTTGGCATTAGCAAAGCACACGATAAAACATTCCTGGTCTTGCAGATAGACCCAGTCCCATGAGTGGCATCCTCCCTCGTTTCTCTGCTGTCAGAATTTCCTCCTCTGATCTCACGGTAGGCTGGAGTAGGATGTCTTTGCCACTTAGACAAGAAGTTTTTTTTTTTCTTTTTCATCTGTATTTGGCCAGCATTGAAAATGTTGCTAGATCTCAATAGATAAGAAATAATCTGAAATTAGCTGTGATTAAAATGAACAAACAGTTTTTATGTCTGAACGTACATAACCTATGTATAGGTTAGAATATTAATTCTGAAAAGGCCATGGTTTGCCAGACTGCAAGCCAAATTTGAGCATAGAATACAGTTTCACTATTTTTTTTATCCAGTCCTTATACACTAGCTTGGGTTTAATTTCTCCTCAGGTTTTCAGGTCATCACAAGGACAAACAGAAAAAAAATCATTAAAGGTTGGCGTTAGAAGCTGAGGCAAATAGATATCTAACAATACTCTCTGGCAGAGCACAGCTGGGTGAATAGGACACTGCCTGATGGAGATTCGTCATGTGATGTGTACTCAAAAAAGCATTGCTTTTGTCACTGGCTAAGAAAGAACCATTCTTCAGAGAGGAAGTGTCATTCAATAATAGTAATAATAATGATAATGATAATAAATAATAACAACAACGGTAATAGATTTGCATTCCTGAACAATTCACTGCCATTTTATATAAAAGATAAAGCTGATAAAGCTGTGGGCTTTATGCTGCATGTTAGGTGCCTGGTTCTTGGATACACATCGTATTTCCAAGCTCTTCCCCTGCTTGATGCCATCTCAAAAGCCTTCAGAGGAAATGAAGGGCTAATTCTGTCCCACACTGCCACACATCTCCATGGGCTTTTTGACAAAAAAAAAAAAGGCACAAAAGAGTCGAGTCATTCCCAGTCCCAATTCTTGAGCCTGGCCTGCAGAAACAAGGGGATGGCACAAAATGATCACTGGTCAGTTGAGAGTGAGAGGTCTCAGTTCAAAGAGTTTCCAGCAGGCTTCAGATAGTCCTGATAGCCTTTGACTTTGTCGGGACTGCTAGCATGAGCAAAAGGCTACAGGATCCTTCATTAATCCTGTTGTTATCTATAGGCTTCAAAGTGTATCAATTATTTAATTTTCCCTAGTTAATCTTTCACAGTGTAATCTTTGTATGGAGTCAATGCCATAATATTTTAAGTACACATCAGCTGATGCTATAAATTGCATCATTTGATACGTACAGTAGCTTCTTATCTTGCCTTGGAGTGGTTCATTTGGTTGGCAGACAATCAATTTATTTTTAAATGTGTCCTCAACTGATAGTTTGATTGGAATCTTTTAGGTTCTTACGAAGTAAATAAAAAGTAATGAACTATAAAAATAGCACAGGAAAATTTGTAAACTACAAGCCAGAAAGCCACAAACACCACACAAAGCAAACACTCATGAGGGATATCACTTCTCTCTAGACTTACCCCAAATCAGAAGAGAACACTACTCTATGCTGTGAAGACTTGAAAACTCAAGGAGCCAGTCTAGCAGAATTAAGCAGCACTAGGCCATTTGTGTCTAGAACATGGAACATATACCTCACCATGTATTTCAGATGAGATTTTCTCTCCCTCAGGTATATTTAGGATACCTAAGGGCAGGTCCTTTTGTCAGTGAAGTTCACATGAAGACATTGTCTTGTTCTCTCATCATTAGGCCACACAAGGCTTTGGTGGATCATATGGTCCTCTCCTGACTCTGGAATAAACTATGCCACTAGTAAAAGCAGATGAAGGAGGCATTCTCCAACTGGAAAAGTTTTAAGGAACTCAGTAATTCCTGACTTGTACTGCTGTGTCTTCAAAAAATAAGGCATTGCAGAGCAAACTCGTATTAAAAGCAGTGTGAAATAAAAATCCTCTCCAGCTCAAGCAAAGTTCTCTACCCTTTTTACTGTCTCCCACAAACAAACACTAATAGCATTGGGGATCCGCTGTTGAGTATGCATTGACATAAATTTTGCTATAAAATAGTATTAGGAGTATTCATCTTAGCCATTGTAGGGAAATTCCTCTTCTACTCATTTTGGCAGGCTATGCACTTACTAAAGATATCCTCCCTCCTGGAAAGACATGAGCATGGCTTTCAAGAGCTACAATACTTGGCAGAACCCTGTTACTTGGCCAGGGCACAAAAGAAGGAAGTGACAGGAATTGTTTCATGCCTGTAAACTGTCAGAGTAACACCTGAAACACACAAACATGAGTTCCACTGTTTTAGAGCGCTCCACAGCAGGACACTGTTGTAAGCTATCCTCTTGTCAAAGATGATGATCACATCACAGACTGAGTACTCGTGTGACAACTGTGCATGGATGGACAGGCACAGGGCTCATGCCAAGGCAGCTATGATGAATGCAAACTTCACACGAGTCATTAACATTTGTAAAACTCATCGGGGTTATGGGACAAAAGACAATATGGCTGTGCAAGTCACGTGTTAATATGATGTTTACAAATGAATGCGTCCACACTTGCTAGAATACAAATATTTTAACAGGTGCATTTGAAACCTCTCCAATGTTATAGCTCTGAGAAACCACTACCCAGCTCATCGTATAGAAATAACCTGATTTTTTCATCTCTTTGCAATAATGCAATGAACCTGCACAAACACAATCACTCCTGAACAACTAAGGAGACAGATGCAGCAGAAGAGTCCTTTTCTTTGCATGCCACAGTGTCTAACCCAGAGCCATTGCATCAAAATATTGGTATTCAGATCTGCTAAGTCATGGCTATCTAAAAACAGTCTCAGTTCAGAAAGTTCAACCCTCTTCTTGGCCCTTTTGCTTTCTGTTATACACATGGATGAATTAGTGTTAAGTACATACAAGAAAGAGTAACATTATGTTACTCCAGGAATGACTAGAGCGATTTAATTTTAGAAAACCTTGTAGTGAAGATCTGCTAGATCCAGCAGTTGGTAGGAAAAAAAAAAAATCACTGAACTGCTCTACTTCGTGTCACAATAAAATTGTATATCCTTTATTATAATACCTGCGCTTGTCTCGTGGGGTCTACAAAGTTAGCTGTAGTTATGGAAGGCTTGAAGAAAAACAATTTCCAGAGCAGGAATAAAAAAGCAGCAACACTTAAAAAAAAAAAGGTCATAATAAACCATACCAGTTCGTGAAAGCATATGGTGGCAGAACTACATACTTTTCTCCGAGCTGTACAGTCCTGTCTGAGGCACAACAGCTGCAATCTGCTCATTTCCACAAGCAATGAAGATGACTTGTGTTGCTCTCCAAGAAGCATCCAAGAGTCTTCACTACAGCTCAGTCTCTCTTCCCAGCTGTGGTAGTAGGGGTGTTAAAATTATATCTGCACAAAGGGCAGAGAAGTCTTTCACATATGGCAAATGAGAGTATAAAAGGCTGCAGTGGGTTCAAGGCATAATGCTGGAAGTGCAGCAACAAAGAGGCGCAGTCACCCCATGCACAACACCTCGGTCCTTCCATCCTGAAGGCAGCCTGAAATTCATAAACCTAGGGGGTGCGGATCAATGAATGGCTGCATACCAACAGTTTTACTCACAAAGTGGCAACGTGATGTCCACCAAGCCAAGGGCTCACAGTCCGGTTGCAGCCTGCAGCTCATCCAGCCTGCAGACTCCACAGGGGTGTGGATGAATTGCTGGAGCGGTGGTAACCAGCTCCTACCTACCTTGCTTCCTTCTTTGCCATTGTGCTGGGCTGCTGCATGTGCTCTACATGGCTGTGTAGCAGAGGTATGTATTTGCTTCCTTCTTGGGAAGATGGCAGAGCACCCTGGGCTTTATTGGCTGCTGTGGTTACAGCAGTTGCATGTCCTCCTTTAGGAGAGACAGACTGACTGATCTGCTCACAGGCCCCTTAAGTTGGACAGGTTAGATGCTAGTCATAGGGCACAGACTGTGAGATCTCCAGAGCAAAGCACTCCTGACAAAAGTCACAGACAAAGACAAAGGCACTACTCAGTTGAGTGAAGGCTTCCGATGCAAGGACAAAGGGTACAAAAGCTACGACTCCTCCCCAACTCTTTTCTGGTAACAGAATGAAATCGCAGATCAGAGGGCAGTCCTACCAACTTCTGGAAAACACCTTCTAGAAAATGTAATGAACTCCAAATGTGAAAAAACAGGCTTTTTCATTCTCCATTGTAATCTAGAGTGCAAGACCATTTGCAACAATATACAGCTATTTGCAACTTGTTTGCTCACCCAGACCCTTTTCACCCACAAGTCAGATAGGTAAAATATTCTTTATTTGCAGTCAGAAATCACTGTGTGCAATGTTTCCAGGCTCATATCAATAAACCAAGTTCAAATCCATTTTAAAATCTGACCTTTAAAATGACATAATGGGTTTCTCAGTGCATTGTATGAGAGTGATTATTTTTCCATAGTGGGTAATTTCAGATAATAATGAATACCACAACTTCAGCTAAAGAAGGAAACAAACTCCAGGAAAAAATCACGCTGCCTTAGACTTATGACAGTACCAGTTAATTTTCTTTAAAAAAGAGATGTGCTTTTGCAGAGACTATCCTGCCTCAGTTTCCCTTCAACCTTCCAAATTAATCCCATTACTTCTCCCTCTTTTGTATCTTTTTCCTCTTCTCTCTTTAAGCATTTTCTCTCTTACACTTTTTGCCCTTTTCCCTCACCTGCCTACAGGGATACACCTGGGTTTTCCATTCAAAAAAACCCCTTTTCCTCAGCAATAACTTGTTTTCAAACTATTGCCTTCTCTCACCATCCTGCTCTCACCTCCAAGATTGTGGACTATGCTGTTTGCTTTCTCTACTAATTTTCCTGTAATTAAATGGCGACCCCTTAAATCAAGTCTCTGGCTTATGCTTTTTCTCTATTCCATCAAATTGTTCTTTTAAAGGCTGATGATGTTCTCCATTTGTCGGAGTCCCCCATACCGCTGGAAGAGTACATACCGACAGTGACCATTCACTCACAGGGCAATTGGGACTGCTCGGTCACCTGAGCACAACCAGAAGTATGATTCTACACACAGGAAAGATAAACTGGAAACAAGGAATGACCAAATACAACCAAGAGAGCAAAACTATCCCAAAGCAGTTCTGCCTCTTCCTATCTGTGACCATCATCGCATGCTCATCCTATCTCATGGCCAAGAGTAGCAGGATGATCAAACTGAAATTAATCTAATAGCATTCATATGATACTCCTGTCCACTGCGAGGTGGTCATCACCTACAGCTAATGCTGCTCTTTTACTCACATAGCTCTGAAATGAGACTGATAGGAAATACTGAAGGCAGATGGATTGTCTTCTCATCATTCTTTGTACAAGGAGTAGTTTAGCATCAGCTAGTAGTTAATAAGACCACCATTATACAGATACATTTGCTTCAGCAGAAGGTCAACAAAACCTCCCTGAAGAAATGTGATACTCTGTTCTACAGAGAGGCAATGGAGAAAAGGATCAGAGGTGCAATCCAGCATCAAAGGGAGTGACTTCATTGAAACTCTAAGAAAACTCCTTGTCTTTGCCCCTGAAAGATTATATTCTTAGCCCACGTAAGTAAAAACTCTGGCTTACTCCAGAGCAATTTCATCTACAACATGCTTGCAGAAATGTATACAGCAAAGGCACTCAGTTCTGTATCCACAGGGTGGTCAGGCACTTTTCCTGACCACCTTCTTTACAGAGACTTTGTCTCCTTTTTCCCACCCATCTCTGAATGTTGTGAACGGCCTACAGTCACACATGCTTTTGTTCTTGTCCATCTGGTGTTCCCTTTCCTTCCAATCCATTCATTCCAGGAATCGCCTAAAAGGTGGGCTTGTTTTTTTTCAGCTATAATCTCTCAAATCTACCTTTAATTAAATAATTGTTCTTTACAATGTCTTGAGCTATCTTGCAGACTGGAGCAGAAATGGAAAAATGTGATGTTGTTTGGGTCTTGTTGGCACTGTGTAGGTATGTGGTGTTCCACAGATTAATTACTGCTAAAGCCTAGTTCAGCTACAAGGCTGGTTGCTAGCTATTCAGCTCTTCTGATAACGGAAAATTTCCTCTCCTTGTCCCTGGAGAGTGTATAAACAGTCTACATGCAAGGTTTTTTGAGTCACCACAAAGGTTCCCATCTGGTGAAGGTTTTTTAACATGAGATGGTGATATTACATAGCACAGTGAAATGTACTTACTGGAAGAGTTGCAACACTCACCATGCATGAGGCTTATGCAAGTGCTGCGTATTTGCTTAGGCTTTTTAGTATGGGTGACAAAGTGAGTAATTTTAGGATGTGGAATGTCTCCTTGCATCGGAAACGGAAGTTGGTAAGTCCAGAGAAGACAAATACGCTTAGTTTTGGGAGGGGACAGAGGAGGGAGTGAGCCAAGTACTACAGGTTTCCTTACGCTGAAATGGTCCTGGATTCCCAGACTCCACTACATCTGTTTTAATCACTTGGAAGTGATTAAATGCTAGTTTCACGTTTGCAGTGTGGTAAGTCATATTTGGCCATGATGTGAGGAGTGACACAGTGAGACTATTTGTGCTGTACTGACAAATGCCTTTAAAATAGCATCAGGATGATGAACTACTAACTCATTCAGCAAAAGTCTCTCAGCTTGCAGAAGCTCTAAATAAAGAGACAGAGGGAAAAAAAACAAGCAAACAGACAAACCAGCCAGAACAAGTAGGAAGATGAGAATTACATCCACAACTAGCTGCATAAAAGCCCCAAATCCCAGAAACGATGATTTATAAATTGCCAGTAATACTGCTATCTGAGCACCCTCTAGTGGTACACGGTTGAGAATAAACAGCTCCGGAGATGAAAATATCCCACAGGTAAAAAATAAGCAGAAGACATAGTGTCTCATTGACTTTGTTCAGACAATTAATCCGAATGTATGTGTGTTTCCATTTGGAAGACAGGGCAGTAACTGAACATTCAAAAAAAATTCCATTATTTATCTCCTGGCATTGTGTTCCCAGCATTTCCTTAATTTTCATGTCATCAGACTGGTTAAAGGCTTCTGTTCATTTAAAAGTATTTTATCAATTTGTTTTGAACTCATTTTCTTTGGAATGAGAGATTAGAGTCGAATGAAAAATAATAAGCCAGTATAACAATACAGAGGGAAGATATGGAGGGAACAGAAGTCAATCCAAGCTGATCTAGTTGAAGATGTCCCTGCTTATTGCAGGGGGTTTGGACTAGATGACCTTTATAAGGTCCCTTCCAACCCAAACAATTCTATGATTCTATGATTCTATCATTTCAAAACCCTGTGGCACCAAGGTATATTTTAACTTAACTGCAGATACATACTGAACTTGTTTGGTTTGAAGACAAGGCTATTCACTATGTTGCACTTGTACTTAACCTAGAAAAGGAGAGGAGACTGGTCTAATCATGCAGTGATCACACATCACAGCTTTATAGTTCAATATTTTTCAGGAAAATTTTAAACTTAATTTTATATATGCACAGAATATGCTTCATGTTTGCTCTTTTCCACAATTTTTCTGACTTACAGTCTGTTATCAGTTGGGTTCAACATACAAGAAGTGTACGCTACTAAGACAATAGTGCTACAATTCTGAATTATTTTTACCATAAAAAAAAAAAAAATCATTCATCCCAGATAGTGTGAGATCTCTTATTTCCTATGGAAATCTCCTATACTTACAACATTTCTAGATCCACCAGACATTACTCCTGGAGACTTTTGCATAGTGAAGGCACTTGTCATCAGGAAGAGTCGAACCAGTGGTGCCAGACAAAACTTCAGCTCTTACGTTCTCCTACTTCAGGGACTGTTGGCAATCATCTTAGCCATGGCAGAACTAGCCTATGCAAAGAGAACAGCTTCAAGGAAGACAGATATCTGTAACTATGGGGAGACATAACGTATTGGAGCATCAAATCAATCCTCCAGCAGGGCCTAGGCTTCTTGAAGAAAGACAGGACCATAGATAAGGCTCCCTGAAGCTGAGCTATCTATTTTCAGGACCTGTCTTGCCAAATGACTATATTTGGCCAGCAATAACAAAAAATGGTGGCTTCAGAAGGGGAAAGGCAGCTCCGTCAGACTGCATCCCCAAGGGCTCCTGGCCTGCGTGAGGACATGTGAATGGAGGCACATCTCTATTAAATCACATAGCTGAAGACATCCTTATCCTCAACAGGCCTTGTCCTCAGTGCTGGGACTCCTGCCTCCACTCCCTCTTTTTTCTTCTCCGTAGGGAGCATGGAAAACACCCTCCACTTCTACCACACCTTACCTAACTGAGCTTCCCACACCAGGGAAAAAATTGTCAATGAGTATATTGTTGTTGATTCCTATGGAAAATAAATGTGTTCTCAGGGTTATGGCTTGAGAAGAGAAAATGGAAAAGATCTTATGTCCTGGAAGAAAGGCATGGAGGACAATTACTCTCCTAAGTAATTAAAAAATCCAGGGTAAAATATCACTCCAAAACTGTCTTCAACCTGGAAAGTGGAGATTTAAAGTCTGGAACATTTCAGATAGTTCACAAAGTCTTGTGACCTGACTATTGCTCAGAGTCCTGAACACAGCCACGATCCACTAAAAATGCATATTCCATCTTAACCGCTCATCTACTGAGGGAAAAATCAAAGTGAGGACCCCAGCAAATATGTCTAGTTTCCAATTATCTCTTACTTTTTCATCTTCTCCTTACAGACGTGAGAGAAATAATTTCTACCTTGATCATAAGATACGCAGCCAGCGGGGTAATTTAAAACCTTTGGTGGAGCATGTATTTGAGAAATACAAGCAGAAAAAAAAAAATCTTCATTACAGTTAATTACAGCTAAGATGGATTTGGAAGAGAAACTACTCATATTTTAAAGGCAGTCACGAAAAAGAATGTAATGAGAGTCAGACCCTGATCCGCACTTACCCCAGTTTGCATTGGTGTAACCCTGCTGCCTTCAGAAGTTTCTCTCCCCTTACACTCCTGCAAGTGAGATGAGAATCAGGCCTGCAGCCTACCTGCCCACCCTTGCCATGATGATGATGATAACGATAATGAAAAAATTAATGGACCTGGAGTCAGTATTAAAAATTGCTTGTACCTAATACTAATTTTCCTCATGGCTGTGAAGCCCTCTTTTTGACGAGAAGGAAAACAGAACAGTTACCAGCTGTTCAGATAATGACGAACACTAATAAGGGAAGACATGCATGTTAATGAGCTGGGGGAGGGGAATCAGAGGGGGCACTCATCAGTGAGCAGCTGTAAGTGCAAATCCTTCCTCCGAGTATTTTGGAAATCTGTTGGCATGTCACGCTGGCAAATAGGCTTGAGACTGAAATCAGTCCCAGATAAAGAAAACAGCACTTCCAGAGTCTGCTTCCAGCCCTAGCCAGGTGAAGATCAGCCTGTCTTTCACCATGCTGTTAACAGTATTAGGACAGGTATTTTCACCACATATGACATCTTCTAAAAAATTATTATTGCAGTCACAAATGAACAGTCAAACTGAGATGACCTCATGGGTCCAGCAGAAAATAACAAGTGAAGAAAGAAAGAGACGTGTGGATCAGAGCTGAGGGGAGAACAACAATACCCTTTGTAGTCTCTGGTCTGTATATCACACAAACAAATTGAAGCCTAAAGGCTTGCCTGCATGCAGAGTTGTAGCGTCTTCTTTCAAAGTGTGATTTAAAACCTGATGTAGCTGATTTAGTGCAAAAGCCAGTGAAAATCAGTCTTCCTTTAGTTTAAACCCAGCTTATTTTCATTAGGTTTAGGTCAGACAAGCATAGGCTTGTGCTGAAACATGCCGTTCAGCCCAAAGTAAGGTCTGCATATAGGCTTACAGTACTCTAACTAACCCACCTCAATGATGTGCAGACAGGACCTGCTCCCAGGTCTTGTAGAGGCGATGGACTTCAGGCTACCACAGGCACAAAACCCCTGCTTGCAATTCACTTCCTCCCAATTTTCTGTAAACAGTCTGAAGGGACATCAGGTTCTGGGAGGACCTCAGCAACATGACTCCTGGCAGCTTTACTAGAAGATAAATTTGTTCAATTTGTTCACCCTGAGCAATATTAGGAGACTAATCATCAAAATTGAGCAATATTAAAGGGTAGGTCTGGAGAAAGAGGCCTGCTTAAAAAGAAAATCTTGCTCCAGAGCTTTTCACCTGCTGATGATTGCTTGACCACGTCCACGGGTGCCAATCCACAGATCTACGCATTACAGTTCTACATAGCCAGAGATAAGACTGCCAATACGAAGGATAGTGTTTGGTGTAAAACAGAATAGGTGGTGTAAAACCGCATAGCTGGGCCTATGCTGATTTACATCAGCTAAAAATGTCTTTGGGTTTTTTGATGTGTAAATGGGTCTTTACAAAAGGGTTAACATTTCATGGAGGGATGCTCACTTACTAGGTTTATATTTCTCGGTAACAGATGTGGCACTTAAATCAGTACTGCAAGTTGTTGTATCAACCTCCATGTCAGGCTCAGATTGAAGAGAGGCTGCTGGGAACACGTTCTCTCCTGATTGATATGAAGACAGAGCTTGTTTTTTTTTTTTCCCCTTAATGCAAAGAGGAGACTGAAGAGAAACATTTACCATTCTAGCTCTGTTTCTACAGGAAAAACGTATGATGCACAGCAGTCAGCACTTCTCAGCAGGAAAAACTCAGACCAAGAACACGGAGAGATGTGAAATCAGAGAAGAAATAGAAAAGATGATCAAGGGAGATAAATTAGAAAAATCATTTAGAAAAACTCAATTTCCTAGTAAGTTCTAGTTAGTCTCACAGAACGCACTGAAATGAAATGCAAAACAGGGAGTCCAACTCCATCAAGATGCAAAGGTTACACAGTATGGAAGCCGGTGAAATCATATGAATTCATTTAACTCTGAAAAAGTCTTCAGAAAAGTAAAAGCTTCTGTTGCTTTTGCAAATGGCTGTAACAGCTGAGCCTAAGAGATGTATCAACAACAGGATGACGTGCAGAATTAAAAAAAACCCCAAACACAAATGTTTTAAAATTTACAGTTGAGGGCAGAAAGCACAAGAGGTGAACTGATTGGATGCCTACCTGACCCACAAGCTGATCCATACCTGAGTGATCCAACAACATCACTAGGTTGCTCCTGTACATGTTCCCTGCAGCACAGAACAGCAAGGAGAATAGCGCTGGAAGAAGCTCCAAATCTACTCTGGCTGCCTTCTTGGAAGTAGGACCTGGCACAAGATAAGGACCCACTGGGGACAGCTGTCCAACTTGCTGTTATAAACTTGCACTCTGCCTGGAGATTTCATGACATTGGCCCATGGAAGGGGAAAGTCTTCTGAACCCAGTCATCTTTTGCTGCGTATTACTTATACTTGTTCTTTCTGTCATAGATTTGGCAGATAACTGGTTACCATCCTCCTCAACACCATGCCTCCAAAGTCTTTGTCCATGTCTACTCGCTCTTCTTTTTTTTTTAGGACAAACAAACCAAATTCTTCAGCTTGACCTCCTAACCCTGTTTTCCGGTCCTCTAGTCATTCCTGCTATGGTCCTCCAGACTACTTCCAACTTATGGCACAGTACAAGGTGGGTGGTGGGGATGCACAGAAAAAGAGGTTTCTGAAGGCCAAATGAATGCTCAGGCTGTTTAGATGAAGCTGTAAATAATTGGGAAAACCACTGCCATTCACTTGGTGAAATCAGCCTTTGCAGAATTTCTAGCACTCTTCCTATATGCAGACCAAGGGCTTTGGTTCTACAGAAGCATGAGGACAGAGATGTAGAAGTCACTCTTCCAACCTGAGGAAACCCAGGTCTCTTGTGCCCTGATCATCAGCCACACAAGCAACTGCATTTTCAGCTGCAACTGCAATTCTAAAGCATGTTGAAGCCACTAGACTGGTGAGAACAGACTCTCTGCACCCCTTCAGTCCTCATAACATGCCTCAGCTCCCCATAACAGCCCATGTCAGGCCAGTGCAGAAATCTCTTCTGCACCTGGGAGATGTTGTGCAGGTGCACTCCTCTGTGCCATTGCTCTGATCGTAATGCCCATGGATGTGGCCATGCTAGAGATAAAGTGGTCTCCACCTTTTGCACTTCTGGTAACAGCGTCGTTGCCCTACAGGAACGAGGCAAAGGTATGCCAGTGCATAGCTACTGCATGACCACTTCTGACAAGAAGCAACAATGAAAAGCGTAGAGAAAATTTAGCATAGGGAAAATTTATGCATACGGAGTTGCAATTCTCAAGGTTGGAATTTGGTCAAAATACTTCCATGTGTGCTGAAAACCTTATGGAAACTTCAACAGCCCAAAGAAGTTAAGATCTTGGATTTTCACATCTCTGGCAAGACTGCAGCACAGTAAGACACTGGCCATGTACTGATCAGAGCCTTCAAAGATTGGTTTTGGACATTAAAGCACCAAAGCACGTTGATTGACTTTAAATACATGAACAACCAACAGGACAGCCAACATGGCTTCACTAAGGGCAAATCGCACCTGACAAATTTGGTGGCCTCCTCCGACGGGGTTACAGCATTGGTGGGTAAGGGAAGAGTGACTGACACCATCTACCTGGACTTGCGCAAAACATTTGATACTGTCCTGCACAACATCCTTGTCTCTAAAATGGAGAGACATGGATTTGACAGGTGGAGCACTCAGTGGATAAGGAATGGGCTGGATGGTCACATTCAAAGAGTTGCGGTCAACGGCTCAATGTTTGGGTGGAGACCAGTGATGAGTCGTGTCCCTCAGGGGTCTGTATTGGGACCAGTATTATTTAACATCTTTGACAGGAACATGGACAGTGGGATTGAGGGCACCCTCAGCAAGTTTGCGGATGACAACAAGCTGAGTGGTGTAGTTGATACTCTAGAGGGAAGGGATGCCATCCAGAGGGACCTTGACAGGCTAGAGAGGTGGGCCTGTGTGAACCTCATGAAGTTCAACAAGGCCAAGTGCAAGGTCCTGCACCTGCGTTAGGGCAATCCCAAACATGGATGCAGGGTGGGTGATGAGTGGATTGAGAGCAGCCCTGCAGAGAAGGACTTGGGGGTACTGGCGGATGAAAAACTGAATATGACCCGGCAATGCGCTCGCAGCCCAGAAAGCCAGCTGTACCCTGGGCTGCATCAAAAGAAGCGTGGCCAGCAGGTTGAGGGAGGCGATTCTCCCCTTCTAATCCACTCTTATGAGACCCCACCTGGAGTACTGTGTTCAGCTCTGGGGACCCCAGCATAAGAAAGACATGGACCTGCTCAAGTGGGTCCGGAGGAGGGCCATGAAGATGATCAGGGGGCTGGAGCACCTCCCCTGTGAGGACAGGCTGAGAGAGTTGGGGTTGTTCAGCCTGGAGAAGGCTCTGGGGAGACCTTATAGCGGCCTTCTAGTACTTCAAAGGGACCTACAAGAAAGATGGGGAGGGACTAGTTATCAGGGACTGTAGTGACAGGATGAGGGGTAATGATTTTAAACTGAAAGAGGGTAGATGTAGATTAGATATTAGGAAGAAATCCTTCACTCTGAGGGTGGTGACGTGCTGGAACAGGTTGCCCAGAGGAGTTGTGGATGCCCCCTCCCTGGAAGTGTTCAAGGCCTGGTTGGATGGGGCTTTGAGCAACCTGGTCTAGTGGAAGTTGGCCCTTCCTATGGCAGGGGGGTTGGAACTAGATGATCTTTAAGGTCCCTTCCAACCTAAACCATTCTATGATTCTATGACTTGAAAATAGTAGGTGACTGATGTGCCTATATTTGAAATCATAAAAGAGTAATTTCAACTGTTGGCACCACTTGCTGCAGCTTCTTCAGCCTCATGTTCATGCACGAGTTGTAACTGCACTGCTGTAGCACGGATGGTGCAGTGCAGGCAGCATGGGAATCCCAATGATGAAAAGATGGGATGGTCCATGGAAGAGCATGGGATTTTTGGTGCAGGCCAGAAGATGTGAAGAGGAGTTGTGAGTGGGGAAAGGGAAAGTGAAGAGGAAAAATCTGATTCGGTTGCTTGCTAGCTAAGCACATTCCCTCCTGTGCAATAAAAGCTGTAGAGGGACTTTGAAAGTAAAGAGGCCATGAGAATATAATTATACGTTAAATCGTGAAGCAAGAGAACTGCATTGAAACAACAACGTTAGCATCATGCAGTTAAGCATTCAACAGCTGGAAATTCTGATGAACGTTCAGGCAACTGTAGTTCTTGCATTTCTGCAACACTTGAGGTCCTGACTACGATGTTAACAACATACTCTTCATGTTGATTTTGTGTGTGATCTATCAGTGTGCTCAGCCATGTTTTGGTTACTATCTCCTATTCTGAGGATCTAGGGCTGGGGACCTATTTCTCGTCTTATTAATACTAGTGTAAATTCCAAGTAATTGCACTGAACTCAAAGAGGTGCCGTCATAAAAAAAACAGGTGCAAGCATCAATGAAATGATATCCTATTCTTATATAATCAACAAAAACTTAAAGTGGTGAGTAGCTGGCAACAAATACCACTGTGAAAGCCTGAAGTGAAGACTGCTATCTTCACTTTGGAGAAAATGATTTTTTACTCTAAATGCGCCTTGTAGATTCCAAAATATGCTTTGTAAAATCATTGCTAATTGTCAGATGACTGAGTCACTCCAACTGAAGCCAGTAAAAAATCGTGCCACTGCAGCTGTCAAGAGTTATGGATTTTAAGGGTCTAGACTATTTTTAATGGCATGTAAAAGAATATAAAACATGTAATTATTCAAATGAGAGATGCGCAATCTGAAATGTGCAGTGTTTTGAAAATAAGCAAGCACCCTGACACCTGTAACATTGCTGCAATTTGGCTGCCACTATGATTACGACAACTATTAGTGCAGCTGTCACCCGAAATCCTGAATACAGGCAAGGGATAAATGCTCCATTTAGGTGAGCAAACATACCAGGGCTTCTAAAAGAATGACAATAGAAGGATCTTCCTTGGCTAATTGCTGTGGTGACACACACACAGTTTGGCAGGAGGATGGTGCTGTGAAAGAGGAACACATTTCTCAGTTTGGGGTCATGTTGTTCCTCCGATGTCTGACATAAACACTTTAATTTCTCCTCCAGCTTGCAGAGTTAGGGCATATGTATATGTGTACAGACATCTGGACCCACATCCACGCTATTATCTATTTACTAACACTGGCCTATAAGCATCTGGGGCCAGATCATTAGCTGATGGAGGTTAGCATGCACTCACTGAAGACACAGTGACATCCCAGTTGAGACTCCTGCCCACATATTCCAGAATTTGTAGGCTGTTCTTTTGAGCTTTCAAACCCAGGCACACTGTCTGTATCCATGTCTGTGTTCCAAAAACTTCTTCCTTTCAAAGCAAAACAAATAAAAACTAAGGTGAACAAAATGACATGACTCATTACTTAAAATCCCCCAAGAAAACACATTCTTTACCTAAATCAGTTCTGGCAGCTATTAATAATCCTGCCAGCTGTTACAGGAGGCCTCTTCAAGTGTACTGAGATCTCAACTTAAAGGTCTCCTGACAATGCATCCACTGCAGCATTTTAAAAATGAGCCTTACACTCAGTTAAGCCTTCTTAATCTTTATTTGGAATGACTAAAGTGATTTATCTAGACTTCAACAGTTCATTAGTTTTAATGGTGAATACTGGGAATTGGAATATTACCATAGCCAAGTGTCAGTAGTGTCTAGGGGAAAGGAAATACTTTCCTGAATGCAGGTCACAGGACAGCAAAGAAGCAGGTGAGGCTCACATCACGTTTTGTGGACAGCTGTTTAAACATTTTTGCAATGTTCCACTGTCCCTTGAATAACTCCAAACATACAGCCTTGGACGAAAGAGCTAACCTTGGTTTTTGCAGAAGGTCTGAGGATGAACAAGCAGCGGCTACCCAAAGTGAGAATGATTACAAGCTTAAAACCATGTTCAGTTTTCACTTAACTCTGGCTGTGGCAAAATTCAATGTAAATGGCCATTTGAGCAAGCAAGGTGCAGATTTCAACCGTCAGCCCAGTGGCAGGGTCTCTGCAGGGTGTACAGATATATGGGAAAGCATATAAAGCTGAAACTCACGGTCATCTTACACATGTATTTCTCCATCCAGTCAAAACATACACAGAATACCTGAATCCGTAATAAATCCCAAATATTGCAAATTCACCAGAAGAGCTATCCTTCCTTAAATACCTCCAAAATTTGACACTAAAGACATGTAGTGGATAAAGCTATTCTAAAGAACTTGTGATTTTTCTCCTGGTGTGTACTGTGAACAATTTCCAAGTCTTTGTTGTATAAAGACACACGTCTAAAATGAAGCATTTATATGGTAAAATGAAAAATGGAACTACTGTCTCCAAAAAATCATACTTTTCAAGAGCATTCCAGCTACACTCTTCTTCTCGTAAAGTGCTTTAAACAAGCTCTAAAAAGCTGGATGGGGGCCTTGTTCACCCAATTATCTTATGCTCAACCAAAACAAACACAAGAAGCCCATCTTTAGTGCGTCCTGGTTATCATTTCCACATCACACTGATCTCCTTGGTAGAAAGCTTAACAACTGCTCATGGTCAAATAATCCACCCAGCCAGAACCTTGGGCCTTCCAGAACAATCACAACCAAAAAACCGCCAAACTCTTGGTTGACACAGATCAGAAAATTTCTCCAAAAAATCTCCAAACAGAAAACATACCTCAGAAACACCTCAGTGGTGTTTTCCCTGCCACTGCCTTTGTGGAGGATCAGTGTACCTACATCACACAGAGCAACTGTCTACGAAACCAGACGTGCCTCTGACAAAAAGTTCGGGAGCACCAGGACTGCACAGCGTCATGCAATGGAGAATTGCTCTTTAAAAAGCATGTGACAACATTTTAAGAAGCCAAAATGGTCCAGTGCTGTGCCACTTACTTGTGCATTGTGCATTGTATCACTTTTTTTTTTTTTAACCTATTGTTTCTTTGTTACGCTGCATAGAGGAATGCTGGACTTGCCAGGCTGGAGGAGGGTGTTGGCCTACAGCGCCTGCCGCCATGGCAGCACCTACTGCTTCAGGCAAGGTTTGATGGAGTTTCCTTCTAGCCTTTCCACTCTGTAGGCTGGCATTTACACTAAAGAATAGCCACTTGTATACTTTCCAAAACTCGTGTTTAATATTTACCATTCAGACTCATCACATGCTTGCTGTTATTCATGCAGCTTAACCTCTTCTGGGTCATGAATTCCAACCTCAAGGATAGCTGCTGAAGGGTAGGCTGGACAGCAGATTGTTTCTTGCCATTAAGTCTTAAACTGCCCACTCTCCTTGGGCTTTTTGTTTGTTTTCTTGCTATCATGAGTTCAAGACTTCTTTCTGCCTGCCTAGATATGTCCATGGCCTCCACCTCTGTAGTATCCAACTGCCTATCAGTTCATCACTGCACCTTCTGTGGTAATCACAGAATTGCAGAGTGGTTGAGGTTGGAAGGGAGCTCTGGAGGTCAGCTTGTCCAACCCGTCTGCTCAAGCAGGACCACCTAGAGCCGATTGCGCAGGACCATGTCTAGACAGTTTTTGAGTATCTCTAAGGACAGAGTGAAAACAAGTATTATTATTCCCATTGTGCAGATAAAGAATCAAAGATTAGAGGTTTGCCAAGATTCTCAAGTAAGTATCACAGTTTTACTTAATTAGCACTCTGTTTGATTTTTTTTTTTCCAATGGGTAGAAAGTAGCTAAATGAAAAAACCTGACGATCTAAAAGAAAAAAAAGAGCCAGGGGAAACAGAAAGGAAGAAGAAAGTGAAGGACTGAAGGTTGAAGATGAACAGATGTTAGTGCAAGACTCGAAGTGCTGCAAAATCTATCCTGACCACCTGTGCAGTCTTTTTAGTCTCACAAAGCCCAACAGTCAAGGTTCGGCCAAAGCATACTGTCTGCAGGAGCAACCAGGCTTGACCTAAGACTACTAAGACAAGGCCAGTCCACCACTGTCCTTGGTTAGACAGGGGAGGTAAGATGGAGGGCGAGCAGAGGGAGGCTGAGGAGTAGGGGCTGTAAGGCATTTGCAGCGGAAGGGCAGGGAACGGCAGATTAAGAGTCAGCTCTTCATGGGATGAGGCGCTCTGCTGGCCCACAAACTGGCTGAGGCTACTGCTATGCTGGCTCCCTCGGTGGGTTGCGCTGGCTCCTCCTGGCATTTCTTTCTCAGATTCACTCCTGAGACACCACTCATTCATTCTTAGGGTCACTTCTGATCCTAAATGTTCAAAAAAGTCATACAGATGTATCTTTAAACTAGTATTTATGGATCTCCTTTTCTTTTGTGGCTGCTTGGCCTCTGGCCATGTTGCCCTCCTGCGATGGACTCCCTACTCCTTCTGCTCCTCCTGCACTGCAGGATACCACATCACCTGCCAGCTCAGGGGAACGTCCGAATTCTCTCCTTCCTCGGAACTCCTGAGCCCACAGCGAGGCCGGGCAGCCCAGGGCGAGGGGGGGCAGCCGCCGCGCGGCCCCGGCGGGAGGCAGGCGGGGAAGCGGAGGAAGAGGAGGAGGAGGAGGAGGAGGAGAAGGACTTCCGAACTCACACGCGAGGCGCGGATGCCGGTCCGCGGCGGCGGCGGCGGCGGGCTGGGCGGGCCGCGCTCCTCCCTCGGACGCCCCCGCACGGTGCCGCGGCGGGGAGAGCGCCGCGCCGCGGCCGCTGGCCGAACGGGACGAGACGAGACAAGATGGCGGCGGGCCTGGCGGGGAGGTAAAGGCCGCCCGTGGCGGGCCGGGCCGGCGCCGGGGCCGCGCGGCTCCCCGGGCTCCGAAGCCGGGGCTGAGACGGGCGACCGGGTCGGAGCGGGCGGGGGGGAGGGGGGGGGCGGGAGGTGTTGGCGGGCCCGGGCCGCTGCCCGGCTTCCCCGGCACAGAGTCGCGTGTGCGCGCAGGAAGCGCCGCGCCGGGCGGTCGGCCAGGCCGTCACCCGCGTGTCTTCCCTTGCCTTAACCAAGGAGCGTGAGCAGCAGCCGGAGAGGCAGCGTGGGCCCTGTTTGCAGTGCTGAAAGAACGCCGAGACGCTTCAGCGCAAACGGATGAGAGCGGATGGTGCTGTAGGGCTGTACCAAGATCAATGCTAGCTGGGCCACAGAAACCGGTACGCAGGTATGTTCATCAACAGAGAGGTATTGCCAGATTAAAGAAAGATGCCGATGAAAAACATCTGTAAGACAGCAACTGGATGAGAAAAAAATCCCACATTCAGTGGTCACAAAGATATGCAGCACTTATAAAAAATCCATAGAGAACAAAATCTGTTGGTGTGCAGGTTTAAGTGCATCTTGTTCGTAACAGGATGGTATTTTTGACATCTCTTCCTGCTGCTATGCATTTGTTATCTACTGGCTGAAAGCCGCTGCCAGGTACACTTCATACAACCAGTTGCAGCAGCAAAGGGCCTCTTCTTGCTGGAACAGAAACTCCAGTTTCATCTATGGCATGTTTTGTAAAAATATTTCATTTGCATACAATAGTTTAGAGCCCCTGTTGGCATAGGTGTTTAGTCCAGTGGCTTCCACACAACAATGAATGCGCTCCCTGTTTTTAATTGCCAGCTGGGTTGTGCAACAGTGAAGCTACGAAGATACCTACTCTTCTTAGCTTATTTTAAATTTCAGAAATATGCTTGGTAAGTTGGTGCTTTGCAAATTTCACTATTAGGACTACAGAAAATTGTTTATATAAACTGATGAATGTAGTGTTATTCTTAACAGCTTCAAGATTATATGTATCTTCACTAGCAGTATTTATATATACACACAGTAAACTGCTAAAACTTTGACTTTGGATGTATAGAAAAGCAATTTTGTCTAAGTGATCAATATTAAGTATCATAAATTGGAAAAGACAACAGGATGGTTGGAGGACTGAGAAGGTAAGACAGTTAAACTTTGTGCTGTATCTTACTGGTTATAACCTCCAAAATTATAATAGTGCAATGGCAACTCATGTTCCCCTCCTGACATGAGGGAAAGCAGTACTGCATTTGCACATAAGGCTTGCACACCATTGGTGGCTTTCACCTAACTCATTTGTACTTAAAACTTTCTAAGAGGTCACTAAGGTAGGGGATGAAAAGCCCTATTTAACTCAATACAAGTCTTCCTACTCAATAAAAGCACACAACTGCCTGATGAGGATTAGTCAGACCTTATTTTCAGTTGTTTTGTTAACAATGCTGTGTGTTATTAACAGCACTGCTTTTTCCACTTTTGTAGGCAGCATGAAGAAATAATGGGATTTGTCACACCAACGCTGAACTGAGACTAAGCTTCAAGCTTTTGTACGGAACTGTGTGTTGAAAGAGGAAGCTGCGGTACTGAAAGCAGTTGGTGCTTGACTGCATGAGACCATGACTCTCACAGAAGGCAAATGATGTCTTACTTTACTTTGAAAACTTTATGAAACACAAACTCAGTTAAATCCTTCCAGGTTTCTTCTTTGCAAGGCAACAATAAACCAGTGATTGACTTTTCTTAGAGCTGTTACTTGAGTAGTTAGGGAGAGGGAAAGCTAAGGTTCCTACTAAAGTATGTAGAAGATGTCTTGCTCTCCCTTCAGATTAAGATTTGTAGTTTGATTTACTGTGAAGACCGCAGAGGTCAACTTAAAAAAAAAAGGGGGGGGGGGGGGGCAGCGGCAAAAACTTTTACCCTACAATGGTGTTTTTCCTCCTAGTAGCAAAGTGCCTTTTTAGATACAGTGTGAACTAAAACTTAACATGTAGCTGTTTCATACCACTTTTCTTTTTTCACAGCTAGAAATAAGTAGCTTCTGAAAATGTGAAGTTGTCAATATAAAGAAATGCAACAGCAAAGTAAGCCAATAATTCATAACTATCACTAAACCAGTAAAAAAATAACTGCGTACAAAGGCAAACAGTGAACTGATTTTAATTAAATTAAGGAATACTGCTGCAGGCATTCAGAGTGCTCATAACTATCTTCAACTCTATACTGCTGAAGTAAGGCATGCTTCAGGTTGTTAAACTTTTGTGTTTTAATGATAGATTGAATATTTTGCTTTATATTGTATGCGTGTAAAGATACATTAAGATAAATAGCTAGCAACTTGTGGTATTATTCAACAATGCTTGACGGTTGCCTGCATGATCCAATAGGATGGTGAGACTACCAAGTTTCCTTTACTTGGACAAGTATCAGAACTTTAACTCGACTAAAATGGGATTAAGTTTTCCTCATTTTAGAAGAGCACTCCTATCCAGCATATGCACAAGATAGCATCAAGAAGCACACTGCTTAAATTGACAATGATTTATTGTGTTTAGGAACATTCAATAAATACCAAGCTTTTAGCTTCAGTTTGGCAATCCTTCCCCAGCAAAAATCAGTTGGTTGATTGGGGTTTTTTTTCTGGCATAAACTCCATTGCCAGCAATGGATGTATCAGAACAAGAAGTTAATAAATAACACACACAGCCAGCAGTTTTCTAAACATACCTCCTCTTTTAAAGGCATGATACAGATTTACTAAACAAATCTCAAGCAAGTTCTTCACAGAAGAAAATGTTGCTACAAGCCATCTCTGAACATTGTTTTCTTCACCAGTGCTGGTAGTTTATTTCATGGAGTACAGTATATATTTTTGAACAGTAATGATGAATCATTTAAAAACAAGTTTTTTTCCCCCTTAAGTTAAGATGAGACACGTAACTAGTACGGAACTGTATGAATTTAAGAGTGGTGTACCTCTTGCTGAACATTTCATGGCAATCATGAATAAACATACAAGAGAGGAAATGGCAACATGATACTCTGTTAGTAGGGGCCCGGGGGATTTTCTTTTTCTTCTTTTTGTTTGTTTCAGCTTGCTTTTAAATCACTGTTCAAATGTTAAAGGTATCAGATTTAACAGATGTTCTGTTTGACTTTCCATGAAGAACTGTGTTAAAAACACAACCGAAGAAACTTCCTGCTCATGATGAGAATCACTTTCAAGTACTTCAATTTGAATGTCCCTCTAAATTCCATTCCTTTATTAAAAATGTGTTTTTATAAAAGCATGAAGACTACAGAAAACCAATTAACATAATAGAGTTAATCTTGTATAATTTTTTCCACAACTGTATTTTACATATCACCAAGCTTCTCCTTTAGCAAAAGAAAAAAGAATAAAAATAAATTCTCTCCCAACTATTTACACACAGGAATTGCCCTGCTGTGGGACCATACACTTTACTCTACAGTCCCTCTAACCCAAGGCGTAATCTTAGGTGTATCCCTTTGTGATTTAGGTTCTTGGAAGTTTTCAGCAAACCTTTCCCTTGCTTTATCCCAGTTCTTTTTATTCTTGCTCTGGATGATCTGAACATCTTCAATTGAGGCTGGTCTACTGGTACCCAAACCTGCATGCATCTTGTGTAACTGAAGGTGGATCTGTCAAATACATTAAATATTGTAGTAACAGTAAGTTAGGTATTCTAAATACTAAATCATATTCTAAATACTAAATCATGTTTTGTAATACTAATTCCACCCGCCCTCCTCAAGTGCTTGTCTTTAAGGCTCTAATATACCTAGATCATACATGGACGTCTAAAGTACTGTGAAAACAATGCGTCAAATCACCACCTCTAGAACTATGATCTAGAGTGCTGAATGATGTCACCTGCTACTAACATTACTGTGAAGTACTACTCACTGAATGAACAGTGTATGATCCCTGTGCTGGGTAGTTTGACAACAAAAGGTATGGTGTGGCTCCGAGCAGCACTACTGCCAAAGACAACACGTCTCTGGTGACAAAAATGGGGCTAATGTGGCTGCCACAGAGGCCCAGAACTCGGTGGCTACAGTGACTTTAGCCAGCTTTTCCTCTCTCATTGCCCATTATCTAGCTTGATTTTTGTGCCACGTCAGCCTTGGAGAAAGTGAAGAATTCCACCACAAGCCCATCTTGAATTCACATCAGTTAAAATGATTTCAGTCTTTCTCCAGACCTTGTATTCAGATATGAGATTGTTAATTCAATGGCTAGAAGCCATCTGTCCCCCCTTGCTTAGTTTCCTAACTACAGACATGGACATTACTGGCATTTTCTACTGAAGGGACAAAATAACTGAAAAATTTCAAAATACTTCATTAATCAAGTAAAAAATGATTTGAGATTAGTCCTACTGAGATGATTACTTCCTAACCAGGATTTTGAAATGTTTCAAGTGAATAGTGGCTTACAATTAGACATTTTTCACTGCAAACACATTTCTAAGCCTTTTTGTTCCAAGTAAAAACCAGAAAGACCTACCGGATCCTTCATACCACCACCATCCTTGCCCAAGCCTTCCCCCTTCTTCCATCCCATCTTCTCCAACATTTTATGTCCTTTGTTGCTGTTGCTGATTTCACTTTGGAAAAAGTTTAAGATAACTGATAAGAGTTAATACAAAGAGTATGCTCTCTACTGAAATACTGAAGGACAGAAATGCGCATGCATATGCTGCTTTATAAACCAGGACTCAACTAGTATGCTGTTCCTACTTCCACGAAGAGCTATCCAGAAGACCCCAGTCCTACCTTTTACAAGTTCTTCCATGAATACCTTCGGTTACCAAAGCTATTCCAAGCCTCTGGTCAATACAGACTTTCTTAAAACTCCTTCTGAACTACTTCCTTACTTCAGGAGTTAAAAGGTACAGCATGGGTGGGAATTGACTGCACTAGGGAAAAGGCAGTATTGCTACCTCACCACCAAATCAACCTAATGCACATATTTCATTGTCTCACGTTTCCTTTGACTAACTTACAAGCACCTACAAGTTCACATTTCTTAAAAAAACCAACCCAACTACAACTACAGAAGCAAAGAAAGAATTAGGAAGATTAAAGTAAGTGGCACTTAAGAACCATGTAAATGCATGTCCTACGATAGGCTGGATATTATTGACTGTGAAAGAAACTGCAGGTGAAAAATTTGCACGTGTACTATTACTGGGACTGGACAGGAAAAATAGAAATAGAGACACTTGAAAAGTAGACACTACTGAAGGTGTCAGTAATGCAGCTGGGGAGTTCCTTGATTTTTTGAGTTGGTAAGGAAGTGACCTAAGCATCCTTACTGTCAAGTTGAATTCTGTATGGAAGATGAGGAGTTAATAAGAAGAGCATGTGAATTGGGAAGTGAGAATAGCTTACTGTTTTTTGGCTCTCCTAACACATTACATACAGGTAGTTCATAATCTGACAATCTGTATTTACTAGTAAAGTAAATAATTGATACTTACTTTATAATTTTTTAAGATTCACTAGAGAAGAACACGGAGGATTCCCCCGTCCATGTCCCCCCCACAACCAAACTTACGTATGAACAGAAGCTGGACTGTCATCTCTCTGGAAGGTTCCTTCACTTCCAACAGTCTCTCTGCGCTTTCCTGCTCTATCTTTGTACTTTGGATTCTTCACTGCTTTGTTGTCTTCATACTCTGTGTTCTTTATAAGCAGATTAAATTCCATCAAGACAAAGAAAGCGGACTTTAAATTCTTTATTTTTGATAACGTCACTGCTTTCCTCCAAAAGTAAGGCAGCTTCAGCCTATTTCATTAATTCTAAATCTTAAAACCAAAAAACTATAGTTCTCATTTAGTAGTTTCTTACCTTACAGCCATACCTTGTAAGGTATGTTATTGCCATCGTCACATAATAATGTAATATTGCCAAATTCATTAATTTCAGAGAGGCTGTAAGTAAATGAACAGATTTTCTTGAATCTTCTCTTGGTTTGAAGAATCAGTCTCTCCATATTAATCAGAAAACCATATGGACATGACACTGGCTTTTTGTTTAAACATTTAGCCCGTTTCTCAGAAACTATTTCTTCAGAATAGATGACAGAACTAAGCACGTGTACAGATTCCATATCGATATTATTTTGGGAGCTGAAGAATTTGAGAGAAACTATGGCATTCTGTTTTCTACATGAATACTTATTACAAGAGCTAGATGTGACCCCATAGTTAAAATAATGTCTAAAACAGAAGTAACTTGAATACTTATATACTATATTGCCTGTACATTCATGTTGGCATTCTTCTATGGCAAAGCGGACTTAAAATAAACACTTAAAAAAATTCCCTCTTCCTTCCATCATTTTTTCAGTTGCTCATTATTTTTCCTTTCCAAATAAAAGACAGCACTCCAATTTAGTGCAAACCTAATTTTCAGAAATAAAAATACAAATGTCTTAAGAAATCTTAACCTCAAAAGGATGAGTAATCTTGTACACATTGGAATATATCTTATTTTCCTAGACTTTTAACAGAACTTTCACGCCCTGTTACCATCATCTCTCTCTGTAGAGGTTTGTAAATAATTATTATTTAGTGTACAAAAGACAAGCTTGAGTTAAACTACCAAGCCCAAGTTTTGAGTGCATTTAAAAACTTTCTTTATTCACTGAAGTCTATGGCTTAAAATAGGAATCACAAAGTAGATGTAGACTTCAAACACTTAATCAACTTCTACTGTAAACTCACCTGTAAACCATATTTTACCCTTATTTGTTTTAATGCTCTTCTTCTGACTAACTCTCTCTCTTCTTTGCTAAGTGCTGGGCAAACTAAAAAGAAGAACACAGGATTGGATTTCTAATTAATAATGTAACAATGTTTTGAAACGTAAGACAACTGTGAGAAATTTCGTTCTAACGTTACTACCCACAGACACACATACCAAGAAGAAAATACAACATCATATATTGTAGAGCTATTCCCAGTTGAAAAAAATTGTAAGAAAACTGAAGTAATTATTATGTTTATAAAGCAAAGAGCTATAATAAAAAACATAGTACATGATAACATGACTAACCAGAAGACTCCTTTTTCCTGTCTAGGCGAAGATGTGCTCTGACTTGTCCTGGTTCACATCCATCACAAGTATCACTGCCAGGATGTATATGAAAAGAAAGCACGGTTTCCCCAATCTTCACTTCATCTCCATGCTCCAAGATGTAGGGATCACATTTTGTTTTAGGCTACAGCAAAAGAAAGTTTTGGCAGCCATGTTAATTAGTTACTAATGAAGGGCATGAACTCTCTCTCTCATGAATACTGCTTATAATTTAGTAATTCAGTTTGGTCTCACAGATGCAGGCAAGTAATTAACTATAGGAGGCATTTCTCTCCAGCAACTGCAACCATAGTGGATTTTTCCTAATAGAAACCAAACAAAGTATTGTAAGTGGCCCTAAAAACAGAAGGGAACCAAGGAAGAGACTAACGTATGAAAGAAGCCATACAATGATGTTGTTAGTGATTTGCCATACCGTATTTAAAATGACCATATGACTGCAGTTTTCTGCAACCTACACAGCATTATAACAACAGGTACTCACCTGGAGAATCTGGTTTCCATTAACAACTGTTCCATTCTGACTGCCTTGATCCACAAGAACATAATTTTGCAAATCGTGGTCAAAATACACTTCTGCATGGAACTAGATAAATAGAAGCCTAAGTTAAATGTTCTTACTAAGCAAATACTTCACAATTTATATGCTCTTTTAAAGTAAGATTTCAGAATATATTTTGAGGCCTCTTAAATGAGTGGCTCTGGTACTCTTAAGCTAATAGAGTATTCCACACCTTACGATTTCATTCATGTCAAATGTAAATGAATGGGTCACAACAGCACGAGCTAAAATATACTATTAATAATACAGCTATTTTGACCATAAACTGATTTAGTACTGAAATAGCATATCCTTCCAATGTGGCAAATATACTTTACTTAAAGGACTGCAAGATTCAGTAATATAGCATTTTTAACTGTTCTTATAAATAAAAGGCTCTTTTCTTGTAAGGTATGTTACAGCACTCTCAATTTTTTTCTTTCAATTAAAAAAAAAATCTGATGTCATTCTACAGCTTCAGATTACTTGGTCTTTCATATCTGAAATAGCTCCCTAAATGCCATGAGTTTGTAAATTTCATGTAATTCACCTTCACCAGCATCTTAATGCCCAGGACACAATGACTAGCCATCATTTGCTGTTCCTTTTATATCCTTTCTGATATTGAGACTAACAATCTTTTTTTTTGTTGTTGTTTTGTTGTTGCAATTCTATATAGGTATTGCTCCCAAGCCCACATAGAACAGAGAAAACACAACTCCTGGCCAAACTCACAAAGATACCCACTACCTCCAAAAACGGCCACTGGGCAAACCAAAATACCAACTTCTGCAGCCTACTAAGATTCCCAGTAAAAACCAGAAGTCTAAAAAAGTGACAGTTTCAAATTTGACAAGCAAAGATCCCTTTTGCTATAGTGGAGGAAAAAACCCCCAAGAGTCAATCTGGAAAGAAAGTGTTCATTTAAAACCAAATCTCTTCTTATCTTTGCGCACTAGCAGTTGCTACATTCAGTAATAAAAAAAAAATTCGAAATATATTTTGTAGATTGGCTAGCATTTACAACAGGAATACTCCCATAATGGTGGAGAGACTAACTAGCTCATTCAATAGATAATTTAATTTCTACCTCTGTTTTACTGAATAGAATGAACCCAAACTACTTCTAAAGATGCTAAATCTGCAGGGTGTAGTGTTGCTTTTTAAAATCTCACTTTACACTGAAGAAAAGCAAATGCCAAAGTGGTCTGCAGCTATCAACTATGAGTAGTGAGGAAAACAAACTGGTAATTAACTTCTTGTTTCTCCCGATATGTCATTTATCTTCCTGCCTTTGACTCCTTACCTGCAAAGTGAAGTAACTTCTTACATAAACAGTCAGGTATCTGTGAAGTACTAAAATGGTAACATTACAGAAAAATAAAAGCCTTTTGGCTTCTTTATGCACCCAATTTCAAATACATGCCTGAAAAAGTCATTAGTAGCAGGGAAAGATTTGCTCTGGAAATTGTTCATTATGAAATACAGTACATGGCTGATCAATTAGAACTATCATCTGGAACATAGTAAAGCGTATTTCAGATACTTGCATTTGCAGATGTTTTTATCAATTTTTTCTTTGTTTGGATGGCAAGTCTTTGTCAATCTACATTTTCTTAAGAGTGCTGTATTTATGGTCTGTGTTAAAGTAGTTAGCAAAACAGAGCACAGAATTTACCTTTAATTTTTCCTACCCAGAAGAAAAATTTTCCATTACAATCTATCACTGAAAGAAACTGTTAAATTTTCAAACTCCTTGTACATCACTTACATATTTATACAGTTGCCTTGAAGCAAAATATAACAAAACCTGTTGCTCTGATCTCAAGTGCAAGGATTGGATTACTTTCTGACAAAGTTCTAACTAGCTGACATCAATATTTTATATACATTAATACTTAACAGAGTAGTATGTTTTCCTCAAGTTCAATAACTAAGAAATTCAAGATTTGAAGTACAATTTTTTTACTGTGCATTATACTGTGGATTAGTAAAAGTCCTATTTAAAAAAATATTTAGCTTTTCTAGACTTTGAAATCACACTGCTGTTCGTGTTAAATTCCCATTCAGTAAAATACTGTATGTTTTCCTTTTTCTAACTTTGAACATGGCTAAACCCACATCTCATTCTAAAAGTTCTTTAAAAACATTAACATAAGATTTTGCAAAATTTAAAGCCATAAGATCTAAAGCTTCATTCATACGCTGATCTACCTTTCACCAGACAGGAACAAAAGTTACCTTACTGACTCCAACTTCAGGAATCTGAAGTGTGTGTCCAACATCTTTTTCTCTGGGAAGGCAAGTTGATATATAAATCACAACAAAGTAGAAACAGGTCTAATAAGTGGCTTACAAAAGGTGTATTTCAGGTGAACCTTAATATCACGTTTCTCTTCTGAGCTATTAGGGAGCTTTACAGATGTAAAACACTGTGTTGCAATATACACTATGTAAAGACTTGCTTCACGTCCTATCTTCCATCTATAAACCATACACAGTAGGCAATGAATATATGATAAAGCTGCACCTTTAAATTCTTATCTATAGATGTGACATTTCTATCTGAACTTTTATACTCATACAAGGCCTGTAAACAATAGTCTGAACTCTGCATCCTTCAGGCTCTTCAGTGCATCTTGGCATCAGTCTTCAAAGTTGAAGTTCTTGGTAGTATTAGGCAGGTAATCCAAGCAATAAAAGAGTAATCTGTATAGATTTTTTTTTTTTTAATCAAAAACATTGCAGTAGAAGGAAGGGATTTCTGTATTAGTTTCTTATACTAGGGGATAAAGAAGCAATGCAGCTAGCAAAGTACCTATAGGCAAATGGCAAGCAGACTGTCATCTGTTTAATCTTCATATAAGTGTACCTAGAAAACTCCAGCTGTAAGAGCAAATCAAAACACATCTATCTATCAGCATTAGATAAAAGCAGCTGCCAAGGGGTGAAGTTCGGGGTGAGGTTTTCAGTAACCATAAAATAAAACATTAATTCATCATTAAATTCATCATCCACAATGATGAGATTTTTTTTTTTTAAATATTAGAACTGTAAGAATGCATACAGGCTAGCACAAACCCCAACTTACTATTCAAAAAAGATGAACCAACCCTACTGGAATTTGAAAGTTTGAGGAAGTTCAGGATATAGTTCTGTGTGATCCTGAATTTCTGAAGCGTGTTCTTCTATTTCTGAAAAAGTTACTTTAGTGGCCCAGAAAAAAAGTTTACTTACTTTCTAGAAAACAACAGTTTTCAAAGAATGACTTGCAGCTAATGCTGCCATTAGGACTCAGACACAAGATCAAGTTATCACTAACAAATTTTCATCGCTGCTGAACTACATTAACTGCATATGCTGCTATCACAGCAAGCATGACGTTACGTGACATGACTTAAATTTCTTACTGTGGGCTAACCTAACTCAGAGTACTTCACAACTGCTGCACGGTAGGAAGACAAGCATGAAGAGTAGGGACAAGCAATCCTGAGTGGCTTCCACAGCTTTCAAAGCAAGGTACAGTTTCAGATATATATAACAAATTCCATTCAGTTTTACCTTCCAATTGTAGCAGGTTTCACAGCTGTGATAATATAAAGTGATCCAGTCTGTAGAACTGGCGATCTTATTACAATTACTCTGATACAAGGAGGCCAGATCTTTTCTTCATCTATAATTATAAAAAAAAATACTGTTACTACCAACAAATTACAGTTTTACCCCCATAGTCCACAGTCCTTTCAACAACTGATATACCTTCAGCCATTATCTGGCTGAATCCTATGCAACTTTCAGAAAAAGAAATATATAAGCACATCTGAGAGAAAACTTTGATGAGACTGCTGTTTCAAAGGTTTTCTGACTGCACACTAAAGTTATTAAAAATGTTTTTCCCAATTCTGGTTATTTGTATGTGTGCAACTGTTTAGTTACAGCAATAAAATATAAATACATTCACAGAATTTACTAGCATATTACAAATTTACGGACCACTAGTCATAACAGATTAGAACACAATTTTACTTTGAGAAAAGGCAGCACCTTTTTGTTCACCCCATCACAAACCTAATACCTATAGAACTTTACATTTGATAATTTCTATGTCAAATGTATTTTTACTAGTTTTATTAGCTCTATGCACCAATACAGGTAAGAAAAAATAGATGAGCCTACAGATGCATATGCTTTTTTTGCCTCAGTATCTGTTAAGCAATTATATTCTAACAGCAGTAGGAATTCTGTTCTTGGATGTACATTTGCAGAAACAGCCTCCAATGATAGCAGCTAGGAATAGACGTGGTAAGATGCGAAGACACTAGTTCAAAAGGTACTCAGGAGGAGAGAAACTGCCTCCAGTTTTTATTACTCCACATTGCTGCAGAACTGATTAACAGAAAATAGTAAGGGAAGGAAATTTAAACCGAAAGCCTGATGGTAGCAAGCACATTTTGAATGGCATTAATCACTCAGAATCTGAGTAGTTGAGTAAGTAAAGTAATGAAAACAAAACAAACTGACTGTGAGCAGGGCACAGGCTACAGTACAGACTTCTATAGGTTGTATTTCATTCTGTAATTTGAAATATCCTTTGCATATACATAGTTCCAATTGGTTGCATTAAGCTTTTCACAGGTTACTTCTTTTTTCTTTTTTTTGGCAAGAGACCATTCAATTCTTGAGGGGGTCTTAAGGACCTAGGAGAACACTGTCTTTGGTACAAAGCATACAGGTTTCCTCTCTAAACCCATTTCTTACATGTTGCCACTGGAATACACATAAAATAGGACTTCAAATAGTACTGAGTACTCCACATTCATCCTTTTCACCACAGTGGATTCATCTTACATTGACTTACAAATGATTGTTTATGAATAATATCAGAAATATTACACATTAATTGAAGCGAGTTAATACAGAGGACTACTGTGAGGTCTGCACTAGACTCTCTATTTTAGCAATAGACTTTTTCTCCTGTCACTATCCTAATCTAAACAAATCTTATTCTACCACTGAGGCTTCTGCACAAGCACAGGAAGTTATACCCCTAAGCAGCTTTTACAAAAACACCACTACTTACTTCTGGCTACTGGGCAAGTGAAGAGAAGGAAACAAATACTGGTAACATATAGCACTTTTTAATTCAAAGCATCTCAAGTCATATGCCTTTTTTTTTAAAAAAAAAAAAAAAAAAAAAAATCACCCAAACTGTTTCCTTGTCGTTTGTTCTTAATGGGCTCCTGGAAAAATACAGTAATATCAGACAAAAAAGCCACAATAATTCACCTTCATTTTCTGAGTCTTCTGAATCAGCAGTTTCTTCACTTGTTACTTCATCCTCACTGCTGTAGGCTTCGCGCTCGGAGTCTGTAATTTCACCTTCTTCTGGCTCACTCTCTGTGTCTGCTGTCCTACTGTCATCTGTATATGCTGCAGTATCTGGTGTACTTTTGCGTGAATGCGAATTTATACTGTCTGTAGAAATTGATTCTTTGGCTGTTAGACTGTTTCGTGTTTTTGTGTCCATTTTAGTCTTCTTTCTTACATTTGGAGACTCTTCTTCTTCAGTAGAACTTACTTGCTCAGTAGTGGAAAAGCAATTCAGACTGTTAGATGACTTCTGCTCTTCTGTGTCCAGATCCTGGAGGGGAGTTATACAATGTTATATTCTTTACAGATTGAGTTATTCTAAAGTCTGCTATCAGCCTGGAAGTAAATTCTTCATGAGGAAGAATTATTTTACAACTATAAAGAAATGGTTAAATTTCCAAAGTTTTGCACGTGCAGTCAACAGAACATTTCAGCAGAAACATTTTCACATCCTATTAGATATGACTGAGACCATCTTCTATTTGGGAAAGTGTGACTGCACTCCTCTTCTAAACTTCACTTACTCCTTCCTCTTTTCTCACACAAAACTTAAGATCCTTGTCCTCACTTTCAAACTTGTACAACAGCATCTTGAATATTTTCCAGTTTTGCTTTTATGACACTTACTTCTGTCCCTCTCTTACTCAATTCTTGCAACTTGTTTAAAAGTTCTTTAACTGATCTTCATCATATCTTCCTCCTGGTTTTGTCTTCTCATTTTTTTCCACAATGGTGCAGAATTATCTGAAATGCCCACCCATGCTCACCTAATGACCTGCTCTTTCTCCTTTCAAAACTGCAACTTTAACAAAGCCTTTCATCAAGATACTATACAGAACTTAAGTTTAATTTATGCTATGTGGAACAGTTCTACTGAGAATCCATTTTCTACTGCAACAAATTTCTCCACTGAATGACAGACAGACAGATCAGATCATTGCATGTTCTTCCATTGCCGCTTGATTTCATCAGCAGAAGAATGACCATCAACATTTTTTAACTGAGAAATCTAAAGTTTCCTATTATTTTTGCCAGAGTACCTTGAAAATGTAATTCTCAATCTGGTAGCCCTGATGACCATCTTAAAAAAGAAAAAAGGGGAGAAAAAAGAAAAAGGGGAGAAAAAAGAAAAAGGGGAGAAAAAAGAAAAAGGGGAGAAAAAAGAAAAAGGGGAGAAAAGAAAAGGGAAAAAGAAAGGGGAGAAAAAAGAAAAAGGGGAGAAAAAAGAAAAAGGGGAGAAAAAAGAAAAGGGGAGAAAAAAGAAAAAGGGGAGAAAAAAGAAAAAGGGGAGAAAAAAGAAAAAGGGGAGAAAAAAAAGAAAAAGGGGAGAAAAAAAGAAAAAGGGGAGAAAAAAGAAAAAGGGGAGAAAAAAGAAAAAGGGGAGAAAAAAGAAAAAGGGGAGAAAAAAGAAAAAGGGGAGAAAAAAGAAAAAGGGGAGAAAAAAGAAAAAGGGGAGAAAAAAGAAAAAGGGGAGAAAAAAGAAAAAGGGGAGAAAAAAGAAAAGGGGAGAAAAAAGAAAAAGGGGAGAAAAAAGAAAAAGGGGAGAAAAAAGAAAAAGGGGAGAAAAAAGAAAAAGGGGAGAAAAAAGAAAAGGGGAGAAAAAAGAAAAAGGGGAGAAAAAAGAAAAAGGGGAGAAAAAAGAAAAAGGGGAGAAAAAATAAAAAGTGGAGAAAAAATAAAAATGTTATAAAAAATAAAAAGGGTAGAAAAAAGAAAAAGGTGAGAAAAAAGAAAAAGGGGAGAAAAAAGAAAAAAGGGGAGAAAAAAGAAAAAAGGAGAGAAAAAAGAAAAAAGGGAGAAAAAAGAAAAAAGGGAGAAAAAAGAAAAAAAGGGAGAAAAAAAGAATTAACACAAATGGCTTTAAAAGATAAATAAAAAAAATCTCAGATTTTAAGTTATTTGCCATCTTGGATTCAGAATGAATGCATTCAATTGCCCTGAATTGTACCAAGTATTGCAACACAGCAGTTAATATAAAAAACATCCTTGATGTTTGTATAGAACATTTTACATTTCAAGATACATGAATTAATGTGAATGTTAACACCATGGAAATGAAAGCACTTTCACTTTTCAAAATTGTAAAAGCTCATCAGTGGCACAGCTGTAAGACAAACACAAGAATTCCTCTCAGCCCACCAGTCAAGCTGTTGGATAGGACTATACAGTGTACTTTGAAACACTTTCAATAAGGCAGGAGATTTCAGGAATGATCAGCAAACTTTGCAAGACCTTATGCTTTAACTGAAGGACTATCTCTTTGTTTAGGGTTTCTCTAAAATGCAGTAGCCTTCCTCCCTGCATCCTCTAAATATTGGAACTAGGAAGGAACAGGATTGCAAGGCCACTGCCTAATGTTGTTTATTTTACGTAAGAGATGAAGTAATCCTGCCAGAAGTAAGACTACACAGTTCTTAGATGTCAGACACATTAAATCCATTAGAAACCTTTTGGACAAATCTGATTATCTCTTATATCAATGATCTTTTCCAGTATATTTATCTTTGTCTATGTTTGTTTGGTATGGATATTAGATTGATATCCACCATACCAACGTGCTCTGCAATCCTAAATGTACTCCTTCCCACAATACTGTGAGCTATCAAAGTTTTACTAATCTAATCTGAAAACAGAGAAACTAACTGCTCAAATCACAACTGAGGCAAAGCAACAGATGACTGCGATGCACTGACGCCCAAATATAATGCTCCAACCACTCAGCTCTTTCTCCACAGTGAATCCAGTGATATTCACTTTTGGCATCACTTCAGATATTCTAAATTAGAAAATAAAAAGGTGCTGTTTCAAAGCCTGCCTACTAAAGAGTAGACTCTCTGTTCTGGGTTGAAACCAAGAATTTTAAAAAACACTCTTACAGACAGACCAAGGATTCTGTACATACATTCTGCCAATATGACCATTAAGCCTGTTCTCAGTAGTTTCTGTATTTTTTCCACTATTACTACAATGAACTGTTAAGAAAGTAAGTAAAAGAAATAATTCTGTTAAGTACTGATAAAAATGTAATCTTCACATTTAGAAATCCTTGTACCAAACTGAGGATTTAAAAATTGCATTCCTAAAGAATATGGATTTTGAGCCCTTTATGATTTCACAGATCTGTATTAAAATGAACATCTTGACAATGTCTAAACATTAAGCCTGAGGATGCTGAATGTATTCTTAATGTATTTGAGGGGGTCTTTACTTGTGCTGAAGAAAGTCTTTTCCATTATGTATAACTACTAGTACTAACAGAACATATGTAGCATGTATGAAAGTGTAACTACGCAAAAAGCACCTAGTACCTTGCCTCCATATACCTACTGCTTAAAAAACAGGAACTACCAGTGAACAGAATATTCAGCAAGTATCATCCTGAATGACCTAAATAACTAGCAATGCACTTCATTTCTCAATGGCAGGACGTTTAACTCTTCATCACAAATTCATGATACAACACACAAAGTATGCAAGTACGTGCTCATTATAACCATGTTTGTTACACCTGATACTAGGCACATACATTCCTTTGTATGTTGCTTTGCCTAATATATCTAAATAGTCAGTAGACCTACCCCAACAGTCAGATGTTGCAGATGGATTGCCTCTATGTGATTCAGCTTTGGAAAACTTTGCACCTAGTGAGTATCACCACATGATCTCTGGCTTTTCTCTCACTAAGCATGAGCAAAGCTGAGAGGTGGGATGAATCTGATCCATAATGAACCATTTCTTAACTACAGGGTCGAGTCGGTTCATATTTCTGCATCGCTGACAAAGACAGCCAAAGGCGCAAGTCAAATCAGGATTTTTATGTATCCCCTGAGGAGTGGTCTTACAAGAATTACAAATCATGTTCGTGTGACTGGAATTGATGGTTTTGCTTTACAAAGAATAGGCCACAAACTACTGATTACAGCAACCTTCTGAAGTACAGATTGGCCTCCTTACAACGTATACATGAATGATCATAGCAACTGAAGTGTTTTTAATGAAAAATTCAAAATATTTTAAGCATTTAACTATACTTTTTGTTTTACTGCGACAGAGCAAGATATTTAGTCTTTCAAAACGTCACATTTTTCTGTATTATGCTTGATCAACATGCATGTTCATGCAATGCTTCAGCATGCCTACAAACTAGAACTTAAAAATTATTGTGAGCATAATTAGCGTAATTCTAATAAATGCACTCTTTCAAAGGGTATTGTTTTCTAAATCAATTTATTTTATACAAAACGTATGAATATGTGCAAATAAAACTTTTCAGAAATGCATAGCCTGTTGCGTCTTGGTTTGCTAGAAGTTCAGTAGGTGACTTAATGGAATCATGGGTACGCAACGCCCTCATCTAAAGGGCTGAATGTTACATCTTTAGCACTGACTCTCTCCATTTGAAGTATATTAATCTGAAATCCAATATTTTACTAAAGAAACATTTTCAAACCGTTTAAAATAGCTCTTTCACTCAGACGACTAAGCATTCACTTGCTAGCACTGCTTCACAAGTACTTCAGTTACTATCTTCCACCCCACACAATACTTGAATTTTCAATGCATAAAACCTAACTAAAAGCCAGAAGAAGACTAAAGCTCTTCCTGTACCATGAAGAAGCCGTTTTATACACTGGTAGACAGCTCTGAAATACAGGAAACAAATTTGCCTTACCTAAAGAACGTGTAGTTTGTTTAGTCAGGACGCCCTACGTTAACACAGTGATGCTAAATATGCCTCTTCCCAAATATTCTAGAATGCCATCAAAGTTTTCTTCAGATGTTTTACTTATACAGTGTTTCAAATATATTTCAAAGTTACTTTGTAGATTAACAGATTTGGATCAAATAGTTTCAAAAAAATTATTAATTCCTTTAGGAAAATAGGTATCTAAACATCAACTACTAGATATTATTTTTCCTTTAATAAAAATATCAAGGTTAAAGGTAAACATCCACGGACTAATGTGTTTTGTGTCTCAACTCTACCTTCACCAGAAGCTGCCAATCCAAAAGAAGAAATCTTCAGATTAGCCATGGTTTCTGTCAACTGACGTACCTAAAGATGGGATGAATATCAGCAAAAAGTAAACTACACATGATAAAAAAAATAAAAATCACTGCTTCAAGAGTTCTACGGGAAATACTACTACAAAAGCCTTGTCTCTCCTACAGAAGTAGCTAGGATGCATCTATAACGGAAAAGAATATGGCAGAAGTTAATTTTGAGCACCACGCTGAAACAAAATTTATTAGACAGTAGTTTAAGAATAAACTGTAAAAATAATTTCTGGAAAAAAAATGGCATGTGTCAGACCCTGCATCTAAATTTTGCTACGTATTTCTAATGGTCCCAATCTGGCAAGTAGAACTAAATGATCACTGTTGCACACAGTATATTCTTCAACCTGTATGGAAGCACTGGATCTAGATATTGGGCCAGGGATCACATTATCATTTATGCCACCTTGGTGTTTTTTTTTTTTTTTTAACTTTTCCAAATTTAAAGTATTTTCTTGTACAGGAGATAATTATGGTATTTCTTGCCGCACATTTTTTTTTGGCTGACCACTACCAAAAGATAACAGAACTGAACTACATACCTGAAAGTTCCAAAGTATTTCACCCATCCTCTTTATGAGAGCTGCACGGAGGCTATCTAATAATTCAACCTGGCAAATAAAATTCCTGATTGTCTATTAAAAGCAAGCATATGGGCAGCATGCTTAGTTTCACAAGTCAAAAGAAAACTATTTGTAATACAGATGTTTGGTGACTGAAAAGAAGGAATCTCTTTAAAGAAAGTTCTTGTGTAAATCAGGATCATTCCTCAGGAGATACTAAGCATGTGAGTTCCCCTCCACTGTTTTTTTGCAATTAGAAGTACATTAATTTTAGCAGACACTCACTAGTATCTTCTTCTTTGGTTATTCCGCTTGTTAAAAATACAGTAATATTTTAACAGATTAATTTGATTCTTTAGATTCTCAGATTTATATTGCTTTTTCAAGAATGCTGCAGTATTTGTGGAGACTACACTTGCCATTTTTGTAGTGTTAAGCATCACAACTTACTACTTATAAACAGATACTAAATGTAAGACAGCTGAGCACATCAAATTCTTCACAACAGCTACAAACTGAACTGCAACTAAAAAACCCTCTTGTGACCAGAAACAGCACGTTAACAGATTGGCCCAGTTACAATCCTTTTTAGATTAAAAAGAGATTAACTTTGCTTTAAATAGAGTAAGTCACTCAAAAATCACATGCAATTTTTGTAAAAACTATATAGCTATCAGTTCTGTCTATGTGGAAATATTTTCTGTGATAATCTACACATGCAGCTGCTAAATTCCCTTATTTCTTGTATTTGAAAACTTTTAAGTAATACTAAATATCTATGAATACTTGTTTACATTTAATCCTTTAACTGAAAAAGACAGAAAACAAGTTTAACAAGTGTTTCATGTACTTGAGGTTCTATAACTGCTGCTCACTGTCTTCCCCCGCTTCACATGCATATTCTTATAAACCACCTCATCTTCATCCAGGAATAATAATGTTCACTGAGTGTATGACATATGCGCAGAATTAGAGCCTGGTATTGCTTTATTTACCACTATTAGTGGTCTGCAGACCAGGCAAAAAACCCAACCATTCTCTTACTTGTACTGGCTGTAGAAAAAGAAAGTCGAGTAAAACCTACTTTGGTCAAGAAATTAGGTAATGTTTGGAGGCATTTTTCAGGCTAGCAGCACAATTTAATAACCAATTGGGAAAAGCAATAACGAAGTACTAATCTTCAAAATATTTGTTGCAACTTTAATAATTTAATCAGTATTCAGGGATAGGTTTTATTTTAACTTTTTTTTTTCCACAAGTGGAAGAGGGAATGTAAGGAAAAGGAAGAGAGCTGGGCATAGGTGTGCAGGAAAGCATTTCAACAGACAACACTTCAACTACAAAGTTCTACCTAAAACCAGACATTTTTGGTTTTGTTTTAGGATGTAGATAATACAGTAACTAGCGTGAAATAATTCGTGCCTTCACCAATACCAGACTAAACTGGACAACAATAATATTGCCAAGAAATACCAAGCATTTATGAACTGGATTGTGCAGCTTGTGAACTATTTTTTCAGTTTTACAACAAAAAAAATCTACATTCTTTTATTTTAATAAATCTTAATCTTTTATTCTAAAGTAATATGGTTGGTTTTTTGATTAAAATACTTTATTCTTGTGTGGTTCTTAACCCAGCTTTGTAAAATAAGACAGTAAGGTGCTTCGTTTTTTCTAAATCTAACAGTGCCTTTACACAAAAGTGCACTAAGAAAAAGGCATTCTTTTCTTTTTGAAGTTTAAAGTGGAGAGTAATTGTTTGAAGTTTCACTTTGTAGTCTCCCTTTTTTTTGTTTAAAAAAAAATAGAAAAGGCCTTGATTCTTACTACGACACTAACCTTCACTTACTGTTCACAGATGCAAAGATCTGTGCACTACAGAATCTGTTTTAATGTTTTTCCTGTTACCTTGTCGGTCAAATTAATTCACAAATAAAGCACTCAGTTCACTATCAATAAAACACATCATAAAAAGTGGATGTTTACCTCCTACCTTGTGACTGCGCAAGCTTCAAACAACAAGACTTGTTAACAAAACCATCTATATAGAAATACATTTTTAATATAAAATAAGCTAAAGACGAGTAGCTACTTCTAGTATAATCAGAGACAGAAGTGCATTGTGACGGGATCCCAAAAAGTAGTCAACATTATTTGTTAGGTCAGAGCTATATATTCCACAGCACTTTTATAAATACACTTGTTGATTTAGGTCAATATCACAGAATCACAGAATGGCAGGGGTTGGAAGGGACCTCTGGAGATCGAGTCCAACCCCCCAATTCATGATGCCTTTTGAGAGTGGCAGAATGCTAATTCAGCAGTTGCACACAGCATGCCCAGAACTTGGATGCTGGTAACACTCCTACCTGCAACTGCATTAGCTCCCCTCTGTTAAGACTAAAAGATCGTTATACTTAGTATTGCTAAGTATCCACCTCAAGCTTTCAGAACAGAATGGTACACATGAAGTTTTCTCAAAGAGTAGAAATTCCCACATTAGCCACAATCTATTTATAAAATCCATAATCAATCAACTACTGCTACACATTTAACCTACCTTCACTGGTTCTAAATTTTCAAATGGTTTCCATTTTCAAATCTTTCAGAAGACCTCACTCCTGACACATAATTTTTAAACTCTGTACTGATGCTATATAACTATTATGTAAGAGTACCTGTACACTAACATAATTATTTCAGATTTCAACCAATCAGCTTGACTGAGGCCTACATAATTAAATTATGCACCGGTTAAAGCAACAGGTTTAAAAAATGCAAACTAAGGAGCACTGCAAACTAAAGAAATCAATACGTTCAATTAAATCTTAAGTAATAAAACAAATTTGCAGAATAGGACTATACAATTCAACATCAATAATAGTGTTCATTAAGAAAATGCTTCTTGAGGTTTAATAGCTGTGTTACAATAGAACTTCCGGTGTTCAGGAGTGAGTAATGTTTTTCACGGCAGTCACTATGTACTATATGGTATGCTTTCTTAGCAATCAGAAAAACAACAGAGAGGAAGTTATGTTTTTTACAACTTAAAATATAAGTTAATTAAAATGGGCCTTTATTAAGACGTACAGCTTATCCACACACTATGGATAACAAAAGTGTATTGACCAAATAAAATGTCAATAGGAGACCATAGTATGCAAAGAATTAGAACTCCGCAGATATTTCATCAATGCCAAATGATGGTAGAGATACAGTAAAATGTCAACGGAATGAGCTCTGGAATACAGAGTCACAGAGAAGGGGTGGGGGTGCATGTTTTCAAAACCTTCAGTGATTTTTTTGATTCATCACGTGAATTAAAAAAACAAAACAAAAACAACACAACAACAAAAAAACTACAAGCCAAAACCCCAGAACCAAGACACTGAGGTAACACTGAATTTCTGATGTAAATCCGGCCCACACAGTACCCTGAATTCATTCTAGCATGCTTGCTAATCAGATTTCACTGACACTCAATTTTAGAGATCTATACAGTTGTAGTAATAAAATAACACTGAAAAAGTGAGAAGATCCAAGTTTAAAGTTTCATCCTTAATCACTCAATAGGAAAATTATTTGAACACTAACTACATGTTAGCAACCTGCTATATATAAAGATATTTGAATCCTTCAGAAAATAAGCATACATCCCCCACACAAAACCAAACCCCACAACCCATAAATTGCATCATAAAAAAAAAAAAAAACCGAACAGGCTTGGCATTTTCTATCTGTCAGTTCTAAAGTTACCTTATACTCATTTGCAGTAATCCGCTCTGGTTCTTTTCTCTTCTTTTTCCCTTTTTTATCCTTGGTGTGCTGAGTACCAGAGGCCTGATAAGACTGCAGATCCACTCGTGAATGAAACTGGTATCGGCCGCTTTCTACATCACAGTAGTAATAAATTCCAGTTGCTGGATCATAATACAGTTGATTTTCCTTTATAGGGAACAAAGAACAATGTTATCAACACTTCAATAAATACATTGTTCAAAAAAGCACCTAGTCAATAAAGAACCACATACTAAGTTTTAAAAAAATACTCAAACGTACTAAAGAACTGTGGTGGCTTGACTGTCTACCAGGTGCCCATCCAGCTGCTCTCTCAATCCCCCTCCTAAACAGGACTGGGGGAGAAAATAAGATGAAAAGCTCACAGGTCAAGACAAAAACAGGGAGATCACCACCATGGGCAAGCCAGATTCAACTTGGTGAAAATAAATTTAATTTAGTGCCAGTTAGAAGAGCAACCTCTCCCTGCCCAATTTTTTCCCAAGCTCTACTTCACTCCCAACTCTTCTCTTACCCCTGCCCGAGTGGCGCAGGGAGACAAGGAGTGCGGGGGTTGCGGTCAGTTCATAACAGTTCCTCTCTGCTGCTCCTTCTCCCTCACACTTTTCCCCTGCCCAGCATGGGTCCTTCCCATGGGCTGCAGTCCTTCGAGAACTGCTCCAGTGTGGGTCCTCCACAGGCCACAGGTCCTGCCAGGGGAACCTGCTCTGGCATTGGCTCTCCATGGGCCACGGCTCCTTAAGAAGCTGCTCCAGTCTGGGGCCCTCCATGAACTGCAGTGTGAATATCTGCTCCAGCATGGTCCTCTTCCATGGACTGCAGGGAATTGCCTGCTCTGGTGCTTGGAGAACCTCTTCCTGCTCCTTCTTCTTTGACCTTGGCGCTTGCAGGGGTTTTTTTCACACTCCCTCCCACTCCCACACACACTCCACTGTGCAGCGTTTTGCCCTTCCTTAAACATGTGTTGCCAGGTGCCCACCAAAGCTGCTCTATCACTACCCCTCCTCAGCTGGACAGGGGAGAGAAAATATAATGAAAGGCTTGTGGGTCGAGACAAGGACAGAGAGAGATCATTCACCAATTACTGTCATGGGCAAAACAGACTTGACTTGGGGAAAAATTAATTTATTGCCAATCAAGTCAGAGTAGGATAATGAGAAATAAAAACAAATCTTAAAAATGCCTTCCCCCCACCCCTCCCTTCTTCCTGGGCTCAACTTCATTCCCAATTTCTCTCCCTCCTCCCCCATACTGGCACAGGGGGGATAGGGAATGGACGTTGCAGTCAGTTCACCACACGTCATCTCTGCTGCTCCTTCCTCCTCAGCGGGAGGACTCCTCACATGCTTCCCCTGCTCCAGCGTGGGGTCCCTCCCACAGGAGACTGACCTCCACGGACTTCTCCAACGTGGGTCCTTCCCACAGGCTGCAGTTCTTCACGAACTGCCCCAGTGTGGGTCCCTTCCAGGGGGTCACAAGTCCTGCCAACAAACCTGCTCCAGTGTGGACTCCTCTCTCCACGGGGCCACAGGTCCTGCCAGGAGCCTGCTCCAGCATGGGCTTCCCACAGGGTCACAACCTCCTTCGGGCATCCACCTGCTCCAGCGTGGGGTCCTCCACGGGCTGCAGGTGGATATTTGCTCCACCATGGACCTCCATGGGGTGCAGGCGGACAGCCTGCCTCACCACGGTCTTCACCACGGGCTGCAGGGGAATCTCTGCTCTGGTGCCTGGAGCACCTCCTCCCCCTCCTTCTTCACTGACCTGGGTGTCTGCAGAGTTGTTGCTCTGTTTTTTTTTTTTTTCCCCCTTCTTAACTATGTTATCCCAGAGGCGCTGCCACCGTCGCTGATGGTCCCAGCCTTGGCCAGTGGTGGGTCCGTCTTGGAGCCAGCTGGCATTGGCTCTATTGGACACGGGGGAAGCTTCTGGCATCTTCTCACAGAAGCCACGCCAGTAGCCTCCCCCCACCAAAACCTTGTCACACAAACCCAGTATAATGTGCTTTCACAGAGGCATGACCAGCTTCTCTGATGGGCTCAGCTGTGTCCTGCAGTGGAATCAGCTGTGTTCAGGCAGCCCCTGACCTCTTCTCACAGAGACTGCCTGTGAGGCCCCCAGCCCCACTACCAAAACCTTGCCAGTAAACCCAATACAAGAACATTTCCTGTAATTCAGAACAGTTACCGAACAAGAAAATATATTCCTTTGTGTAATTGTACCATAAACTGTAATCCATAGCTCCAAACAGTTATGTATCTAACTACATCCACAAACTATGTCAAAAGCAATGGTATCATTTAAGACTTTAAAAATTAAGTCCAGAAACATCCCTCAAATCAAAACAAGTAGTTTTGTGTACCACATGTACTTTTTTCTTTAAAATTCAGTTGAATGTAGTGCTGCAAACAAAACCTCTGTTTTCATCACAGTAGTTCCACTGGGATTTGTGACAGTGTATATATTTATCTATATATGCATGTACGTATAAACATACCTCATGGGACAAAAAGTAAAACCTCCCCAAAAGCTCTCTTATGGAAAACATATAGTAGAAATTAACCATTACAGAATTTTGATCCACCATCTGACATCTTTTTTTTAAAGAAGGATTTTTTTTCCTGTAGCATCAAACTACTTGGTAACAGTACTCAAGTAAAAGTACAAGTATTTTGTGTATTTTCTCTCAACACGCTTTTCACTGACTTAGTTCAGCAATCTGTCTTTTTCTAAACAAGACATCTTTTAGCTCAGATTTTTAATTTTGAAAGAGTTACAGAGCAGCTTTATAGTATAAAATCTCTACAATGCCAAGGAAGTTAAAGATCTAGGAGACATCAAAAAGAACTGAATGAAAATCTAAATTTATATCTCTGCCTGATATCTTTAATTTGACTGAAATAATTCAACAACTAATTAACAAACTTTCATTACTGTTAGTCTTCAGAAATGTTTTCCAAATCATAAAGTCAGCTTGGATCTTACTTCTTTGCTCACATCAACTTTTAGTAGTAAAACAGAAAAAAACATGCCAAGAGTTTTGAAAACAATCCTTACCGAATTATAGTAGAATCCAGTGCTATGGTCATAATACAATCCTGTATTTTCATCGTAAATAAATCCTGTTTGTGAAACAGCAGCTTCTGCAGCAGCTCTCAAGCTCTCTGCCAAAGAACCCTCTGGTACTGAAGTATCTTCTGCTTCCTAATACCAGAAAGTAAGAAATTAAATTTTCTTCTGAAAAGAACCTCCTTGGTTCTTTAGCATTTTACAATGCCCTATTTTAAATACAACAAATTAGTGCTCTATGGACTTGGATTGCTTCAAGAACTATTAAACAAGAAGGCAAAAATCTATCTGTAGTTTACTGATAAACTCCTACTGATTTCAGTGGGAACAAGACTTCATCCTGTGCCTTTCATTTTCCCCAACCTTTATTCAAAAGTGGTTCACATCAAAAATATACACAGTGAATACCTTTCAGTACATTCCTAAAATAGGTTTCTGCTCTCCGCTCCATTTCAGTTGCTGGATGCTAAGGCCCAAAATCAGTTAATGAGTGAGATGAAGTGAGTGATCTAAGAGAAGCCTGGATAGCAGGGAAAAAAACCCACACCCCAAAATAAACAAATATATCCCCCCAAACAACTTTATTCTCCTTCTATGTTGCCTCCTTATACCAATGGATGGAAAAAAATAAAAGAGTACGCATTAAGAAAGTCATCATGGCCATATTGAACATATTCTGCTCATAAAAAATTGCCATGCTTCCAGGCTGCGTAGGATATGTGTTTTAGAATGCGCCTTTTTAAAAAAACAAAACAAAACAAGAAATCTAAGAGTATGTTATACTTGGAACATACTACAAAAAGAACTAGTTTCAAAGCACAAGGATGTTTATCTGCTATCATCAGCATCACACCATCACAAAAATCATTTCATACAATGACATCAAGACCAAGAGCACATCTTTTAAATGAAATGAAATATTAATAGAGTGCTGACTTCAAAATTGGCAAAACCCCACATAGTTCTATAACCTGTGAATTCTGGATGAAATTTTCCTCTTCTCCACCTTCAGCAACTTCAGTGCTTTCCATCCTTAAAGGAACATTAGCACCCGTCTGCGACTCCTCTGTGGAATTATGCTCAGTGCCTTCAGTCCCATGATTGCGCTGCACTGGCAGTTCAGATGCACACTCTTGAGTATCAGTGTGATTGTAATAATTTTCATAGTAGTAATAATCTGCGGGGGGGGGGGGAGTTGAAGTTGCATAAATTAGCAAAACAATATTTTACACAATGCAGTTTAAGGATCCTAAATCTTAAAATGGAAATTTATTTATAAGTACTCTAATGAAAATCAGCTATTACGTAGTGCCTCCGCTTTGAATTTATTCTACTCTTACTGAACAAATTGTGTCTTGTTTTAATGTACTTTAAAAATTGGTAAAACATGTATCTAATAGATACATAGTAAAACAGTAAGATAAACATATAAATAGTAAAACATCTATCTAATAGATTACTATAGCATGAATTCTGCTATAGTCCATGCTACATTTTACCCTGTTTTAAAAGGAATGGCTTGAATAAATAGGAAATAGAATAGAATCGTTTAGGTTGGAAGAGACCTTTAAGATCCAGTCCAACCATTAACCTATCACTGCCAAGTCCATCACTAAACTACATCCCTGAATGGATAGATAAACGGTCCAAAGGACAACATCAGGTTACTGAGTTTAATGCAGCTAAGGATACAGACTTGAAATGTATTTTATATTAAAAAAAATCAAAATAAGATACTGTTCTAGATGCCTGTTTAAGCAGTCACCACCCTCTCTACCTGCTTGTGACCACGCAGCATAATCCTCTGTCTGTACTGCTACGCTAGATGTATCCTTCTCCTTCCTGTTATGGATTTCCTTAGTGAGTTCTTCAACCTGAAAGAAAAACAGCATGTTACAGAATACAACTCTGCATTTTAGGGGTCTATATCAGAAAAGAATATCAGTCTATTTTACATTCTACGATTCAAACAAAACATAACTGTATCATAGCTATTTCAATTGACCTTTGTTTTGCAGGAGACAATTTTCTACTTGAATGGTTGGCATAATGAAAAATATAATTTCTACTCACAAAGGCTACAATAACAAAGGCAAGCACTTGGGAGGAAAGAGAAAAACTTAACCAAGGTTATTTTTAAGATGCCCACCCTGTAAAGTTGAATTTCAAGCAATAACCACTGTTCTGTGGTGACAAACTGCAGCATTTACGAAACTTCCCTATTTTGCCATAAGCACCCGTGGAACAGTTCTTCCACTGGTCCTTTACCTCACCTTGTTTACTAAGCTTCTCTCCTTCTGCTAAACACAGTTTTTCATTCTGACTGTGAAACCAACTTTGCAGCTGGAAAGACGTTATGACCTCACCCCCCACCTGTCGAGCCAAATGTTGAACCTTGACTCGGGACAGCACACTCCGGCCAGCAGCAGCAGCGCTTTCTCTGGTCGCTGAAGCCCCGCAGGCCAGGAGAGCCCGGCGGGCTCCGGGAGGCATGGGACCCCCGCCCCATGAGCTCAGCTCGGGCGGAGGGCGCTCGCCGTAGCGAGAGGTACCCGGTCGGGGGGTGACGGCAGCGGGGATGCCCGACAGGGCTGCGGCGGGGTGCCGCCCGGCCCGGAGGGGGAGAGCGGGCCGGGGGAGCCGGTTCCCGGCGCGGTGGCCTACCTGTCTCCTCAGCGCCTCGCTGTCTTCCCGCGCCTCACGGTAGAGGCGCTCGGTGCGGCGCAGCCGGCGCTGCGACCGCTCCAGCTGCCCGCGGCAGGCGCCCAGGTCCGCCTCCAGCGCCGCCACCCGCTCCCGCAAAGCCCGCTGCTCGCCGCCGGGCGGGGAGGCCATGCCCGCCCGCTCCTCAGCGCCCGCCCGCCGGCCGCCACCCGGCGCCTGGGACAAAGCGGCGGCCGCGGCCCCGCCCGCCGGTCCCGGCCATGGCGCCCGGGCGGGCGCGAGGGCAGCAATGGCGGGGTCGCGCGCCCTCCCCGCCCGCACGAGCTTCGCCCAGCGGCGCCGCTACCAGCGAAGTTTCCCCGCGGCGCGCGAGGACCTGCCCGGGGGGCGGGAACGCGGCGCAACCCGGAAGGGAGCGGGAGAAACCGGAAGTTACATAAGGAGGAGTGCGCATGCGCCTGCCCCCCGCTTGTGGTTGCCAAGCGATGTGCTGGGGCGGGCGGGGCCCGCGTCCGATAAAAGCGGCTGCGGGCGAGAGAGGCCCGAAGGAGGGTCGAGAATCGTGGATCGTTAGGCGTGGGCTAGTGCGGTTCGTGGCGGGGAGGCAGCGTCGGAGAGAAGCTGAGGGATGACCGGAAACCCCCCAAAGAGAACGGGGGTGTTAAGCTCGGGGCCCGCACGGGGCGGTCTCGGGGCTGGAAGTGCTTGTAACCTGTTAACGGCCCCAGCCAGCATCTGTGTTTGGTCACATCAGGGAGAGCTTGTTGCTGTTGGTGTACTCCAAGGTCTCACCTGTAACACCTGATAGAGTGAAAAGTAATTCTAGCATGTACGCTATTGTACAAGAGTACAGCACGTTTTTTGCTTGGGATTTTTTTGAGTGTTTTGGGGTTTTTTTCCCCTTGAGATTTCTCAGTGGCAAACCACTTCATATCCTAGCTAGAAATTGCAGTGTCTGGAGAGCATTCAAGGCTACTATGTTAAATCTGTGCAGAGAATTGCAGTATTGCAGTCCTACATAAATTTCTGTTGCTGGAATTTCTAGAGGCAGCTGCAAAGGATTCTTGGGTTTTCCCCCGCAGCCCTATCTCAATATGGCAATTTTCAGACTTTGACCTCATAGGCTTCTGTTTCTTAAGCGTGCTTTGTCTCAGATGAGCACAATGCTTCTCAGTTGTTAACAAACTGCAAATGTGATATCCCTTTGTCAGTTTTGTGCCTTGCTCCAGAAAGAAGCAGCACATCATAGCAGGTCACAGCCTGATAGCTTTTAGACCTGACAACAGTGAATATATTACATATGTGGACATCTGCTGCTAGCAGGTATGTCCCAAATAATGCACCGCCTTTAGAGGAAGTGTTCACCTTTTGAGAAAATGGAGTAAAGTATAAATTTCAGATGTATATACATATATTTCATATGTTTTTGTATATAATATATATTTATATATTATATATGTATTTGTCCTGGTTTAGGCCGGGATGGAGTTAGTTTTGTTTTCAGCAGCTCCTGTGTTTTGGCTTTAGTGTGAGAACAACGGTGATAGCACACTGATGTTGCTGGTTGCTGCTGAACCATCAAGGACATTTTGCTGTTTTCCAGGTTCTGCTAACGTGCAGATGCAAAACTTGGGAGGGGTAGAGACAGAATAGTTGATCCAAACTGGCCAAAGAGAGTATTCCATACCATAGACGTCATGCCCGATATAAGCGAGGGTCGGTCGGGGGGGCCACTAGGTCTTTTGGGCTTTTGAGGATCTTTTTAGGCTTCTGAGGCTTTTAGACCCTTAACTTCCCTTAATCCTTAAGCTTCCCTTCGGGTTGCTTTTTGTTTCCCTATTTTACCTTTTTGTTTTTCGCTCGTTTGGCTGTTTGTTCCCTCACCTGCTTTCCCTGGAACTTGCTGTTCTGGGATAGCTGGGGGGGGGATACCCCTGCTCCCTGCCTGCTGCTCGGGACGGGCTGTATCGGTCGTCGGGTGGTGAGAAATTGTGTATCGTTTGTTTTATATATTCTATTATCCTTGTATATATTACCATTATTATCATTATTAATATATTTTTATATTTTTCCTTTGCTGTCCTGGTGAGCTGTTTTTATCTCAACCTGCGAGTTTTCCTTTCTCTCCAATTCTCCTCCCCACCCCAACAGGGAGGGGGGGAGTGAGCGAGCGGCTGCGTGGTATTGGGTTACAATTTGGCGTTAAACCACGACAGTATTTCATATAACTTTTTTTGCTTTGGCCTTTCCTTGACTGCTGGTTCTCGCTATGCTGAAGGAGTCTCCAAAGGGATGAGGGCTTTAAAGTTTGCAGTGTGTCATGATGCAGGCCACAAAGTTGTAGCCATGCTTCTGTGGCCTGCTTTTTGTCTGCTGAATACAAGGCAGTGGCTTGTTGCCTGTCAAACTTTTGTCTCAGCATCGAATTAGTGATTATTTTTGCCACTGCAATCTATCTAGGCACTTCTGAAATGTTTTTGGTTTGACCTCATGCCATTACTTACTAAATCTTGGTAACAACATGGGGCTACAGTAGGTTTCAGGTTAGACCTCACTCACCACAAGTAATCTTGAACGTTATGTAGCTCTTGTGGAGAGCAGATAATATAACACTTTCAGTCTATGAGTTAGAAGCTGAGGTAGTGCTATCTTTATTCACTTGCTTCTTGCAGCCACTGAAATAATGACCCATTTCCAATAAATAATAAGCCCAAAGACGTGGGAGCTCAAAAATCACAGTATGTTGCACTGTTATTTTAGCACAAACACTACTTTTTACTGCAAAGGCAATTGGGTCATGGACTCATGTGCAGCTCATTAAGTACCATTCTGACCAGAAACTGCCAGAACTCAATGCTTGAACACCAGAGGGTGGCCTACATAAGCAGGCAAGAGGCAAATCTACATCTATTCATGTCCTAACGGAAAGGAAATGGGCAAAAAATATATGTAGCTTGTCTTCTTTAAAGCATTTTGTAAAAGAAGGTAAAGCTGTAGTGTGGACTGTAGTTCCTAAAAGATGTTAAAACAAAGCACACAGTTTCAGACATCAGGTTTGCTCCTCCATAGTTTCTCATTGGAAAGGTATATCTTACCGGCTGAGAATTAGTGTATTGTCTGTATCAAAAAGTGTTTCATTTCAGGTAATGCTTTTGTTTGTATCAAGATGATTTCACTTAACGTGTATAAGTAAACAAGGACCTGAGCTGGAGGAAGATAGTTGCTGAAAGAGCAGAGATTTCGTCCACTGTCTTGAATGAAATTGTATTAAGTTCAGGGAATCACACTATCTTCTTACTAAAAGATTGGCCTAATCTCAGGCCTTTGATCTGCAAGTCATATATTTCATTGTAAAAATAGTGGATTGTAAAGTTTAAGCAGTGAAAAGAGGATGAAAAATGATGCCAGCACTTCAAACTGTGTGTGTTCCTAAAGTTTTGCAGCAGATGAAAACGGAGGGGGTGGAGGAGATGTACATCCCTGCCAGCTGCGGGAAACGTGTTGGGATGCCTTGGCTGTCACCGCAGGCTGTTTTCCAGTGTGCCTTGCTGTCAGGAAGCAGCAGATGGGAATAGCAGCAGACCAGGTGGAGGAACGGAGTATGCAGAGTGTGATTTGCATCCATGTACAGTGGCGTTAACTCTGAGGAAGAAGGAGGTGGCAGCTGTCAGCATGACCAGCCAACTTCCAGACAGACCTCTTGGCTGGTAAATGGTTCAGCCACAGGTCTAAGGTCTCAGTTCTGCTCTTCTTTCATCCCATGACAAAGCGAATTGGTTAGTGCCTCTGAATGTGCCCCTTTGCTGCCCATGTTGTTGGTGGGCCCTTGACATGGACTGAGGAGCTGCTGTTGCAGCTGCCCCTGTATTGTCCCAAAACAGGGTTCTTCACCCAGTGTGCAAAGAGCGGATCCACACACAGAGTCGAGATATTTGTTTATTTCATGTCTGCCCAGAGATGGGTGCTAGGTGGTAACTCCACAAAGCTAGCACACCTTGGCTCACACACGGTAAACATTTATACACTTTGATGAACCGTTAGCAACACTTTTACAGTTACGTTTAGTTATCCTGGTTCCAATTGGTCCTTACGTGTCTCATCTCCACTTAAAGACACAGCATACATTTATTTTACTACACATGCTTTATGGGGAAGGGGCTTCTGTGAGTAGGGGGTGACTCCAGTCTAGGAGTGTGACTTTTACTATGTTATTTAGCTAAGTTCGCACAGAGTTCTGTTTACCTTCTCTGGAATGCTCACTCAGTTACAAATTCAAGGACTCAAACAAGGATGTGCCATCCTTGGGCATCTTGATTAGGCTTCCTTATCTTGTTCTGTTTTCCATACTCTCTGCTCCTGAGGACGGGGCATCCTGTCCTCTTGTAAATCGCTCCTTCACTTTTTTCATCAGTGAGTCATTCATAAATCATTCCTTCTTTCACCACCTGTCCATACTCCTTGCTCCTCTGGGAGGGCTAGTTACACTTGCAAGTATAGGTGGCGTCCCAATCCAGCTAAACAGAAAACAGACGCCTGGTTCCTGCATCTTCTGTATTAAAGGGAGGGGAAGACTTCAGTCCAAGGGGCGTTTGCCACCAAGGGGCAGGGGATAGTGGAAGGAAGATGAAATGGCTTGTAGGAGGTGGGGACAGCAAGGCTGCTGAAACACAGACTGTCTGGCTAAGGGCAAGATCTCCAGGAGAGCTATCATGAGCCCAAACCTGCATGAAACAAAATGCACTGTGCATGCTGCACGAGCGAAATACAGGAGCCCAAAGCTTGCGGGGAGGGCCTGGAGGGGTAGGAAGGGTGAGGACACAGAGCTCTAACACTGCGTGGTCTTTCCCCAGGCTGATGCCATGCAGGAACAACCAAGAGCTGCAGGGAGATGTGCCAGCCCAGCATACATGGCTCTGGGGTTGCTCTACCTGCTCCCTTATTCCCCTACCCCAGGGGAGGATGTGGTCCTCATCTGTAGCTGTTTCCAGGTTCCTGCTTCTCCCAAGGGGCAGCGCAAAGAGATGAAGGAGGCAGAGGAGTGCTTGAAGCCATCTTTGCCGTCACAGTCTTCATGGCCGATCAAACCACAGTCCTTTTACAGCAGCAAATCATTAAGGCCTTTCCATCTTCCTCCACAGTGAGTTGTAAAGATGGACCTGCTTGGCCCTCTCTTGCTGTCTGCCACTGCACATCTCATACAATCTGCCTTTGCCAGTGAACCGTAGACCTTCCCCTGCTCCTTCACAGCTCAGCTGCTTTGCTCAGCTTTCTGTCCCTCCACACGTTGTGCGCAGATACAGTCTGCTTCCCTGCAGTAGCTGTCACATGCATAACATCAAATTAGCTGCCGTGACCGTGCCCTATGCTGCTTTGGGATGAAGAAAATGAGAGAATCTCTGAAGAAAAATGGGTCTGTGTGATTTTGTGTGGTGTTTCAGGAGAGGGTCATGAGCCTGATCAAAAGTGCCTCTTTTGACTGAGGAAATTGCTTTATCTCACCTCTGAGATGTTAAAGGCTTCTGTGAGTGTGATTTCATGTGTGTGGCAACGCGAAGGTTCTCTGTGGTAAAAGTGAGCTTAAACATAACGATTTCCAATTTCATGCAATTTGTAGGCTTGATGCTCATTATCCTATATCCTTGTGCATCTCCTTCTCCATGTAGGTTGCTGGAGACAGCCCCACTGCATTGCAGGTTTGGGGATAGATCTCTGGCTGCTCTTTTGTGGTTTTGGGTTTCTTAGGAAGTGGTGATGATGGGCCTGACTGATACTTGTTTCTAGCCTTGCAATGACATGGAGGTTCTCCAAAAAGTTGTTCAGGTGGTGATAACATGCCTTGAGCTGTGCATTTTCACAGGGAAATCCTCAGAAGTCTTCCTGGAACTTAATGATTCTTTCATCAGCACATAACGTTTGATCAGGCAATGACATATGCCAAATTCAGTGCTCTGACAACCTATTTTAATAATAGTAGCACTACTGCACACATCACCACCTATGCACATGTCTTAAAGAGAACTCAGCTACAGGGGAAAGAAATGAAAGAGAAAACCAGCTGCAGCAGATCAAACTGCAGCTCTTTTCTGCAGGGAATCCAGAGACTGGCTTGTTCTCCCCTCCCACCACCCTCCTTTTCATATTTGCTTGAAAAGTAGACGCCTCCAAACCTGATCTAGGCTCTCTGGTGTTGTCCCAAGCTTTCATAAGGGTGGGGACATTGGCTAGAGTGGCACTGCTCAGAGAACAAGTGGTTGACCTTAGTGCATCCACTGGGATCACATTGTCTCCATCTTGCCATGGTGCTGCTTTGGAGGAAGCAAATTGCCTGGGGATGGATTAAAGGCTCATCTGCTGTCATGTGGTGTTGAAAGTACAGGAGAGCAGTATGTCCGTATGATGCCAGAGGACTCCATCCAGTTCCTCAAAGTTTGGGCAGATCACTGGCCCAGACTTAACCTGGTCTTGGGCTGGCCAGAAGTCCCAGCAGCATCCTCTCAGAGGCATGAGGAGTATTTCTGCAGAAATGCAGCCCCAGAACACTGTCAGTGACCTCTCTTCTGATGGGTACTGAGGACGTTGGGTGTTTGTAAAAGGCTGCAAGGTACCACCAAGAGGTTGGTAATTTTAGTTGGAATTTGTGCTGTGTAGACTGTTTCAGCCAATGTTGACAGCTTGTTTTGAGCCAGCACAGGGATTATAACTAGAATCAGTGAACTACATCTTGGTGCTTTGCTGGGTACTGCTTGCTGCAGTCTTGCTGCAGCATCTTTGAACCAGTTTTAAGATACCATAAAGCATATCTTGGCTTTAAAGTTTCTACATGTGAGGTTCTTTTTGTCCCTGCATAATGTGTAGCCGTCTCTCTTCCCAGCATCCTGAGGCTTCTGGGTTCACACGGAGACTTACTGCATGTAGGTGACCTACCTGTTGTCCTACTGCAAGGACTGACTCCTCATTCCCAACTAGGGATCCTGCTCCCGTGTTGAGGCACTCAAAAGTGAGATACCACAGTATACAGCACTGCAGAGCTTCAGTCCTGTGAACATATTTCCAATATTCGTAGTGCTTCTGACCTTAAGACATTCAAGGATAAGAATGTGAAGGAAACTCAGAAAATCCAAACAGGTCTAACTGTGACTTTGCGTAGCGCTCCTTTTCCAGTTGCGTTTCTCTGTAAAGCAGAAATGTAAAAAGAAAGTAGCTTTTGCCACTAGATGGCATTTAAGGATTGGGGTTTTTTTAAATGCTCTGAAACACAGCCCTGAAAACTGCCTAACTAAGCAAAATGATGGATTTCTAAGCTAATTTTCTTCCTCTCTCCACACAATTTGGGCAGAGGCACACAAGTGAGTTACCGATAGAGAAGCACACAAACAAGGCTATAAAGTTGACTAGAATGAGCTGTGGAAGCCTGCCTTATGCTCCTCAATCTCACCAAAGTTTTCCTAAAGAGCTGGGCAAAAGCAGCGCATGCAAAAAAGTAGCAAATCTTAGCTGTGTTCAATCAGCCGGTGCTGAAGACAGCCACTGAACGTGGCTTGTTGCTATCCCTTGAGATGATCTGATCTAAGGGCCCACAAGCAAGAGCAAGACTTGCCTGTTGCCTCTATAGTAATTGGTACCCCAGAGAGAGTGAGTCACTAGCATCTAAGAGACCGCTTCTTTGTACCCTTCTCCTTAGGAATTGCTGCTGCTGAGAGAGATCCCTATCTCTAGTGCTGTAGAGTGAAGATACCTTAACACAGGCACCCAAGTTGCTCCAAAGTTGGAATGCTCTTCTCTGAACTTGTTATTGATGTTAACTGCAGAGGAATAGATACGGATGCCCCTTTCTTGCTGTAGAAGCAATAGCACTGCCAGCATTTTCTCATTACCCCCCGAGCAGCTCAGCTCAAACAGCACATGCACATACAGTCACATACAGTGCTGTTGCTATGAGTCACCGTCCACCTGCCAGCAGGGGCAGGTCACAGGGGCAGCACCAACCTAAACTCCTTAACTTAGATGTTAACTCTGGTTCCATGTTTTATAAAGGCTATTCATCTTTTCTTTTTTTCCAGTGGCATAAAGCTGCCAAAATTCTGGCATCTTCGCTTAGTGATTATAGATAAACTCTGACAACTTTGCTCAGTTGCAAAGGCAAAAATAGATTAATGCAGGCAAGAGTCAGAGTAGTAAATGTAGGCTGTTCTCTGGAGAGAGCAGAGCTCAATACCAGGGGTTCAGGCTGGAGATCGCAGAAGGAAGAACATCTGCCACCAATGATGCCAAAATTACTGCAGCTAACCCTCTGTAGGATGCCACAGCCTCTTCTAGCGAGGATGCCACTGGCATGACCATCGTGGTGGATTTGTTAGTTTGTGTCATGCATGTCCCCTTGTCAGTGCAGCAGCAGGAGAGAGGCTGTTCTTTCCTTTCTTGGGGTATGGTGTTATAGTGTCCCATGCCTGTGGTATGCTTGTACCCAAGGAACGTGCCTTCCCACGCTGCTCTTTCCAGGTACCCCTGTGCAGTCCCACTTCCATCCGCTCTGTCTGCACTTCTCCACCAGCCAGGCTGATGCTCCTCCTGCTCCTCACCCTGGCAAACCTTAAACTAACAAGGGCCAGGTAATGACATAGACATATGTGGTTTGCCTGCATGCTGTGTACAGGGCCTTTCTCTGCCTGTAGCGTGCCCCGGAAAACAAGATGTTGTTTGTCCTGTGTTGTTACAGGAACAGAAACAGACACACAGGCTAATACAGAAGCAGATGGCTCAAAAGCAAGAAAACTTCCTGTGATTTAGTTATCACGTGATAGTGGGATGGAAAAGTGTGCCCACCTCTCCGTGACCGATCACACTGTGAGAACATGCGGGTGTTATACCTATTTGATCTGCAATACTTAAATGCAGTCTTCCTACTTCCCCCCATCACGGTCATGCTACAGGTTGCATAATTTTTAAGTTCTGGTTTTAATGAAGAACCAAAAGGAACACAGAAATATTGGATGGTGCGCAGGTGTGAATTTGTAACACATTGTAAACAAATCGGTGACAATTAAAAGGCTCTCTTTAAAGGATTTTTTCTTGCAAATGCAGTCCTTTTTTATCTGGGTCACTGTGGCAAAAAAAAAAATGGAGATGGTTTTGTGAGAGAATGTAGGAAGCAACCTCATCACTCGGTTAGTTAAACTGGCAGCTTTGTTCAGCTGACTCATATTTCATGAGAAATTCTATAGGTGTATTATCAGTTAGTTAAAAAATAACTGGAGTAGTGATCACAAAACTGCTGTAGTCATTTATAGCCATGAAAAGATGCATGTAGCTATTCGTACTGCAATGCATTATGTTGAGACTCTAATTAAGAGCAAATCAGGTGTGACCTGTTTTAATAAGTATGCCATATGAATTACCTGATCTTCCACTGGAAGCCTGATGAATTAAAATGATCTCAGTAGCTTTATTATCTGAATAAGAGCCAAATTGGATTTAATCTAGTTAAAACAAAAACCAATTATTTTTCAATTTTTACTATTAATTATTAGAGAATTAAACAAGATCCAAATGAAACTCGATGTCCAGGCTATCAGCAGTTTTGATCTGAAGCCAAATTTTAATTTTTACATTTCTTTGGGCTGATACATAGGCAATACATCTGATTTTTATCCAGTATGTACTTTTTTTTCTGCAAAAATTACTATCTTTTCTATTCTGGGGTAAAGTAACACTTAGGATTGCGGGTTTTTAGCTCTTTTTCATGCTCAGCAGCCTCTTGAGTCTGATTCATTCCTCACATGCAGAACAGCCTCCATCTCTTTGGAACGGAACAAAAGTTGTGTCAAATAAGCAATGTTCAACATGATATCCTGTTCCCAATTACGTCCCTATGATTCTCCTGTGGTTTCTCCTCTGGGGGCTGGTGTGTCCTGGAAGATAACATTCAGGCTGTATTTTTTTTCAGAGTTTCCCCTCTGAAACAGGATCTTTCAGTAGAAACTTTAAAAAGGTATTTGTAGATGTACTGTAGGAACTTGTCCCTGCCTCTAACTGTAGAGTTGTATTTGCATGTCACACACACACATTTGAATCTGAGAGGTTTTAGTGCTTTTATCATGCAAAATGCAATTTTTTCTGAGTTATTCTACTTAGAGGGACATGCCCTCTTTCCCCCCTGTACTCTTTATTAGAAATATTTATATCCTCTTCCCAAAATATTCCATCAAGTTCTAAAACAGATCAGGAAGATTATTTGTAGCAAGGAGGACACAAAGTGTCACTAGGAAGGCCATGCTCTTGAAGGGACGCACCGTACTTTGGGTCAATAGCTAAGGTGCAGCTCACCTCTGAAAACACTGCTGAAAAGCCAGAGAAGGGAGGTGTAGCAGGTGCCTTAGAGGGATTGCTCTGCATTGTGGTGAAACTTGTAGTGCCTTTCTTTTCTCACCAGTCAGCTTAGTTGGCTTCCCAAACATCAATAAACCACGAAAATCAGCATTTCTCTAATATGAGCAGAGGCCTGCAAAAGTTCTCTTCTTGCTGTCTGTTAGAAAAGTACAGCAAGTAAGCAGGAATGCATCTGTGTTTTGAAAGCAAGAAGGTTAGCAGTGAAAATTCCACCAACACTATGGTTTCAAAGCAGTTCTCAGCTCTCTCAACGTTTTTTCTCTTCCTCAGAGGCTATTACAATGGTTTCTTTCCACATGGAGGTTCTTCTTGCAAACCAGTTGCTTCCAAAGCTTCGGTTTAACCAGACCCTTCTGTTTAAACGGTATTTTGTGGCTGTCTTTTTCTCAGGCACTTTTCCTGGATTTTTCGTGGAATCATAGAACAGCCCAGGTTGGAAGGGATATCAAAAGATCATCTGGTCCAGCCTTTCGTGGGAAAGGGAGACTAGATGAGATTATCTAGCAGCCTGTCCAATCACGTCTTTAAAACCTCCAGCGATGGGACACTACCACATCCCTGGGGAGGTTGTTCCAGTGAATGATTGTTCTCAAACCATACTTACTAATGTAGGAGGCTCTTATCTTGGGTATAGTGGGGCCTGTCACACCATAACTTTGTAATCCTTGTTAAATCTTCCTTTGTCATTCTGTCCTTCTGGTGACACACAGCAGAGGCGTAGTACAATGGAGGTTCACTTCCAATGTAAAAAAGGAAGTGAATGCAGACTTTGTACAAATTTGTTACAGCAGGTAATGAGTTTACCATAAATATAATTTATTTTTTATTAAGACTTAACAAGTTAAGACTTAAGCAAGTCACAGTTGTGCAGATGTGTACTGTGCAGTACCTCTCAGTGGAGATTTCACTGGCCTCCCAGCTCCCAGAGAAGGGGAAGTGGCAACTCAGGGTAAGTGTGAAAAGAAACATGTAGGAGAAAGTTGTTCCCTGGGTGGTAATGGCCTTTTTTCTCTCTTTTCCAGCACAGATGCAGTACTTTGTTAGAATTATCTTAATAATGAATAGCCTATACTGCTTGTTTTCCACTATATTGTTCTCTTAAATCTCCACTGTGATTTATGTATGCATATACACACACAAGTCACCACAAAATTTTTGTTAACATTGCTGTCAGCTGAAAAGCGTTATGGCTGCCTCTTGTTATTAACCACACGAAAACTCGATTTTTGGGCTTCTTGTTCAAATTCCAGAATGCCAGTTTGCACGCCCAGTTTTTGAAGGAGTATGAGACTGGCTACAAGTGAGACCAACAGAAAGCCAAACTTCTCACCGTTGCTGATGTGTTTGATACCTGATCCAGCTACTGAATTAGTGATGACAAAACAACTTTGAAATAGTAGTAAACCTGAATGAAGGCCTAAATTATATATGATGCCACTAGCAAAAAAGCTCCCTCTTTCTGGACTCTCCTGTTCCCTGCTGCTAGTGTTGACTATGCTGAGTCTTTCAGCAGCTCTCTTTTTCACTGCAGATGGAGCACAAACACTTCTAAAAGTTGCTATTCATGCCCGTAATGATGCTCATAACCCAGCCACTCACATCAGGAATGCTGTAGTATGAAAGTGTAATGCCACTCACTGTCATGTCTCTGTTCAAATGACATCTTGGTCATTAGCTAGTCCCAACATCATAATTCTGGGGCAAACGTCTATATTTTCCTCTGCCTAATGAGAGGCTTAAGGGAGAAATTCTGTTACTACATTGCCAATACAAACTAATCGCCTCTTCCCTGAGGCACTTACTAATAGCTTTTCAGATGAGAGGAAAGAAAGTCTGCCCTGTGCTAGCTTGGTTTTTCAAGATATTTTAATAACAAATAATTTATCTTTTACCAGAGTAGCCATCAGGGACAGAGATATAAAAATATTGCTTTACTCCTTGGCCAATTTTGAATATGAAACTGGTTAAAAATTAGGAATTTATTTCAACAGCTATAGTGTACTGAGAAGTAAATATATCCTCAAGCCATTACAATGCTCAGAGGGGGCAGATGGCTGCCAGTGACAAAGGTCTGTGACTTTGATACATGCACCCTTGTTTAATGGCTCTGCAGAGAAATCTGGAAGATTTCACAACACAAAAATTCTGCCTCTCAAGCCTCATCAAGCCCCTCAGACCACTCTGTGCCAGGAGGGAGTGAAGTTTTCTCCTGAAAACTTTGATCCTTTCTCTCTCTTCAGTCTTTCTGATACCCTACAGGGTTGTGTGAAGGAGTTGGAGATGGACTGCCAGGCCTGACTGCAGGCGGTGACAACTAATGGAAGAGACCTTCCCTGAACTGCTCAGGGCTGATGTCTGGGGCCAGGGGCTAGCTCTTTCAAAAGTCATAGTCAAAAGCAACTGGGAATCCAGGCCCTCAGGCCTGGATTTGGTGAATAAGAACTGTGTCTAAGGTTGCCTGGTGGGAAAATGAGGGGGCCAGGTGGGACATGGCATCTTCTGAAGTCAGGTCCTTGGTGAAACTGGTGCTACACACAGGCAAGAAATGTTCTTTAAGGGAGGGGAAGGGGGACCTGTTACGCTCTCAAGTGACAGTATTCCAGGGCTACTGTGGCAAGTAAAGCAGAAGTAGCAGGAATACATATTAGCGTAGCAACTGACTGGAGCACGGGACAAGTTGCCACCTTCCCCATGGCTTTGTGGTTGGTCACAGCAAATGCAAGAAGGTGCGCGAGTCTGCTCACCAAGACTGAGATCTTCCTTGACTGCTTTGGCAGTAGCGCCCAGGAAGGTGCCTGCAAGGAAAGGCGGTCCCTCTTGCAGCAGTAACGGGGCAGCAGACAGAGCAGGCACATCCTGCGTGGCCCCAGCCCTCAGCCACAGTACAGTCCTGTGACTGCCTCTTGCACACGCAGAAATCAGATGGGGAAGGGAAGAGCAGCTCTTGGGCGGTTCCCTGCCCCTCATGCTCCCAGCTCTGCTGTGGCCAGAGCTGAAAGGCACCAGCACCTCTGCCAGCTGCTCACCCCCCCAGGACAAGGGTGGCCAGCAGGGTCCTGCTCTCCTGCGCAGGAGCAGCGGAGCCACAGGCACAGTCTGTGCGATGTGCAAGGGTGCTGTCCCGGGGAATTGTGCTTGGGACCATCCCTAGGGGAGCTTGAATTTATTAGTGTTGATGCAGCTGTGCTGTATCGCTCTTCAGCCTCCCACAGCTTCTCCTCAGCTTCTGGAGTTACACAAGCAAGCCTCCTTCTTCTCTCCCCCTGCATAGCCATATGCAAATACTGAAGGTATGTGAGGGTACTCTTCAAGACTCTTGGGACTCTCCCTCCTTGAGTCGTGCTGTCTTGAGACATTGTGGTAAAATTGAGATTAATGATAATTTTTCAGGGATTTCTAACAAATACAGTTTGTCGGGGGGAGTATTTGAGGACTCACATGGGCTGCTGAGATGCTCTGTCTCTCAGAGGAAAGTACACTGCTCTTTAAAGCTGCAAGATCATACCAGTAGGGTGTTGTGCAGGATCTAGTAGCTATGAAGGACAGCAGCTAAGAACAGAGCACAGCAAGGTTGTGTGTCTGGACTCAGGAAGTATCTGGTCTCCCTGCTTCTTCTGTGACTAACCCCAGCTTTTAAGTGAAGAACTGTAGTTCTCCCTAACTTTTTAACCTCAAAACATTACAGACATAACCAGTGACTAACTGGCTTTAAATAGTTATCATCGTCTTGCACACGTATACTCCAGATCTTCATCCAGGGGAAAAAATAAATCACCTTTAGCTGAAATCCACATCCTTTAGTGACAGATTTAAGGCAGAGCTAGCTCTTGCTGCCGCCTGTAATGTGCCTGGACCTGGACCATGCACGGAAATGAAATTTAACTGGAGCAAGTATCACACTACCACAGCTGAGCCATTCCTAAGACTGGTAACAGGCACCACCAGTGCTAGCACTGTGCTTTGTAAATAAACCTGCTTGCTAGCAACTGCTATATAAATCGCTAATGCAAGACACACTGCACAGCACAGATAAAGCTTCAGAGGCAGATCTTACAGAGCAGCCAACAGACACAAGCAACAGCTGCGATCCCCTTTCAGTTGCTCCCCTAATCAGATTAGAAAGTCCATGCTAAAGTAGTGAAGACGTGACAGACTGTGTGTCTGTCTTCTGCCTTTGCCTACTAGTTTAAGCACATTGTGAAGTTTTGCATACCTCTCTTCAAAACACCAGGTTAAGTATAAAGTTACATCTATGGATCTTAATTCTTTAAGTTCTCCCTACGCAGAATTGATATGCAAAAGTGGTAATATTCACAAAGGACAGACATTCAGAGTTACCATGTAAATAAAATAGAAACTTTGTTAGTGTGTAAGTAGACGTTATTTCTTAAGATACCTCTGAGATATCTGACTATAGTGGTTGAAAGCATGATCATTCCAGGCTGTTCAGAAAGACCCTTTGATCCTGTTAGGTGCTGGTAGACTGCAGTCCAAGCACGTGCTGCCGACAGCATGATTTTCCAAGGTGATGTGAGCTTGCTTTGTCCCTCCGGGTGAAGCCCAGCCCCTGGCCTGTGAGCCCAAGTGGGACTGCAGCAGTTCTAACGGGGTCACAACAGGGAGGGTCATCTGGTAGTCAGGCTCATATTTTCTATCATAGGCAGAAAATCTCTGTCACTGATTGAAAGAGGAAAAAAGGAAGGCTGGGGCAGGGGTTGGAGGGAAAAGGAGGCTGCTATTCATATGATGAGTGGCCTTTGGTGTGCAAAGATCTCCCAGGTCACAAGAAACTGGAAGGATTAGTTCCCCTGAAATGCCCCATGGATGCAGGAGATTGGGAAAAACCCGACACGACAATATGTGGAAGAGCACATCAGTGCTGAGGGAAGGTGTCAGTAGCTGAAAGAAGGCATGCTCTACATGCGTAGGGCATGGCCAGTCATTGCACACTTCATACAAGCCCATGTGAGCTGATGCAAACAATTCTGTATGTTCTAAGTTTCACTGGAAACATTGGTCTCCATTATGTAAGATTCCAGCTCCAGATTGGTCTTTTTTTTAAAAATAAAAATGCAGGGCAGCTTGAAATCCAGCTTTGCTATAAGAAGCTGCAAATCGTTAATGTTCAGTGCTCTGTGCAGATGTTATCAGTGCCTATAACTCATCTTTTCAGCCATCATGGTAATGGGACATAGTAATGTCCCACAAGTTATGTGTTCTTTCCTATGGCTGAGAAGATGATGTCAGTAACTTTGAGAATAAAATGCTCCATAGACGTCCTGGAAAATCCTGATCAAGCAGATGTCTACAAAGCCCTTTCCCTCTGTGAAATCCTTTGAAATAAAAATTTTTAAAATTGAGAGCCTCGGAGGGTTCTTTGGATGATGTTTCCCCGTGGAATCCAGTAAAGCAGCATCTGCGTTTTTCTGAGAAGGTTTTCAGGTGAAGTGAACCATAAGATTGCTCCCAAGTAAACATTCATCTTTACCTAGAAATGGCCTCATTACTCAGCAGGTCATACATTCATTACTGGTTCTTGTCTCGAGAGCTTGCAGAGTCACCTGGCGTCTCGTCTAAGTGTTTTAGCACTGGTAAAAATGGGTATTAATGATTGGCCCTAATAGGGCCACATTGTACGATTTGATTTGAATGCCACAGAGTAACTGGGCCATCTAGAGTTGACCTGCCCGAAAATGTCAGCGCAGCATGTGACTATTGAGAGACTTAGGGGCTGCTGTTTCGATTAGTCATTTTATGGCTCTGTCCCTAAATCCATCCATTCAGCCTTGTTTTTGGCTTCAAGCCAATACCAGCTGCTCAGGCTGGGAACTGCCTTCTCTTAGGAAGACCAAAGGAAATGTTGATTTGTGCTGTGTCTATTATTTGAACCAAAGATCAGCAGGGGAGACTTTCTTCCAATCACAAGTGAATTCGAGGCTGGGGGTGACAGGTAGGCCACCGCTGTAGCTTATAATGACTCTAGTTGAATCCCCAGCTGCATACTTTAATTGCAAGTTAAATTAAGATATTGTACAAAGAGGGTTCCAAATGTAGGTGTCTTCCTTTCTTAAAATAATCCTTAAAACGCAGTCACATGCCTAAAAACCTGTGATGTGGTAAACTTTTCTGTCAAGCCATGACAGGTACTGATGGGCTATGCAGTATTTGAATGCAAATCTGACTCCAGCTTTGACATTAGCAAGATGCCGTCTGTTGAGGTAGCCGTCACTGGAGTCGTCACTGTTATTCAGAAGTGTAGCTGCACATTAGATTAAATATAGCGATCACAATTATAAATAAAGTGAGGTGGTAACCAATTGCAGTGTCTGATTTCAGAAAAATTTGGTGGTCTCCAGTTTTCATCAATGATATCCATATAGTCTGTGGCTGATTACAGGATTGTAGGATAATTCAAGTTGGAAGGGATCTTCAGAGGTCCCTAGAGCAACCTCCTGCTCAGAGCAGGGTCAGCCATGAGGTCAAACCAGGTTACACAGGATTTATCAGGTTGCTTCCATGTGCATCAGTCTCTGCAAGAGTTTTGTGCAGCTCATCCTTCGTTTTGATGCTTGCCCTCTCCTCCTTTCCTCCTGCCCAGTCTGGGGATCACATACAGATGCTACACTCAGCAAGGCAGTCTCCTAAGTTTGCACTAAAATGTTTAATATATGAGTTAGCAAAATACTGGAAAACACAACTCAAAATGCCTCTGTGCTCATTCATACCTAATTAAGTAAGTTCAGTTCATCCTTAGTTTTGATTCTTGCCTCACCACCTTTTTTCAGGCTTAGATAGGATCTCACACAGTAGCTTTCAATTTCTGCAGTGAAAAGTGTTTAGAAAAATGTACTGTATTTATTGGCATGTAGCTGTCACTTTAATATGAATGTCTCAAAAGAAATATTTTTTCTTTATGCAGCATAATTATATTTCTGAGCTGCACATTGGCAGCAGGTCTGGAGCAATTGACTTGACAGCTCTTTCACATGTGGCTTTTTTTATGTCCTCAGATGCAGACTTCCAGTTTATTTTCTATGTGATCAGCGGTGTCTGTTGTTCATACCGCAGTCCGGCTTACCAGTTGATTACAGAGTTGTATGAATTTGCTAACCTATTTCCACCGGAGCCTGCCACATCATTAATTTTCCTTGGAAAGATCTTAAACAGATGGTTTTATACTCTTAGGCACTTCAGAGAGTTACCTCCATGTTGTGGTTTAACCCCAAATTGTAACCCAATACCACGCAGCCGCTCGCTCACTCCCCCCCTCCCTGTTGGGGTGGGGAGGAGAATTGGAGAGAAAGGAAAACTCGCGGGTTGAGATAAAAACAGCTCACCAGGACAGCAAAGGAAAAATATGAAAATATATTAATAATGATAATAATGGTAATATATACAAGGATAATAGAATATATAAAACAAACGATACACAATTTCTCACCACCCGACGACCGATACAGCCCGTCCCGAGCAGCAGGCAGGGAGCAGGGGTATCCCCCCCCAGCTATCCCAGAACAGCAAGTTCCAGGGAAAGCAGGTGAGGGAACAAACAGCCAAACAAACGAAAAACAAAAAGGTAAAAATAGGGAAACAAAAAGCAACCCGAAGGGAAGCTTAAGGATTAAGGGAAGTTAAGGGTCTAAAAGCCTCAAAAGCCCAAAAGCCTAAAAGACCTGTGGCCCACCGACTGACCCTCGCTTATATCGGGCATGATGTCTATGGTATGGAATACTCTCTTTGGCCAGTTTGGATCAACTATCCTGTCTCTACCCCTCCCAAGTTTTGCATCTGCACGTTAGCAGAACCTGGAAAACAGCAAAATGTCCTTGGTGGTTCAGCAGCAACCAGCAACATCAGTGTGCTATCACCGTTGTTCTCACACTAAAGCCAAAACACAGGAGCTGCTGAAAACAAAACTAACTCCATCCCGGCCTAAACCAGGACACTCCATTTATTAAGCTACGGATGGTACATCTTTAATGTGGTACCAGCAGAAACATTTCCAAATCAACACCAATCCTTCCTGTGTGTGCGGGAATGGATCTTTGAACAACCTGGGGAAGCCTCTCCCCACTGGAGCAGCCTGGATGCCCCCCCCTCCTGCCTCATAGAGCTCGGCTCCTGGCTGCCTGCAAACGGTAGTGCTAATGCTGGAAGTTGCCAATGCTGGAAGTTAGGAGAAAGCAGTCAGACAACTTCTTTTGCCTGTTCTTCAGCTTCTGTATACCAAGCACACTCCCTTCTTGGCTTCAAAGTATGACTCAGACCTATGTGAGGAAATATTTCAAGATCCTCATGAGTCTTAATCATTATCCTCCACCAGACATCAGGGAGCTTTCAAAGTTTTTCAGAGGCAAAACTCCAGTTCCTATCCATCCACTCAGGGCTAATTAAAATATGATCTGGACAAGACCAAAATACACCTAGAATGACTTAGCACAGGAAGAAAAATTGATAGCAAGACAACTTCTGTGAAACATTTCCTGCTCTGCAGACCACAAACGTTCAGAGCTGACGTTGCCAACCTTCTCCACAGTAACTTTAATAAGCCATCCCTTTGTCTCTGTGCTTGTCAGGAATGTCTTTAAATGATGAGGTTGCCTTGAATATCTGTCTACAGGCCCCACAAGGCCATTTTGAACAGCCAAGGCTGAGCTGCACTGGTGGCTTGCGCGTAACTTTGCTGCGTCCTGCTGCAGGCCGGTATGGAGAGGTGTGGTAGATGAGCCGTTGAGCAAATGAAGACTGCCTTTGCCACCATTCCCTGAAGACAAGAAACGTCAAAACAGCATCCAGGAAAAAAGCACGGTTGCTGAAACAATTAATCTACAGGAATTGCGTTCAACAACAGGGTGTCTGAGGGATAAGATTTTTCTTTAATTTGAGTTAGGAAGAGGTTTTTTGTCTTTGCTTGTTGGTGAGAAATCAAAAATTACACATTTTTACGGATACCTGAGAGACTTGCTAGTCATAATAGAAATCCTTACATAAAATCCAGCTTCTACTAGCATTTAAAAAACTATTCAAAGTGAAACAATCTGCATTATTCCATACAGGTAAAAAAGATATATAAATCACACAGGATTCAAGCTGAAATCTCATTCTGGTGACTAATATAATTGTTTCCAGAAGAAGCCCATACATAAGACGTATGATAACAGAAACATAACTAATCATTTTCAAAACCTGTAAATTGTAGAGACTCCTTTCCCCCCCCTTATCTGTTTCACCAATGCCATCACAAAGTTATCACCCAGCCAGCAGAGGAGGTAGCACTGCAGCAAATATGTGCAAGGAATTGGGAAGCAGATACTATGATAAAATGTAATTATGCTACATAAAAAATACATTTCTTTGGAGACATTCATATTAAAGTGACAGCTACATCCCAAGAAATACAGCACATTTTTCTAAATGCTTTTCTAATGTGGAAATTGAAAGTTACTGTGCAAGATCCTATCTAAACCTGAAGAAAACAGGCTCGATTTCCAAACTAGCTGATGAGCGTATGTAGCAGTTTTCCAGTTTGTTCTGTAGAATTGTAAGATTCTGGCATAAAAGAGCAAAAATGAAAGATGTCTTCAGTAGCTCTTGGGAGAAGCTGGTGTGAGAGCCAAAAAAGGGAAATAAGGGAAAAGCTGTGCATTCCTGATGTGAGCTCTGGGCTTTTTTCTTTGGAGTCTGACTGGTCAAATTTCATACTTTCTACCTGATCCTTCATCTTAAGGTACAAGTTGCTAAACCCAAAGGCTTCAAAAAGCAATAGATGAGTAAATTATGCCTTCAGCTGTGGAAGTTACGTGATATATTCAATTATATGAAGTTACAGCCTGAGCTGACTAGTTGACAAAAATACATTTTTTTTAAGGCTTTTCCTTGGGATTTTTTCATGGAACTGAAGATGTTTGTTTCTTTTTTCTTTAGGCATCTGATAATAAAAGGCTTCAGAAAATGTTCACCAAGAGAATAATGACTATTTGGAATTTTCATTTTCCTTTTGAATGATCTTTTCAAGGGAGACTCACAAACATCTTACCAAAACTCTTCCCATGATTTCTCTTGGGGGAAGGTTCATTGCTGCCTGTGCTGCCTGTACACGTTTGTTTGTGTTTGGCTCTTTAGGGAACTAAAGCTGCACAGACCGATTTCAAGGATACCTTGATGACTGATAATGCCTGAATATCAATACATACTGGTCTGATTTAGTTTTTTTGTCTTTACACTTAAGGAAAGAAGCAGATATAAAAACCCCAAACACTATGAACTCATGAACATTTAGTCTGTTGTGAACATTTGGGTGCATTCAAGAAAGGACATCGGAGGAGTGGGCTCATACTATGTTTGCAGGATGTTATTTTGTTGGAATCCTCGTCAGTCCTTGATGCTTCAGAGAATGCAAAGACATCAGCTGGGATCTGAGGGCTTTGTCATACCTAGAGCTAAGTGATTAATTTGAATTTTGGAAGGATTTTCTTGCTCGGTCATAGCTTCCAATGACACCTCTGCTTCAATGCCAGTGTAAAGCATTTCCACCTTCCACATGCAGCCACTCATTCCCATCCCATTGTGCAGCCCCTTCTTTGAGTTTGTCCATTCTTTCCTGGAAATAGCTAGAAAAAAAAATGTTGCTTTTATCCTGCCCCGTTTTCCTGTTCTGCTGTAGAGTGCCGCACCATGAAAATCCGTGTCAGTGCAGCTGGGTGGTGGGAAGTAACGGGATGAGGTCTCCAGTACTGCCACAGGTTTATGTCAGGGATACGAACTCAGACAAGCCCTCCCTCAGCAGAAAAAAGGGATTTCAAAATGGCTTGCCCTAACGGCTGCTGCTGCTGTGATGCAGCCGAGCAGGACCTCAGATATGTGGCTGGACCAACGGTTGCAGGAAGCCCCAGAATATGCTTCTGTTCCCCAGGAGAGGATTTGGATTGGCATCCGTAGCCATGTGGGGGAAGGCAGGGGCAGGTGCAGTGGCTCTCAGCTCGGAGGGCCGTGCAGTCGTGGGGGGACTGGAGCCGGGAACCTGCCTTGCTTGCTGCGGGCAGGCAGGAACCTCCCAGCGACCCGGCGAGGCTGGGAAGAAGCTGGGAAGTGCAGTGATTCTCAGCTCTCAGGAACTGCCTCCAAATATCATCCCTAATTTCTTAAGCCTTGCTTGTCTGTTCAATAAACTCATTTTATTCAGCCTTAAAGTGTATCTAATATTAAGATCTGTTTCAGGTGCAGAAGATAGCACGTCCCTGAAGTTGCCTTACTTGGGGAGGCATGATTCTGAAACAGAAAAGCCGGCTCCTCTCCGTCACCAGGTGCATCTTGCTAAGTGCAAAGGTTGATTTGCAACCCAGGAAGCTGAGGTATTGGTCAGAAAGAGGATAAAATGGCCAATTTCCCATCACTAGTGGCAAGGCCATGGCTAACATTTTGCGTTCTGGGGGTCTGGCTTATCCATGTCCTGTTTCTTTTCTATGTCTGCTCTAGTGCTATTATAATGGTGATTTCTGGTACTTGATTAGTGACTCGGTGGCTTTAAAATGGGGCTTTTAACTACAGTGATGCTATACTATAATCTAATTGAAAATGTTTTAATTCAGACCTGAATTATGTTGGCTTTTTAACTCCACCTCTGACTAAAATACTTAATGCAATAAATGGGCACTGAAATATCATGCACAGCCAATTTAGAAGTATTTTAAATTGAAAAAAATTAGAGCTAATTGAACATGAAATATCTTTCAGCCATTTGAAGTAACAGTTCAGATGTACTGAATACCAACCCCCTTCCTTCTCCCAAACACAAAAAGTATTTGTTTCTTTTAAAGATCAAAATGTCATGAATGTGCCTTTCAACCACATTTGTTAAGAAGCTCACTGAGGGGTGGTTAGAAAGAAACACAAGTTTTAAATGTTCTTCATTGTTTACACTGCTCATTGTACAGGCTTGGAGCTCATTCACCCCAAATCAGTAAAACAACAATTATTTCCATGACTCACAAGCAGTCAAACAAATATGGAGTGTTTAGGTACTAACCCGAGATTTTATTGCTCCTTAAAATAAAAACGTATTCACAGCTGCTTAAAAAAACACGTTGGTCATAGCTCTAATCATAACGGAGTAGTAGTAATTGCATTCAGGAGCTCAAAATGTTGGCGCAGCAGCCAGCTGTCTCTGCTCTTGTATCCCAGGCTTTGTCTTCACCAGGTACTGAACAAGACACAATAAAGTCTTTCAGTAAAATAAATTAGCCTGACATTGATCACCTCCCTTGAAAGTTAAATAAGATTTAAGGGTTTAAGTAGAGACCTCTACCAGCTTCGTAATTTGAAAACAATTGCTATTAATGAACAGCTTTCTTATGAAAGACACAAAACACTTTTCATTCCCATTGCCTATTCTGTTAATGCAGTAAAAGGCATCTGAAATGTCAAGGATTGGTTTCGTTTAATCAGCATTTGTACTTATTCATCTGTTGAGAGATTTAGTAAGGAGCAGTCTCTTGTTGGCCACTCCCTAGAGTGGCACGTATGGGTGATACTGGGCATTTTTGGAAGAGAGATTAGGGAGGCAGCTGTTGCATCCTTTTGACTGTGAAGCCTGAGACAAGACAAATGTGCAGAGACCGTGAGAGGAAAGAACAGCAAAGACAGAAACCCCACCTCTGTTCCTGGTGACAACTCTCAGCTTCATTACAAGCAAAATGCAGGTGTAAAACACTTAACCCTATTAGACTTTCAGTAGTCTCACAAGCTCATATGGAGCTTTTAAGGTCATCCATCTTATGGGCTTCTGTGTCACAGGCTCCCATCTGACTGGCAAAAGATACAGACTAGGGCATGCTCAGAAGAAGAAAAAAAAAAAAGTAGTAACATAATAAAGACAAAAGATCTGTGAGGAGGAGGGCGACTCAGATCTCCCACCCTGCTGAGGACACAGCTGTCTCCACACGAGCTGGCAGCATCTTGCTGACGCCAGTGGCCAGTTCTGGGTGGCTTCGTTTGACCACTGACTCCGCCCCAGTCTGGGACCCCCCCCATGCTGGAGAAGGCCACCTGGGTGTCCAGATCTTGGGGCCCAGTGACTTCTCCAGAGTGTACCAGGTACCCCACCACCACATTTTACATACATGCCTCAGCACGTGACATCAGCCGCTGCAGCATTCTTAGCAAGGCTGGTATAAAGGGGACAGCATGGAGGTAGCACCTCTCACTGACCTCAGCTGGATGAGGTCTTTCAGCCACGTTTGCTTTCTGTTTTACTACTAGGCATGTTAGTTTGGCCTGCAATCGTAACATGGTTTTACAGCTCCCAAAGGTGGTGTCTGAGGAATGTCTGAGAGTACAAATCCTGCTAGAGACTGATTTTTGGCAGAGTAAGCTAGTCCCATGCAGGCTGGGCCATGCTGCCTTGGGGGGAGCCCTGGAAGAAAACGTCCTCTGAAACATGCCTAGGTTTTGCACTGGAGAGGTCTGGTCCAGAACAGAGGCTGGCAGCAGGTCAACAATTGCCCAGTGTGGATGGCAGGTGGTTCATCAGCCCCATTTGGTCCCTGGCACCCTCTTATTAAATGATACAAGTATTTCCAGTGAATCCCAAGACTCAACATCCAGGATAACAAATCTATGCCATTCCATTCACATAGCCTCCTGCTTTATGCACTGAACTGAATTTCCTAAAAAGGGAAGAATGGCTTCTCTGTGTTTTTCCTGCCAAGGCATAGCTGTATTTCAGCATACGGCTTTCGCCCATAGATTTTCCCATCTTGCAATTACCCTGTTTGATGGATGTGAACTCAGGCTTTGGCTTGGATTAATTCTATGTTATCTATCTGAAACATCTTTGCTGTTAAAAATAAAGTCCTGTACCATTTGACTCCAGTTCCTACATATGTCTTAAAGTACTAGCTCCTTCCACTTTATCCAAGTATCAGCAAAAATAAATGGTCTGAAATACCTAATACTGTTCAGCTATAAGATAATCTCACTTTGTATCCCTGAGCTCATTCTCTTTAAGTCAGCATGGAGGGAAGAAGGGTGGGAGATTTTGGATCCTTGCCAGGGTCCCTATTAAAGACCAATTTATTTTTCATTATTTAACAGACAATGTTGAAAATACAAATACCAGTGGGATAAAAAACGGTTTATGTAAGTAGCAGTGGGAAAACTCTGTGGTAAACCAGAGGTGGGACTAATCCCTTAACAGAGAGTAGTGAGTAATAGCAGCTGAGTCAGACAGAGCAAGGTCTCACTGGGTGCTGAGTACGTCCGTGAGGAGCTGAGCGTTTCTGCTCCCGTGACAGTGGTCACTACAGGCAGGCAGGACCTACGTGAGCAGTGAATCCTTTGTGCGCTGGAACCTATGAGGATAATAAGGACTAATAAAGGCAATTTGGAGAAGACAAGACAAGTGAAGGGACTGCTTGAATTTCTAGAGAAAACTGACCAAGTGTCTTTTTAGCTATCTGTGTAATTAGAATTATCACTGAGCAATGTATTGCCGGGGTTAATAATACTCCATGGCAGTTCAGCAAAAAAGAAAGAGAATCATCACTATGCATTTATTTAAAAAGGCCAGATAACCTGTTCAAGAGTGTTATTAATCCAGAAACGACGTTAGCTAGAACAAGAGACCTATTTCTAATGCTCAATTAAGATCGTGCCACTCAATAGCTCTTGTTAAAGGTGTGCAACATTGGGACAGAGTTAATATGCCATTTCTCAGTGGAGCCATTCACCTTACGGTATCTGCAGCTTGCAGCTTCAAGTTGTTCCTTGTTCTCAGCTTTCCTGAGAAGGCCACATAAATAGAGGATGAGAGGGATGTTGATTCTGAGTCTTTTTCCTAGATATTAACACCGAGGAAAACAAAACAGATGGATAGCTAATGCCCAGGCTGTGCTCTGAGGCTTGCAAAGGGATGTCATCTCCTTTAACATATTCCATTTACAACCTTTTGTCTCATGGGCTGTCCCTGGAAAGCAAAGGTTACCCACTGTGTGATCCCAAAGCACTATCTGATGCTTAATTAGCTGTTGTTCCCTGTTCTTCCCAACAAACCGGGAAGGGCTCAGGCTGTTCTAGTGACTCGCCACTGCCAAAAAGGGGAGATCGTGTTTCCACCCTCTCCCAGCCTCAGCTGCCTGTGCCTGCCCCTGACTTGCAGTGGCTCACTGGGTCCTTTGCTGAGCTGAATCGTCTCCCTGGCTTGGCAGAGGAGTGATGTGACAGGTTAGACAGGTGAAAGGCACAGAGCAGGGTTGGACACATGCTGGAGAAGGCAGAATGAGGAAGAAGAGGCAGAGGAGAAGAGCGGTGTGACTCCAGCCTCAGTCACTAGCACCCTCTGACCGCTCAGCAGAGCAGTCAAAACCTACTTGTTTCTCGGCTTCTTTTATTTTTAGAGGAGAAGGAAACAGCTTTAGACCCTCCCTCCCCCTTATCCCCACCATCATGAGGAGGGGATGATGATGATGAGACGAACAAAACTCACCTGCCGGCCTCAGTTGCTGGCGTGTTTGTGTAGGGTCCTAGCACCTCACCTTAGGTGGTTTGGGGTCTCTGTGCTCCCTGGCGGAGTCCTGGCGCTCGCCTGCCTTCGACCTGCTCCTGAGGCTTGCCCGATCTTGGGGGGATACAGCAAAAGGATGAAAATAAACCATGCTACAAATTCCAGTCAGATGTTCACTTTTAAACGCGGACTTGACAAATAATGCTTTATCAGTATCAATGCACATCAGTGACCACATTGTTCAGTCTTGCATTTGGGAGTGCTTTCCAATTAAAAGCAAATCGCTGAAAGAGACTTTCAAATTGGTTTCATTGAAGAAGAAGAAGAAATGAAGAGAAGCTACTTGAGATCTGACAATAGCTGAAGTGATTTGTAAGCATGAAGCACGCAAGATAACATTTAATTAACAGCAGCAAAAATAGAACATCGCTTTGAATTTACGTAAGTTCTCTTGTTCTATGTATGCGCAATGCCCTTTCTTTAAGTTTTTCCTCTCAGAAAACTGTATTAACCCTCCATTCCTATAGATGATATACCAGTCACAGGTTGGGCAGCATTTCCCTTCCCTTTTTTGCAGATTTCAATACTCACTTGTAGGGTTTGACTTGGGCAGTGTTTTCCAAAAATCTCAATCTGGAATAATTTTCCTTAAAGCAGTGAAAGTGACTGTTTCTGTAGGAGACATTTATTATGGAGATATTTATTATGGCTGTGCAGAAGCTTACTTATCAACTGCTTCCTGAATTTGAAACATCTCTGTGGCTTAATCAAGTAATATCTCCGGAGCACATGGAGAAGCTAGGACGCCTGCAACTCAGGCGATGATCCTGAGTCCCCTGGTCAGCAGAGCCAGATAGGTTTTTGGTCCCACTCGCCTGATCCATTTTGGATGCCTGCTTCAGGGAGACCTGAACCACAGTTCCCAGACGCCACTTCTCCCTGCCGACCAGCGAGGGGGCCCTGACACCGTGGATGGCTCCAATTATGCAGATAATTCAGTGAGACTGATCTTGAGAAGGTCTTGGCTCAGAGCATGTCTCCCAGCCCTGGCATCACTCCAGTGGTCACTACAGATGGGAAACCCCTTCCCACAGCCTCTGCTCAGCACATGGTGTGACGGTATCGCTGCCTGCATCCAGTTCCTATCCTGCATCAGGATGCCAATGTTGAGATGCCACTGAAATGCTCATTATGTTTACACGAGAACCCTCTCCAACCCCTCTGGCAGACTGCCTCTCCCTTCATGTTGAAGCTGGGCAAGTTGCCACTGCCCAGGGACACCATTGCTGCCCATCTGCTTTGAGACTCTGTAATGCTAGGCTGATGCCAGGATCCCACCTACCCGGTGGGATCCGTGGTGCTGGCCAGCGTGCCTGCCTCATTCACTGGTCCCCCAGTTCCCTTGTGATGGAGAGGGTGTTTTAGACCTAGGAAACAACTGGAGGGACTGGATAATGCTGAGCAGCTGGGTTGTGGCCTCTCTGTCCACGGAGTACTCCGGCCTCCGCTGGCCCAGGCCCTGAGCAACTTTGTGCAACTGTGAAGCAAGCACCCAGACGATCTACCAAGGTCCTCTCCAACCAGAACAATTATGTGGGCTGAGGACCACAGTGAGCACACAGCTGTTTTCCGTGGGGCCAGACCCCCTGCAAGGCTCCCAGCGAGGGGCTGGCATTTGCACCTGACCTCATCTCACTGAAGGTAAAGGCTCCCCTTTCTCTTGAACGAAGAATCAGGATTTCTCCGTGGCTGTGATTCCCTCTTTCTCTACTTCATCATGAATCTTCCCACTAGTCTCCCCTGCTGATGTTCTGCTGGAGTTTGAAAACCAGTATGCAATTGGCACACAGCGTGTGCTGTGCCCTCTAGATCAGGCTGCTCCTCTCTTGCTTGTATGGCAAACATACTAGTTTAACTGTGGTGTCCACTTCCATTTTTTTGGTGAAGTTACCCTGCTTTTAGTTTTATTCTAGTTTTGAGTTTTGCAAGCTTACTGCATACTATACTGCACCTCTGTGAATTAGAAAACATCAAAGAAACTATATCGCAATATGAAAAATAGCAGTAATTAATAGTAAGTTGTATAGGAATTAGTGGCTAATCTATTAGTAATCAATAACTAATTACACATAGCAATTAATCAATTGTACAAGATACATGAGCATATGTATGATCTATTGGTGTGATTTTATTATCCAGAGTTAAGAAGTGCACCAGTTTTTGGGATAGTTATTATAAAGTCAGTGGGAGAGCTCCTGGCTTTTCACTGGTGGCGTCTCCTGCATCTGTGTAGCAATATAATCATACTCCTGCATTATGATGAACCAGTCTGACCTTTTCCAGTTGATTTTCCTTTTGCATTTGATGCAATGCAGGCTCCAAAGTCTACTTGACTTCGATGTGTCCTCTGTAAAGTATGCCACTACACACTTGCCAGAACTTTCCTCTCTTGCTCCACTTGTCCCTGCTAAGACAGTAAGAACAACTGTCCAAACAAGCCAAGAGATGGGAACAAACTCTGATGGATCACATTCCTGAATTAAGATGGTTTGGAATAAGAACAAGCTAAAACCACTGGGGCAAATCCCCCAGGATTCAGTCTAGCCCATTCTTCATTTGAGATTGGATCACCTAAACAGCATTTCCACTGCATCCTCAGCTCCCCAGAAAATTGTACCATCCACTGACAGTAGAGATTGACAGCTCAGACGGGCTGAGAATGAACAGGTTTCTTATTTCTGTAATCCCCATTATCTGTGTTCAAACCAACCAAATTATGATAGTAAACACATAGCAATTTCCATGTTTTGTGAAGAATCTATTTCTAAAATAAAAAATATTATATTGGAACAGGTAGGGTTGATACTGCTGTAGTGACAAATGGATCAGCCAAAACCAATCTCCTTCCAAAGATAGCTACATGTTTTGATGTAATGAGATGATAAATGTGAGCGTCAGCTGCATTAAGAATGGACTCTATTATGCAGGGATGGCTCTGTAAAGCTTCCCAGATTTACTTCTTCTCTGCCTCTTATTTTGAGGATTCAGCTCTTCCTGCCTCTAAGCTGGTCTTTTCTAGTTTTCATGATCTCCGCTACTTAAAGGAACCCAGTGTACCTTAACAGGAGTCTTTTTTTCACCAGTAATGACAGTACTGTTGCTTCTCAAAGCTTCAGCTCAACCCAGGAGTTTGCAGCAGCGTGAAGACGCAGGATCTTTTGTATGATAAGAAACTGCCTACACATTCCCAAAGGTGAGGCTGGAGCTTGACTGATTAAACAGTCAAGGACCCTATTTGGTTATCTCTTCATTTGGGACACTTCATTTTGGCTTCCAATTAATTGTTGTATCTGGCGGGACTGAAGGAGAATTTACTATAACTCTAAAATTAAATTATGGCAGAGGTAGAAGCATGTATTATCAATCTTCTTTGCCTTGTAAAAAAGCCAGATTTCCAAATCAAAATATTTTTATAAGAAACCAGAAATTTGGGTCTGTGTTCAGACCTCCTCCAAGAGGTGCCCAGTCTAAAGCTCTGTTTACTACAGCACCTAAATTTGAGGGAGATGATTGAAACCAAGAGCCACCTAGAGATGTTGCTCATTTTGTCATGTCTTGTAGTATCCTCACAGAAGCTAAAACAAAGTGCTTTGAACCTGCATGTTGTGTTGTCTGCTGGATGTAGTCCTTGGGCCCACAAAACTCATCAGAAGAGTATCTTTTCCTTGTAAATATAGACTGCTTAGTTCAAAAGCTTGTGAAACCTTCCCAGAGAGGTTAGGTTTTAATTGTTTCCCCACATACCCAGCTCCATACTGAAGGGCTTTTTGGGATCTGCAGACTCCTTGTCCAGCTACTTCTGATGTCAGGAGGTGCCTGGTTTGGCTTGCAGTTGGTGGCAGCTGCAGGCTGTGGAGCTGCATATCTCCAGCTCCTGTTGGGCTAGGCACCTTGTGCGACTTCTCACCACCAGAAGTGGTTTGGGACAGGGGGCAGCGAGGTAGGATCAGCTGAGACTCTCAGCAAGTTCTGCCATCAGCCTAATTGAAGCTCTGACATCTGAAAAAGATGTCAGAAGGAGTCATCGTCACCCAGCTTTCGTGTCTGAGTTCAGCCAGCTCTGCTGTGCTGGAGGTATTTGCCGATATCTGTCAGTTAATGAAAGCTAAGTTTTCCAAAGACAGAATAATTGTTCTTCAGACAAATTGTTATGATCTTTTATCACCTGCCGTTGTGATGATTCTGTAATTTTTATTTTTGTTGTGTGATAAATAGTCAGTCATACCCTTTACTATTGCCTCAGATTGTTTTAATAACTGATCTTTACATAGTGTTTTATTTAAATAGATGCCAGTGCCTGCCTGTAGCTGCATGTGTCCAAGGTGTGTGCAGTGGCCAGTGGGCCCTGATGGCCAGACTGGATGATAGGGCAGCTTCTGCTGCTCTCATGCGCTAAGGAGACCCCTCCCCAAGCACCTCTTCACCACCAGCAGTGGGAAGTGTCCCAGAGCAGAGGGAGGCTCAGCCTGGACATCTCCCGTGAGAGAAGAGCCGAGATCACCCTCGCTTGACAACAGTTTGGTCAGACTCACCATGAGTGCTGGGCAGCAGGAGGCTGTAACGCTGTAGTCTCCTGCTGTGGGCTTCAGGAACCTAGGCAAAGCAGAGCTGGGGATGTGACAGCAGGGAAGGAGGAGAGCTAGGGGGCTGTGCCTCTGAGTTTGAAGACCAGAAGATGTTTCTCCTCCAGCTCTGGGGGTGTCAGCTCCTGGCATGAGGTGGTGCTGCCAAGCACCGTGCTGCTTTAGGAAACCTCCAACCACTGGCCCCAGGGTGGGACTGTGTGTGGTGGGACATCCGTGAGCAACGTGTCCTGCATGAAACGGGCATTATGTGCTTGACCTGGAGGACACACTTGGGTCCTTCAAACTGCTGTGTGAGTCCCGATGAGGGGCACTGAGTACCAGTGTATAGACAAAAGGCAAATTTTGGTTATAAAACTGCTTGCTTTCCTGTGAGGGGCAAAGTTATAAAAAAACTATTAGTCAACACTGTAATTGATGGTTTGATGGTAATTTGCAGCAGCACGGTACCATGAATATCAATTTTATTCAAAAGAACAGATAATGAAAACTTTTCATTTTGTAGTGACTCACGTGTAATACACTGCATTTCCTTTAATAGGAAATGATGTGCGTACAAAATCCATAGTTGCTATGATTAGTTGTTGCTGATCTTTAAAGATAAGAAGCAAAGTGGGGGAAAAAGTGAAAACTGTGTCAATTTATCAACAAGAAAGTTACTCAGATACCAGAAGTAATGAGGCTCTGAATAAAAATGACTATAATGAATCACTTCCTTGAAGTATAATTTAGCTTGTGTTTAGAACTGAGTAAGTACAGCTTTGAGGTCCTAAGAAGTGTGCGTTTCATGAAGGCAACTGAAATTTCTTTAAGCACGTAAAAATTGGTTTGGTCCCTGTTACATAATTGGTGCTGCATATATTCCAGTGCGGGATAACTGAGTTCGGAGCCTTTTGTACCCCATGTACACAAAATAATGTGGTCCCTGTAGGTAGCATAAAATTCACTTGGTGTGTGAAGCCAGTGCAGTGTGATGGCCCTGGAGATGTATTTTAAATTTGCAGGAGCAGATATTCAGTGGGAAGCAGGCTATATGATCAAGCACCTAATGTGTTCTGCAAATCTACTTTCCTTACTATTCAGCCTCCGGACGACTCCTTCCTAGCTATCAATCAAAACTCCACCACAGAGGAAGCAGGATATAATTTCGTAGAATCAAAGTTAACAGAGCAGGTATTTAGAAGACGTTTCAAAAGTCGTTTAGACCGCCGTTCAGAAAGACGACACTTGTCTTGGTCTGACCACTAATTTTCATTGTCACTCGTGAAAGATAAAAATCAACATTAGTTTAGCAGAACAACTCTAACTTAAAAAATTGTTGCATATTGTTATGGGGAGTTGCACATTGCTGCCAAGAAGTCTGTGATTTTTTGCCACTGCTTTAAGAACAAAGAATCTAGTTTTGGGAACAGACGGTCACTTCACAAAGCAAGAAATCATTGTAACATCTCACTATCGTCAGTCTTTCTAAGTTACAATTGTTCTGCTGAGTTTTTACCTCCAAAGGTAGCAATTCTAACTTTAATAAAACATTTCTACTGCACCCTTACTTATTGAAAATAATCCTTAATTTCTGGACAGCTTTTTTGCTCTTAAAAATCCCAAAGAACTTGAATGAGTCTGTATCTATTCCTATATCAAGACCTATTTTACACGGCTCTTGGCACATGCTCTAAGTTGGTAGGTCCCATAACAATATTCCCCTTTCCATTGCCAGAAAACTCTTGACAAACATTATTTTAGCTGACTGTTTCTTTCAAATGCCCAGGGGCACTTCTATAGGGACAGGTGCTCTAGCTTTTTTCCCAGTACCCCTAGAGTATTTCCATCTTCTCTTCTGGGTAGTTTCAACAGCATAGACTTACCACTGCAATGGTTATTAATTTATTTCATTTATAACTGGTAAAGATGGAAATTACATTTAAGCTGAAGATTTATTGCATGGTCTTTAAGTAGAAGACTTTTAATCGTTAAAACTTAATTAAGGTGGGAAATTCAGCCTCCCTCTGGAGCAACTCACTACATTATTTTTTCTGAACAGCCACCCTGGATTTCATGTTAGTATAGAAATGCAGGAGTTGATTCACGTCCTGTATCCTTCTGTCTTCCGAGATTCCAGTAAGAATTGCTGATTTTTCCCTTTCCCTGCAAAGAACAATTTTTAATGCTAGGTTCCTTTGTAGTTTTTGTGGTGCTGAAAAGTTTTTCAGTCATTGCTTGAGTGTTAGCTGATGAATCAGTTCAAGTTCAGTGGTTTTCTTTCTAAATCTAGCACGGTGATCCTGTGCTGTGTAGTGCTGTTGTGGTATCACGCCACCTTGTACATCGCTTCTCTAGGGTAAAGTCAGTGGTGATGCCAAATCAAAAAGATGAAGAAAAGTGGTTCATTCTCTGACATCAGAGTCTGCAATAAGCCTGTCACTCACATCTTCTCCTGACAATTTTGTGGATTTTAACGTTAATTGTGAGTTTTGGTGGTTTTGCCTACAATGACAGATGTCAGGGCGTCTAAATCCTTGACATACAATTTCATCTCAAAGCCAACATTTCCATACAGTGCCTCTTCAAAGACTTGTTCCATTTTTATTGTTAGGAGCTTGATTTTTTTTTAATTCTTAGGAGGCTTTCCAGCTCTTGTAAGCCTCCAGGCTACAAGCTTGTTAATTGATAAGTTCTTTTCTTGCTTTTTTCAACAGATATTCACGTAATTCATTGTCGTGGTTTAGGCTGGGACGGAGCTAGTTTTATCTCCAGCAGCTACTGTGTTTTGGATTTAGTGTGTGAAGAATGGTGGTAGTACACTGGTGATGTTGGTTGCTGCTAAATGATCAAGGACATTTTGCAGTTTCCCAGGTTTTGCTCATGTGCAGGTGCAAAAACTTGGGAGGGGCAGAGCCAGAATAGTTGATCCAAACTGGCCAAAGAGAGTATTCCATACCATAGACATCATGCCCGGTATAAGTGAGGGTTGGCCCGTGGGCCACTTCCCTTAAGCTTCCCTTCTGGTTGCTTTTTGTTCCTGGCTTTTCCCTTTTTTCGTTCATTCAGGCCTTTTTGTTTGTCCGTTCGGCTGTTTGTTCCCTCACCTGCTCTCTCTGGAACTTGTTGTTCTGGGATAGCTGGGGGGGGGATACCCCTGCTCCCTGACTGCTGCTGGGGAAGGGCTGTATCGGTCGTCGGGTGGTGAGAAATTGTGTATTGTTTGTTTTATATATTCTATTATCCTTATATATGTTGTTGTTATTATTATTATAGTTAATAATAATATATTTTTGTTATTATTATTATAGTTAATAATAATAATAATAATATATTTTTGTATTTTTCCTTTGCTGTCCTGGTGAACTGCTTTTATCTCAACCCATGAGTTTTCCTTTCTCTCTGAATCTCCTCCCCACCCCACTGGGGAGGGGGGCAGCGAGTGAGCGGCTGCGTGGTATTTGGTTACCATCTGGGGTTAAACCATGACATTCATATATTTCTTATCCTGCTTTCTTTTTTTTTCCTTTTACAAACTTTCAGTTACTTTTTTTTGCCCTCCTCCTTGCAGTACTTTTATTGCCTTGGTTTCATTTCTTTTCATTCATGAGGACATTTATTTCCTTACTTCTCCAGAACTAAACCCTGGAGGAGTTGTGACATTTGACATCTATGAGCTGACTTCTTGTGACTGAAGTTCTGCAACTGCTGAAATGGTGAGGGCCTCCATGTATACAGACACACAGATTGAAGTGACTGTTGATTTTCTGCCTGAGGTAGAGCTTAAAGCAGAGACCATTGAATGGCTAGCTGGCTGGAGTCCGGGTTTTTCCAAGACAGTCAACCGAGTGGAGTGTTGTCATTGATGGTGCTGCCTAAATTTATGTTGATTAAAAGGAGTAGGTGAAGTGACAACCAATTCTGGGAAAACCACCGTATACTCAAGTATTACACATGGAGCAATAGCAGTAGATGGTGCTGTCCTACATAGAGTGTTGTTTTTCATCCTCCTTTGTCTATAACAGTAAGTTTTGTTACTAATAGAGTCCACTTCTGTGTACTGTGGAAGGAGGAATCTCAAAACTCTGAACATTAGGTATCTTTTCTATAAGACCTTGATGTTTTGGAGGTATTTAAGTCATGTTAGGATTGAAAAAAAAGTACCACATAAAGCTGAAAGATGGGAAATCCCACTATGAAACTGCACTAAGCAAGAGATTGTTAGTGTATCTTCATTGGTGATCTAGTCCTGAGCTGTTGGACCTGAAATCTGTTGTTGATGTTTCAACTCCTCCCGTGTTTCTTAGTGACCAAGGAGCACCATTTTAAAGACCTCTGCCTCTCCCCACTTTGAAGATAGGCATGCAGATAGGTATGGTCTGATATGGGAGCCCCTGAGCTTGTTCCCAAACTACCCAGCCCAGAAACCTGCCCTGGTTAACCGAAGGGTGCCCAGGAAAGGCTGGTGGGGCTGGATGCAGTTAGGACCGGCCTGACAGTGATAGGCACCCAGAAAGGATAAGCTGAGTGGGATGATGGGGCACAGAGATCCTCTGTCACTGCAAGTTGCCTCAGGAAAAAAGCTATTTAATTGAGCCCTGATTTTTTTTCCCTGCTTCGATGTCTCTGGTGCTGGGTGGCCATGCCAGCACTGCCAGCGCTGCACTGCGGGCCCAGGAAGCCCACAGTGGGTCGCATGGGGCCGGAGCAGGGATGTGGTGGCCAAGGACGCCCTGCTCAGAGTCCTTAGCCAGGGCTGCTCCATGCCTTGGGGTAGCCACCAGCAGTTTGGCCTGATTTTTTTTGGAACAAAATGAAACATTCCCACAATCCCCAGCTTTTCCATAAACACAGCCCTGCAGGGTGAACACACTCACCCAAGTGTAATCAGGCTGCCAAACATACCCCTCTGTTCACGAGTCAGTCACCAAAACGGGGCTCCCAAAACGCTACAGAGGGAGAGTCCGAGGCATCCTGTAGTTTTCACCCACTTCAGTCAGGGGGGATTAACTTCAGAGCTGCTGAATACTGAAGACACCTGATTTTTGGTGACTGATTATGAGATTAAGAGCCAGAAATCAGCACTGAAGATCTCAGGCATACAGCTGGATTAATCAGTGTTGACCGTTAATTGAACATTGGAGGAGGAACAGTTTGGTCTCGTTATTACCAGGTGGCACTCCCAGAAAACATAGGAATCAGTCCATTTGCCTCCCCCTGAGCTAGGACACAACTCTGGTCCTCTGCTCTGCTGTGCTTCCTAGAGCTCTCCAGGCTTGCACTCCTCGTCTGGGTCACCAAAGGTCTGGAAAAAATTAATCTGTATTTGTATATCTCTGCCACCATGGGTCAGCAGGACACCTGACCAAAAACCTTAAACAGGGAAGGTGCCTGCAAGTGTACAGCTGGAACATACTCCACGTGAAGGTGTATGCAACATTGGCAAACCAAATATCTGCCCGTAATCTTACTTTAATAGTCCACAGTTTTACAGCAACATAGGTTCAAAATTATCATTGCCAGAAAACTGCACAAGACTTAGGAAGTTTAACCAGAATGTTAAAAGAGCTCTTCAGAAAAATACAACATAATAACGTTTTGCCAACTCTTTGAATGTATTTATTTATGTTTGCATTTGTGTAAGGAAGTTTCCATGCTATAAATTTTTATTAAAAACATGTCATTAGAAATAAATAGTACATTTACAGTCATAAACAAACCAGTATTTTTTACACTCACTGATGCTGGGTTTCCTCTTACAAAACTGGAAGTGTATTCCACCATCTAATTTTTTTGTTTATACCTGATATAAAAGGATACAGTTGCTGCATGAAGTTTATACTTATTGTGGGTTTCGTATGTCCTCAGACTAGATACACAGAGGGTTCGTGTCTGTTGTCCTAATAAAATTTATGTGGGAAACATAGCCTTCTGTTCTTGCTATTGATTTTGGATGTGGTAAATGAGCTTAAATACTGCAGAAAAAATATAATGGTAATAATAAAGATTAATATATTGGTTGCTTTTTCCTGCTTGCTCATGGGAATGACTGATTTATATGAAAAAAAGGAATATGCTTGTACCATAGAAAGGCTCGATAATACCAGCTCGTTGAAGGAAAAATACATTTTTTTAATTCACCAGAACCTTATTTTCGTTAGCTATGTGAAAATAAGTGGCCTGGTTTCTCAGATACTAGGAAAGCAGAATTCCTCAATGCTGTTCTCCTTTCTGTTTTCTGTTTCCTGCAGATCGAGTTGATGATACTCAAACGTCACACGGTTGACGTGTTTGCCGCTGGAGACCATTCGCAGCACAGTATTGTCACAGCCAATCTTCATTTGGGCTAGTTAGGGAAAAGAGATAGAGAGGACTCACATGAGGGAGAGGGAAAAGAGATATATAGTGTTGGGAATTACAAAGCACTGACACATACAATTTTGGAAACAAAGCAAATTTGTGTGTAGTAATGACTGGCCAGTGGTGGTATTACTGACTAAATACCTTCTTTTGTATTTGTTAGTTTTACTTTACAATGGCTCGGGTATTTAATCAAGTGTTGTAACCTTTACTCATGCAAGTGCCACTCACTTCCTATCCACCTGCAGTCTCATGTACGCATAGAGAGACATGCTGCAGAGGTCTGTAGATGTTTGCACTTGGGAAGGTATGCTCCTGGTAGATAACACGACTGATGAGTAAGGGTAATGGCACCCTATACTGGAGATATCCAAAATTAACAATATTGAAATGTTTCCTGTTAGAGAGATGAGTGGTTTTGTGCGTAAGGAGGTTCTTTACAGTAACAAAGGCATGTGAGAGTCCCACCAAGACAAACTCAAATGACAGTGCCCAGCATATGGACTCACTCTGGAGGAAATGCCCAGAGAGGTGGTAGAAGCCCCATCCCTGGAAACATTCAAGGTCAGGCTGGATGGGGCTCTGAGCAACCTGATCTAGTTGAAGATGTCCCTGCTTGTTGCAGGGGGGTTGGACTATATGACCTTTAAAGGTCCCTTCCAACCCAAACTATTCTGTGATCCTATGAAATCAAGTGTATCACTAACCACTGCTTTAGATGAGCCATTTGATCAGGGGTTTGGCAAAGCCTGCTTCATTTGGAGAACTTGGAGCACCTTCCTCACTCGATCAGAAATCTGGTGGGTCATTGAGAGAGCGGGGGCTGCCGAGATGAGATTTCCCTTCCTTCACACCGACAGGAAAGCACATTTTAATCTCATCGCAGTGCTCAGTGTTCACTCAGCACCAGCGCTTGCCAGTTAAAGCTTTGAACAGTGCCTGGACCGTTAAGTTGTGGTGTGATGAAAGGCAAGGGAGACCACAGGGGCAAAGCGCCAGGCACGTTCCTGCTCTCCAGCCCTGCAGAAACGCTGCTTCGCCAGTGCACACGTTCATACTCCCAAGGTACAACACGTGCCACAGGGGCTAGTCTGTCACATCACTGCAACACTTTGTACTCTGCTGTGCTGAGTATTAGGGAAACTGGGAATTCTTACGTTTATGGGGAGAAAGAGGCCACCAACCTGGCACGATTGTGAAATGGGTTCAGAGCTCCTCTAGGATTCAAAGCAGAGAGTGGGAGTTCTGAGGCTTTTGGGGTATGTGTTACTCCTGCAGCAGAAAAGGAGGCTTTGGAAACACTGATTAAGTGAGAAAAAACTCCTTAACTGAAAATGTAACTGCTCTGCCTTCATTTGTTATGAATTTCCAGGCTCATTTATCTGTTGACACTGTAATATATGTGTCATAGGACAAGCATTTTAAAAATATATATAACTTAAGCTTGTTACAATGATTACTGCAGGGGCAAGTGAAGGTGGTCGTGGGTGTGCTGTATCACACAGCCCAGCCACAGGCTCGAATAGCTTTAGCTCTCATGTTCTGCCACATGTGAAGTTCACCAGTGTAGCAGGAAATCTGGGTTTGGGGGGCTCTGCACGACTCCCTCTGGTTAATTATTTTATCACGTGGAGTTAAGTGGAACAAGGAGTTCTTACCAGACCCGTGAAAGGAGTGACAGAGATCAGCTAGTGGAAACATCTTGGACGGGTCTAAGCCAGTTCCTCCTAGCAGCTCTACAAAATCTCCAACTCCTGCACAGCCTGCTGATGGTTTCTAAAAAGGCAGAGATTAAAAGTTATTTATCATTTATCTTCAAAAGATAGCAGTTGTCTAAACACAATTGTGGCCAACAGTAGGTTTTAGAAGCCCTCTGTGCTCCAACCTGTGTGAACTCAGGCTGTTCTCATCTTGAGCAACATTACTTCAATTTGACATTAGTCAGCTAATTTCCTTAAGGGATTCCAAAGACCTAAGTAGGCTCTGAAAATTACTGACAAGTAGTTAAGGTGTTGATTCAACTGCTTTTAGTGCAGATAAGCAATCTGATTCTGGATGCTTAGACACATAATCAAATTAATACAGGCATGGGCTGCACATGTGCCCACACTCAGCTGGCAGGCAGGAACTTAAGTTCCACTAGACTATACTTATTCCTAAGCAATAAGTGATGCTAAAATGCGCTATTCTGGCAAAGTTTAATTAAAGTAGGAATTAACCAAAAGAGTAGTTTTGTATGGCGACAATGGCTTACTGTATATTAGACCCACAAGTGTTCTTTTCCTGAAAATTAATGCTGTTTGCCAAAAACATACTGCACAGACATCTTGTGCACCTTTGGGCTGTCACTCATATGCTGCTATTTAAGTGCCCGATTTCTTTATCATCCTCCTGCAGCTGTTCCTTTTCTGCCCACTGCTGAATAAGTCAACTCACTTGCCCATCCCTCAAAGCCTGGTTTGCTCAGACGCTGGCAGTCCCCTTGGCGGTCCTAGGCTGCCAGTCTCACTGGCATCACAAAACAAACTTTCTTGTTCCTATCCTTCTGGATATTTTGGAATTTGCACCTTCTTAGACCTCCCAGGCATGGGGTGCCACCAACAGCTCTTTTCCTCTCCTGTCTGGTCGTCACCAAGCCCTAAATGCTGTGGCCAAACCCCAGCCCCACGCTGTGCATTAGAGCAGATGGAGCAGAGGATGCTCAGCATGCCGAGCAGGGAATCAGTTGTGAGCACGTTTGTATTTTCTCCATGCAAATATCTCACTATCTAACCCGTGTCTCCTTTTTCTCTTCAGAGTGGTTGCTGCTTTCATTAGTTTAAATACAGACAGACAGCTCTCCAGGAGAGCACTCCTTTCTTTCTAATGAAATTCTTACCCTTTGTTCTGGCAAGCAATATTTACATGCATTAATGGTACTTTGCATAATTTGATTGCCTCTGCAACATTACAGAGACAATAGCGACAGAGACAGACCCAGCTCTCGTCTCTGGGGGGAAACCAGAGCCCTCAGCGTGCGCGCACGTGGTCTGGAGCGCGTGTGCCTTAGCAGCCGGTGCCACAGGCTATCCCCGCTTCACTCCCCTCCGTCTCCCGTGCCCAGGAAAACTGCACATGGTAGTAATTTCTTAGGAAACAAACAACTCACCTTTAAAAAGAGGCCATTTAAATGTCCCAGGATAAGATCAGATATTTTTATCACCACTGGGTAGATTATGGAGAAGCTGCAGTTTCTGTGCTGATGAGGAATGACCATAGTAAACCTTCCCGAGGGAGTCTGAGAGATGACATTGCAAGCTGGGGCACAGGAGAAGGTACAAGAGTTACTTGTGCAGTCATCACTACATGTAACAAAATGATGCACTTTCAGCAGTGACAGCGAATAGATGATTTAATTACTGAGAGTTACAACCAAATGCTGAAAAATATGCATATGGCATTTTCTGGGGTTCTTACTTAGCATTTGTTCCCTAAAAATTCCCTGCCCATTGCTTGCCATGTAGCATGAGGTCTGGCAGAAATTGAGGGTAAAGCAGTCAATGGGAGAGCTCACACCTCAAATTCATGCATTGGGGGCTCATGTTGTCGTGGGCTTGTATTGTCTGCCAGTTTGAAGGAGGCTAAATATGGGTGCAGGGCTTTTGTTAAGCTTTGACTGGTTATCACCCGGTACTGCCAGCAACCCCCTAAGTCCTATTCTGCTCCTCTTAACTGGAGTTCCTTACCCTGCAAAACATCCCATTGAAACTAGAGTGGGTACGTGCTGATTTTATCTTAAAGTTCAAACTTAACAGTTCGGGTAAGGGAGTAACTTATCACCTGCATGTGCAACCCAGGGGATCCTCCACGCAGACTTGGAGGCCTGCAGCTGCTTCAGCAGGCCAGTGAAGGACACAAGCCACCTCCAGCAGCTGCACACAATAATCGCATCCACGGGCATGAAGCCACGCTAGCGTGGAGTCCCAGCTTGCACGCTTGTGTCTGAACAACTCGGGGCAAGGACAGGGCAGACATGCTGTCATCTTCATCCTTTGCATAGTGAGGCAGATAAATCAGACTGGCCTGAACAATAACTGTTAAATGTCCTGTCCCCTCTTGCAAAAATGATGCAAGTGACCATTATTTGTGCCTTGCCAGATCACAGGCTTAGGGAAATAACTTGCAAATGGGTCCTTGGGATCATATATCACTCATAACTGTCACATAACTATTCAATGCACTGTTTTTGCTGTTGAACTTTTTCAAATATTTTTTTCCTCATTGTTCACCCAGATCTAGAAATAGCTGAGATTAAACTATCTAAATTAATACTATTTGTTCCAGCCAAATGTGTTGGAACACAACAATATTAGATTGGAAGAGACCTTCTTTGAAAGAAAGAGCCTTCTGGTCCTGAATATTGAAGTCATGCCTAAATTATCTCTTACACTTCGCTTACTTTTTTTCTCTTGGGACACACACTGAGCCTGAGTCAAATCCTCAGGCGTGCAGGTGTATGTGTCTCCGCTGGCATTTCTGGAGCCGTGTCAGTGCAGACAATGACAGCGGGAGAAGTCAATGCAAATCAATACGTTCATTTTGCTTCCTGCCCCAAACGCAAGCCCATTTGACGGTAATAAAACGCAGACTTACGAAAGAGGTTGGCATTTTTCTTGACTGTGATGGTAAATCCATTGCCTGGCTGGTGAATCCTGAAGAAGATCATTGCCACGTTCTGCGACGACCTGATGCTCCTCTGAATATTGCCACTTTCACAAAAGTCTACGTATCTTTGGGAAGTGGGGAGGGGATGGTCCAAGGAACTGGGAAATTTCTCTCCTTTGAGTATCCAGCCATCAAATACCTACAGGCGTTCAATAATTGAAAACAAGTCTTTTGCTTATTGCTCTGTTAGCAGGGAACAGCAACGCGAAGTATTACAGACATTGTTTTATTTTGACGCCAGATGGCCTGTTCAAAGCCACCAATTAAAAGCAAAAAATCTTTGTTTTTATTGATTTCCTAGCATTTAACCAATTATTCAAGCTTCGATCCATAATTAGGAAAGGGATACATATACATTTTAATGTTGTCTTTGTTTCCTTCAGGTGGCAATCTTGGTGACCTTTTTTTGAGGGAAGCAGCTCTTTTTGCTTCAGCATCATCACATTTGCATCGATTTTTTTATTTCTTACTATTGCAATTTCATTGTTACTAAGAGAAATTTTTGACCAGCTTGATTTGGAAGCCACATGAAACATAAGTCACCCTCTCAAACTCTGAGCATTAAGTCCATTGATCTGGCCTGTAATTTTCCACCATCCATGTTTTGCAGCTTGTCATTCATGGGCCCAGAGGCCTTCCAGAGGTATTGGAATACAATAAAACTTCGGGGGGGAATTTTCGGCAGAAGTATTGCTCTCTCCTGTGTCTGTTCTTTCAGCTCGTCCTAACCACTAGAAAGCAGAACAAATACTGCCTACTTGGCTGGACCTTAAAGCAGCAACCTCTACAAATCTTTCCTTCACAACAAAAATAGCAACAATTTGCCCTCACCGTCTTCAGGGAAATGTGTCAGAAATGTGTTAGAACTAGAAATCTGTATTAACTCTAGCACAGCTGCGCAGTTGCCTGCCTTGCTATTTCAATTCCCTCCTAGCCGCTCTCACACGGTAATTCCTTCTACACTCCAGTCAATACTTTGAAAATCCAGGGACTGGGTCCTGCCATCACTTCAGTGAGTGTGTGTGTGACTTCTTCATGGAAAGGCTGCAGGATCAGTCCATGGATTTGCCAGAACTGTAAATTTTCTGAAGTAGTGAGACATGGGTCCTCAAATTACACCAGGGAAAAGCTGCCTATACAAATACAATAGTATAATGCAGAAACTGGGGACCCCATCATCAAAGGAAGGAAACATCTATAAAGCCTCAACAATCTCTTGGCATTTTTTTAGCCTCCATAAGTGGCTGTAAGTCTGGTTATAAAATCCTTGGACCCACAAGAGGCTGAAATTAGCCTCCCTGTAGCAACATGGGGAGAGATCCCAGCCAGAGGTATGGGATAGAGGGAGAGGATTCCCCAGGATAAAGTGAGCAGGGGGACAGCATTTCTCCAAGAGAGCGATACAAGGAAAGGGCTGAAGGGCAGCTTTCCCCCTCCTCCTCCTCCTCATAGCTCGGCTCGCCACTGGGCAGGATGGGGTCTGGAGCAGCCAGGGGCTGTCAAGCCTCCCCTTCCCTCCTGAACCGAGTTCAGATCTTGGTCAACGCTTCTGCCTGCCAGCAAAATGTGCTGGTAAAGTTTTTTGATACTAGAATATAAACTGCTCTGAGTCATGAACCTCCTTCTGTTCAGAGCTAATGTCCTGAAAAGCAGGGCCATTTGAAAGACAGCCTGCAACGATCCATTCATTAATAAGCTGATGCTAAGTGACCTGCAAGCGGAGGTCCTGGAGCAGTAACAGCCGTTCAGAGAGCTGTATCATTATCTGCAGGGCTCATGTGATTCATGGTGCAATGAGAAAACCCTCCTAGTGGGGCTGAGGGGCTTGGCTCGTACTGATCAAACTTTTCAGTCAGTTCCCCAGGTATGGACACTCAGTAGAGGTGCTCCTGGAGGAGTTCAGAAGAGCTGGTGCTGCAGTTTGGAGAGGGATCCTCAGCCTGCATCCGACTTTGCTTTAGAGGAGGGGGGACATACCCAAAGTGCCTCAGGGAGGAGGAACAGCTGTCCCAGAGATGGCTGCTTTGTGAAAGCCTGTTCTGCACACACAAACACACACACACTCATGCGCACATGCATTTGCCTGTCCCTTCCACACGTGGCAAATGCCTCACACGTCAGATGAGAGCAGGGAAGGGGAAGCACAGCAGGACTTGCCAGCTTCTTACCTTCAGGAAGTCACCCCCTTGGCAGTCGATGTTTACAAAGTCGTAGTCTATCGTGATGAGCTCCTCGGGCTCCCCAATGAAGAAGGTCGCGCAGTGCAGCTGCGGTTGGTCTGCGGTGAAGGTGAACTGCCCCTCTATACTCAGCATGTCGATGCACCCTGGAGAAACAGAGACACGGGGCTGCTGCCTCAGCCTGCTGGGGAGGGAGACCCAGCGCCAGCTCCTGTGGCGCAGGGATGGGGGGAGCAAGGAAAGACCCCCGTGCTGAGACTCAGCTGGCAGTGAGGAGAGGGAGACCCAGCTGAAGCAATTAGGAGCCTGCTGAGTATCGGAGTACAAATAGTAGCTCACAGGTGTGAGAAAAAGCATGCGATGGGGGGGTGCAGGGGGAATGATATGTCAAAGCATCTCTGAGCAGAAAACTCTGTGTGTATGTATGTGCACAATTGCACGAACACCCTATTCCTTCAGATTTCTCTCTAATCACAGCTTTTCCACCTGCCCCATCCCCTGGAGATGTGACCCTGCCCAGGGACACAGGTGGACGATCCTCATCCTCCCCCCATTGTCGGGGACCCTCAATTCTGAGCCCCAACCTCTTTTCAGAGCCCGGTTTCAATCCCTCTGCCTCAACCACAGTTTTTCAGAGATTTTAACACTTTGTCCTTCTTCTAACCTCCCCTTGCAAAAAGCACCTGCAGCTCTGTCACTCCGAAATAGCCCCTTTCTCCTCCCTGAGCCCTGAGTTCCCCCCAGGACTCTCTGACCCACCGATGGTCCCCACCACAGCACCAAAGAAACTCACGGAGTGATCGCCGGTAGATCTGCCCTGCAGACAGCTCTCGCTTCAAATCTTCACTGAGGAGTAGGAAGGGCTCATCTTCACCGGCATCCCTCACCTGGCAAAGGAAAGAGGCCAAGAAGAGGCTGGGGAAAAGTGAAATGCAGCACCCTCCCTGCACCTCTCAAGAACAGGTACCAGCAGATTAAATCCCTCCTCCAGAAACAGTGCAGCTGTGGAAGAGCTCAGTCAGAAAGCTGCCAACCTGCAGCAGAGGGGAACAAACCTGGCACCTAAGAGGTGAGCCCAGCAGCTCAGTGCACAGCAAGTCTCTTAAATCCTCAGCAAAAATGCAAGTTTGAGAAAAGACAGAATAAACAAACAGAAGGGGGGGGGTGGGGAGGATGGGACTGTTGCATTAATGTTACCCAGGTGTAGGTTTAATGCAGGAGGAGTGGGGTTAGGAGGGAAGAGAGGAAAAAGCACGATGCTCGAAAGCTGGGAGTACAAGTTAGAAGACAGCAGCTAAAAGCAAAGAGAGGCGCTTTAGTCGTCAGCCCCATTGCTCACCTCTAGGTATCTGGTTTCCCCCTTGGAGGCTGCCAGGAAGATGAGAACGAAGTGGCATTGAAACTGGAAAGCAGACGGCATGCTGACACCTCTTCTAGCAGCCCTCCCTCTCTCCCCACGGCCAAGTTTCTCCCGGTCTGCGCCGGTAGGCAGGAGCTGCTGGGGTATCTTGGAGAGACTCTTTTTATAGAGCTGTTGGGAGGGGAGGCACTTGGTCCCCGTACTGATAGGGTAACCCATGGTAACTGAATTCCTCTCGCAGTGACACAGTACGTGGGCATGACGAGGGTCCAAATCACAGCCACAAATTTTCAAGCCGGTCGAACTCCCCTCGCTGGCAGATGTCTTTTCTACTTATCTGTCTGGTGGAGCTGAAAAGCTCTGGGGAGGAAAGCCCATCCCCGTGCAGCCGGGGCACTCGTGCGGTGTGTTTATTTCCAGTTACTGCAAAGCAAGGAACAAGGAGCATCCCTCTCTCCTCCTCTTCTCCTGCTTTCCCGTCCCAGGGCATTTTGTACCTGCAGGGCTCCCTCCTGCTGCTCCACGACATGCAGCTCTTTGCAGCCCCTGTGCACGGTGCTTCCCACCGCCAGGCCTGGGTGGGTGACCCTGCATCCCAGCCAGGCTTGCAGCCTGGGGCCAGCATCCCCCTGCGGCTGGGGAACCTGCTGACTTCCAGGTCCTGCGCCTGCAGCTGGGGCACAAGGGCTCTGCAGCAAGTACACAGGCAAAATCAGATAGGTCTCCCTGCCAGACATGGCTTTCATACAGAAATTAGGAAAACTTGGGGTTCCCAAGGGTATATTCCCCGCAGAACAGCTGATACTGCTCCAGCCCTGATCCTCAAGGGAAACCTGAGAAAGACCTTCCAAAGATGAACCTGGGAATGAAAATTTGTAACTCTGTAGAGTACTAAAAATCAGGAACTCAGCAGAGATATTAGTTTTAGGGTATGTTCTTCTTTTCCCCTGACCTGGGATGAACCATCAATACTCTGCAGACAATAACTACTCTTTTCTCCCTCTCAGGCTTCTTGCTAATGTCTCTTTCTGCTCTATGCTTCCCTGTCAAATTGTCACTTTGGTTCAGCAAAACTTAGAAATAATATAATCCGGATTTACAAAGCTTTAAGTTTGCTGCTTCTGATTTCATTGTTAGGGCTTGTGGACAGAAACATTTGCTTGCTGTTTTGCCAAACTTGTTGGTCGAACAACAACTAAATAAATCTTATTCTGTCTATACACCTGTGGCTCTGACCTTATTATGCTGTAATTCTTATTCTTATGGTTTACTTTAATGTAAATGATAATATTGCCCCATATCTGCATGGTAATTCTGTGAATTTGCCATATCTGTGTGGGCTTTAAAAGCATAAAAAATACTAAGGAAATGGAAAACATTATTTTTGAACTTTGACATCAAAGGTTGTTAAAACTGCTTTGGAGAACTGAGTAGTTAATTACTGCATCAACCAAGACTGAATTAGTTCATCTTCATGTGCTTGCATTGAATTGTTTAAATACTGTGATTTTAGGCAAGGATTATCAGAGGATTATCCAAGGGAGTTCGGAATCTGAAATCCATTTAATTTCTTTGGGAATTACAAGTTTTGTTGGGAAACTGCAGGGTTTAGTCCCAGCTTGCATTAGAGGATGGCTGGAAGGTTAATCAGGGTGGTGAGAGGTGCCCTGGAGACCACCGGGATCCTGCGGGACCAGGAGGGGCTGCAGGGGAGCCCAGCTGCATTCGCTTTTCTTATCGAACAGTCACTTTCTGAAGAGATGCAGAAAGTTAGAATTACAGCATGACCCCTCCACTCCACATCTTCGAGACACTTTGCAGAACCCAATCCCAATTCTGACTGGGGTGTCCCAATTTGCCCTGCTGGCCCCCAACCTAAAGGTCAGATGCTGAGGCCTTGAATATCTTCAGTAAAGGAGAAAGAGTGTTTGATTGTGTGAGAATTTGACCAGTTACTGAAGATTTGTTTAAACTCAGCTCCAAAAATGAGTGAAAGACAAATGACACTGCAGTTAAATCAATAGGGCTGTCTATTAAACCAGCTGTGAGGTGATCTGCTCAGAATAAAACATACCAACTGTGATGTCAACATATTTTAAACTCTTGCCCATGAGTAGCTGAGGTCTGGGCTAGGATAGCATTCGCTGGTGGAGGTGCCTAGACAAGCAGGTAGCCCCAGGGGCTGGAGGACATCCCAGCAGATGAGGTGTGGGGACTGTCCTTCTCCAACCAACAAGGTGGTGGGAGGGAGGATAGGAGCCACCTCCACATCTGCTGCAATTTCTTACTCACATGGGACCTACAGCGGCTTTGCATTTCCTATGCGACACCTGCAGGTGTTTGCTTTGAGCGTTACAAATATTCTGTATAACATCAGTGCAAAAGCTAAACTCAGACGCCCCTTGCTGTGGATGTGGAGTTTGGTTTTAATAGAGGCGCTAAGGCAACCTTCCATCTACTCTGCGTCATCTTCCACTTCACATTTCGTCTCTGTGCTCAGCAGGAGCTGATGAAGCACAATGACATCCTGCCCAGCCTCATCGCAAAGCCCCCCAGTGCCTGGGGTAATTCCCCGTGTCCTCAGACACCGGGCTGCCCTCAGCCCCCAAACTCTTATATGCTTCCCTTTGTGCAGCTGTAATGCCTGTGGAAGGCAGGTATTTAGGATGGGGATAGGGTACCACATGCAGAGAGATGCAGCTGCTGGCAGGGGTTCTGCCCTGCAGTGCCTCCACGCCTGACTCGGGTGGAGCCAGGGCAGATAGACCCCCAAAGGGGACCAGTCCCATGGAAAGGAGGGGACTCATTTCCCAGCCCTACACCCTGGCTGTCAGAGGGTGAGAGAGGGTGGAGGACTGCCTCCTCACTCAACGCTGCTGCCTCCTCAAGGTGTATCACAGGTCCCCTTCCCCTCTGCACCTCCCTCTGCCCGCTCCATCGCTGCTTTTGTTTAAGGTCACTGGCAGAGACTGAGCTCTTCAGGAGATGAGATTGTGACTAACAAAGCAAAGAAAAATCAGCCGTTTAAACAGGGTTCAAAACATCCCTGCAGCATTTCAGAAGGGAAAAGCACCTTCAATGCGATACAAACCCTTGGGCAAATGAGGAGGGTGTCATTTTTCTTTCATGGGGTTGAGTCATGTTAACACTTTGCAGGACAATTTTTTTCATTAATATCAAATTATATAACACAGTAAAAAGCATTCCCAGTCTGACCCTGCTAAAGGCTAGATAATCCAGTTGCTCTCATGCTATGACACCTTGACTCTGCCACCAACCGTAACTCACCGTGGGAGCAGCCCCTTTCCCTGGCAGAAGCGATGGGATGCCATCATGATGGTGAGAGGCTGGGCTGCATGCAGGGTATCACCCACTCCGCTCTGCTACGGCTCAGGGGGGTATTGCTGGGCCACCCCAGCCTTTGCAGAGCCTCAGGTTGTTAAAGCACTGCTTGTGGGTGGGTTTTTTACGCCGTTCAGCTACGTGCTTGGGAGGACCCGCCTGCCCTGTGGTGGAAATCCTCCGCCTCGTGCTTGGAGCTCGTAGGTGTCTTGTCAGCTATTACAGCAGAGAAGAGATCCCAGCTGTGGTGAGAGGTGGAGAAAATACAGTTGAATAAAGCGAGTAGTGAAACAAACCCCGTTTGCCCTCCCCCGTGGTGATCAAGTGATGCTCTGTGCTATAATACAGGTGGTAAATGCAGTTTCTTCTCCTCAAAGGTAAGGTAGTTGGTACAGGAAGATTGTAGTTGATGCCCTTGGTAGTGAGCAGTGTTTGAGCTATAGACAGTCCTTAGGGATCTCTCCCTGATGTGAAGAGGGGCCAGGTGTTATGAACCCTTTCTGCTCTCCAAAAGGGTCCCTTGAGTCCCCAGCTCACTAACACAGCATCCTGCCATGCTTTAATTCCTGCAAAAGATCATTTTACTTCAACACTTGCTTCACCACAAACACACTGCAAGCTGTGGCCCCCGTTCCCTGCACTCAATGTGGAAATTTCACCTGCAGCACATCTCACCCTGCATCCAGGTAAAGGGACAAACCTTGAGGCTTGCTGACTCTGGAGAGCCTGTACAAACCACAGCTCCTGGACTTCCTACCAGCTACTTGTTGAAAACTGCAATCTTCTGGTTCAGGCCATATTTTAAACACACTGTTTCTTCCCCTCTGGAGCACCTCCCTCCTCAGCTGCAGCCTGAGTGCTGGCAGAAGCAGCCAGAGCAGACCAAACCTCCCTCTAGGACCAGGACCTTAAACAAGAGTTAATTTTCCCATATAGACACAACCCCATGCAGGCTCTGACTCCACGCCACAGGGAGCAGCCTGGCTGCTGCACGTCCCATGGGGGCCTCTCTGTTTGTCTGTGCCTGGTGATGTCTTGAACTGATAGAAGCAGCAATGAGTCCACGGTGCTACACCACCAACTGCTCAAGCAAAGAGGATTTCTCCTGCCTTGGGCACTCCATCCTTGGCTGTTGATGCTGATTTCTCACCGCTGCTCAGTGCTGGCTCAAGAGATGTGGTGTGGGGTGATGCACCGTGTGAGACGTCTGGCTGGACTTTAAACTTCCTATTGTGTCAGCTGCTAAACATTGTGCTGAGCTACATTTATTTCCCTTATGGTCATCCCCACTGTAACTCAGAATTAATTCAGGGACTATCTTTTCCTTTCCCCCACGGTGTCTGGGAGATGTAGTGCTAGTCAGTCTTTGCTTTTTATCATGTGGCTACAATTCTCACATCGATGTCCGTGTCTTTGCAGGGTAGGGGACTGCTGCACATCGCTTGTATTTTATTACACACATGTGCCATTCAACTGGTGGCAAATCCTTCAGTACACTATTCCTGAACAGTAGGATCAGTTAGCCCAGATTAAGGTGAGAAAGAAATCTAGCGGCTCTAAAGTATCGCAAATGCAACAGTGAGGGCTAAATTTTTGATCTTGTCCTTGCTAAATTGCATGCTAGCAATCAGTTATTGCTCTGAAATAACACCACAGAAAAGGAAGCAAAGGAGAAGCTGTATGGCAAATCGCAGCCCTGGAGGTCATTAGGAAACCATATCCTCGATACAGACTTACACAAGACTTCACTTCAAAAACCGTCTGAGAGAGCAAGAAGCTAGATCCAAACGTGTATGGAGCTCCTGCTTCTGGTCTGGTTCCCTCATCCCGTAAGTCACCACAGAAAACACTGGGGTAACTAAATCCATACTCAGCACTCACAAACAGTTACGGAATACTTCACGTCAGCCTTGAGGGACTTTGCAGCCACATCCCATCAGTAACCATCAGGTCCCCTCTCCACTAAGTGGTTACACCATGCTTCATGTTACCATTGCTGATACGGGCAAATTAATTGTCAAGATACCCACTGCCAAATCACCGGGTGTATCCAGCACACACGCTCACCATCGCATCCCATTGCAATGGGTCACTGCCCTGCCCAGGACCCAGCCAGGAAGCAACCCATAGTGCAGACCCAGAAAAATAAATGTGGAGCTTATTAACATCTCCAAAGCCCTTGTTGTCTGGAGGACCCAAACTGCAACTGCCAGATCGCTTGGGATCGTAACTGTGGCTGTGATCATGACTACGTTTGGGGACTGTTTGTGGCATGAGAGGAATGAGTTTGATTGTTGCCATGGCAGTTATTGATAGGTAACCGCCCATTCTGCAAAGTGCATCGGCTAACTACTGTGTGGAAACACAGTTTAAGCAGCCAGACTGTGGACATACAATAGGAAAGGTAGAGTTCAACATGCCTAAAGTAACTAAATTGGTCCTGTGAATGGTTTGATATGTTCCTTTTACAGGAACCCAATCAGAGTTGCAATGACAGCTGAAAGATAGCATTCCCAGCAGCAGAAATGCCAAGTCTGAGATGACATTTTGTGCTTCGTTCCTTTACTCTTGTGTTGGTTTCGGTATCAGGCAGGTTTCCCAACAGTCCATGATCCAACCTCACCCCAGGACTCCTCCCTCTGTGGTCAGTGGGCATCTCCGTCACTGACTTCTGTCACTACCTGTCTGCCCCAGCTCTGTGCTGGGTATGGCAAGCCTCTTCCAAGCCTTGCCATACATCTCTCTGTAACGACACTTCTATTACTTCTTTGTGTGTGTCTAAATTGGCTTTAAATAGAGCTGAACTTTCCTTAAGGTGAAGTAAGTGTAGCTTGTTAACTCTGGGCAGTTTGACACAAGAGATGTGTGATTTGTCATGTTGAGTGGTTTAGAGAAATGGCAAACACATGTGATTTATGAACTGAAAGCCTATCAGCATCATGCAGGCTTGATGATAAGTGTTGCATTAACACTATTTATGGCATTGAATAAGAGCAAGGACTGTGAAGCTCGCAGTTTAGCAGGTTACAAATAATCAAGCAAACATTATATTCAGACACTGAGATTACCCTGAGGGCGGTTATCACTACCAGCTCTGCCTGTGACTCAACCCAGTGTCTACACAAAGCAGTCAGGGCCAAGAAGTGGGAGCAGAGAAAAGTTTTCTCCCAGGAAGGAGAGGAGAGATGTGGGAGGGGGCAACTGGCAAAGGCATGTGCCATCGCTCCGGCATTAGGAGAGGCACCGGACATTTGCTGAGCTGTTTAATTTTCACCTGGGCCTGCCTCCTCTGTGGCTTCCCTACATGGTACCTCCCCTCTCGAGGGCTGGTGCAGAAGACCTCAGCACCAGAGCCACACACAGGTGTCAGCGTGGCTCCCGGGCAAGGGACCTTGGCAGATGCCTCCTTCGCTCGATGTCTACGGACCAAAGTGGGTCATGTTTGCCTTTGCCGGCTGCAGCGGTGGCTCTGATCAGTCCCAGCGCCCTTGCGGAAGAAAAATCTCCTTTCCAAAACATGGCATTGTGGTTGGACTTCGCTTGGAGGTGTACCCCTCATGGCCCAGGTCAGGTCCTGTGCGGGATCTGCAGAGGACACGGTGCTGCAGCCTCTTCCAGTGCTGCAGACTTCTCCCAGTGACCCTGCCCCAAGCAACAGCTCCTGTTCCTCCTCTCCCAAATTTCCTGTTCAACTCTGGGTTACGAGAACATTTATCATTTTATTTTCAATGCTGAGGTCACTTTATTATACAGAATATAATTTTCAGTTGTATTGAGAAATCTTAGTATTTAAGCGTCACGTCCCAAAATTTGTTAGATCTATGGCACTATGAAGAACAAACTTTATCTTTGAAAAAGCACCACTTTGATAAATGATATTTTAAGATATTTTTCCTATCCAAGGACAAGTATTTCTCAGCTGAAGTGACTGTCTCCTTGATTGAGTCTTTCTCATCCGGGAAAAAACTGTGATTCAACACGATTGTCTCTTGTAGTGTTAGGCATCACAGTAATGGGCCCATTTCAGAAACACTGTGGAGTGTTACACAATTCAACTAGTCGATATGAGTCAGAGAAGAGATGCCAGCATACCCAGTGTAATGGTATATTTATCCTTTCAACTGCTCCTACCACTTAGCCCTTTATTTTTCACATGCATGTGATTCCTTACCGGTTATCCTTAGCACCGTACAGGCTGCAGTGCCAAACACTTTGATCACTTAGACTCCAAACACTTCTAGGTGAAAGTACTGGAATATTTTGTGTCAGTGTAAAAATCATAAACATTGAAGGACTTTGAGACCACCTGGTCAGCATTTTTCAACCTCCTGAAGTCTAAAGACAGCTTCACCTTTGATAGCAATGTCACAGACCATCTTTACCTCAGGTGTGCCAACAGGGTTTTCATTTCGAAAAGAAACTGTACTTGGCTTTCAAAGGCTGATGATTCTCCTTCACATAACATTATTCCTGGGGCACAAAAAATGACAAAAAAAATTTCCCTGAGTGAAAGCTGCATAATTAGGTCATTAGTGCAAAGGCAAAAAGAGCTTTGGTTTCACCTAGCCAAGGCATTAGTGGTTTAATGGGATGGAGCTCTCCAACCCTTTGTCTCGCCCAGCCATCCTTTGCTTAGCCTTAGGGACCTATTTGCTGCTGCCACCTGACGTCCCCAGCCAGAGCTGGGGAACCTGCATCTTTCTGCAGCATTCTCAAATTCTTGCCATTTTTCAGCTCCCAAAAAACAACCTTAACTAATGCTCTGGGTGGTTCAGTTGCTTTTCTACTCTTTACAAGATGTTCTACCCACAGTTTTTTTCCTGCCGTAGCTTTATTCTGTGTTTCCACGTAGTGCTTTTCTGGGGTTCATGCAACTGCTGGGAATGTAGAGTCAGAGCAATACATGGAGTTTTAAGGCAGACGCCACAGACAGGTATTTGAGAGCTACACTATGACAATTTGCTCTGCAACCCGTTAAGTCAACCAGGACCTGAGAGGACAGCTTAGAATTTAAAGCAGATATATCACAGGAGCATTTTCCGCTAATTTTCCCCCAAATACCTGTTCTCTGAGCAACTGCTCCTCCTGTCTTTCTCTTAGCTGCCTTGTTGCAACATTTGCAATTTTACAGACATGTCCTTATTTAGCCAACCAGCTAACAGAAACACAGCTTTCCATTGAAGGCTAATTTAAAGTCTCAAGCACACGTCCTCAGCTGTTGCAAAATTATGCCACTAAGTGCAATAGGCTCTGTCGTTTTACATCAGCTGAGAATCTACTTGCGAGGGCAAAATAAGTGGATACAGCTGCAGTTCTCTTCCTTGGGAGTTGCCCCTCGTACACAACTGATTGCAGGTGGCTGAGAGCTGGTATTTAAAAAGGACAAGTTTTTTGTTTTATTTTATTTTTAATTTTTTTTTTTAATGTATCGGGTGAAACTGATTCATGTGCGCTCTCTGATGGCTGCCCAGGGCCTGCAACCCGCTGTACCCCAGCTCAGAGGAAAGGACGTGGATGGAGCTAGCTTAGAAAACAGATTACCAGGGCATAAATGAAATATTATCTCTCGTGCCATATCATGTGGCATAAGAAAGATAAAATTGAAAATGTGACCCCTTTTTTTCTTCAAATAATACAGTGCTGTTCAACAGACTTAATTAGCCCTAAAGACATATCTAATAATTGTTGGCCTGTCAATCAAAACCCTTATTAGACATGCGCATGACGTCACATCACAGTCTAACAAATCTTCCTGCCAGTCAAAAACCTTTATATAGATTAATCTGATTTCAAAGGCAAGTTTTGTGTTTGACCTTTTGCCCAGCTTCTTCAGGGCTGAAATCGGAGAGGGGCTGAATGTTTTCTGTGTGCTGCCGAGCTGGGACGATGGGCTCTGGTCTGTCCCTAAGAGTTTCCCTCCAGGCCACACTCTGCTTTATGCTGCAGCGTGGAGCCCGGAAAGGGGCTCTGCCTTGGATGGCGGAGTGACCTGGGGTGGGTCTGCATTGCTACAGGAGAGCTGTACCACAGCATTAATTCCCTGGCTGCTTGGGATATCACTAAGATGTGCTTCACTGACATACCTGCGCTGGGTTTTGAGATGATACAGGCCATCCCATGCACACTGCGTACACCCACCGCATTGCTGTGGCCGTGCACCCGTGGCAGTGATTGCTGTGCTGGGGGAGACCCCGGAGCCTTTGCCCCAGGAGGAAATATCTGCTCTGCTAAGGAAAAGTGTGCGCGCCTGAACAGAGCAGGCATCGTACTGACAGCCAGGGAGTTTTCCAGCCTGGGTGTCGGGGTGCCAAGGATGAGAAGTAAATGCACTAATAACCACTGGGATTTGAAAGGCAGCCCCGACCAGATTTCCCAGACCAAACAGGCAGGCATGTCAAACTGCTGCACCGTTGTGCCGCCCTGAGCAGCTCTGGGCTGTGTCGCATGTGCTGCATGCGCTGCTCTGTGCCTGCCCAGCAGTTGTGACAGGCTTTGGAGATGCTGGATTTCCTTTGCTAGCGAGTGCACGTTAACACAGATACTCCATGTATTCCAGACATCCCTGCAGGTGCAGCACCGGATTTGTATCTGTAAATATAAAATCGTCACTGGCAATAACTTTCAATTCTTTCTCGAACGGCATTTGGTGGAAAGCAATTAGTGACATTTCTGGCTGCTGGAAACATCACCTGTTCTGTTGGGGTCTCCTAGTGTCTCTTCTCTTTCCCTTCCCACAGCCCCAGGTAACTTTGTTTCTCATCTTTATGAGGAGGAACTGATGTTGTAGGATGATGATTATCCCATTGCGCTTGACACCCTCTACATTGCTGTAGAGTGAAAAAGGTGGTACCTTCCTAGTGGACATGGCTGGTAAGTCAGAGCTTGGAGGGACCGCTCCGTTGCAATGCACTTGTCGTCACGATGGTGTCATATGCAGCTCTTTGAGATCTGTAGTTGGATACTGAATCTGAAGAGGTTATAAATTTATTTACCGATAGCGCATCAAGCTTCATGTACCCAGTTGCACTGGCACTTCAAGTCTCTTTTGAACTGAAATAAAAGCAAATGGCAGAGGCTGAGGCTTTCAAGATAATATAATTTATCTTCTGAAAATCTGCTTTTTAGATGTCAGGCAAAACAATTTCACAATAGCTAGAAAAGATCTTGTCTAGCATCGCTGTATTTTTATTGGTCTTTTATGTAACTTGGAAATATTAGGCCCCATTGTGGTGCTCAATTTTCTATCGATTTTTCAGACAGTCTGGTAACACGAATGAAAAAAAAGCCTGTAATTAAACTTCATTCCTAAAGCTAAGGGACTTTGGAGAAAGCCACACAGCAAGCTTCCTCTGCATGTAAAACTTCAAAGTGCTTCCTAGATTCATGAACTACAGGCAAACTCGAAGTCAGCAGCAAAAGTGTCAGTAAACAATGAGGAAAAAAATAATTGCCTTCATGTTTGAAGGAGACATTTTTCCCTTGTGAGAGAAGCTAAAAACAAAATGCTCACATCTGCAGGACAAAGAGGCCGTAGCGAGGCTGGCCGTGCAAGCACCATCTTGCGCAGCCAGTGTAAGTGGCTTCAATGCAGTTCTCCTTCCTGAGGATTGCTTACAGAAAAGAGCGTTGCTCACAGCTTTTTCTGGTTCAGAGGCAATTCGAAACTTCCAGGTGATCTTCAGGTATCTTCCTTGGAAGTGATGTCTACTAATGCAGCACTAGTTGGCTCCAGTGGGAGAGGAACGGCAGAGGAATGACCCACTGGTGCAGTGGGTCAGCCCACAGTTAGCCCAAGATTAGGATGGCAAGTTCCTTACCCCATGGCCCCAAATCGTGCCAAGGATTTGTATTTTCAAGCATCTGAATGTGCTTTGTAGCATTTTCTTTCTTTTCTGCTTGGTCTCCAATCTTTGTGCAAAAAGGTTTCTTCCTTAAAGCCGATAGAATTTAACAGTTCTCCTTGCAGCTAAAACAGCCACAAGAAAAAACTAACCATCCAAGCCAAAAAGGGTGATTTATGAGGTTTTATAAAACTTTTGTTGGAAAAAAGATCATTTGAGTCATTCTCCTCTGATTCACCCATGGCTTGTGTGCAAGCAAGCCCGTTCCGCAGAGGAATTAGGCTGCACTCAATCCCTAGTAAATCCAGCTGATGAGATGGCTCCACTGACCCTCTCCATCACGGCAGCAGCTCTTGCTGCCTGACCCCGGGGCACGTTGCTGCCGCCAGCTGTGACTTAGCATAATTCTGCTCGGCACACGGGTTGCTACGTGTCCAGGGGCCCATCAGGGAAGAGCAGAGGGTTTATGAACTTTCTGGAGCTTGTTTCCAAAAAGCCTCTTCTTCAAAAGTCATAATGAATAAACTGGTCCTCTCTGGGACAATCTTATTCCTTTTAGCTTGGGGTTGAAGCTTTAAGCTGCTCTTCTCTGCCTTCCCCTTGGAGGAAGGGGAAGGGCTTGGAGACTAGCAACAGTCTGCACGACCTATGGGGAACCATAAAAGCAGTCTTACTTTTTCTGCCTGATGCTCCTGCCATCCTGGCCCAACAACTGCAATGATGTTGAGGCGTGTGACATTGCAGAGGGCAAAAAGTTGTGCAATTGTTGTCAGTTTTACTTTAATACTTTTTGCCGTGTTCCCCTAGAAGATCTTCTGTGAATCTGTCACTGAAGAGTTAAAGAGGCAGCACATCGTGGCTCTGCCACCACTGCAAAGTCTCCTTTTTTCTGGGATAACATCATTTGGTGGTGACCCCTTTCTTAGGATGACGGCTGCCCCTTGTTATATTTATTAGACCCTATAGAATCCCCTTCTTATAATAAATTACATCTTCTTAATGGTATAAGATTTTATACAAATACTATAGTCTTTACTGAATGATGTTCAGAGGTCTGGGGAGGAGAGACAAGTGAAATGCATTCCTCAAATGTTGTCTAGCAGGGCACATTTTCATTGAGGGATGTTTTTTTATTAACCTCTTACACAAACAGAAAATCTTCATTTAATTCAGATGCCTTTTATTATAGTTTGAAGTTACCAACAAAATAACAAGGAACAAAGAGAGCGCTCCATGCAAAAAGCCAAAAAAAAAAAAAAAGCCACGACACCCTGCCACTGAGGATTCACAGGGCTTTGGAAATATGCTTAATTCAAACAGGAGTGTAGAAGTACTCTTAATTCAACCCAAGAGCAGGTTAACACTGAAAGGGATTGTCCTACTCTCTCCACGCCTGGCCATGGGGTCCCACTGCCCCTTTTTCACCGCTTCCACACAGTGGGCTGGATCAGCATGAGATGAAATCATTGTTCCATAGGATGACTCACGTTACAAAGCTGTATCCTGGGATCCCCTCATTAAATCCCCCACAAGTGGTCCTCTAAAAGCCCTCCTCTTAAGGGTGCCAGAATAGTGAAAGCAGAAGGCATTTACATTTCCCCTGAAGACCCAGTCCTTCCATCAGCCCTCAGAGCAGTTTGCTGACTAAATCTTCTGTGTATTTGAATAATTTATCATATGAATAAATTCATTTATGCCGAACGAAGAGGTGGACTACTGGGATGTAGTAATGCCAGCACAACAAAATTGAAGCTGGGGAGGTGGGGGAAATGAACCCATAACAATGGCAGGCAGTACCGTCTGCTCAGGCAGCAGGAGACAGCTGTGACCACGTCTGAAATACGAGAGTGTGGGGATGCACGGAGCAGCATCGAAAAAGGGCTTTAGAATAAGCAGAGCTGAGCAAAAAACAAGCTGCTTTATTTGAGCTGCAAAAATACAGTTGTTATGGAATGACTGAAAAATAAATTGCAAGTTTTATGTCTCATTCCAAATTTTCCAATTCAGAAAGTATATAAGTAACACTCCTGTGCTTCCCACTGACATTTAAGAAATAGAAGTCTCAACTCCTGCCAAATGATCTGTCAGCCAAAGCCCTTGACCTGGGCAACTGATGAATGCATGTTACAGATGCATGCAGCGCAAAGACTGAAAATACTAAAAGCCGGATCTCAAGTAATGTAAACTGGCTTTGGTCCAGCTTACACCAGCTGCTGATCTGCTAGTGTCTTACCGCAGTAACAGTTGGAGGGATGATGGTTTGCATTTACTAAACACTGATGAGGGCTACCTAACTAGGCATGCTTTGCTTGCATTTGTGGCCAGGAGATTGGCTGTACTGAGCATTTTTAAAATCCCTCTTTCTTTAGCTGTTCTTCGAAGAAATCATTACATGCCACAGTCAAAGCAGCAACCAGAATGACAAATTCATTAAAATCCACTTCATTGTCTTTATTGGAGTCCAGATCTTTCATAATCTTATCAATCAGAAGAGGGTCCTTTTGGCCCTAAAGAGAAAGAAGAGTGACTTAGCTGTGCAGATCTTGAATGCGTAATTCTGGCACACCCCGCAGTGCAACCCACTGCTATGTCACAAGCCCCGGTGCTATTAAACAAAAGGCTGCATGAAATATGCGCCTGAATAGTAATATACCACTAGCCACAGCATTAAAAACATAGGTCTGGAGTCCCAAAAGTGCACAGCAACAGAAACCGAAGACAGCGCAGCTCTTTTAGAAGGAATACAGGTACTACATAGGCATTGAAATGAATCAAACAGATTTTAGGAGCTGCTGAGCACTGATTTCTTTTGACAAGATGGATCTATAACGTGCATTTCTCTGTATCATCCCTTAACAGTACTTAGATTTTCAATAGGCTATTCATAAGTGGTCACATTATACATCCATTCATGACATTCAGAAGATCTCTACTTAGCAAACAATACGTCTTATTCAGTGGGAGTAAGAACAGTGAATCTCGTAATAATAAATCAATAGACAAAATTAAAAGAAAATCCAATTCAAGGAAATGGATACAATGTAAAAAACCCCCCACTGGTGGTGATAAGGTCCGCAACAATTTTTACAATTAAGAGGATACAGAAAACCAACTATGAATCCGGTCGTTATTCCATCAAAAGCATCCATGCTGTGTAATGCAGAGCAATTGCTGAAGGGATTTTCATAATATCTCTCTGCAGGGCACACAAGCAGCTGTACTGTGTCTGCGTGCACAAACTACTTTCTTGTCTCACGAGAACAGGTTGCTGAATTTAATTCTTCGAAGGACTTATCTACGCTCTATTACTAAAAATGAACAAACAACAAGAAACTGATTAAAGCCTGATTTAGCATCCATTTTGCTACTGCTTCTAGACTGCCCTTGCCCTCCGGCTCAAAAGCGCAGAGGAATACGCAGAGCACAAGCACCCGGCTCTGCCGCTGGTGGTACATGGCAGGGCACCGGGGCTGGACCAGCCTCTGAAAACACACTTCTCGAAATGGGACATTTGATCTCATCTCCTTCTGTCCAGCTCCACAAGGACAACTGTCATCCGAGAGGCTGTGGCAGGATGTGCCCTGCAGAAGGAGATGCTATTCCTGAACACTTGGATAGCTGCTTATCCCACTCATGAAACAGTAACTCAAGAGGTTCAGGAGCTGCGTCTTACTGAAAGGAAGTCAGTGAGCTCGCTGGTGAGGAGCTCCTTGAGTTCTCCTTTACTAAGCTTGTATCTGTCTCCTTCTTTGCCAGAGTAGTGATGGAAAATCCTGATCAAGGTGTCCATCGCGTCCTCCAGCGGTGTGGACATAGCAGTGAGCAGGAGAGCTGTGGGGCAAAAATCCAGAGTCAGTGACATCGCACAGGATCCAAACCAAAGGCCAGTCTCAGGGAAGGGATGGAGAGCTAGCTGAAGAGAGAAATTGTCACCAGTACTGAAAAAATGGGGGTTCAGTTGATCCATCCTGTCAGCTGTGTTTGAGCAAGGCTAGACTGCTATAAAACATTGTCCTGGACTCACTAGCAATTACTTCGAAAAGGTAAATGGAAAGAAAGGCCTTTATTTAAGAAAGTGATCTACTGTGCATCTATTTTGCAAAGCTACTGTAAAAGGAAATCTCTTGTGCCCATAGCTGAAAACACAGGGAAAATGAAGGCACACCGTCCTACCTGTTCATTCGAAGTTTTCTTAAGAAAACGAGATCAACAAATAACAGCAGCCAAAGTGGATGTGCATTTATACAGAAGGCTCCACGCAAGTTTCTTAGATGGTTAGAGGAAAGTCACCAGTAATAAAGATGGAAGAATCAGCTTTCAATTTATTCAGTCATGTTTGCTTGGGCTGACCTTTTTTCCTGTAAATTACCTGGAATAAACAAATGTGAGCTAGGCACCCCCGAGGGTTTGCCTCATTGAGCATGCAGTAAGAAAGTACACAGGGAAGCACCACTAAGAAAAAAGATGGAAATACAATTAGTTGCTGAGTTGTTGAGTTTGAGCTGACTCAAAAAATAACTAAAAATAGAAATCAGGTGAAAGGGAAACATTATGTTGATTAAGCCCTGGGAGAGGGATTAAAAAGCCAGAGTGAAATTCAAGGTAAGACTAAAGTCCTGAACAATACCACCGTGCAAAGGCTAAGGCTTACCTGCTTTACAGGCTAGCTGAGGTGTATGCAAGAAAATACTCAGATCACAGAAGGTGATGGTCAACCTCCTTTCAAAACCCATGCACAGGCTCTTGTTTATCAGGCTGAGAGGGTGGATTACACAAATAGAGACAGACGTATAATTGTCACAAGGATGACAGGGCTTCTGTTTCCCTCTGCATTTGCCTACTCTGTTCAATAAAAGCCGCTTGCTGTAAATGGGTCACTAAAATATTCACTAGGCAGAGCAGAGGGCTGTGTGTGGAACATACAAGATATTTTTTTATCATTTGACCTTTTACAAATATGCCCATCCAGGGGCCTGAAGGTCAAAATTAGAAAATGCTAACGATCACCAAGTCAGTATAAAACAACTTTCCCCCATTTTCAGAAGAACTCTTTCTGATCTGTCTCTTGGCTCTTCTACAGCTGAGACTCTAAATGCCTCGGTGCTGGCAGCCAGTGTTCAAAGATACTTGGGTACTTAGGGCTAGGCTTGTAGGTGAGTTTGCCACAAATCCCTTGGGACATCTACCTTTATTGTCAGATGTCTCCGTAAGCCTAAAACGTTGGCTCTTGCTGAATGAAATTCTTGCTGTAGTACATGTGTCCTCAGGAGGAAACGAGGAAACCAGTTTCAGAGGAAGGTGTGCCTGAAATTACAGTGTGCACTGATCAACAGGCTTGGCTTCATTTTTGTTAGTCCCGCACAACAACTGCAGTTCAGCATCTCTCTTTTAATAAATGATCTTCCCCCAGGAGGACTTTCCTTGCCCCAAGCCCAGGGATTTGCTGCCCCCGGGGGCAATGGCTGGGGGATGCAAGTAACAGCAGCTTCACCATGGTAGGGCCTACTCACTAACCACAGTTTTCACGACAGCCACATGAAATGGAAAACTGCTTGCTTGGGGTTTGCTTTCTCTCAGTAAAGCCTTCCACCTGCTGCACACGCACGTCCAGCAAGCACAACTGTGCAGATAAACAGCAAGAGGGCACGCTGCTGCAGCTCCTTCTCTCTTTTATTCCAGCCAGGGGCAAAGAGAATGAGATGGGCATTGTTTTTAGCTCTGAAAGCCTCCAGGCACTTGTAATTTTGAGCACCACAGTAGATCTCAGCCCATACCTCTGCCTGCCTCCTTTGCCTCCAGATGTGATGTTTCTTCTGTCTGCGCCGCTGTGACAAGTCTCCACAACTTGAGGTGTCTCGGCTGTAACTACGGGAGAAAGGGGAGGGAAGGAAGGGGGCACATAAAAATGCTGGATCCCAGCGATATGGAAGGTGACTGTGTGTAAAGTGTTGTTTCCAAAGCAGTAGGCAGGTTCTTCTGGTCAGAGGTCCCTGCGGACATGCACAATACTGCGTACAGGGTGTACGCCTTACCCTCTCATCACTGCGGTCGTGAGTGCTCACCAGGGTTGGGGGGAGCCAATGCTCAGGTAAATTTTAGAAAAGGTCCAGGTGGAAACCAGCTTGGAAATGTTGATATGCAACAAGAGGAACCTAATCCCTCCTGGAGTCAGAGGAGAGTTGGGGAGGAGAGTTGGTCTCCATACCTCTTCTGTATTTGGGGATAGCTAATGGGTGCTCGGTTTTGTACAGAGGGAGTCCCTATGCTCCAGCAGGCACAGGGATCTAGCTGGACCATATGCAGCATGTGGGAGAAGAACATGGGTGATATCAGGCACAGTACAGCTCTCCCACTCAGATCCTGGACATTCTCTGTGTCTTTGCAGGTGCTAAGAAAAAGCATGGAGTCTCTTATGTAGCTACAGCCATGCAGGGCTATGTCTTGCCTGTGATTCACTAATGCTTATACCTATTGCTCAGAAATATTAACCAGATAAACATCAAAGTACTGTGTTTTTTTGCCATTTATTCAACAACAGTTTCACCCACAACCAGAAAAAAACCACGGCTGAGTCAATACATAAGTATAAAATCCTTCTGTTTGTCTATATATTTCATTGATCCTCTGGTTGATCAATATTGCAAATTAATTATCTAAGCAGAGTCTACAGGAGGTATAGCTTCCAGGAAGCAGGTATAAACTTTCAGAGCTGCCATCCACAGGACAGACGAAAGAAGGGTTTCCTCTATCATCTCCAGGATATCAGCTCAATAATTTATACAGTGATATAATCTGTGCAGTCTCTTTCAATAGCTACTTTCACTCCAGCTAACTGTGTAAGAAACTCTCTATTCCACACTAGTGGATTACACGTACACAGGGAACGGCTGCACTGAGCCTGTTTGTTAAGAGGTCATCCAATTTGCTGTGTCCATCCCTTTCCTTCCTGGCTAGTGAAATCCTGCCAATCGCTGCAGTGACAGCAGAGATCTCCTAAATCCTGTGAGGGCAGGTCCCACAGGCTACTCTAAATCCATGATTATCAATCAGCTGTTTTTAATCCTTCATCCAAAACTCCACCACATTCTGGGTTTGCGTGATACCTAATAGGCACTGAAGATAACTGAAGTCAAGGCAGCCTGCAAGCACTTCTATATCAGGGCGAGACCCAACTCCATGTCAGCAACCCTGCACTCTGGTTTCCACCAGGCTAAATACAGGAGCAGCACCAGACATGTGGTTGACAGAGGGAGTAAAACTGCAGCGTGACTGTAGACATGGTGAAGGTTGGTGCCCTCCTCATTCATGACCAAACTTTGTCCGTCACAACCTGCCAAATCACGGCAGTGTTGGTGGGAAGGCACCTCTGGAGGTGCCTTGTCCCATCTCCTGCTCAAAGCGGGATGATTACCAATGCCAGACCAGGTCAGCCATGGCTTTGTCTAGTTAAATCTTGAAAACCTCCAAGGACGGAGATTTCATAAGTTCTTGGGTAACCTGCTCTATTGCTGCACTACCTCCCTGGGGGAGATTTTTACCCTAATATCCAGTTTGAGCATCCCAAGCTGCAGTCGTGGCCATTGGCCCTTTTTGCACCACCTACCACTACCACAAAGGGTTTGACTTTGTTGACTTTATAAATTCCCTTCAGATAGTCTTGGCTCCTCACTCAAGCTCAAAAATAAACTTGAAAGCAGCCTATCACCCAACTCGCCCAATCTAGTTCCATGTTTTAGCATCCCCTTCACGTTATGTGCTTGCCCCTTTCAGATTACTCCAGCTGTGCCCTTGTCCTAATGAGTATTTCAATATTAAATTGCGCACTGCAAAATCAATGGCTGTCAGAAGCAGAAGGGCAGATTTTTCACCTGGCACAAATACTCCATAAGTCTGAATTCTGCCATCTTTGCTCAAGCAAAGTAATAGATGCTAGGCTTACAGAACGAATCAACCGTCTGATTTCACCAGAGGCTTCTGAGAGAGGCAGAGGTTGTTTCTTGCACTGTAAACCTGAGAAAGGACCCAACCAGCTATGACTACTTCCTTTAATTTTAGCTGGGGTAATGCAGAGGTACACCCAGCTGGGAGGCTCTGTGGGACTGCTCCTCCCCTCCTACATGGAGATGAGGAGGTCAGACCACAAGCAGAAAATCTTACCACTGGTTTCTGCTCCTTGGAAAACTGAGCAGAGTTCCACCCTGTGTGAAAGCAGTCAGCCCTTGACATAGGTCAGCAGCCTTCTTCCTCCGTAGCTGGGAAAGAGCAGCTTTGGCTTCTTCACCAGGATTTTTCCTTGGTCTCTTCTTGAGACAACATAACACAGGCTGCCTTTAAGCCAGAGCAGCCTATAAAGTGACAGTCTAAGCCACAGTAAAATACCGCTCAGCTGAAGTGGGAGGATCTCATACTTAGGGCATCTGGTTTTCAACATTTGCCAGAATGCACGTGGGGAATATTTTCTCAGAAATAATTATTGTGCTGGGAAAGGCAAGTCAGCCTCCCACCCACATCCTGTCATTATTTATTTTTCCCCAACTCACACTGTTCTTGAGATGCACGTGTTTTGAATCAATGTTGTACCCTGAAAGTGGCAAAAGGTGTGATGGGAAGCAACAGGGAACATTGCAAGGCTCAGAAGGACAGATATACTATACATTAAAAAGATTACATTAGATTAGAGCCTAGATTAGACTAAAGATCTTATTAATACAGACTAAAAAGTTTATAAGAGACTTACATTTGAACTGATATTTCTTGTTAAGTTATAATGAGAATTTTTATATTTTTAGGATTGATAGCATTTTCATTTGTGTTTTGTTTCCATATCTGGGTAGTTGATGGATTTATCCCTTTATATCAGGCACATCTCCCTTCCCTACACCTTCTGGTTCACATCTTCAAGATCGTTTTAACTGCTGTGATCCCACAGGCAGCAGAATAGCAAAGAGCTATTAAAGCTCTTGCTAATAGGTTTTACCACCTAAATTCAGTGGTTTACTCTGTAGGCATCTTTTTTAATGTGTTACACTTCAAGGGCTGCCCAACTGAAGTGTATCCTCATGTCATTCTCTGCTGAGTCCTGTTTTGGACAAGATTGTACACTTCTTTTACAAATATGTAAATGACATTTTCATTGAAATTTCCAGATCATTGAACTCTGCTTATTCCCATAGCGGTCATTTCTCTTGTGATACTCATTTAGGACAGAAATTGGAGCATTGTCTGTACTTGAGGTGCTGAGTTGGGTTACCACCTACTGCTCCTCCCTCCTCCTCCTCCCAGAAAATCAGCTACCATTTCCTCCTTCTGCGAGCAACCACCCGTTACTAGCCTGTGAAGGCAACATCAAGTTGTATAGGAATGTATCGTTACCTGGAAAATAGCCTAGAAAGCCTTCATTAACCCTAAACTGGAGTTTTGAAGCGATATTCTGGCTATACAATACTTTCTTCCTCATAAGCCTCTGAGGCAGATGTATCTATCCAGCCACGTGTCAGCCAAGCCATTTATTGCTTTAATGCAGTCTATTTACACCAAGGAAGGACACCAAAATAGTGTAAAATACCCCGGTGTAGACGCGGAGTCGGAGCCAGCTCTGCGTCAGGTAGCGGCAGGGGGTCCCGTTACAGAGCAGCTCTCCCTGCCTGGTAACCAGAGAACACGCAGCCAGCGCCAGCTGGCTTTGGTAGCTCACGTTACAGCTAGTATTGGGCAATACATCTCTTGCTGAACAAAGCCAAGACAGTAATTCCCTTTGTGTTAAAGCCACTGATCCATAAGGCAAATCCACCCTTTTGAGACACGCTGGTTCTGACTGACTCATGTTTCTTCCTAATTCGAATTTGTATCAACCTGCAGCAGCCTTTGTCCTAATTCACTTCAACGTCCAGTTCCTTCCACAAGGTTTTTGCAGCTCGGTTCAGGTTATGCTTCAAAACTATTGGGACCCCTCCTTGCAGGGGGTGATCCTGTGTCACAGGACGGTGGCCAAGTCACCAACCAGGTTGTAGCGGTAGGAAAACCTTCCACAGGTTTTCCCTGGTCCTAGGTAGGCTGTTGAGTGACTCCTGCCTCAGTTCCTCCTTCCTGGTCTCCAGCTATCCACACAGCAGCTATTAGTTTGGGGATGGGTTTCCTAGGGCGGGTGTGACTAGCTCTCTGGTGGCAAGGAGTGCCTCTGAGGAGTGAAGGCCCCTGGCCCATACAACTACATGCTTGTACATGCACTTGGCCGTGCCATGATGCACGGGTGGCCACCAAGGCTCCAGAAGCAGAGCTCACTGCATCTTTTCCATCCTCTTTGCTCTGTCTGTGAGCCGTGTGCTCAAGTGGGCCATCTTGAGATAACTGGCAAATAAACTCACCTTCCTTATCACCAGTGAGGAAATAAGTACCTACCAAAAGATACAACAGAAAAAAAACAGTCCAGACTGACTTGATTCAATATTGGGCACTGTTGATGTTAAATCAATATAGAAAAATGAGGCAAATAAAGTTTTCTCTTAGTTTGTATGTAAATAAAAAAAAATGAGGAAAACTTCTTTTGGTCTGGGGCTGCCCCTTAGTGTCCTGCTGAAGAACTGCTGCTTCCAGATCTCATGCTAGCAACGACTACCAAAGCTGCAGGGCCCAAGGGAGATAGACGCCCACCTGACTGTTCCAGGACACATGTAGATGTTTCACCACTGCATTACTACAGCAAGCTCCACATAATGGTCTGCATTATCAACAGCAAGCTAAACAAGAAGTAATATCATTAAAAAATACAGAGAAAAGAAATAGCCATTGCCCATAGCTTGGTAGCTAGAGCTATAAACTCTGCAGAGAATTTAAGTGCTTAACACAGGTCGGTGTTAAAATAATGGGATTTAGGCGCACACTTTGCTGAATTCAGGCTGTATATTCCACTAATGGCCCTCAATAATGCATCCCAAACTTACCACCTGCTGCGGGAAAAAGGAAGTTCAGAAGCACTTAAGGCCAATGCCACTGTTTGGAGAGTAAATGGAAGAAAAGACCATACTAATGTAATCTCCTCCAGAGCTGTTACAGGAGCAATCTGCAAATAACCATGAATTCTTGTCCAAATGCAATGGGATCAAGAAGCCTGAAGAGGGCATTGAGGGCCAGTAGATGTTCAGGGTATAGAAGGAGTGCTTAAAGAAGATAAGGCCACAGCAGAAAACCTAAATAAATATTTTGCATGTGTTTTCACTATGGTGAAGCTTGGGGAGGTTCCCACAGGACAGAGAAAGGGACACAGTGAAGGATCTGTCTCAGACTGAGGTGTAGGTAGATGATGTTGTAGGGCAGATGCTCAAAAAAAGCTGTAACACGCCAGGACTGGATGGTATCTGCCCCGGAGCTCTAGAGGAATTTGAGGTGGATGAACGATGGGAGCCACTGGCTGAAATCTGCCTCAGGACCACAGCACAGAAACTTGGCAGGTACAATACCAAGGGGAGAGGTGTCAGGCAGTATGCACAGAGCTGCTGAACATTAAGTCTGCTGTCCGTATTGGGTAAAGAGGTACAGACCAGCCTGAAAACCAGAATCATAGAATCATAGAATAGTTTGGGTTGGAAGGAACCTTTTAAAGGTCATCTAGTCCAACCACCCTGCAATGAGCAGAGACATAGACATAGAGACATCTTTAACTAGATCAGGTTGCTCAGAGCCCCATCCAGCCTCACCTTGAATGTTTCCAGGGATGGGGCTTCTACCACCTCTCTGGGCAACCTGTGCCAGTGTTTCACCACCCTCATTGTGAAAAACTTCCTTGTATCTAGTCTAAATCTCCCCTCCTTTAGTTTAAAACCATTACCCCTTGTCCTGTCACAACAAGCCCTGCTAAAAAGTTTGTCCCCATCTTTCCTGTAAGCCCCTATAATTCAAAGGCTGCAAGAAGGTCTCCCCGGAGCCTTCTCTTCTCCAGGCTGAACAAGCCCAACTCTCTCAGCCTGTCCTCAGAGGAGAGGTGCTCCAGCCCTCTGATAATTTTTGTGGCCCTCCTCTGGACCTGCTCCAACAGATCCATGTCTTTCCTGTGCTGAGGGCTCCAGAGCTGGACACAGGACTGCAGGTGGGGTCTCACCAGAGAGAGTAGAGGGGCAGAATCACCTCCCTCGACCTGCTGGCCACGCTTCTTTTGATGCAGCCCAGGATATGGTTGGCTTTCTGGGCTGCAAGTGCACATTGCTGGCTCACATCCAGCTTTTCATCCACCAGTACCCCAAGTCCTTCTCAGCAAGGCTGCTCTTGATCCCTACATCCCCCAGCCTGTATTGATACCAGGGGTTGCCCTGACCGAGGTGCAGGACCCTGCACTTGGCCTTGTTGAACCTCCTGAGGTTCACCCAGGCCCACCTCTCGAGCTTGTCCAGGTCCCTCTGGATGGCATCCCGTCCCTCAGGCATGTCCACCGCACCACTCAGCTTGGTGTTGTCTGCAAACTTGCTGAGGGTGCACTCGATCCCACTCTCTATGTCATTGATGAAGATATTAAAGAGTACTGGTCCCAATACAGACACCTGATGGACACCACTTGTCACTGATTTCCATCCGGACTTTGAGCCACTGACCACTACCCTCTGGATGCGACGATCCAACCAATTTCTCATCCACTGAACAGTCCACCCATCAAATCTGTATCTTTCCAATTTAGAGAGAAGAATGTTGTGGGGGACTGAGTCAAAGGCCTTACACAAGTCCAGATAGATGACATCAGTAGCTCTTCCCTTGTCCACTGAGGTAGTCACTCCATCGTAGAAGGCCACTAGGTTGGTCAGGCAGGACTTGCCCTTGGTGAAGCCATGCTGGCTGTCTCCAATCACCTCCCTGTCCTCCATGTGCCTCAGCACAGCTTCTAGGAGGATCTGTTCCACGATCTTCCCAGGCACAGAGGTGAGGCTGACAGGTCAGTAGTTCCCAGGGTCCTCCTTCCTACCCTTTTTAAAAATGGGTGCAATGTTTCCCTTTTTCCAGTCCCCAGGGACTTCACCTGACTGCCGTGACTTTCCAAATATCATGGAGAGTGGCTTGGCAACTACATCAGCCAATTCCTTCAGGACTCTGGGATGCATCTCATCAGGTCCCATAGACTTATGTATGTTCAGGTTCCTCAGGTGGTCACAAACCTGATCTTCTTGTACAGTGGGAGGGACTTTGCTCCCACAGTCCCCATCTTGCAGTCCATCCACTCGAGAGGTGTGGGAAGAGAGGTTGCTGGTGAAGACTGAGGAAAAAAAGTTGTTGAGTACCTCAGCCTTCTCCTCGTCCGTTGATAACAGTTTGCCACTCCTGCTCATCGGGGGGGTACACTTTCTTTGATCTTCCTTTTCTGGCTGACACACCTTTAGAAGCCCTTCTTGTTATTCTTTGCATCCCTTGCCAAGTTCGGCTCCATCCACGCCTTGGCCTTCCTGACCCCATCCCTACACAACCAGGCAGCGTCCCTATACTCTTCCCAGGATACCTGTCCCTGCTTCCACTGCCTGTGTATTTCCTTCTTGCCCTTTAATTTGACCAGCAGGTCTTGACTCAGCCATGTCAGTCTCTTGCCTTGTTTGCCCAATTTCTTACATCTGGGGATCGAGAGCTCCTGTGCTTTATGGAAAACATCCTTAAAGATCTGCCAGCTCTGTTCTGCTCCCTTGTCCCTGAGGGCAATTTCCCAGGGGGTCCTATTGACTAACTCCTTGAAGAGCTGGAATTTTGTTTTCCTAAAATTCAGGGTCCTGACCTTACTCTTCACCTGACCCATATCCCTCAGGACTGTGAACTCCACCAGCGCGTGATCACTGCAGCCCAGGCTGCCTCCAATCTTGATGTCACTGATTAGCTCACTTGTGTTGGTGACCATCAGGTCCAGCATCACATCCCCTCTGGTAGGGCTGTCTATTACCTGCCTTAAGAAGTTATCCTCCATGTGCTCCAGGAGTCTCCTGGATTGCCTACAGCTCACCGTGCTGCGAAGGGTGGGAACATGCCTAAACACTGGGGAAAAGTAAAGAGGAGTCACAATACAAATCTACTGGCATTCCCTGAAGGAGTCCATGATGGGTGACCTCCCTGATTGATTACTGTTGACCTTGTTCCCAGAAAGCATTCCTCACTCTTAAAGAAACGAGGCTGCCATGGGATACAAAGAAAACACTCACATAGTAAATGGCTAACTGAAAGATAAGAAATAAATTACTGGGTTTTACAAGTGAACTGACACCATCAATGGAGTCCCACAGGAATCTGTCTTGGGGCCAGTGCTATTCAACATATTCATCGATGATCTGGGAAAGGGAATGAAAAATGAACAGATAAAGTTTTTTTGTTGATATAAAGCTATACAGAGAGAGAAAGTTCAAGTCCAGTTGTGAAGAATGCAGAAGGACCTCATGGAACTGAGTGATATGGTGTCAGATAAATTCAGCATAGATAAACACAAAGTGACGTGGGGAAAATCAGGTTTTTGTACACACCTATGAGCTTTGAGTTGACTATTAGGATTCATGAATGAGATCCTGGGGTTACTGCAAGCGAAAATGTTGGTCCAGTAAGAATCTGAAAACAAACATGATCAGGAAAGAAATAGAAAACAGAAAACCAGAAGTGTTTTTATGCCACTAAACAAGTCCAAGGGAAGCCCACTTCTCCAATATCATGGTGGTCCTCCTACCTTCATCTTACAAACAGTATGGCAGGATTAGAATAGATAAGGAGAGAAGTAGCAAAGAAACAGCTTCTATGTTAGAAACAGCTAATACACAAGGCATTTCAGTCTGCAGGAGGACATATCTAGGGTTATGAAAGAGGTCTGTACATTCGAGAGTGGCATGGAGAAGGTGAGTAAGAAGTAATTATTCATGGTCTTTTCCAATACAAAAATAAGGAGAGGAAAAAAAACCCCACCTAGTTCAAAACAAGGAGAACATCTTTAAGGTGCTAAACTGCCTGCTGTGACAAATTCCTGGGAAATACTTATTGAGAGCCACTAAATACAAAAACTTGTGTCATCAAGACATCTCCAAAATGCAAATCACAGGAGACTGGGTTAGTATCCTGGGGAAATACCAGCCTTGCCTACTGTAGTCCTCTTTCCTACATACCTGGATCAGCCACTGTTCCTAGCAGGTTACTAGGTGAGAACTAGCTTTTGCCTGACATGAAAAGCCAGTTATAGTCTTATGTTGTCTGAAAAAAACCAATAATGTGGGACCAGCACTCGTTCTGACAAACAGTCTCTGCTTTCCTAGAGGACTGTGTGGTTTAAATGGCCGTCCCAGTAATATTGGAATAGGGAGAAAATTCACTGAAAGGTCCAGGGTAGACAAAACATTAATTTCCAGGACAAGGTTATAGAAAAGCAAAACTCTGAAAGCAGAAAGTGCTTGCAATCCTCCCTGGATATTCTCATGGCTATTACAGCTGCAGTTGCTCTGAGGGATCTGCTCTAGAAAAGTGAATTTTTGATGGCAGTAGGAATGGAGCTGGATCAACACCTCAGCAGAAGCCAGCCTGAGTGTTAAAAGCTGCTGTAAATTAAGAGCCAGAGGCAGACACTGTTAAGGTACAATTGGTTTAATTGTCTTTAAAAGACAAGGAATATGGTGGTTGTTCCAAATTTAATGAATGCCATAAATGGCCCAGAGACATGTTGCATGCATGTGGAAACCAAGGACAGCTGAGATGGTGGGAGGAACAGATAAAGCCAACAGGCATAATTTCCACTTTACACTTTAGAGTTTACTTAGAATTTGGGGCTGCATGTTTTCTCTCTGTTTGGAGGAGAAACTGAGAATACACAGTGCTGTGCAGATACGCTCAAGTGGAGCAGCAAGATACACCGCTCTGCTGTGGTGCCTCCATCCCTCACCTTTGCAGGGCAGTAGCAGGAGCTCCTGGCTCCACCAGCCCTGGCAGGCACCTTGTCCAAACCACTGGCCAGTGGTGGGGTTCCTTTGTGCCAAACGTGATGGGTTTTGTGTTGGTCTCCTGGCTCACACCCTCATCACACACTCTCCTGTCTCATACCACAGTTCTATGTCACCTGGCATGTCAGATTCTGAGAGGCTAGATGTAAGCCCAGCGTGGTGACAGAGAATACGCTTGCACCTGTGTGTCCCTGGACATAGCTCAAACAATGGCAAAACTCATTCTCCAGCCTTTGTCAGTGCTTGCCGTGGAGTGGCGTTCTTATCCCTCTGTTTCACTTCTCCTTGCTGCTTTTATCCCTGCTTCTGTGCCTCCCAAGCATAACACTCGTGCAGCCTTTCAGCCCCTGTGTTTGCAGGAAGGGACTCCCTCAGCTCCAGTAGACCTCATTGGGTCTCACTCTGCAGCATGAGGTTCTCCTACGACGTTGTGCATCATTTCCCATGATCTTGCTATGGGAAGCCTGTTTTTTGTGGCTGATCAGTTAGCTCACTCTCAAGTCCGCTATATTAGATACACAGAAGTAGTATGAACGGAACTGGTTTCAGCAAACACCTCTAGTGCGTAAAAACAAAGACATGGATAGATGTTGGAAGAGAAGAAGTAGACGCAAGTGACTGCAGAACTGTTACTCAACCAATACACATCACGGTTAAAATATGTTATCAAAATTTGGAAATAAACTGGAATAATATCACTGAAGTGAGTTAAAATGGGTGAGTAAAAGTTTTGATGGCTAGAAAGCCCACAAAACAATTATCTACTTGGTCTATGTGCCACTAAAAACAGTCATCATGTCTGCTGTGGAAAACAGAGCAATCATGCACAAATTCACTGCTCTGTTGCCTTCTAAAAGGATGAGTAATGTTTTATTGCTCTTACCCTGTTTTCCAAGTACCCCTATAACAAAGCCTTGAAAGAGCTGGCGTTACATTGACAGAGCTTCCTTCTCATCTCCTCCCTGCCATGCCAAACAATATTCCACCTTTGATCAGCGGGTCTTCTCTTTACTTCAGAGAACCACGTAACACTGTTTAAACCCTTTCTCAGCCACAGAACGTTGCACAGGTTGCATTCAAACTCTCTGATTCCAGTGAGCTTTCTACATTTGTTACCCCTAAAAGTTTAATATCATTCATATTGTACCTTCTAAGAGGCATATATCTCCATGAAAAGAAATGCCTTCATAATAAGAACTATATGAATTTCTGTTATTTGCTTTTTGGGTATTTGACCAAAGACCCCGAGCTATGAAAAGGAGAATGTCAGTGACTGATATCATGTGCAACATTTTTTTAATTTAAGCTTTATTTCCTCTGCAAGTATTTTTCTGCCTTTTTTGCAGTGATTTTAGAGTGAAATCAGATTTTACCTTTACGGAAAGTCTTTTCCAAACTAACTCTTTTGCCATTGTTTAAAGGTTGTTTAAAAGTTCATCGTCCCTCTAGTATTTCCAGAGAAAGCAGGACGACACACTGACACAAATGCTGAGGCTGGTATTTAATGAGATTTCAGATATACTTTTGACAATACAAAGCACTGCCATCCCTGAACTAAAAAGCATGATGATGATATCACCATCCTTCCTTGCTCTCTTTTTTCTAGAGAATTTCTGGTTTTTGGGGTAATTGGCAGATACAAAAGGCTGGCAAGCTCTCAGGAGCGAGTACATGCTACCATCTTGTTTCCATTGTGTTGAGTTGGGAGTTTAAATGTGTTGAAAAGTGTGAGTATCCTTGTTTTCTGATAGAAAGAAGCAATCTCAAACACCTGAGGCTGTTAAGACTCCTTGGAGTCATACTGTGGCAGAAACCAGTATCATATCAGTAGTGATTGCTGCCTTGACTGTACAGCCTTCTAATTATGGCACCTTTATTAATTACATGCACATGTTGTGCCTTCTAGTGGTTATTGAAACAAGTATAAGAGGCATTGATGTCTTTTACTCTAAGGGTTATCTAAGTAAAATTATGCCACTCACAGAGCAAATGAACAATTACTTTCCAACAACGAAAATTGCAGATGTGGCTGACCCATGGAAAGCTCCTAAATGATGATATTACAAAGTATCTAGGGTATTTTTTGTCAGGGGACTGAGTCCAGGCATTCCCCGTTCTTCCCTCTTCAGTTCACTGTCAAGAGAATCTTGCAGTAAAATGGAAGGTGGATGCTCTCACCATCTCCTCTAACAATGCAGCCCCACTGGTGGGACAGGTCCAGCAGTCTCAGCTGTTCCTGACTCACCTGACATGATGGGTTGCAGCTTGAGAGCTGCATCCCAGCCTCAGTCCTGCCTTTGATACCAAACAGGAGGGTACTTGCAGCATCTTGCAAGAGTATTACAATTCCTCACTGAGTAACATGAAAGGCTGGTAAAAAATGGTACAAATGGGACTCTGCCTTTGCTTAAAGGGTGGAGAAGATTCATTCCTTACTTAAGAAATACATTTATTTCTTACTCGAGTCCACTCTTGTGAAGCGGCCTGAGTTACCACCCTCACCAGCACAAAGTTATTTGTAGCTACAATGGCTGTGGTAAATATGCACTAAGTTACAGCCAGACATTTGCAGGTGAAGCGTTTCCACAACAGAACACTTCATGTGGGCTCAGATGCTGTGAAAATCATGAAAAAAATCAGCTGTTGCTGACAATAAACTTCTGCATGTCATACTTCCGCGTTTCAGAAACCTGGGGATTACAGGAGATAAACAGCAACACCTCTTCTTGTTCAGATAAGATTATGCTTGGAAGGCTTCGTTTAACAGTGATTTAGATCCAAGAAAAATGTGGGAGACTGGAAGATAGCGTGAGAATACCCTGCTTCAAAAGATACTCCCCAGGAGCCCTGTATCTCTCCTTGGCAATTTGCTTCCCTGATCCCAAGCTTAGCAGGGATATTTAATATCATCTGTTAAGTCCTTCTCCTTCTCTAACATCAGATATATATATATGTGTTTTGAAATGGAGAATTACAAAACTATTTGCACAGCACAGGGAAACCTGGATTGTGTCTTTCACTTTCGTGTATTTGTTAAAGAAAATGTGCAATAGCAGCTAGAAACAGAAGAGGGAGCCTTTAATCACAATATTAGCTCTTGCAGTTTTTCAGAAAATGAAACAAAACATGATTCTATATGGAAAATTCTTTCCCCAGCTGATGAATAGAGTCTCAGCCGGCTCCTGGATACCACCGATCTCCCTGGGCTTGGGCAGACAGCTTCCCATGAGAAGCCATGCTCTGCATCATGCTCTGTGCCCTTTGTCCGCTGAGATAGTACCATTTCCCCATACTGCAAGTGTCCTGAAGCTAGGAGGTTAACATGCAAAAGTGAGGATGTGAATTCAAGGTGGATGCTCTACTCCGCAGAAACACCAAGAGCCAAGGAGGTGCTTGCATCTCTGACTTTAATGCAGCAGCTTTGGCTCCTCATATAAGTGGTAGAGAAGTGGATGCTCTGGGAGGAAGGAGAGAGGCTGCTAGGTTAGACATGCTGAACTACCGTCCACAGATGTCTACCTACCCATATAGGATGCTCGGATACCAAAGGAGTGATGTGTGTCTTGACTCCCCTCCCAAGTGCAAACTAACTGTGAGGAGCTCCCTCTCCTTTGAAGAGGGAATGAACTACCCAGCACAAGGGTACCGTGAGTTCATGCTAAGGGAAACTGTGCATTAGCTGCCACAGTATACATGCCACGTGCACACTACAGTGACCCCACTAAGTGGACAAGCCCCCCGAAGGGTCCTCAGGCCACAATGCCCTGTTAAGCCCTTGTTCTTCCTGATCACATCTGACAGGTCTGGTTCAGTGTCTTTGGGTGCCTGTGACCAGCAGTGACTCTAGGTTTAGTATTTGTACCAAACGTTGTTTAAACTTAAACCACACATGGAAGACAAAAGGATCTTGAAACAACAGGTCTGCTGACATCTCTCTTCTCTAAAGCCCTGCTATCCTGATCTGAGGTGCAGGCAGTGGAAGCTGTGACCTTAGCAGCAGAGTCAGGCACTGCCATTTCCCCACTTCTGGCAGAGGTATCTCCATGCTGTCCTGTGTCCTAGAGCCAGGATCTTCCCTATCTGCCTGCCCATGCCCTGCCATAACACAGTTACCAAAGTGAAGGTAGCTGTGGGACGACTCTCTCTCTCTCCCCTCTCTCCTGCCATCTCTCCTTCTGCAGCCCCTTCTTGGCTCCTGCCACAGAATTTAATTCTGCAGAGCTCACCCTGGGCTGAGTTTTGTTGATGTTGGAGCCAGCTCTACATCCTTCCATAGCAAACTCAGACAGAGCCATCTGCACTCTTCAGAGACATCAGACCAAACAGCTCCCTGACAAACAGTTTACCAGCCATCACCTTTAGAGAGCTCCTTCGCCCTCTCCATCACTGGCCCTGCTAACCAAAAACTCTCGCTGGTGGACTCTGGGAGTTGAGTGAGGCTCCTCGGCCTCAGCTACTCACCGAAGATCTGGCAGCAACTCAGACATTTACTGAGGATTGTCTTACAGGCTACTATTGTAGTATTCATGACTCTACCAATTTAATCACACATAGCGACACGGGGAGCTACCGGGCAACCAACCTAACACACACACCACAGTGTTCATAAATTATGACAGAGCAGTTCCATAACTTCCTTTAATGTTGCATTTTACCATCAAATCACTCTTCACAGCAACGGCACCCCAGCTCACAAATAGCATCATCACAATACAGCCCCCTCCCGTGTTTCCAGTTGTACTCCTGAAGTTAATGGAAAGATGTTAGTGATTTTGACCAAAATCTGGCAATTTCATTTGAACGTGATACAGCACCACTTGCCTCCAACACGTCCTGAATTAGTGCTAAGGGCTCACCCTCCATATTTTTACGCTGTGAACCATGTCGCTCAGTTCATCCACTCGTAGAAAGCCAGGCGGGTTTGCCTGACTGGGATTTGAAGATGAAATGTCAAGGGGTCATGATGTGTCAAACTGGAAGTATGCACTAGTCCTGAGTCACTGCCAGATAAATCCAGCGAGCACCAGAGCATGGTGTTCCCTCCCCAGCCGACACTGCCGTTTTGACTCATTGATTGCTTCTAGTGTTTTCTTTGTATCCCCCTGGCTTTTGTAAATGCATGATACAGGAGACTCTTCAGGACTTTCAGGAAACTCCCTGTACCCATTGAATCTTATTTTTTTAATTTATGTTCTACAAGTTAATTATCTCTTTCATTTCCTCTTATCCAGTGGGTCAGCCTCTCCACAGCAGCAGCGTATCCTTTGTTTACCCATGTTTAATTGCTCCATTTTCCCAAGTGCTCAGAAATAGACACAGGCATCATGCAAACAGGCTTTACTGCCCACGTCCTGCAGTCCACAGGATTACGTGACAGCGCAGTCCCCATCGCAGACATTCAGCCAAGGGAAGCACAGACCCAGCTGCTAAACCACAGCACCAGGAATACATACCGTCCTGAATTCAGACTCAATGCAGAGAAAGCATGAATGCTGATGGCGTCCCCCACTGCATCACGTCCATGCATCTCTTCCTTCCAGCAGCTGAGAGTGGGCAAGCGCTATAAGGGGGGGGGAGGGGTGGGTGATCAAATAAACTCCACTAAACCTTCGATCTCAAACATGCTGAACACTCAGTTCTCAGCAGTTTGCTTCTTGAAGGTGAGGCACAAATCCGGAGTGCAGTCATTGAACCAAATGTAGCTGTTAACTGCAATAGAGAGGCATCCACTCAATCTGCCAGCTCATGCTCGTTCTCAGCCAGAGCACTTGTCACTTGATGCATGCAAGGTTTGGCAATTAAAATCCTGCCAACCTTAAGAATGACTATATGTTGATTTTTGGAGCTGCCATAAAATACTGACAACATCCCTCTTGTCCACTGTTTCCACAGAGCTGTCTGTGTTAACTGACACGTCACGGGGGCTGCAATACCGGGAGATGATCAGCTGATAGAGCTGAGAGTTGTAATTGGGGCATTTCTCTTAACTCCCAAATGTGGACTGGTCATATGTATGCTTTTCTTCTCCTCCCACACTTTGCTGTCTTGCTTCATTACAGAAGTGCTCATTAATGCTCATTACTGCATATTACTAACACCTTCCAAACAAACAAAGGAACAAGGCTTAGTCCAGCAGACTGCATTGGTAAAGCACTCCAAACACAGACATAACTTTAGCAGCAAGACTGTGCTTTACAACCAGCATAATAATCCCATGAAGACCAGATGGAACAAGTTTTACCAGCAAAGATGCAGTCTCTGGGTTACAGCTACATTAGGGCTCTTGCTGACATGGCTCTGGAGATCAGAAATTGTACCAGTTCTCTCCCGTGGGCGTTCCATGCTGTGGCAAAACGCAACACCCAGATGAGCATTCAGCCAACACAGGTAGCGCACAGCATTCAACAGCTAGCAGTGCATGTGAAAGGGAAGCAGGGTACCCAGAGAGAAAGGAGTGGACACATTTTAATTATCTTTGCATTTGGGAATGCAGCCTCTGTATTGAAGTGTAGACACTGGAGCTTGGTGCTGACAGAATTTCGTCAGAGATAATCCCACGTAGACCTTGGTACCCTTGAGCTGCCTCTGTTCTGGTGTTTGCGCCACATGAGCAATCCCAGGTGGTTTATGAACTCCAGTGCAGCCATGAACCTACCTACCTCCCTCCATGTACACACAGACAGAGATGTCTTTCCCCCTTTCCCTGGCCACCAAAGAGCCGGCTGGACCACTAGGGAGGCTGGTTGCAGACACACTTCAATGACTGCGAAGCCCATGTCACACAAGCAAGCACTGAATCAGTGAGTCCTGATGGATCCAAGGGAGTGTCACAGAGTCTCTGCACAGCACTCAATGCATCCTTCATAATCACTAGTCTTTTTTCCCTTATCTGAAGCATCTCCACCTCCTTTGGCCTAGATGACAGAGAGCTGACTACGTAGCAGCCTGTTGTACTGGTCATGCCAGCAAACAGTGCCTGGAGAATGTTTGTCTGCAAGCCTACAGAAGGTTATCACTCCTGAGAAAAAATGTAGGTAACACATACTCTCCTGGCTGTTTTTGAATAAAAATTACCATGACTGCTGTGCTCATGCTGAATTTAACATCGATGCTGTATATTAACCATGTTCAAAGTGCCCATGACAGATCAAACACCATCTGTAACGAAACTCGAGTCCCAAAGGGCTGTTATGGTAAGTAGGCATTACGCTGCTTGATTCCCAGGACAGCTACACGTCTAGACATGTGCTACATGTCTTCAGTCATCACACCACAGTTAGTTAGACAAAATGAATGCTGAACTTGGTGGGCCCAGATGGTATTCATCGAGGACTTCTGAGAAAACTCAGGGACAAAATAGCTGAATTAGTAACAGAAGTGTGTTACCTCTTGCCAAAATTATACTTGAATACTGGGAGCCAACGCTGTAATCAATAATTAAAAGAAGGTTCTGAGGTGTCCAGGGAAATGCGGTCCTGTGAGCCCAATATCTGTACTGAGCAGTTAGTGAAGAGTCTAAGAAGGGACACCACTAAGGAACTTCTGGACCTTTCTGGGAAAAGTCACCATGGCTTTTGTAAAGAGAAGTCTGGGCTTAACAACCTTGTGGCGTTCTTGGAAGAGGCCAGACACATGTGGAGATAAGGGTGATCCAGTGGATTCAGTCTACCTAGATTTCCAAAAGGCTTTCAGCAAGATTCCTGACCAAAGGCTTTTAAAGAAAATTGGGCAGCCATGGAATAAGAGGGAAGGTGCCCTTGTGGAAAAATAACTGATTACAAGAAAAGAAATACAAGGTAGCAGAAAAATGGTCAGTTTTCACAATGCCAGTTACTCACCAGTGTGGTGCCAGACCTGTACTGTTTTGTATATTCATAAATGGTCTGAAGAGGGTTGAGCAGTGAGAAACAAAAGTTTGCTGATAACACAAAGTTAGTCAAGACAGTAAGGACTTAGGCAGGCTGCAAAGAATTGCAGAAGAACCTTGTAAGACTGACTGAACAATGAATTGGTGGATGAATTAAGTATAAATAACTGTAAAGTGAGGTGCATGACGAAAAAACATCCTAGCTTGATATACAGAACTGTAGCTTTCAAAATGACTGTAACCACTCAGGAGAGAGAAGTGGTTACAAGCAGCTGCATGAAAACATCGATTCAATGCTCAGGAGCAGGAAAAAAATAAAATAAAATTGAATGTTAAGGTCTATTGGGAAAGTAACAGGGAGCAAAACAGAAGTCATCACTCTGCCATCCATGGCTTGAATACTGTGTGTAGCTTGGTGATCGTGTATGGGAATGGGAAGGTCTCAGAGAAAGGAAAAAGGATTATCATGTGTTGAATAGTGGCTGTACTGAAAGGACTGAATTGGCTAGGACTCCTCAACCTGGAAAGTAGCTGAGAAAGAGGGAATACCATACTGGCCTACAAAATTGCAAGTGACTGGACAAGACAGTGAGGGACTCATTCACATCCTCTTCTTTATGAAACGGAGGAACTGCTTGGAGGAATCCCGTGGGTTAGGGTTCTAGAAGGTAGGGGGGCCCAAGAAAGCTGGTCAATATTCAAATATCACTTCCTCCAAGCTCAAGAGCGGTGCATCCCCAGGAGTAAGAAATCGGGTAAGGGAGGCAGGAGAGCTGTGTGGATGAGCAAGGAACTACTGGCTAAACTCAAACGGAAGAAGGAAGTCTATGGAATGTGGATCAAGAAGGAAGACCCGGGAAATTATAGGCCAGTCAGCCTCACCTCCATCCCTGGAAAGGTGATGGAGCAGCTCATTCTGGAAGCCATCTCCAAGCATGTAGAAGAAAAGAAGGTAATCAGGAGTAGTCAGCATGGATTCACCAACGGGAAATCATGCTTGACCAATCTGATGGCCTTCTATTATGGCATGACTGGCTGGGTTGATGAGGGGAGAGCGGTGCATTTTGTCTACCTGGACTTCAGCAAGGCGTTTGACACTGTCTCCCATAACATCCTCATAGGTAAACTCAGGAAATGTGGGTTAGATGAGTGGACGGTGAGCTGGGTTGAGAACTGGCTGAATGGCAGAGCTCAGAGGGTGGTGATCAGTGGTGCAGAGCCTAGCTCGAGGCCTGTGACTAGTGGTGTTCCCCAGGGGTCAGTACTGGGCCCAGTCTTGTTCAATTTATTCATCAGTGACCTGGATGAAGGGACAGAGTGCACCCTCAGCCAGTTTGCTGATGACACAAAACTGGGAGGACTGGCTGACACACCAGAAGGCCGTGTTGCCATTCAGCGAGACCTGGACAGGCTGGAGTGTTGGGCAGAGAGGAACCTCATGAAGTTCAACGCAGGCAAGTGCAGGGTCCTGCACCTGGGGAGGAACAACCCCATGCACCAGTACAGGTTGGGGGTTGACCTCCTGGAAAGCAGCTCTGCAGAGAAGGACCTGGGAGTCCTGGTGGATGACAAATTCACCATGAGCCAGCAATGTGCCCTTGAGGCCAGGAAGGCCAACGGCATCCTGGGGTGCATTAAGAAGAGTGTGGCCAGCAGGTCAAGGGAGGTTATCCTCCCCCTCTACTCTGCCCTAGTGAGGTCTCATCTGGAGTATTGCGTCCAGTTCTGGGCTCCCCAGTTCAAGACAGACAAGAACTACTGGAGAGAGTCCAGCGGAGGGCCACGAAGATGATTAAGGGACTGGAGCATCTCTCCTGTGGGGAAAGGCTGAGGGAGCTGGGGCTGTTCAGCCTGACGAAGAGAAGACTGAGAGGCGACCTCATCAATGCTTATAAGTATCTCAAGGGCAGGTGTCAAGAGGATGGGGCCAGACTCTTTTCAGTGGTGCCCAGCGACAGGACAAGGGGCAACGGGCACAAACTGGAACACAGGAAGTTCTGCCTGAACATGAGGAAAAACTTCTTCACCGTGAGGGTGACAGAGCCCTGGCACAGGCTGCCCAGGGAGGGTGTGGAGTCTCCTTCTCTGGAGATATTCAAAACCCGCCTGGACACAGTCCTGTGCAGCCTGCTCTGGGTGACCCTGCTCTAGCAGGGGGGTTGGACTAGATGATCTCCAGAGGTCCCTTCCAACCCCTACCATTCTGTGATTCTGTGAAATGAGGATAGTGGATCCTGGTTCAAAGCAAATAAAATAAGGTTGATTTTCACAGCGAGACACCCAACAGGGGTTACTAATTAGATCAGCCAAATCAGACTTAAGGACTTACACTGAAAATAGCTGCATGTTGGGAGAGTACTGCAGGGGATGCGGTATGTGCCTGCACTGTTTTTACTCCTACCTGAATACCTGCCTGTAACTTCGTTTTGTTGCTGTTATGCATGCTCTTTGAGTTACAGATTAGTCCTTCTCAGCAGCATCTTTTCTCACAGATGCCAATGAGCTTAGCTCCCTCAAGCTTCGTCTCCTTTTTTTCTGAACTTCAGAGCACTTTTCAACAGTCCCATAGCACAGCACTCACATGGTGCAAAGCAACAAACCTCCCTGGCCACATCTTCTGTGCATCTGGTATGTTGGCCAGGTGCCTTGTGCAGCAGTCCTATTGTTTTTTGACATGTCCCTTGACACCTTGCTGTCTTGTTGACTTCCAAAGGCATGGGTGAACAGATTACTCCAGCCAAGCTGGATGGACCCTCGGTCTGAGCCAGCAGAGCCGTTCCTGTGGTCACAGGTGGAGGTTTGCTCCCCGCTGCTTAGGAGGTTAGGCAGAGGCTTCACAACTCCTGTGCTTCAACTTGCTTTGTAGTCACACAGTACAAGCCGGTGTTGGTGGTGAAAGACACAGTCTGACCCTCTCCCTTGTGCTGAGCCAAGAGCTTATCCAGCAAACCAGCCAAACACTGTTCCAAGTCCAAAAGTAAACTCTCCTCTTTCCTCCTGGTTTAACTTTAACCCAGGACTGATCCAATCCACCCCAAGGTCACACATGCTTGTGACAGTACGAGGAAACAGTGTGATCAAGCAGTTGGGGTAGGGGAAAGACTAGTCTACCTTTCTTAGCTGCAGCATGTGCTTGAGCAGTTTGTGAAACCACAACACTGTGCACATAAATTACATTGATTTCCAACTCCCCGATGCTTTCATGGATGTTGCACTGATTATTTTTGTAGCATCCAAACCTTAAGTCAGCCATAGGTGGGGAGATTTTTTTGTATCTCTTGGTGTTTGAATCACAAAGTTGGCACTGTTCAGGAACATATTTATTGTTAGCTGAAGACGACCACCTTTATACCAATCAATCCTGCCTGAGGGTACAGTCCCAAAAAAGGTTAAGCAGCCAGCTTCACCCTCCTGGGCTACATGTTCTTGCCCCATCACTACCTGGCTGCACAGGCACACAATTGTCAATTCAAGGAATTGATTCAACTCAATTGAACAACCAGCCTGGTCTAGCTGCTCTGTTAATTGGAGCAAAATAATTCATACTAAATTCAGGATGAGGATTTGCAATGCAGCTGCAAAAAATTTCCCACAATTTGTCCTTGTTTCAAGGACAAACAAAAGAACAAAGCAAAAGACTTCTTATAAAGGTTCCTCCTTTTATCTGTAGTTTAGTTTAGTCTTCATTGGACCTGGGTTGCAGCAAAGACACCCGTGCAGCATTGTGTATCTAGAAGATACGTATCATAAAGCAATTGGATGCTTGATTAGTATTCTGAGTGTGAGTTCTCTTCTTCCCCTCCTAACCACAAAACAGTTAGATGCAAACTACTACCCCTAAAGACATGAACCCAGATGGTATCACTAAAACAGCAAAGGAAAAGCAAAAAGGACTTTAGTAGTCTGTATTATAAAAAGAAACTAGAATTAAAAGATCTTTTCTGCTCCCAGTGAGCATAGTTTGAAGGAATAAGCTTCATTTAGATGCCTGTGTGCTTCTTGAATAGTATTCTCCAAAGTTCGTCACACATAGTACAACCTCCTTTTAAAATAAATCATCCTATTAATTAAAACTTTTTCTCAAAAAGCTTTCAACAACACTGCAGGAACATCTAACTCTTATGCGTGTCATTGGCAGACCTCTGCTCTTGCTGCAGGTAAGAGATGAAAGATTCTTCCTTGCAACCTGCTTTGTCAATCCACAGATGAGGGTGGCTAGAAGGGAGAAGTGGTCAAGAAGATCAGCACTCCCCTTCACGTGAGCTGCAGTGGAGCGGTCTGATTGTTTGATAATCCCCAACTCTGATCTCATCAATGACAGGAAAGGAAGAACAAAGAGTGAGAGTATAGATACAAGCATTATTTGATGTACTTCTGATTAAGTAATGACAAGAAATAAATCTTGTCCCCCAAAAGATTGGCTATATAAAGCATATTATTTTTCAGCAGTTTAACAGTCATCCATGAATCATGAGCAATATCTTTGTGGTATTACATAGACACACAGAGACAATTCATCATCTTTACAACATACAGCCTGTAACCCTTGGATTCCTAGTAGAACACAGGTGGTGCCATAATCACATGAACTGGATGCCCTTCTTCCGTGTTATTCACTACTGTATATGGAGCAGAAAGCACACTAGGCTGTTCAGCAAGATAAAGGACATTCTCATATTCTGATTATCACACACAGGCTAAGGGAAGAGTTCAGACAGCAGTTTGTGCAGATGATGCAACCCTCTTCTTCCCAAATCTCTCCAGTGAACTATGGCTTCTTACGTACAGTTATTTTCCAGTAAGGATGCTGCATTGTATCTTCAGTGCAGTAATAAATAAGCAATTATTTCCCTCCATTCTTGTCAGGAAACAGGAAGAGCAAACTGAGAAGCATTTGTGTTCCACATCATCTAAAGAGCTGTAAACTCTCTGTTCCTCAATGGGACATTCGTTAATATGAGTTGTTATTTTAGTTTTGACCTCTGAAATACCACTACAAAACATCCTACTTTCATGCTAAGCACCCACTAAAAGCTAGTAGACAAGACTGCAGCAGATAAAAGGAGAGCTAGAGCTTAATTAATCCTTGATATGAGATCAAATGCATTAAACAAACCTCTTAGTCTTTATTATGTATGGGGAAAAAAAAACTTGTTATCGAAGTAGGGGGAGAATGTGGAGACCAAAGAACAAGACAAGGGAAAGAACAGACTAGCACACAGAAAAAAATAATTTATTGTATACATACTTAGGGCCTTTAAGCTGTACAAGACTGCTCAAATTCTTGCTACAGTTCAATCTACCCCCTTCCTTACTCTCCATATTGGAAATGGCAAATATTTCCTATCTATATACCAGCTGTCTCAGAGTACTTTCTGGACTGAGGGCTTTTCCATTTGCTTGTGTTTGTAGGGACCCAGCTATGCCTAAGTCTCAGATAGGTCACTTGGGTGCGAGTTCAATGTACAACTTGGTGAAATGTATCAGAACTGCAAGATTTCAAAAAAAATGCACTTAAATCCTACCTACCGCCCATCAGCTTTTCAGATTAAAAGTAAATGTCATTCCATATTCCTGAGCGGTCACAAATATTCTGGGTGAGGGAAGAGGACTTAAGTTATTTCAGAAATCCACTCAGGCTGAAGCTTGCTATCTTGTTATTGTGTTTGTTTATACCTCATTATTCCTTCCCAGTTCTGAACCATTTGGTTTTATCTGCTAATAAGAAAAGGAAACAGTTTTGTTCTAATTAAATGTGTCATTAAGTAAATTTTACTTAATCCATTTAGACATTCCAGCTACAGTTGTCAGACTTCTAATTCAGTGTTAGGAATAGTATCTTTGTTACCTGTAGCCAGGCAAGTTGAACTACTCAGCATTTTGAAGAGCATGTAAAAGCATAAAAGAAAGCACCCAACTCAAATGTGTTATATATAAAAAAAAAATCTTATTTAGACATCTTAAAAAATACAAGGCACATTATATAAAAATCAAATAGCTATTCATTAAAACTTTGTTAAACATCCCCATTTAAGATCATGTACTGGCAAGCATTAAGTAACAATGCATAATTTCAACTAAAATTTTATCTCAGTGCTAGCTGATAACAAGTTCAGCCTGCCAACTCAATAGGATAACCTCACAGGCTTCTGCCATGTTAGTATTTACAGCATGGTAACTTGGGAAACAATATAAAATTACGTTATACTAAAGATAATAAGCAGGCTACACCAACATGGTGGAATGCATTCTCCTTTCCTTCTCTCCATGGTTTCAAATAATGTTCAGTGTAATCAGGTACACAGAGCAAGGTCCTACATACACAATCTGTTCAGCTGTTTAATACATTACAGTTAAAGTCAAACAAAACAGATTTCTCTCTTAATTAAATATACTAGCAACACTACATAACATTCTAGTGACATTTTGCTTTTTAACAACTTCAATATTGAACAGAAATGTCTTCAACCACAACTCACTTCCACGTCAGCAGCATTTTCGCAGAGCATCTGAAATGTCATTTTCCAGTCTAGTGGGAAGATTTATCTGCTTATGATGTCTACACAGGGTAAGCAGCTGCCAGTTCCAAAATCCAGGCTTCAATTTAATTAAAAAGCAGAGATGTTTCTTCAGACTCTCTTGTACAAAATAACCCTCTTGTCACTTACATCCTTTCAGCAGTAGTAATAAAAGTTCACTTTTCCAGGATTAAACTCAGTAGGTTGATCTAGTGGTCCCATTTGAGTTTGAAGAATAAGAGTTTGATTTCTTGGGGTATCTGCTTGATGAGAGAGACACTTGCATCCTCCGTGTAGTTCGCACACTTCGGCAAAGAAGAGCATTTTTAAGGTTGTATCTGAAGTCTTTTGAAATATAGTAATAGATGAATGGATCAATACAACTGTTCAAAGCAGAAAGACACAGTGCAGTTACGTACAACACATACAGATAGCTCTGGCCAGAGGCTTTAAGGAGCGAATAGTGCACAACAAGCAGCACATTGCTAGGTGTAAAACAGATGAGATACATAGACAGGACAGCAATAATGAGTTTGATTGCTCTTTTTCGTTTCTTCCCAGTGCTTACATCTAAAATAGAAGCATTCAGAGTCTTAATCATTAGTATGTAAGCGACAGCAGTGAGGAGAGCTGGGATTAAGAAGAGTCCAATTGCAAGTGACAGGAAATAACTGAACATATGATGAGGCAAAACATTTTCAGGCAACACATCATGGCAGGTAGTGATGCTAAGATTTGCAATATATGCCGTCTGATTAACAAGATACAATGGAATGGTGCCCAACATTGTCAGTATCCAGATAGCAAAGGAGATGCCCAAGGCAATTTCAGATTTCCTTCTTGAATGCACTATGGGGTTCACTACAACCCAATACCGTTGCACACTGAGACATGTCATAAAGAGAATGGAACAGTACATATTTCCATAGAAAAATCCAACAAGTACTTTGCAGAGACCTTCACCAAATACCCAATTATTGCCATTTACATGGTATGCAATCTTCAGTGGGAACCAGACAACAAGAAGAAGGTCTGCCAATGCCAAGTTAACCATATAAATCACAGCCGGATGTTTCTTCTTTGTTCGGAAAAAAAAGACCCAGAGGGCTATGGCATTGCTTGGCAAACCAATGATAAAGACAATGGTATAGACAATGGGAAAAAAAACTGTAGTCAGCTTTCCTGTGAGGGCTTTTGCTGCAAATTCATCCACTTTGTATGACTCTTCAGAGGTATTATGTGCATTTGGAACTTTCTGGCCAGCGAAACTTCTTCCTTTTGAACTGCTGGTTCCACTACTCTCTAAAATTAAAAAAAATTAAGAAGTTGCCATTACTGAAGTACAGACTTTTTGTCCTTTTAACAAATAAACTAGACATCATGATTTACTCTGAAGAATTAAAGAAGGCCTCATCAACAGAAGAAATCAGACTGGTTTTCAAACACTTGACAATTTTTCTTCCCTTTATTTTAGGTTTATTATCCAAAAGACAACCTATATCCCTATTCAAGGATTGCATCAGCAACCAAAATGCTTTTCCATGTCACCAGTGATATTAAAAATACCTTCTTAAAATGGCTGTCAGGTGCTCCTACCATCTGAACAGTTACAAGAGAAACTGCTTCAAGTACCCCAGGGCACCATTATCCTTTCACATGGCAGTGAGAGATTACCCAAGTGCTGGAACTCATAAAACTTTGCAGGAGGCTAACGTAACTACAGTAGAAGTTTCCTCAGTTTAGATGTCCTGAAAATCAGGTATGCAGTAAAAAAATAGCATGCTGCCCTCAGATGAGCTAGAACCCAAACTCAGAATGTAATGCCAAAAGCTATGCACAAGTGATCCCTAGGGAAAGAAAGATGCGTGCTACACTGTATCTGAATTGCAACTTGACCAGACTAACTTTGTGCATGAAGATGCAGCAGGGCCACTCATCTGTTATCTCCTTCCAATTCATGGGCAAGATGGTCAGACAATCTCTGCAGTTTCTACTCAAAGTGCTAGGTGGTAGAGCTGACAGCTATGGTTGCTTCATACACAAGACGGCTATCACTTCAAGTTTTGCTCTGCCCCTTCAAATGCCACAGGAACTTACAAACCATATGGGCAAGCCAGCCATTCCTGACTGCTCTGTCTTGTACGACAGCCTTCAGTCGGCTCAGTTCAGAAGCCCTCCAGACCCAACACAGTCCTCTCGCGCTGACAGGTTAAACTGCACAAGCAGACACTGTCCATGAACTCGCACTGTTCCAAAAAGTCAGAAATCCACCAAGCTAAACTGTATGGACATGGAACTTGACTGTCTATGGGAGAATTATTTTTAACCTTATCTTGGTTTCTATCAATATTTGTGGATTATTTTAGCCACAAAAACTCCCAACTGGAGTATAAAGGAGAGTCTTCTTGAGCAAGCAGGTTTATGTACAACAAGCCATGAACAGTGTTGAAGAATGGTGCCTTTGTTATTCAATAAATAGGGTTTTGATAGAGTTCTAGAATGAAAAACACTTACACCTTACATTTTGAAGTATAAGAAAAGAACTCTCACACAAGAAATACATAAATACACAAGTATGTGTGTTTTCCAGTAAAGATTCTCAAAAGTAGCACAACTTTAGATAGCTGTTCCTTTCAAGTTATTACTGCAAAAGTCTAACGTACAGCATTAGCATCCTGTCTAGACCGTGTGATCTCCTAAAGAGGTGTACAGAAATACAGCATATATTGGTGCTTTTTAGAGTTTCGAATTAAGTTACCCTAGCTCCACTTGACAAGCTCCAGGCACAGGCTGGCTTCACTGGAAAACTGAGGTGTAAGAAAACTTTTTGCCAGTACAGTGACATGGTCAAATCTTTGCAGTAGACTGCATGAAGACTGAAGTCCAAATTATACCAACAACAGTCCTAAAGAAAATGAAATCAAATACCAAACAGTCATTTTGGCCTATACGTGGTGTAATTACAACAGGGCAGAATTATACAAATCCTGCTCTCAGATCTTCAATTGACATGATTACCTCAGCAATACTGTTAAAGACTGCAAAGTTTACTTGTATAATACAAAAATCCCACATCCCTAACCTGAGTTGTGAATAATAGAAGCCACAAAATCAGCTTGGAGAACATAGCTTACATAGATAACAGATAACGTAAATGATAATTAGCTAAGCAATGCCTCTTTTCTCAGGCTTATAGCTTAGCTGAGAAAGATCTTGGCGATGCTTGGAAGTAGACCCTTATTCTAAGCAGAGAGCAGTTCTCAGAGTACCGTAATAAAGTACACTGCTATGTTAAACACCTGTCCCTCAGTAAGGAGTTGATATTATCAAATTGCAGTCATGCTATTTGCATTTCATTCCAAAGACTTCAATTACTGTAGAAAACTGGAAGAGCAAATACTACCACTTCGTTCTTATTAATGTTTTGTGATCAGATATAAAGCAATGCTTTGCAATTGATGTCCATAGGTTGAGTTGGGGGGGGGGGGAGAAGTGCTCACCAAAAAGCCCTAAAGCATTAGTGTGACACATTAGAGTAAGAGCTACAATAAAGTGGATTGTTGGACATGTGAACCATAGACAAGACTTAGGACTGCAAGAGTGGCAGAATAAGAGCTAAAGGTTTGTTTTATTCTATTTTTGAAGACACAGTCAAGCTAAATGGGTGATTTCAGAAACAGTGTCTTGCTTTTATGCTGACTTTAAGTAGTTCCAGGCTCAAAAGTTCTGACTGCAGATACTGGGCAGCTTTTGTTAGCCCAACTGGCACCCATATAGGGAGACAGTTCAGTGTCCTGTTTGGCTTTGCAGTTAACACTCCCTCACCGAGCAACCAATCCTTTGTTAGGTATGTGCATTTTCTACATCCTTTTCTTACCCTTTCTGTGCTTGCCGTTTTCCATAACAATTGAGTTCTTTTCCAAGCCAGTTTCACCCTGCCTGACTCACATACCGAGAATGCAGTTGACTTGCTAATCTGCCCACGGGAAAAGCTGCCTTGGCATCACGGGAAAAACATACTCTCCTCCCACAACAGAAGACCATTTCAACACCTTTGCCATTTGTCCAGAAGATATAACCTGCTGCATACCAAACGAAGGATTATGCCTACCCTGCAGACACAAGTGACAGCAGCAGAGAGTATCCAAATTAACTAGCTTAGGTCACGGTAGTAATACCCACACAGTACTAAGGTTAAGATTACCCTGGTTCTTGGATCTGCAGCCCAGATTCGCTGCAACCCCGTAATGGCATTAGCCTGTTTGAAAACAGGCACAATAAGCCCCTGGCACTATATGCACTGTAAGTGCATCTCCCTTGGTTGGGATGGGTTCACACTTACAGCTCATTTCACCTCCCTACTCCAGAAGATCAAGCACCCAGCCAGAACTTTTAAGCATACTACTTCCCCCTCCCCCCCAGAGGATTCCAATTTCCTCCCCCGCCCAGATCAGACAACTAGGCTATTAACAGGCAGTTTAATTTCAGAAATTCTGCTCTGAACAGCAAAATATGCAGCTATCTAGTACCTATTTGTTGAGAAAATAGGACCTACCATAAGCTTGGCTTCAATATTTACACAATCTTTACGCATATACTTTTATTATGTAAATAAGACCAGGATGAACAAATACAGAAGGACACAGTGCAAAGGCATGCGTAGATATGGCAATGGGGTTTACTATAAAAGGCAGTGAAACATGAACCTTAAGGCAGCGAAATATTAATATGAATGACTGGGTTTTTCAACCCAGCCAGCCCTTATGTTCAATAAGCAATAGCATAAACTAACAAAGATAAGAATTAGGATTAAAAAAAAAAAAAAAATCTAGCTTTTCAGAGTTGGGAAAAAAGCCAGAACATGGTCTTTAAGGTTTTGTTATGTTTATATACAGCCTTTTGGCAGGTTGCTAGCCAAGAACCAGACCAGGTACAGCACTGATGCGGGTGAAGCCAGGCCACGCGTGCCAGGCAGCTCCCGCGGAGAGCCCGCGCAGGACCTGCAGTCCCGCAGCCCTCCCCGCCGCCTCCGTGCGCCCCAGACGTCCAACGGGGGCTGGAAGCCGAGCCTGGCTGCTTGCCCGTCGAGCTACTTTCCCTCACCTGGCGGGGAGGCCGGCCGGCCGGCAGTGCCCTCCCCGCGGGTCCCGGCAGCTCCACAACCACCGGCCCGAGTTTACCGAACCTGTTCGGCTCCGCGGGAACCTCGCCCAGTCCGCTCCGGGCTCCCCGCACGCCAGCCGGGGGCCAGAAACCTGCTCTTCGGCGCGATTCAGCCCCGCCGCGCCTCGCCCGCCAAGAGCCCACCCGTGCCCCCCGCACCGCTCCCCGCCTGAACCGCCACCGCCCGCAGCCCAACCCGCAACCGAGGGGCGCTGAGCAACCAACGCAGCACCCGCGGAGCCCTCGGAGGGCTCGGCCGTTCCCAGCTGATCCCAGCCGAGCCGGCGGCTCTGGCACCCGTTGGCGGCAGCTCGTACTGCCTCCTCTCACCTGCGGGAGTGGCGGCTCCCAGCAGCGCCCAGAGCACCAGCAGCAGGAGGCACAGCCCGCAGCGCCCAGCCATCCTCCCGCCGCGTTCCGACCACCACTGCCTCTCCCACACGCCCGACTAGTTTCACTTGATACCTGAGCTAGGAGGGGGCGGAGGGTGCGGTCTGGCCGGTACCGGCGGGGCAGGGCGGAGCCGGGCCGAGCCAGGCCAGGCCACTTCCTCCGCCCCCCAAGGGCTGTGGGGCTGTCCCCCTAAAATGGCGGGGTGAGGCTCGCCGACGGGTACGCTGCGCCCGACTCAAAATGGCGGGGGTGCCCTCTTACCCCTTGACGAGGCGGTTGCTCTCACGCCTCACCTCACGCCCTGCGTCCCCACTCCGTTGCTGCTGGGGCTAAGCAGGTGCCGCGGGGCTCGGCTCCCTCTCTAGCTGGCCCTCCGGCGGTCACGCAGCCCTAAGCCCGCCGGTGGGAGCCCGGCCTCAGGGCGGGGGCGGCTCTTGCCCCCCGCAGGTGCTCTGTTACCAGCTTGCAGCTGGGTAAAGCCGAGGCGTACTGTTTGAGCGGCCACGTATTTGGGGGTGGCCGTGGTTCGCGTTGGGCTGCGGCTGGAGCGGAGCAGGCTGGTTCTGGCACCTGCGGTCCGGGGCCGGGGCCGAGGCCGAGGCCGAGGCTGAGGCCGAGGCCAGGGGCAAGCTGGAGAGGAAGCAGGTTGGGGGGGTGTTCTGTGGGGCGTTCTGTGGGACAGCGTTACTCCTGCTGACTTGTAACATACTGCTTTGTGTGTGCCAGGTTTCACACTCTTTGTTATGTTGTCGTATGACAGACTGGTAGGAGAACGTGTAGTGGCTGCTTGACCCGAATGCATTGGTGGTACTGTGCTGGCATGACCTAGGGAAAGAAAGGGGGGTTTTCACTTGTCAGCCTCGCTTAGAGCACACCAACTTCGTTTTCGTTTTGCAAATACAGATTTCAAGAACAAAATCAAGCACAATGCAATGCCAGCAGTGTTTGCTGTTTATCCACACAAATGTGAATTTAAGAAATGTTTTTAGGTTTGTAAAATCAAGCATACAAGTTACCAAATTTGAAAATTAAAACTACACATTCAACCCTGGTTCACATCTCTAGACCAGTTCTCCAGTTACATCCGTAATGCTCTCTCTGCCTCAGTCTGTCTGCAAAGTGCTTGGTGTTTAGTTGGTGATACAATTGTTTTGGGTTTTTGGGGGGGTTTTTTTGAATGCATATGTTATGAATATACTCTGTTCTATGTTGTTCTGAAAAGAAAATTGTTCTTTTTGTGGGCTTTCTGTGATGGTCATGAAATATGGCTGTGACTTGAGGAGGTCTGCCTTGTTCCCATTTTACAGATGGAAAATGGATTACAGAGAGATGAAGGTAAATGCACTTGGAAGTTCGGGGTGTTTGAGTCAACATCAAGAGCCTCTCTTTTTTTAAGTCTTTGTCATAAGTTACTCCATACTCAAAACATGGTTCCTGTTCGTTATCCACCCAGCTAAGACTGTTTACAGATTTCTCACCTTAGTCTCAGCCTCCTTGCTAAGCACCGGGAAAGTCATAGCCCATCCCTCCAGACTCCCTCCCCGTCTCTTTCTGTCTCACTTGCAGTGCTGTTTTGTTTACTTTACCATTATGAACCGCTTCATGGGTACTTAATGTCCTGCTCCTAATCACCTTGTCCAGTGAGTTGTAGTCTTCTCATCTGGCTTTTTATCTAATCTCCCTTTCAAACAGGCATGTACATATGTCCTGGCTACCGGTCTCTCCAGGGTTTTCCTCTCAGATCTCTAGTACTAAGGAGTAGTCAGTCCTTCTCTCATCCGGTTCTGCTGTAGCTGGTGCTCTCCTGCCAGTGCCCAGTCCCAGTTTTCACGGTTTGTTTTCTCTTGATTTATTCCATCCACTCTGTCTTTTTGTCCCCTTTACATTCAAAGCAGACAGCTCCTTCCCTCTTTTGCTTAGATCCAGCAACAGTGGAATGGACTGAGAACACAAGGGAAGAGGATTCATTGCTGTCACTAAACAAAATCTGCTCTAGGCTGTCCCATGATAAGTCAAGGCTGCAACTGGAGAAGTCTTGATATGATAGTCTTGATATATGATTCTATAACAAACTAATGGTCTTTGGCACTTGCAAGCAGTAGTTCCTGGTGCTCCATCTGTACCTTGCTAACAAGGCTTTTGTTCTGGTTCTATTCTATCTACTTTTATCGAGAAGTTGGTGTTCCTAGCTAACATCTTCAGCAGGGATAATATTTGTTAGGAAGATTCCCCATTTATAGTCTACAAATGAGTTCTGCCTCATGACTTAAAAATATTTAATAGAAACTAGAAATCATCTTGCCCCTATTCAAATCAGTGGGACCTCTATACAAAGCAGTGTCAAGCCTTCGCGATTTTTTGAGTTGCATTTATTGAAAACAGCTGATTTGTCAAACCTGTTTACAGTTCTAATGTGCCATTTATCAAACAGTTTGGAAAGAAAATTTAACAATCTGTAGATAAACACAAAACAATTAGGTTCTTGTTCACACTTGTTTATCATTGGAAAATAATTGAAATAAATACAACTGCCACAGGAAGAATAAGTAGATGATTATAGGTGCTTATTAAACCTCAGTTCTCCATTACAAATTGGTAGTTTCTTGGGGTCTCTGCTATACAATTTTTTCTGCTACAGATACGTGTGTGTGTGTGTATGCATATATATACTGCTATATTATACTATAATGAGTTGGGAAGAATCATTGTAGAATCATAGAATTGTTCTGGTTGGAAGAGACCTCCAAGATCATCAGGTCCAACCATTAACGTAGCACTACCAAGTCCACCACTAAATCATATCCCTTGCACCTTTATACAATGGCTTGAAGGGAGCTTTGAACTTGCATGTTATTGGTTATCAAAGCATAACCAAAACTGACAAAAAGATAAGTGAGCATCAGCTCATAATTCCCTGCTCTAACAATGTTTGTCTGGGGTATGTTATCAGTAAAGTCCCATGCACCTTTGGGCAAAGGGCATCCTTGGAAATGTGCTCTCCCTTGCACTTCGAGTAGCTGGTGGGTGTGGTGGTGTTAACCCAGTTTAGCGCAGGGGCTCCGAAGGGGACCTTCCAGGGTATACCCCTTAGATCTTGATTCATTTTTAACAGCATAATGATGTGATGTAATCATGAAGATGTGTGACAGTCAAAGATACTTAGTACCCCTTTATTAAATGAGAAATGGATGTAGTTTCATTGCAAGACACTTGTCAGTACTTGTGCAGTTTGTGCTAGGATAAATGGGTGGGAGCATTTCCAATATACAGAGCTTGTTTTGTGTGCTTCGTGTCTCCCTGGGAATTTCTGAATTGGCACATGTGTTTTCAGTGTGTGGCTTACTGTAATCATACCACATGTCTGTTGGGGGAGAAGGTAAGGGATGGCTGTTTGTGCTGTATGTCTTACACAAATACATGGATTTTTTTTTTTTTTTTTTTTAAGGTGCAAGAGGAGATTGGTTTTGGAAGGGAGAGGAAATAAAAATCTCCTAACATTAAAAATCAGCCTGTCTTGTAGGGATGGCACAAGCACTTAAAATGTCTTTCAAACAATGCAGTTAGTGCAAGGGTTCAAGGAGGGAGGGTGAAGTTTGTTTCATTTGAACCAATGTGAATCATTTCATTTTAAAAACTAATTTAATTTTTGACTCGGAAGAAGCTGATGCATCATCTCTTGGTGCTTTAGCCTGTCCTTAGGGTAGCCGCCTGGCATCATAGAAACTAAGAGAGTACCTGGGTACTAAGTTACTGCAAGACTCTGCTTTTGCAGTGCAGAACCAGGTCTCTGGTTATAAAACCTTTTTGATAGCTCATTTCAACACAATGAAGCCCTCTGTCCTTCCTCCTTGTGTTTCTCATTCATAAAATCCCCTGTGCCATCTTAAGCAGTCTCTCTCACTTTTTTTCCTGAGCCTTTGAACAGGTCTCTGTATTTCCTGCTCCGTTCTTGTTGGCCTTGCTGGCAGGCTTGATAGGTACTACATAATGGTTGTCACTAATGTCCGTGATGCTCTGTCTGTCCAGCAAGGATCCTAGAAAACAAGAGGGGTTATGGGCAGCAGCTCTATGTTGTTCTGTTTCTCCGGTAGCAAAGGTCCATTTTATTTCATTCTGTATTTAGGAAGTCACTTCCATTACCTCTCTTACCCCATCTACCCCAAGATTTTTGCGGTGTTTGGAAATTCTGGCCATGGTGAATATGTGCTTTATAAGCATGTCATGCTGATGTGCTATTGTGTTGTTAGTACTTGGAGTGCCAGTGTGGGTAGGATATTAATTCATGGCATTTTGGGGTCGCTGTGTTGGGGGAAGGGATAGGTAGTATGGGTTGTTTAAGGTGTCCCTTAATGGTTATTGGGTGTCATCCTGATTTTTCTGACCTTCTGTCAGCAGTTTGTTCCTGATGTTTGGCCTTTAACTCTTCCTGTGTTTTTGCTTTTCTCAAAAGCAAGGAGATACAGGGCTTGGGCTGGAGGCATGACAAAGAGAAGTGTCAAAAGGTCTAGAACAAAATGTTAGGTATGCCCAGTGCCTGGGGGGTAGAAACATAGATGGCCCAAACCTGACTTCACACTGACATGGAAGTACAGATGTGGCTCCTGTTCACCGTGACCTTGCAGTGGTAGAGGACATACAAATTTAACAAAAGGACTTGGTCTAAGTAGAATATAAAGCAGTGCTTCTGCACTTGTGTTGACCGTTCCTAAACCTGTGATATGTCTGTCTTCAAGTGTGCCTACAGCTACATGAAAAAAAGCATGTTAAGGTGCCAAAATCAAGCAATTGAAAATTAGGAAATGCTGTAATTTGGGCTTCTTGTGCAATCTTAATTCAGCGTGCTTGTGCATATGCATTTTGAGAGGGGGTTAGTTATGACATCATATCCAATCTTTCTGTGTGGCACTGCATGGAGTGTGCTCATAAATAAACAGATAATCTTGTACTTACACCTCTGGTTACTTGTATAGATATGCTCAAGATACCACCATTTAGCTAGCACTGACTTCTTATCCTGCTGCTGTTGTAAACTGGGCAAGTACTCTCTCTGCATAGATAGGAAGGCAGAGAAAGGGATGTGCTGATGGCTTGCCACTCATGAGTGCAACCACTAGTTTAGGCTGAGTTTGTGTCTGTCTGATGTATGTAGTGCCAATCTGTTACCTCTGCTGAGGAAATGAAACAATGGATCATTATTAAGATAGGGTAAAAATATGTAATAGCTCAACAAAATGAAACATTTTAATGTTTGTTAGAGTCGGTGTTACTGTGTCCTTTGTAATAGCCAGCTAGACTCCAGAGCAAACCACCTGCAAGCAGACAATGATAAATGGGAGCTTGCATCAACACATGGCATTTAAAATAAGGTCAGCCTTACAACAATGGAAACAAGATTATTAAAGAGCTGTGTGCGTAGATAAGCAACCCATTTGCAGCAGAAATATCGTGGGGAAGGTTGTGGTGGAAAATTAGTTACAGTATTTGTGTTGAACTGGATAAGGGTTTTCCACATCTTTCTCTTTCAGAATCCTCTTGGTCCATCTCACATAGGAAGTTTATTGACGGCTTATCAGGGAGATAACTCAGTTTGTATTGACACTATGGGGCTATCCAAACATCAAATTACTTTTAGGAACAGATCTTTATTAGGTGGCCATTAACAGTGGTAACTGAAAATGTTGAAAGCATTCTGAAACATCTTAAAAGCCCGTAACATTTCTCCCATAATTTCTACTCTCTGTATTCCTTTTAGTAATATAATTAAACCATACCAGTTCCAACGAATGATTTAACTTAAATTTTACAACAAAACCTTTCTGAGCTATGGATGTCATCTACCTGGACTTCTGCAAGGCCTTTGACATGGTCCTCCATAACATCCTTCTCTCTAAATTGGAGAGAGAGGGATTGGATGGGTGGACTGTTCGGTGGATGAGGAATTGATTGGACAGTTGCATCCAGAGGGTAGTGGTCAATGGCTTGATGTCCAGATGGAGATCTGTCACAAGTGGTGTCCATCAGGGGTCTGTATCGGGATCAGTACTGTTTAATATCTTCATCAATGACACAGAGAGTGGGATTGAGTGCACCCTCAGCAAATTTGCAGACAACACCAAGCTGAGTGGTGCAGTGGGCACGCCTGAGGGACGGGATGCCATCCAGAGGAACCCGGACAAGCTCAAGAAGTGGGCCTGGGTGAACCTTATGAGGTTCAACAAGGCCAAGTGCAGGGTCCTGCACCTGGGTCAAGGCAACCTCTGGTATCAATACAGGCTGAGGAATGAAGGGATGGAGAGCAGCCCTGCCGAGAAGGACTTGGGGGTACCGGTGGATGAAAAGCTGGACGTGAGCCAGCAATGTGCGTTGGCAGCCCAGAAAGCCAACCATATCCTGGGCTGCATCAAAAGAAGCGTGGCCAGCAGGTCGAGGGAGGTGATTCTGCCCCTCTGCTCTGGTGAGACCCCACCTGGAGTCCTGCATCCAGCTCTGGAGCCCCCAACACAAGAAAGACATGGACCTGTTGGAGTGGGTCCAGAGGAGGGCCACAAAAAGGATCAGAGGGCTGGAGCACCTCTCCTCTGAGGACAGGCTGAGAGAGTTGGGCTTGTTCAGCCTGGAGAAGAGAGGGCTCCGGGGAGACCTTCTTGCAGCCTTTGAATTATAGGGGCTTATAGGAAAAATGGGGACAAACTTTTTAGCAGGGCTTGTTGTGACAGGACAAGGGGTAATGGTTTTAAACTAAAGGAGGGGAGATTTAGACTAGATACAAGGAAGACTTTTTTTTTACAATGAGGGTGGTAAAACACTGGAACAGGTTGCCCAGAGAGGTGGTAGATGCCCCATCCCTGGAAACATTCAAGGTCAGGCTGGATGGGGCTCTGAGCAACCTGATCTAGTTGAAGATGTCCCTGCTCATTGCAGGGTGGTTGGACTAGCTGACCTTTAAAGGTCCCTTCCAACCCAAACTATTCCATGATTTTGAAGCCAGGAAAAGGTTGCAAAGACTGATGAGTATAGTGAAATGTTAATCCTAGCCAGTGAGAAGAGGTAAACAAGTTTTCCTTCTGGAGATTAATTAAATGAATATTGGGATACATTGATCAACCTGAGGAGGGATTTCTTTTTCCTTTTTTTCCTCCATTTCAGTTGAGCTACTATTTGTATGTACTGGTTTGTAAAACTTTTTTAAAGGGAGTTGAAAGTTACTTTCAGTATGGATCTATTATTACAATTATTGTCTAGTGTTTCTACATCTGCACTGGAAGGAGTATAGAGTGGAGTGTATAAAATAACAATTCCCCTTAAGGTAATCTGAATCGTTACAGTGAATCACAAACGCAATTGGAGTCAACAGTAGCGTCTTGCAGCGAAGAGGGTTGTTGTCTGTAAGGTATGTGATGAAGTCCGTCCTTCATTCAGCACCAGTAAGTTATTTGTTGGAGGATATTTTTAACTCAGTCCATATCTTCCTTAAAGAAAGCTGGACAAATTCCAGAGAAGATGTGAACAATTGGAACAATCTGGAGAATGTCTGAAGCAATTAATTTTGTTTGGTCTAAAGAAGTTCATGGAGAGATGTGATGACATACTTAAAGTATGTCCAAGGCTGCAGCATGTTTTCCATGTTCACTGAGTAGGCTGAAATGTTAGCAAAGTCACATACTAGGAAAAAGGTTCTAACAACTGGCATTGATTTTATTAGGCTCGCGCGTTCTAGGGAATCTGTAGGACCTCCATCATTGGCAGTTTTAAAGTGGTTTAGAAAAACAGAAATGATGTAGGTATGTATAGTTCATCCTGGCAGGAGAAGTAGGTGATGCTTTAAGTGTCTTCCAGCCCAGCTGTTAGTGACTCTACAACAACGTTCCTAGTGGAATAAAAACCCAGTCCTTTATTACACCGACCTCAGTGGTCTTACTTTTGTTTGGGATCTGAATACAGTAAGATTTAACATGGTGACCTACATTGTGAGTCAACCTCAGTGGTTTTACACTCATGTACCTCTGTTCAAAACCAAATGCTACTGAAATGCTGTCTAGGCCCTGTCTTATCTGATTCTAGCTAGGAAGAGTTCAGATCCTTAGGTCATGCTCATCATTACTGAGCAATCATGACTCAGGCAAAAGCAAGGTCTCCTGCTGAGATCCATCAAGTTTTTGCCTCTAGAGAGAAAAGCTTGTTCAAATCCCTCTGTATTCTTGCTTCTCCACCACACAGACAACAGCAGTTTTCCAACCAAATGAAGGACCAGGAGCCCAGAAGGAGAAGCATCTGGGTGGGGCACTGAGGGAGAAGCACAGCAGTTAGGTTTCAGGGTGGCGGTAGACCTCTGGGAAACCCCATGGGATTTGTACCCATTTTGAAAAGCTAGACAACAGCTGTGGAAAAAAGCCAATTACAAACCATGAAGTTTGGTGGACACCAGGGAGAACTGTACTTTGTGAGTCTGAGATAAAGAGCGTGAAGAGAGTGACATTGAACCACACACCTGGTCACCTTCAAAGAGCAGCATCAAGATGCAGTCTCAGAGACTTGAGAGCTGACTAAATCACAGCCAGATTTTGGAAAGTGGGGAGACACAAACCAAAATCTGGATAGGGGGCCATGGACAGTCAGTGCTGCCAGACATTTCACTAGTCCTCTAAGAAGAAAGAGCTTTATAAGAAATCAATCCTGTGTACAAAACAGATGCAATCATGGTCATGTGTGACTTATGTTTTTCCCCAGAGGGATAAGCAGTATATTGGGGGGGGTTCAAACTATTGAAAAAACTTTTTTTTTTTTAGTGTTTGTTTATTTTACTCCTTCAGCATTTAAAACACGAAAATATCTAAAAAAGAAAGTGGTTATTAGGGCACCTAAGGGATACTATAACCTCTCCCTTCTCTTTCTGGGCAGTAAGATTAAATGCATAAATAATTCTTCAGTTAAGCAATGCAATTCCAAAACAATCTCTAAGGATTGGTCCTTTTGCCTGTGTTGAGCTACTCCAGGCTGGGAGAACACCATACAAGCAAACTGGAGTATGACACAGTTTCCTGGTTTTATCATGACCTTTTTGAACTGATTCCTTCTCTGCCTTATGGGCATATGTCTCAGATTATTAGCAATCTGTAGTAAGAGTAACCCACAGTAGAAATAACCTACAGATATGCTAATGCACTTACTAGCCTGACTATTGGCTTCCCCACTGCCCTTGTTCATTTGCATTGTTTCTTCTGCTCCTGCCAGCCTGCAGAATGGGATTGCCTACCTCATGCATCTGCTTTCACCAGCCCTTCAGTGCTTCCCAGCTTAGTAGAAGCATGCATATTTTTCTAGTGTTGTTCTGCTACCACGCAGTTACTACTCCTCACAACACAGTTCCCAGAACACTCTCAGAAGAGGATTTTTTCCTCCATCTTCTAGCTCACCTCTAGGGGATTCTTATGGAAAAGGAATCTACAAATCAAAGAAAAAAACTAATGATTTATGAGTGGTGACCTGGAAATACTTTTTTTTTCTTTCCTTCTCAAGATCCCTTCATTGGTTGAGGTCTTGCCAGAATTACAACATACTGTGCAATGTTTAAGTAAATCCATGGCAAATCTACAGAGGAGAAAAGTGTATGTGGAGATACAAGGATGGGTGGAGAGAGAGTTGTGTGAAAGGAAGAACAGTCTTCCTCAGACAGTCTCATGAAATGTACCCCAAGTTAAAGCTGTAGGCTTGCTCTAACCTAACCACTGTCAATAAAAGGCAGGTGGTGCTTTCACACGTGTGGAACTGCTGAAGTGAACAGGCAGTAGAATAGATTTGGCCAGTGCATTCTGCCCGTTTCAGTTTCAGAAGATGTTGTTTTGATTACCTCAATGTTACTGACGTTGTGTAAGCATCTTGGTGTAGATAAGGCCTGGGACAGCTGTAGGCGTGGATGAACTCTTGCTGAGAATTGTTGATGGCTCCTGAGGAACTTAGGATTTGCCCAAGCAGTAATGCCATTCTCGGTTGTGAGTGGATGCCAAGAGTCAGCATTCAAGAAGTTATTTAATGGCAACAATGAGATCCTATCTGCACCATTAAGCAATTGCTAATGCTGGGATCTGTCTAATCAGAGTGTCTTCTTAGATTCCAATTGATATTTGCAAAAAAAAAAAAAAGGAAATGAATTCTGTGAGCTTCACAGAAGGTTTCTATGCCAAGCTTTTAGTTCAGTTGAACAGATAGACATATGACATTCATTCACAACAGTGCTGACTGATATAAAAATTACATGAACAATTCCAGCATCCTAAAGTAAAGGAGGACTTGAGGACAAAATTTCTAGATCTGAAAACCCTCTTACTCTGAATAGTATTTGTCTTTGTGATTTTGCGATTGCTTAATCAAATTTCTGGTTTTAGGACCTGTGCCTTACTCTTCCTTGAAAAATGATACTTGTAATAAACAATGAAACTTGTAATAAAAGTCATAACTGCTTTAACAGATAGGAAAATATGATTTGTTAAATCACAATATTATTTTCCTAAATGGAAAGTGAAGTTAATCTAAGGTTTGTGCAGTATCAATCCATCTTCCCTTCACTCTTTGGAAATTTATGATACGCTGCTAGTCTGAATTGCTCTAAGTTGCATGTACGAAATATGGCATTTTGACCACATTTCCTGACTAATTGTTGAAATTTTAACAGAATCATGCATTTATTAACTTCAGACCATAAATTCCATTTCGAGCATTTGACCTGACTGTTTAGCTGATCTTTCAGTATCTGTGATGTGTTCTGGAGTCTCATCCATGTTATATCCATATGTTCTTAATTTATCAGTGGTCTAAATAAAATACGAAAAATTACAACTTTTCTAGTCATCATGATAGCGCAATATTGCAACAGCCATCTGGTAGGAGTACAGGGGGAAAAGATAAATACTTCTAAGGCCGTAGCTTTTTTTTTCTCGCCATGTGCGTGGACCTGCACTATCCCACTCCACCCCTGTGTGCTGGCCCATAGGTTGGCACAACCACACAAGGATCACAGGATACTCATCCAAAAAGAGGTAGAATTTTAACAGGATCAGTTCTCCAGTCTAGTTAATGGTATGCCTCTGTTGATGTAAAAGAGGGAGTGTTTCAGAGACATGTTTAAAAGTCCAAGGGCACTGAGCAAGTCAGGCAGTTCAGGTGGCAGCAGTCCTGGCTTATGACATTTAGATAGTACATGGCATTAGAGTTCAAAAGGCAGCATGGCAAGTAGAAGGAATTATTGTTTTGGCATTGCCTCATTTGGCAGGGACTAGTATCTTGCCTATTGCAGTTTTGTGCTGACAAATTAAAATGAAGGGAGCTAAGCAACAGACACAGGAATGTCTTTTAAAAACTAGATTGAATGAGATTTAAGTTAACTTCTACAGCTGGGAATAATAGACAATATGATGATCCAGTCACATGAACAATTTAGGCTCTGATAGAGTCTGACAATATTTATGGCACATGACAGAAAGTATTGAATAACTTCTGTACGAGACCTGACTAAGCAGCCAAGAACACTTCAGTCTGTCTGTTCTCATCCTCTACTACACAACTAGCAGCTGGGGCCATCCACTCAAATACCGACAGACAGGTTCAAACATAAAAAACATTGCACAAAGGACACCCAGCAGGTGGGAGGCCTGTGGAGTTCCTTGCCAAAGGATGCTGGGGATACAAGAGGTTTCCATAAGTTCCTGGGAAGACTGGGAAACACTTGCAAGAGAGATGCATTGAGGATTGCTAAAGAGACAAACCATAACTGACTTGGGAATTTCCCTGAGCAGAATGTACGGTAAGAGTGACGGAGTAATTGGGGAGATACCATTTATGTTTGTCCTGCTCTTTTTCTTTTCTGTGCATGTGCTTATGGTCACTGTTGTGGCTGGTATCCAGGCTAGTGGGCCTTCCTTTGAATAGTGTAGTCATTTGCCCTAGTTCTCAGGCTCTTCTGAGATGTAGGTTAAACTTGAGTTAGCCAGTTTGTCAGATGCTAATATGGCCATGCAGCATTTATGGATGTCATTTACATTCCACTCTGGTGTCCTCCAGTGCTTTTCTATGTTTCCTCCTGTGCTCCTGGCAGAGATGCAGTTTGCTGATGGAGAGGGCTCCTGGAGCAGCTCCGTGCTCTCCAGGGAGAATAACCGTGTCATGCGTTGGCAGGACCTGCGGGCTCGGCTGGGTAAGCACAGCCAAATCCCACAGCAGTGGACTGCAGCAAAGCTCACAATTCGAGGGAAGTGCTGGCACTTCTTAACCTGCCTTTGCAGAGCTCCCTGCATCATGAATTATCTGAGGAAGGATAGGGCAGGTCTGTCCATGCTACCTTGTGACATACCCTACCGCTGGTTTGAGAACAGATACTGTTAGTTGTGGCTTGGGGATGGGAGAATTAGAAACGCTGAAGGAGAAGAGATATCTGTGCTAGAAACTGGGCATCTCCCAGCTCTCTAACATGGAAGGGATGTGTCTGTCTGGTTTTGAGTGTATATGATCTTTTCCATGGGCTCAATGTCACCCCTCTCTCTAGCTCTAATAAATGCTGTTTTACCATAGTTCAAGTGGTTTGCAGATTGCTTTTTTGGCAATTCCTGCCATCATTGTCATTGAGGTGAATGGGGACTGCTTTTGTCCTACTTGGGGGTTATTTGTTAAAAAGCACAGAGATTGGAACCATTTATGTAATTATTTTATCAGCAGGATTGTGGTTTGTCTAGAGGCAGAGCCCACAAAGAAATGAGTTTAATGGAAAAAGTATGCTGGTTGGCCAGGACTCCAGAAAATTGTTTGGAAATTCCCCATCCTAAGAAAGGATGTGAGGAGGAGATCCACGCGCCTGTGCTGAGTCACACACTTTCCATACAGCCATCCTGTCTGTTCTCGCAGTGTTTACTCAGTGTGGCAGCATCCAGCCTTGTCCCCTCCCAGCGTCTCAGCCCACCTCCCACTGTCTGCACGATCAGGGGAAAACCACAAACACTTCATCAGATCCAATACTGTTATTTGGCCCAAAACTGAGGACTACCACACTATCAAAAAAAGTGAGCGTTATGACCAAAAATAATTTTATTATTCCATCATTACATTTTAAGGAGGGAGTTCTATTTTTGTAAAATAACTGTTTGTGATTGAATTATTTAATTTGTGATTGGATTGTTTAATTTCTTTTTAAGTGTAATGAACAACATAGCCATAATTATTATTTACATTTAGAAAAATACTTTTTTCTTCTACTCAGCTGAAACTTGTCAAACATTTAAACCCCAGGTACATAACAGTCTCATATGATCTAGATGCTGACTATGAAAATGCTTACTCAATGTGCATTTAGAAATGAAGTGAACAGAGCTGTTAGGATTTGCAAGTTATTTGCTGCACATGCACAGCAGCCACTTTTACTGTTAAAGAGGTGAAAGTGAAAGAATGTGAGAGGATGGGAAGGACAGAAGAAGGTGCTTCCCTCTGCCTTGCTCCCTAGGAACTTCACTGCAACCCCTGGATACCACATTGTCACTGCTTCTGCCTGGACTTCCCTTGGCGGTGGCAGGGGAAAGTGATTCCACACAATACTGTACCCCAACAACCCTACCCTGATCTCCTGAGCACAGCATGGCAGTACAGGCGCTCACTAAAAATGTGGGGCTATTGCTGCAAGGCACAGAATCAGGAAACCTTTCCTTTTCCACCCTTTCTCCCTAAAACCGTTCAGTGTCTTTGGGGGAATGCACAAGGTGGAAGCAGGATTTGCATTGTTAATCAGCCCCTAACACAAGTACCAAGCAGTTAATTCCTTCAGGAGAGGTGAAATATTTTCTTCTGACAGTTGTGCTTGTTCCAGTTATGCTGGATTGTACCAGTCCCAGGCGATTTTCAACCTTTTGGTGGCCAGATGACTGCTCCTTGCAGCGAGATGCTTCACCCCAAGCCACAGTCATAACACTGCTCAGGAAGAGCCAGTCCTTCACCTGCTTCTTGTGAGGGATAATCCTCTTTTCGTGCTGACCAGTTGTTCCTGGTTCCCTGGGGGTGGAGTACTTGGCAGCAGCCAGGGCCCCTTAGGGAGGCTTCAGGTCCCTGCTCCTGCCGAGGTCCTGGCTCGGTGTCCCCTGTAAGCCCAGGCTTGGCTCCCACAGGCACAGCTCCTCCTGGGACCCTCTTTCTGCTGCGCTTAAGGTAACTATGCTCACAGTTCTGGCTCTTGCTGAGTGAGGAGCTGCTTTCCCCTTTCTCTTCCTCCCTCTCAACTGAGCATTGCTCTGGCAGGGTGAGGTCGGAGATCTCGCACCAGATTGCCCCCCAGCTGGGGGAAGCTCCCTCAGGCTTGGTCATGAACTCACACCCACCAGCTTCCTTTGCTAAATCCAAGCAAATCCTTTTACACTGCGGTTAATAATTTTACATTTAAACAATGCAATCTTACCTCTGTGTAGTCTTCTAGCAGTCAAGGAATGTCTTTTTGCAAAACAGTATAAAAGGCTGAAGTGCAAGAGCAGCAGTACTTGCATTTTAATTGCATAAAAATTCTGCGTGGTTGTTACAGGTACTCAGCGTATTAGCTATCATTTCATTGCAAATTAATGAGGAGTGTGGGCACGAGAATTAAGAAAGTCTAAATGTTCCACAAATGTTTGCTCAATGAAAGCTATATCCCTAGGGTTGCAAAGGTTTATTCGCCATATTTAATTGAACATATCACTTGATGACAGCTTCAACACTAGCCTTGTAGCTGTGCATTTTCTGCAAAACGAAGCACGGTGCTTTTCTACCTATTTTTCTCTACTGTGGTACCAGGGATTTGAAACAAAGAAAATGTTGGATTTTATTCTCTGCACTGTGTTTAGGTTTGTTTATGCTTTGGCAGAAAAGCTGGTTGATCTGGTTTTTCTAGGATGGAGTAATTACTATTACCTTTCCTGATCTGGTGAAAGATCTCTTTTTTAATAGCATTTATATCATGGCCTACACATGAAAATAATTGAAATATGATTAAATTACCTCTACTTATAGAGATAAATTACATTTAAAATATGTAATTAAATACTCGGTACGGGTCATAGGAGACTACAATGAAGTATTGTATGAAGATTTGAAGGATTTATGAAAATAAGTAGGTGGTTCAGGGTGAAGACCTGTTCCAAAGAGCTAATACTCGTGGTATCTGGCTTCCAACTCCCTGCAAAGAGTTTAGCCTTGTTCCTGCTAGCCTCCCACGCCGGGCAGAGCAGCAGGAGGCAGCCCCAGCGAGCTTGGACATGAGCGCTGGTAACCTCTGGGTGAACTGCAGATGCAGGCTGTCCCTGCTGGAGAAAACCAGCTTCCTTTGGCCTTATTGGGAGTTATCTGTATCCTCTTGTGGAAGGGAGGTCAAGACGATTCGTATGAGTGGAGCCAGGGGACAACATGTCCTTGCTGTCTCTACTGTAAGAGCCTGACACCAGAGTACACACCCTGACTGCCAAAAAAACCCAGCAGGAAAAACACCTGTGCTTTGGAGTGAGTGTGATTCCTGCAGACACTGAGCTAGAGCCCTTGGTGCCTAAGGGCTCAGGTGGAAACTGCTGAGGGGAAGGGTGCAGCCTGCCCCATGCCTAAGAGAGATCAGATGTCTAATCCAGAAAATCCTGTTTCTGCTTTGCCACTGGATGTGGCAAAACAAAGTTCTTCCTTATTCTCAACCACCTTCTCCCCAAAAGAAAATCTACAGAGAAAGACAAGGAAGAGGAGCAGCACTTTTTTTTTACCCATTACCTTAAGGATTGTGAAGATCTAGGGTCAATGTGTAAAGGGGATTTCAGCTCATGTATCTCCTTATCTTAAGACAGAGCTTCTACCTCCAAGTTAAAAGATATTGTAGTGCTTGGACGGTTTCATTTTCTCCTAGTGAAATTCTTCCACTTTGTTTAAAGTACTTAGGTGATCATTGGTACACTGACATCTCATATCCTATTTATTAAGAGTCACCTGGCAGGATGTGACCTAACACCACAAAATCTTAAAAAATGTGAAATAAAAACATGAAGGGGCAGTCTCTGCATTGCTTTCCACATTCTCAGTGCCTACAAAAATGAAGTGAACAATTAACGTGCAGCAAAACTTCACAAAATTTTCAGGTTCATCCCCAAGAGCAATGAATTCCCCTATTTCATCACTGACTTCCTAACATAATGGCAAACGTGACATCCCCACACAGGACCAGCCTTTCTTAGAATGCTTAGTTGTGGAGCTGTAAAATAATGCCTGCCTTTCATTTGAGCTTGATAGTTTATGGCTTTTTAACTAGTATGTATTTTCCCTTTTTTTAAGCCTCTCTCTTGAGTTCACAAAACACTACCACATACCAGGCCATTGGAAAAAAATCACATCTGTTGAAAACTAGATAGTGGTAACAGCATCTCTGTAGTCAAGAGTTAAAAAGAACGTGTTGACAGTCCCCACCCAGGTTCATATTACTTTGCAATTAATAAGCATCAGCTTTTCATTTATTGTCTGTAGCTTGAGCCATTAGAATATACGCAGGTTGCATTTTAAAAGGATTTTTATTTCTTCTGGGAGAGTCGGGACTTTTTTATTTTAAACAAAAGCTAGATTCTCCTGTAGCTAAGTTCAGCATTAAAACGTCAAGAAAAAAGCAGTAATTATTATAATCCTCATAATAAAGCCTCTTGTGTGGTAATTATCATCTCTTCAGGGCAAGGATTGCATAGTGGTTCACTCAGTAGGTGCACTGTTTTTGCTTGAGTTTTCTAGGTGCTATCAAAATATACATTCAGCTCACTTGTAAGGAAAAACCCAGCCTGAAGTGAAGAAATGAGGAGGTAGCCTGGAGTGATGCCAGCGTGTGCTGATGCCAACACTGAGCTGTTGACACAAGAGCTCACTGCGCACAGAAGGCAACTGGAATACGTGTTGCTGCATATGCCTTTCTCTTTTCTGTTTTCTGTTCCCCACCCATGTGTAAGTATTCCTGTTACAGTAAAATAAGTCAGATGATACTATGTCGTGTCTTCCCTTTCACAAGATACAGGATCCCTTCCCCACTGGACAGTGCTAAAGGTCTCTTAGTTCACTCAGTAAGCCTGTGCCTCAGTACGCTATCTGCATCTTCTGATGATTTTCAGCAGTCAAATATGACTAAATGATATATGCTGAAAGTTGAGCTGGCGGAGAAGGCGACCGGCCTGGCTGAACAGGGACCTTTGGCTGGAACTCAGGAAAAAAAAAGACAGTTTGTGACCTTTGGAGGAAGGGGCAGGCAACTCAGGAGGACTACAAAGATGCCATGAGGATATGCAGGGAGAAAATTAGAAGGGCCAAAGCCCAACTAGAACTTAATTTGTCTACTGCAGTAAAAGACAATAAAAAATGTTTCTATAAATACCTTCACACCAAAAGGAGGGCTAAGGACAATCTCCATCCTTTATTGGATGCAGGGAGAAGCATAGTGACAAAGGATGAGGAAAAGGCTGAGGTACTTAATGCCTTCTTTGCCTCAGTCTTTAACAGCAAGGGAAGTTGTTCTCCGCGTACCCAGCCCCCTGAGCTGGAAGACAGGGATGGGGAGCAGAATGAAGCCCCCGTAATCCAAGGGGAAATGGTCAGCGACCTGCTACACCGCCTAGACACACACAAGTCTGTGGGGCCGGATGGGATCCACCCAAGGGTACTGAGGGAGCTGGCAGAAGTGCTCACCAAGCCACTCCCCATCATTTATCAGCAGTCCTGGCTAACTGGGGAGGTCCCAGTTGACTGGAGGTTAGCAAATGTGATGCCCATCTACAAGAAGGGCCAGAAGGAGGATCCGGGGAACTACAGGTCTGTCAGTCTGATCTTGGTGCCAGGGAAGGTTATGGAGCAGATCATCTTGAGTGTCATCACGTGGCATGTACAGGACAACCAGGCGATCAGGCCCAGTCAGCATGGGTTTATGAAAGGCAGGTCCTGCTTGACTAACCTGATCTCCTTCTTTGACAAGGTGACCCGCTTAGTGGATGAGGGAAAGGCTGTGGATGTTGTCTACCTAGCCCTTAGCAAAGCCTTTGACACCATTCTCTTGGAGAAACTTGCTGCTTATAGCTTGGACAGGTGTACTCTGCGCTGGGTAAGAAACTGGCTGGATGGCCGGGCCCAAAGAGTTGTGGTGAATGGAGCTAAATCCAGTTGGCGGCCGGTCACAAGTGGTGTTCCCCAGGGCTCAGTATTGGGGCCAGGTCTGTTTAATATCTTTATCGATGATCTGGATGAGGAGATTGAGTGCACCCTCAGTAAGTTTGCAGGCGATACCAAGTTGAGTGGGAGTGTTGATCTGCTTGAGGGTAGGAAGGTGCTACAGAGGGATCTGGACAGGCTGGATCGATGGGCCAAGGCCAATTGTATGAGGTTCAACAAGGCCAAGTGCCGGGTCCTGCACTTGGGTCACAGCAACCCCAGGCAACGCTACAGGCTTGGGAACGAGTGGCTGGAAAGCTGCCTGGTGGAAAAGGACCTGGGGGGGTTGGTCGACAGCCGGCTGAAGATGAGCCAGCAGTGTGCCCAGGTGGCCAAGAAGGCCAATGGCATCGTGGCTTGTATCAGAAATAGTGTGACCAGCAGGACTAGGGAAGGGATTGTCCCGCTGTACTTGGCACTGGTGAGGCCGCACCTCGAGTACTGTGTTCAGTTTTGGGCCCCTCACTACAAGAAAGACATTGAGGTGCTGGAGCATGTCCAAAGAGGAGCAACGAAGCTGCGGAAGGGTCTAGAGCACAAGTCCTGTGAGGAGCGGCTGAGGGAACTGGGGTTGTTTAGCCTGGAGAAAAGGAGGCTGAGGGGAGACCTTATCGCTGTCCACAACTACCTGAAAGGACGTTGTAGCGAGGTGGGTGTTGGTCTCTTCTCCCAAGTAACAAGTGATAGGATGAGAGGACACGGCCTCAAATTGCACCAGGGGAGGTTTAGATTGGATATTAGGAAACATTTCTTCACCGAAAGGGTTGTCGGGCATTGGAACAGGCTGCCCAGGAAAGTGGTGGAGTCACCATCCCTGAAGGTATTTAAAAGACATGTAGATGTGGCGCTTAGGGACATGGTTTAGTCGTGGACTTGGCAGTGTTAGGTTAACGGTTGGACTCAATGATCTTAAGGGTCTTTTCCAACCTAAATGATTCTATGATTCTATGATAGGCAGTTCTTTTATTTATATTTGTAAATTCTTAGAGTTAAAAGAACAGTCTTTTGTAGTTAGTGTTATACCTCAGAATGGTTTATTATCTCACTGGTTTTGTCATAACGAATGTAAGATTCCAGTAGATGTTAAGGGGTAGTTTCCATCATCTGCATTTCCTGCGGTCCATATATTCTCAATTCATCATAAATATGTTTGAAATAGGGATTGAGAACCTGTCTAGTGGGAATTTTTTCTCTAACTTTCAAGGGATGAAAATATCACACTTGATCCTTTACTGGGGTTGACCTCTAAGGAACTGAGGCTTATGGATTAAGTGGCACACATTGTCGCTATTAATTGCTTTCAAAGGGCTTGAAAAGGATATTTTATTGTGCTTAAATTGGAAGACAGTTATCTCAAAGTGCTTCACAAAAGAAAAATAAGTCTGATTAGTGTAGTGGCCACTGGAAATAGTTGTATTGTAAGAAGAAGCTACAATACAGTTACAGTGGTAAAAATGTCTTAGTCCCAATAATACTATTCACTGTTGTTACAACAAGTAGAATGGCAAGACAGAGAAATTAAATAACTAGGTTTTGCTAGTAGACAAGTGTCAAGAGAGATCAGCATAATTTGGTTCCTCTGTTCAATCACTGACAACACACACAAAGGCCATTACAAACTACAGTCTATTGGCTTTCTTTTAAGGCAGATGAATGCAGAAAATCTGTGGAACTGATGATTAATTTGGGTCTGGATCCTGCTACAGCTGGATTTCCCGCACTGATGCTTGTACATAAGAAACTTGGTTAGGCAACAGAGCTGCTTATCAAAAGGGCTGTCTGTACTGAACCAGTTCTTCCCCCACTGAGCTTCCAAGTCCCAATTAGCAGCATCTCCAGAGTGGAATGCAAAGGAACAAAAGCTGATTATCAGTCAGCTATGTCATACTGTTGCGAAAAAAAAAAAGACCAATACCATACTAAGTCTAGCAAGAAGAGCACAAACTGGAAAATGAGCCACATCAATGTGTTCAGCATCAACAAAGCCTCAGCTGGAGTATGGTGCCAGCACCATGTTTCAGGAAAGATATGGACAGAACAGAGAGGCCAGGAAAGGAGAATGCAAGATCTGGAGAACAATCTGTTAAAGACAGTTTGAAAGAAAGGGAATTGTTTAATCTAGAAATGAGAAGACCAGTAGAAATCCTTAAATACACACACGATAATTGCCAAAAAAAGGGGGGGGGGGGGGGGGTAAACAAGCCAGCATCAGATGCTGAGGGAGATTGTGGAGTCTCCATCACTGAAGGTTTCTGGAAACAGGTTAGACAAGCATCGATCAAAAGTGATGTAGGGACAGCTGATCCTGTCTTGTGGCAAGCCAATAGACAAATGCTTTCCTGAAGAGCCTTCCTTCTATCCTGTTTTTAGTGACTCTAGCACATGAACATTACTGTTCCTCTACACTCCGTAATTGCTGAGATGGGCATATTGTCATGAGATGCCAGGATAGTCTTTGCGAGCTTGATCTGTCTCCTAACTTTGTTCCTCTGTGCTTCTTGTTGCCATATAGACTACAGAAATGGAATATCTGAACCTATCCCTTGGCTGCAGCAGGACTGAGTAACTCCTGACCCTGTGCAAAGCACTTACCTTGCTATGGATTGATTTATTGTCTTGTAGGCAATGAGACATTTCTAAAACAGCTGGGCTCCAGGACCAGGAATCAGCGCGGGTGGAACTGGGGTGACTAAGCATTTATTAGAGGAAAATGTTTTCATGGCTATTACCTTTGTTGTGTTACCATACATGTGAGTGATAGTTTTTCTGACTCATGAGGACAACTGCCGTTACACAATAGTCTGAGTAAGCCACTTATTATGTATGTGTTCTGGGTGACAACACTATTAGAACAGATGAGTTCATCGATACTTGGCTAGATGATAAAATAAGGACAGAATTGTGAATGCAGACTTGCTCCTACAGCATTTGAAGACAGGAGGGCTTCTTAAGAAATTGTGCTCCTGGTGCGCCTCCTGAGCACATGCTGAGAGAGAAGAGAGAGAACAGGAGTCCCCGTAACCAGTGTATGGTCAGTCAAAGAGAGGCTCCTTTTTTGGACAAGAACCCTAAGGGCTGTCCTCTTCAGTTTAGGCATCTTGACTGCTTCCAGAAAGTTCAGTGGGAATGGGCTAAATAATTAAACCTCTCCCGTCAGTGGAGGCACGCTTGCTTTTTTTCCTTTCACCCTGACTATGGAGGGACTTTGAGATGTGTGCAGAGCACTAAGCTAGGCTCCGACTTGGAGAGAGGCCTCCCAGGGTCTGTGCATTTAAGTAGGAGGAGACTCTATTTGTGGTACCAATTGAGAAACCTGCAAGAGCTGCGCTTCAGCACGTAGTTAAAAGCAGAGCAGACCTTCAGCAGGTAAAAGGCTCTGCAGTCCTGCCCAAGACTTGGGAAAAGAAGGGAAAATCCCTTGAAGACAATAGTGAAAGCTAGGGAGGCAATCTCATGGTTATTCATGATTACAATATCCTCTATTTAGATCAAAAGATAAATTTATGTTATGAACTGCTAGAGAGTGTTTCTCTACTATCAACTTTTTCCAGGCCTGCTTATTTGTGGAGTGCAAATAATACAGTGACAAGAAGCACAGCAGGAATAACAGGTGAAAGGAAGTAATGGGCAAAACAGCTTAGTGTTTGGATGGTTATGATGTCATGCTTTCTACTTGGCAGTGAATTTTACAGTAGCTATTACAGAGTGAGCATTTCTGACACACGTGACAATGCTGGTCTGGGTCGTGCTGAATCTCACTGAAATTGCAGGGTGTAACAACTTGCCTTTAATTAAAGAAACAGTTATACTTGATAGAACTGGCTGCTGCACACAAGCCCATGATACCGAAACCAAGATATGTGCAAAACATATCAGTGGTGACTCCAACAGAAACCTCAGCAACAAAACCTAGAAAGCTTTTCTGGATTGAACACTGACTATACAACAACAGGAGCTGTGAGTGGAGAAAGAGAGCCCTGCTAGTCTTTAGCTAATATCTTCAATCTTTGTGCAAATAAAATTTTTAGTGCAATGAACAGAATTGGCACAGTAAACATCCAACTACATCATTTGTACCTTTCCAGACGAACTGCTCACAACACCCAGTACTGTCTCAGAATAAGCAGCAAATGTACTATATGCTGAAAGTTGGTTGTAAAACCAGGGCTGTGATAATAAGCTGCACTGGTCATAGCTGTCCTTACTATGCTCCAGTTAAATCATGTTACAATTATAGTAGGCTCTTGTCCAATACAACAAGCCATAGTAAAAACACTCTCTAAGCAAACTCTTACACAAAGGACAGCAATGCTATTTGTCCCTGCTGTTGTCCCAAAGCATTTGTTTGATGAGTTTAAGGAGCTACCACCACTTTCAAGGACCCTCACACATGGTATTTCAATTTTGCTTATAAAGTGAGCTCCAGATGTTTTTGCATGTGACATTTGTTCCCAGTGAACTGTATTGGAAGATCATTCTTAAAAATGTCTTCCTTTTGTTGCGTGCAGCCTCATTGCTGCAGAATGTAACTCGTGGTTTGCTAGAGAAGCCCCGGTTTTAGTCTGTGGGGCTGGATGTCTTTATCAGTGTCATTATAAAAAGTGACTGACTCTGGTTATGGCTCATAAAGCATCTGGTTTCTGTATTTGAGAAAGAAATTGAGGAAATGCCTGCTTGATAGTGCTGCTGTCACAGTTACAGCAACGGATTAAAATAAAACTGGTGAGTAACTAATACATACACATATACATGCTGGGCACGGGGCTGTCAGGATGGATTCCCATCTTGCAATTGTGCCAGAGTGGCTGCATCTTGGGCATCAGCAGCATTTGGTAAGATTGCTCTGTAACCCCACTTGCCTGCAGGTCCCAGGCCAGCAGAGAGGCTGTGCCAGTTCACTAACCCAAGGATGATGCCACCCCTAACTCCATGGTCCCACCCTCCTCATGTAGTTCCTTCCTCCTCCTCCTCCATTGTAAGGTCTGATGCAGGTTGTTCCTTTTAGGAAAGGATTAAACCTGGGCTGTTTGTACATTGCTCATGCAGGAAGATGAGATGCTGAAGGAAAGCTGAAGGCAGCTAGGCTTTTTTCTTTGGCACTGTGACCAAAAGAGGTTATTCCTCAGTCAAAGAAAAGTCCTAAATTGGCCTATCCAAGGTCACTCCCATGGGCAAACCCACATGATTTTAGGCAGGAGAGGCTCATTTGCTGTCTCATTAAGCTAAGCCCTGTTTCCTCTCACCAGAGGTGGATAAATGTTAATGAAGTCTTGTAAAACTCAGAGCTGTGCCTGGTTTGTGGCACAGGCAAGGCTGGCACCTGCCTATTAACGGGGGCAGCAAAAATCCTTGCTCTGCCTATGCTAGAGGAAGCCCCGGGTCTGTCTGGCCCAAGTGCCCTCAGGCATGGCTGTCCCTGTGCTTGGGGCCAGAGGCTGGGCAAGCACCTGAGCCCCAGAAAAATGTGAGGCACAGGCTTGCTTGCTGCGCACCCCAGAGCTTGAACACTGCTGCATGTGAGAACCCAGGCTGTAGCAGAAAGCTTCAGCCACGGGGATGGAGGAAGGTGGAGGCTGCCTTCATCCTGCCTTCCCCTCTTCCTGCTCTTCAGTTTGGCTGTGAGACTGTGCTCATGAGAGTTGGGCAAATGGGCGATTGTAGGGCCGGGACAGCCGAGCCACAGCTGCAGAAGCACCTGCTGCCACCCCAGCTGTCCCCAGAGACCTGGGGGCTGCTTGTTCTCAGCCTGGGCTTGGGGAGGTGATGCTGGGCTGGGTACACAAAGCTCTCAAGGTAGCTGCAAATTGTCTGCCTGCCTTGCTGAGAAGCATCTCACTGGTTTTGCAGGAATGGATTGGCCTTTCTTTAATGGTTTTGAAAATCATGACAATTAAAGAAAATTTAAAATCCCATTTGGATTCCAGTATCACTATCCAGCCACTACAGGTACCTTTCTCCCTCGAGCACCTGGCTAAGCACGCAAAAGTTTAAAAGAAGACACTTAATGTCTTTGTAGAGTTTCCCATATATTCATAAGAGAACTGTAACCCTCATCTCTGGGCAATGCTTCTACAGACCTCAGTTTACCTCCAGTGTCAAAAAAATAGCACTGAATGGAGAAGTGGCTTGATGGCTGCTCTTTGCTGAGTTTCGTTTTTACATACTAGTCTAGAAGTAGCGGGTGAGGAAAGAAAAAAAACCCATCTTGTTTCATTAGAGTACGAAAGGGAGATACTGTGATCAAGCAAAGATAAAATGTTTTGCTCAAAATAGCAATAGCTCTTGATGACTGATTTTCAAGTGAGGAAATACTTTCACTGCTTTAACAGAACATGTCAGTAGTTGTACAGTCTGCTGCACTTGTGATCTTAGTTTAGAAACTAAGATAAGAAAATACAAACCTGGAAAGCTACCCAGAATGGTTTAAAGTACCCAAAACATTGTCTTCCCCCACTCCCCCTCCCCCCCCTCAATGTATCAGTTGGGGTAATGAAAGATAATATACTTTCAGACAAGCCTGTCTCTTGAACAGTCTTAACATTTTAAATATAATTTTGAAAGAATTTGCAGTAATAAAACTCAGTATCTCTGATGCAGAGATATAAAAGGCTTAGAAATATTTTAATTTAACCATTTAATGAAAAATGTCCATATAGTTCACAGCAGATTTACAAATATGTTTCATCTAGTGCGTGAAGTGCAATAAATCTCTCTTTTCAAAAATTTTTACTGAAGATAATATGCAAATAAAAATAGGAAAAAGATGTTAAAGCAAAGTAAGAGATCTAAGCTGAATTTCAGAGCTTCTGTAAATGCAATTTTCAGTGGTAGGAGTACTATTTTCTTGGTCACCCCTAGCTTGTGTTTGAGTAATAGAAAGCAGAAATCATCACATATTTTTCATTTCCTTGGACATTAAAGCTGTGATAACTAACTAGATGTATTATATTCTTTGCTGGGTAGAATTGCTTGTACCTCTTAGAGTCAGCAAAGGTGGAGACAAAAAAAAGAAGTGTGAAAATGAATTGAAAGAAATTCTACAAGTGGCACTGATATATAGGTTTATTCCTTATGATGTGAACTATAGGAAAAGCATGCAAGAAAAATATTCTTGGAAATACAGTTAAAACATTATTTTGAAGGAGGGAGATTTGTTAGCACTGGAGTAGGTAAATAAAACAATGTCAAAGTTTGGCTAGCAAAGTTTTCTCCCTCCCTCTCTCCGTTTCCCATCTGGGACAGAGTTAGTACTATGTGCTTGAGGCAGCTGTAAAGCTTTATCTGCATAGATGCTATGCAATTATTCCGGGTATGCTAGCTGACCGAATTTTTGAACTTAACAAATTTCTCGCATTTTGTGGTTCCTGGAAAACATGTCAGATATGAGTAGTATCACTTTACAAATCCACAAGTTTGCTGCAGGCAAGAACACATCTTCTTTTATTTGGCTTTGCAGCAATGTTGATGAGCAATGAAAGATTGGAATAGGCAGTAAAAATTGTTTGTTGGAAAAGAGAAAAGAGAAGAGGAAAATTACAGGAGTGACCATACCAGAAAAGAAATATTTAAATCAGTGTGTTAAGTTGTAACGAGTAAAGACTATCTAGTTGACAGGAAAACCTGTGTGATTTGAAAGTAGATCCCCAAGGCACCTTGCTGCGTAAATGGTGAGGAGGACCGTGTGGGATATTGTCTTGGACAAGAAGCACTCAGTGTTTAGGGAGATATCAGTAAACAGGACATTATAGTAGGAGGTGGCAGTGACAAAGCGCACCCTCCGGAGCTGGACGCCTGTTTCCAATTAAGTGCCGTTCTGTGGAAAAGGAAGCAGACTCCTATGGTGTATGTTCAGCAGCATCATTTCCCGTCAGCGGTACCACTGGCTTCTGTGCCAGCGTATCCCCTTCTAGCAGGTACACAGGGTCCAAGGGAGGCTCCACACCCGCTGGCGTATAAACTGAGTAGATGGACTTTGGTGTCTGGCTGAAACAGAGATTTAAAAGGTTTGGTCTTAGGATCCTAACCTACTTCCCATATTGCTGATGGTGATTGCTGTTTCCTGTTTATAAGACAAAAATTTGAATTATTTAAACATATGTCTGAAAAAAAGAGAACACTATAAGGAAACAATAGTGATAAGTTATTTACAGATAATCTGGCTCTGAAAGTCTATTCAATTATTTTCCTTTTCTGTGTTCAGGCTTCTGAGGGAAGCAGCAGTGTCCTGCCTGCCTTCTCTAGCTGAGTCGAAGGGAGAAACGTGGCAAGCCAGTGTGAGCAGGCTGTGAGCCCCGTGGGGATGAGCCGGGAGAGCCCTGTGCCCGGGCCCTGTGGCACCACCTTCACCGCTGCCCGGGCACATGCTGCCCCATCCATGAGGATGAAAAAACATACGTCAGGGCTTCCCAAGGATTGCTGCCTCTAGTGTGTAACAGTGCAGCACAAACCCCCCCGCAAAGACCCCAAATTCTTAACACAAAACCCCAAACTGATCAAACAAAGGCAAGGACAGTGACAGGCTTACTATGGAATGGAGATGAATTTGAATCAGTATGTCATTCATTTTTATTTTGGTGAGGGAACACCAGGGCAGACTTTCATTGTAGATTGACTTTATCAGCTCTGACCTTGACGGAATTACGTTGCTGTGTGCGGTGCATTTGAGCTTAGTGCCATGCTTTAAATGTCAGGCCTTGCTTTTGAGGGGAGCGGCTTGTTTGTGGTGCTACAGGCACCACTATTGTAAGGCTGGTAGCACAAAGATAAGAAAAATTGTTCTCCAAAACTTGGCTGAACCTGTTTACAGGTTCTGCTTAAAATAAAGTAACCCACTTTTCCAACACAATTCCAATACTTTTTCACCTTTCCAAATCCACATGTTTGTTTGAGGGCTAATCGGTATTTTGCAGTTCAGCATGATGTTCAGGTCTTGTTCCTAACAGTCTCCTCCCCAACAAGCCAAATTACAACAGCCATACCTAGTTATTTTAATGCTCTCTAGTGTTGACTTGGATTATAGCATGTTATTTGTTCAGCTGTGCCAGCTGTATTACCTATCACTAAAACATTTCTATAGTACTTGCAAAATGCAAAATGCCATGAAGAAGCACTTAGGTGCATCATTAATTTTAAACGTGTGAGAGGTCTCGTTCATTTTTTAATTTGCTCAGCATCTTGCAAGATCAAGCTGTGGTTAGATCAAAAAAGATGAAAATGATCAATAAAAAAAGGTCTCACCCAGGAATTTACTTAAATATTGCACCTGGCACACCAGGCCCTTCTCTTTCCTCCCCCAGCTCTCAGAGAGCTCTGGTGCGGAGCCGTAGCTGGTGATCTACTGGTCGGCTCATACTCTCTGTCCCTTTCTGGATCCCGTCTCATGTAGGGAGAGATCCAGTGGCCTGATCCAGTTCAACTGATGCAAAACATCATGAACACACTTTGCAGCCGTGCTCACATTTCTGGCTAGGCTTCAGCTAAATAGGGAAACAGAGCTACCAGCCAGCAGGCCATTCTTCGTCTGCGGTCAAGCTGCAGGGAGCAGGTTATAAGGCAGATGCATGATTGGCATTAACTCATAAAATGCTTCTAGTGTGAACACACCAATCCCTGCAAAATCCTTGCCATGTTAAATTAGGCAATGCTTCCCCTGTGAAATAAGTCATACCAGTGACAGCCACTATATGAGGTGTTTTGCCAACAGAAACCACGCTGATTACAAATGTTGCCCCTGCCAATATTGCTACAACATGAAGCTGGCATATCTGGAATATTAGCAAGCTTTCTTATGCATATTTAGTGCCTGACACCTCCTCACTTACAAATGTTATTTGGCACAAGTTCGTTAGCTTCCTTCATACAGAAAACAATGCAGCTTAACCCCGACATTATAAAAAAGAAGAAAGAATGAGTAAGAGAAGGTATGGGTGAAACAACATGTAACATTGATGTGTTTCCTTTCTTTTGGTCAGATTTTCACTCCTTCCCCTTACCCCTGAAACAAGCCGTTCTTCTTCTTTCCCAGATAGCTGTGCAAGGGTGCATCAAGCATGAAGAGACGGTTAGCTTTTCCTCTTAGCTTAAGCAGGTCAGTCTAAATTGCAGAACATCTGTGGTTCAGCTTCCTCAAAAGGCTAACATATTGTTCTTTGCTGCACGGCCATGCTCAGCAGTTATAATCTGTTTTGCAAATGCTGTTTGTACCTGAGTTTGGCTCCATAAACTGCTGCTGCTTGAGCAGGTCCTGCCCTTCCTCTTGCCATCAAATAGAGCAGCAAAAGTAGGCACTGAGAACTGTAGTATGTTCCAACTAACCGATTGCACAGAAATGCCAAATTCAGTAAGAGTTGAGCTGCCGTTGCATCAGTATGAGACTTCCCAGACATGCAGCAGTTGTTTGCTTATTTTTGCAATCCAGTCAGGCTGAAGCCTCAACAAAATTCAAACTGAAAGCAGTGGCGTGACACTAGCTGTGGGAGCTTAAAAGAGGGAATAACTGTTAATGCTTCGTTTGCTATGAAAAGGTGATATTTGCTGTATGTTTTAGCAAGTATTAGGCCGTGTGGCAATTGACTTGTTAATCACCTCTCCATATGCAGCAGAAATATGCATCTGCAGGCTAGCAAGAAGCTTGCTAGAAGCACTTGCAGAGCTTCAATGTAAGTAGGATGCCTATGCATGTATCATTGAATGGTTTGGGCTGGAAGGGACAGTTAAAGATCATCTCATCCAATCCCCCTGCCATGGTCAGGGACACCTTCTGCTAGACCAAGTTGCTCAAAGCCCCATCCAACCTGGCCTTGAACACTTCCAGGGATGGGGCATCCACAATTTCTCTGGGCAACCTGTTCCAGTGCCTCACCACCCTCAGCATAAAAAATTTCTTCCTGATCTAAAACTACCCTATTTCAGTTCAAAATCATTACCCCTTCTCCTGTCACTACAGGCCCTGGTAAAAAGTCTCCATCTTTCTTATAAGCTCCCTTTATATACTGAAAGGCTGCAATAAGTTTCCCCAGAGCCTTCTCTTCTCCAGGCTGAACAAGCCCAACTCTCTCAGCCTGTCCTCAGAGGAGAGGTGCTCCAGCCCTCTGATCCTTTTTGTGGCCCTCCTCTGGACCCGCTCCAGCAGGTCCATGTCTTTCTTGTGTTGGGGGCTCCAGAGCTGGATGCAGGACTCCAGGTAGGGTCTCATCAGAGCAGAGCAGAGGGGCAGAATCACCTCCCTCGACCTGCTGGCCACGCTTCTTTTGGTGCAGCCCAGGATACAGTTGGCTTTCTGGGCTGCGAGCACACATTGCTGGCTCATGTCCAGCCTTTCATCCACCAGCACCCCCAAGTCCTTCTCAGCAGGGCTGCTCTCAATCCCTTCATCCCCCAGCCTGTACTGATACCAGAGGTTGCCCTGACCGAGGTGCAGGGCCTTGCACTTGGCCTTGTCGAACCTCATGAGGTTCACATGAGCCCATTCCTCAAGCCTGTCAAGGGCTGTGTTTTTAAACGTGCTTACGCAACATAAAAATACTTTCTAAAGGCAACTTCAGCACTTTTTAGCTAGTTACCAAGAAGTCAGGAAGTCTAGTTAGATTTGTAAATCCTTTTTATTTAAGGGTTCTGTGCTATAGTCAACTTTCCTGTTTGGTGTGGTTTTTTGTTTTTATTCTTTTAATTTGCGTGCAAGCCAGAATCGTCAGCAAGCCCAACTTCAGCAGTGTGCGTGACAGAGCTGGGGTACTGGTTTACAAACATGCATAAAATCTCTTTTAGTCATTCTTATTCAGGATCTTTGTTGATGCTCTTAGCCATGAGGGTACACAGTTGTGTTCACCCCTCTCATTTTTTCACCCTACAAGGTAGGAAGAAGTTGCTCATGTGCAAATGTTCTTGAGCACACAGAGGTTACAAGTGAAACCACCCAACCACAGAGCAGATCTGGCACAGGTTGCCCAGGGAGGTGGTAGATGCCCCTGGAAACATTCAAGGTCAGGCTGGACGGGGCTCTGAGCAACCTGATCTAGTTGAAGATGTCCCTGCTCATTGCAGGGGGGTTGGACCAGATGACCTTGAAAGGTCCCTTCCAACCCAAACTATTCTATGATTCTATGAAAATGAGCTAAATAACTGCGATGATTGCCGAGCTGTTTTCCACGTACCTTTCCTTCCCTCCTAGCACGTAACACTGCCCCTTGCAAAGCAGACCGGACAGTCTCTTTTGGCTACCTAAAAATAAACCGCTATCGAGAAACAAAATATCATGACATTGCAACAAATCCCAACTATGTAATAGATATAAAAAGCAGTCCCACAGCCTGTAACTACAGGAAGCACAGAGGTATTTTTTTCTGCCAGCAAGAAGTGGATGTCCATAGTTTTAAGGTGCATTTGGATGTTGCTGAAAACCAAACTCACCCTTAATATGATATTAAACAAAATGAGAATGTATCTGAATATGTCTTATAAACAGTTGTGGGATTTTAGCCTTACAAACTATAGATACATGTATTTTTAGCGCTCGTGTACTTAGAAAGTGGCAAATACCTGAGAATAAAGATATAGAGAGACCCCGGTAATGCAATATTTAATTATGCTTGCGTCCATTAAGGAACAGACACAAACTGACAGGAGATCATGGTTAGAAAGACGTTTCTCACTGTCACGCTGTATGCAGAAAGATTAGGTTTCTTATCACTTGTGCTGGACGGAAGACAGCTTTTATCCATTGCTGTACTTCTTGGCAGATTCCTATGGCAAATCCTACATTAACCAAACTCCTGCTTAATTTAGTTTCCATTTTCGTATACAGTCCTATTACCTGCACGTTCATTTCTAAAACTGATTTCCTGTTATTTGGCTTTAGCGTCCTTTGTAGTAAAAGAAGTATGCTACACAGAGTGAAGTTAGCTATTGGGCTCTACACCACAGCAGTTTTAGTTATGTAGCAATTTTACACAATGTAAAAAACATCCGAACTTGGCAGCGATAAAGGATATTTACAAGTCCTAAACACGTGCATGAGGATTAATCATGTGCAAGAAAGCACACGTTTGCAAACTGCATAACAAGATGATGAATACAGCTTTTTCAGTATATTTTCTGGAGACGCATTCAACATTGATTTATTGTGAAATAAAATATCACAATTCTTTGTGAAATTAATTGTGAAAAATACCACATTCCTAACCAAGATGCCTAGTGTACACTAATGGTAGTGTACAAAAGAAAAGCCAGTTCCAGCTGCTGAGAACTATGTCCTCTGACACATTACACCAATCAATAGCTGGTTTTCATTTGCTCACGTTCCTAAAACCATAGCGTTTTGAAGTGGAACATATAAACATGTACAATAAACAGTTTCAGGGTCCAAGATGCAAAATAATGCTAAGCAAATGAAGTTTACAGATAATTCCAGAAATAATGACAAACCGCAAAAAAAAAAAACTTGGCAAGATATTTTCACTTTCTTCAGGAAGTACTGCATAGATGCAGTGGTTCCATAAGTAAGAATTTAATTAACCCGGTACAGTTCAAAAACCTAAAACAGGATTTTATAATACCCCTGCAATAAACTGAACTAACAATGCAACGGATTTGTCTGAAAAAAGGAATTTATTTGAAAAACACTCAAAAACTGTTATCAAGAAATTACTTTTCCCCTCTACAGTAAGCTATTTACATATACACTATATATATATACATATACAGAGTTATAATTTGAATTGTGCATTACTATAATGAATCCATAGAACTATGTATTGTACAACAACTTGGTAAGGTTTTGCATTTCTTGGATATAATACAGTCTTTTTTTTTCTAAAATTGTCTAAAAATTAAGCATGTGTAAGACATTATCTCAATGCATTGCTAGTAATTTCCTGTAGACACTGCTATTCACATCAGTAGAGCACGTAGCCCTTCTACTACTGGTAGACACTGACTGGCCACTGCTGTTACTACTGTTAGGATCGAAAGTCTCTTTACAACGGAAGAGACTGAAAAGTTGTCTCTGATACTGAGAAGAAGCATAGTAGTAAATAAAGGGATCAATGCAACAGCTAACGCTGCTGATACAAACACAGAGTAGATAGGCAAAGTAGAGATACTCTAAGCTGTTGTCATAAGAAAAATGGATATAATGAATTAATAGGAGGACATTTGTTGGTCCAAAGCAAATAACAAAAACAGAAAAAACAGCCACACACAAGAGCAAGGCACGTGTCTTCCTATTTTGTTTTGCAACAATGGTAGAAGAACTAAGACATCGAATGATACACACGTAACAGACAGTAGAAATTATAAACGGCACTATGAAAAACACAGAAGAGAAGATGGAGAAGAAGTGGAGGTAATAGCCGTGAAGTTCAGATTCTCTTAGCACATCATGGCAAGTAGTTATATTTAACTTGGGTATTTCCATTGTTTGCTCTCTGATGAGAAAAGGTATAACCCCAGTTATTGCTACAAGCCATATGATGAAACAAATCAGCGAGGCACGTGTTAACGTACGCCACCCAAGAGACTGCATGGGATACACCACTGCTAAGAAGCGATCAAAGCTTATGCTCGTCATAAGCATTATTGAACAGTACATGTTACAGTAGAAGGCGGCAGTGATGAAACGGCACATTTGAGGTCCAAAAAGCCAGTTGTTTCCAGAAAAGTGATAAGCAATCTTAAAAGGAAGCACGCTTACAAACAAGACATCCGCAAGGGCCAAATTCAGCATGTATACTACAGCTGGCTTTTCAATTTTCATTTTTTTCAGAAACACGAGTATCGCTGTAATGTTCAGAGGGAGACTCAGCACAAGCACTAAGGTGTAAACTGAAGGAACAAAACGCGTCAGCCACAGACTAGTGAGGTATCTTTCTGTTTGCTCGGACACTGTTCGTTGTTCATGTCGTAACGATTCAGTCTGATTGGTGGCTCCTGATCCGACTTCTGAGTCATTTTCACTATCGCCATCGGTAGGTATAGGGTCATCCTGGTGATGTACGAAAGACAGTACAAAACTTCTGCCCTGTGGTATGCTGCCGTTACGGGGGAAGGCTGAAAAATAAGAAAAGTATAAAGATTAATAACCAAATGCTTACATGCTATGGGGAAGCAAAAAAACATCGTTCAAAAAAGAAAGCTAAAATCATATTAGCAACACAAAATAATAAGGTTAATTCCTGATTCGAAGTGCAAACTGCCCACAGATGTTAGTCCAGCCCTATTTGCTTTAGCTCTTGCTACAAGTTTGGGTCAGATGTCCTCCTTTGTCTCCTATCTCTCAGTTTGGAAGCTTTTTATGATCAGGACTCTATCTGTGATTAAGGACCCAATCTCATCTATGTTCTCTTTGGGCTACTTTAACACAAATACAACAGTAAATTTGCCACCCTTGAACTGTCTTTACCAGACCCTTCATACAGTTTGTAAGAAAGGAGGTGCTGGGATAAATACTGGTATTCATACACAAAATTCCTGTTAGAAGTACTCATCACCAAAGTAACAAAAAGTTACAACAGAGGGGAAGTGTTTAAGATAATGATTTTTGAATGCAAAGTGACTAGACTGCAACCTCTGCAGGCGAGAAAAAAAAGATGCTGGATGAGAAATTGAGCCTGGAAGCTTGTTGCATAGGCTGCAGTGGGAACAATTTAGTACTTACACTGACACACAAATGCACAGAAGTATGCGAGATTCAGTGTTTGCACAGAAGGGCACTAAACCAATTTATACAAGGGTCTGTTCTGCCATCTAAAAGAGAACATTAACAAAAGGCAAAACTATAGATCCTTAATCTTTAACCTTGCTTTAAAAGTTTAGTCCAAGCAGTTGGATGGCTCAAGGAGTCAGCTCCTAGTTCAGCAGTTCAGGTGGAGCACAAGTTATATTTAACACCTCTAACTTCAGCCTGTGGCCAACATTCATCTGTTTGCCTGTGGCTGACATCGAATAGTTAGGTGATTTCCAGTACTTAACGATCATTGCAATAGAAATCTGTCACAATTGGCACCATCAGTATTCATGTCTTTTCGGAGGGTCATAATTGTACTTGAATGAAAAAAAAAAATTTCTCATGCCCAGAGGCGTGTCTCTGGTAAAGACACCAGTAAGAGTGACGAAAAAGCTTGAACAGTACCTTTGGTATCTCTAGTACATACAAGCTTTATGAATTCAAGACTTTGAATGCTGTGAATATCTATTTCTTTGACTGACATTTCTAAAATGGAAACTTTCTGAAATGACGATCCTAGTCCCTGAAGGTCTACACGTCCTTCTTTGTTTCTCCACCACTGAAGAACAGCGTGGAGAACCAAATGAAGAGGTGACATGGTTTCATGTGAGGAAGGAGTGTTTTTGGGGAACACAGATATAAATGGACTTGATGAGAGGGTGGGTAAATCTGTGTCTGGAGTCAGGAACTGTATTGCTAAGATGACCTCTGCATGACGTGGTAACTGAGCTGCTTCCAGCAAGCACCTCTCTCATCGCAGCATCCCTGAACTTTGAAGGGCTTCGCCTGTGCTCCCTCACCTGAGCTAGCAGTGCTGCAGTGCCTCACTTTCTGAGGACTAGCAAGCAAACCAGCCAGACCCACTTACCCTTAATGACTGACGTTAAGTCAGACTGAGGAAGCGCTTTGTGGTAACCTAACCCATTTCTCGTCAGTGACTCCTAATTTAGAACAGTATGAAAATATGCTAAAGGAAAAAAATTATGATTGGGCCAGTTATCTTTTATCAACTACTGTCCTTTGTCTTAGCTATTGCTTATAGTTACTCAAACATTGCTTATAATTTTAATTATATCCTGAATTCTTGGAGCTAACTTATTTACAGCTTTCTTAGATGAAAGGATTTAGAGTCTGCATTACTCCATTATCAAACTTTTCTAAAAGTAGGATCCTATTACCATAATTCAGGACATTTCATAAATAATTTTAGTTTAGATAACATTCTCTGGAATAATACTTTAACTTGGTAAAAACTACATGTTCTTTGTATAAGCAAAGACTTTCTAAGTTCAGAGTTGAACTCAACCTTGATGCTGTTAACAACACCTCCATGCTGTGTCCTGTGCTCAGTCCATGTCTCCACCTTGAACTTAGAAGACATGAGGTACTACTTGAAAACCAGCACTATGGAAAAATGTAATGAGACCTCAAACTTGCTATTTCTTTGTCACTTGGTAATAGAGAGAGTGGGAATTTAAACTTCCTTGATGAAATTCAATTTAATTTTAATTTAAAAGATTGATAGCCACATATCTGTTCTTTTCCTGTGCAAAGCTGCTTGTATGTTTGTGTGACACAGTGTCCGTCTACTGTTAGAATAAACAATAATGCAGTTCGTGCTTTCTGAAACAGCAAGATAGTTTCTGCCCTGAGATTCTGGATTCCTTTTGAGTCAGTGTTTATTTGAAAAAGCCAAGGATCAGAGATTTATACACAGAAGGGAAGAGGATGAAATTGTGTCATATTATTTAAAAAGATCTTAATGAACCTTGACAATAAACATAAAGGTCAGTAATGGGAAACAGGCATTACCTATAAGCTGGGATAGTACAAGACAGCCAATACAGTAGCTCTACAGAAAAGATTGTAAAACTATTCTTACATAGCTACAGCTATACCAGAATCTGTCAGATGTGCCTTTCTAGCTGTTTTAAAGCTGTAGATATCATTTGTCTCTAAAACATATTTCACTACAGCTTAAATAATTTTTAATAATACAAATAATCTGTTAGGAAAACAGGTAAAGCTTGTATAATGATCATAAATGTTCAAACAGTCGTACTATTTTTATGACTAATAGTGTTCTCATTGCTGATATGACAGTTAACAGCTGTATCAAAGTACTTGTAAAATATAAATAGGTATGACAGAACAGGACTAAGAAACTAAGAACAAAGAGCGGGACAAAGCATTGAGGTGTTATCCTCATGGTGTGCAGTCAGGACACTGAACGATCTATATACAGTCCTTCCTTTTCTTCCAATAAGGACTTTGAAAGGCAAAAATTATGTATAATCAGTACGATACTCAAATTGCCTGAAGTTTTCTTTCACTGTCTGTGTTCTTTGCACTGATTCTCCAACAAGAACATAGAGAAATTATGTAGAAAGCTCAGTAAGTTTGGGATTGTTTGATTTTAACAATCTATACTGTGCTGTTTTCCATCAAGCACTACATATTGTTGGTCTCACGATCAGCATACGCATATTCTGCTTACCCTGAAAGACACTGCTTTTTTTTCACACAGAGCTATTCTGTAATTTCCTTTCATGTCAATTTTCATATGCAAGGGGCTACTGCACATACTGTTCTGTGAGAGGAGAAGTAGAGACCAAAAATGTAACGGCTTCAACCAATCCTAAAAAGCACTCTTGAGCTCCAGAAGAAAATTTCACAATATTTCTGTAGACCTGCAAATCTGGACAGGATGTTACAAACAGGCCATGCTCGTGTCCCCGGGGATATTTTTGTGAGGTGGAAAACTAAAGGTTAGGCTCCTGCTCAAGCCAGTTAAGTAAGTTCCCTATCTGCTGCTGGACAACTACTAATACTGATTTCTGGGCATTACTGATGACAGCTGCACCCATACTGCTGGCTTATAACAAAAAGTCAGTTCCTCTTACCTCCCCTTTGTATAATCCGCAGCGATAAGCATCTAGAATCTAAGTTACTTGGTGGCCCATAAATTAGGTACTCACAGGCAGAATGTGAAGTGCATGCCAGACATGTTTATAAACAAGGTAAGACACAATCTCGTAGGACAGATGACAGTTATTTGCTTTTGTAAAAATAAACACCATATTGTCTTTAAAAAATAATCTTTAGCCCACATCTCCATTTATACAGAATTCGTTATTGTATTACACGAGTGACGTAGTAACAATTTGAACACAGTTTCCTAATGTATTGTTCTCTTGCAACCAGATGTCTGCTCCTTTTTGCTTTCGTTTCTCAATGGCTTTCACCGCAGGTGCTGGCTTCAAGCCATGGTAACATCTCCCTATCCAGCTATCAGTGTCCCAACCCAGGAAAGTCCGGCCAGGTTCAGACCTCAGCCAGCCACCTCGGCAGCACCTGGTCGGCTATCTGCAGTGCACGGGCGATGGGAATTAAGTACGTTGTGGTGGAAACAGGGAAGCTTATCTGGGACAGTGGGGAAATGATATTATTACAGTGGGAGTGAGCACAAGGGGAGCAGAAGACATGTTCAGATGCCCAGGCTTTATTTGTTCTACTGCGCATGAAGTAACTTGTTTTGAATTTTTATTTTCCTAGTGATGTAATACAGTAACTATTTTGATCATTATTTCCTAATGAAGCAGCAAATAAATAGTGCAATTTGGGGTGCTCTTTAATGAAGACTATAATTGCAAAAGGCAGGAAAGCAAGTTTGAATGTTTCCGTAAACTGGAAGAATAGCATCCGACAGTACATTCTTCTTCCTAGCACTAACATTATACTTTGCCTTTTACCCCTCTTCCCCCCCTTTTCTTTATAAGAACATTTTCCTTAGACTTCCAATACAAACATGGTTCTGGTCTCTTCATTACCACTTGCCCTTTTGCCAAAAAGTTGTTTAGCCAAAATTATTTGCCCTCTCTGATACTTCCCTCCCAGTATAATTACAAACACTAGCTCTGTCCCCTTTCAGCTTTCATTTTAGTAGTCAAAGTATGCCACGCTCTGAAATTTTCCCTTAGCTGTTCCTCTAATCAGCCCTTTTCTGTACGTAGAGCTTGAACTCAGTCTTCCTAACATGCATCTCATGGGGCTTAGTTATTTGTACAGCAGCACTATGATCACTATGTGACTGAATGAAATGTTAAACTGAATTTTACAGAAAAAAATAGTTGCTAATCTCTAAATGCATAATCTTTCCCTTTGCACTGTTGTACCTCTACCAGAAACTGGGAGATTACATGCGTGCATGTCTTCCCTCACCTTCCTTCCCTCAGCATCTGCACTGTCAGACAGGCTCTGAGCTAGATGGATCCATCGTCTCACCAGTTAGAGCACTGATGTTGCTATTAGTGCTATTTCTAATTGAATAACCATGAAGCTCATCTGCTTGGGGTGGATATTCTCAACTTTTGCATTGGCCGATCTTCCCAACTCTGCGCTACCTACAAATTCAGCTGGCACTCTATCTTCTAAAGTTCTCAATGAAAGGCAATGCCAGTTTTTTAAGGAAGTCCACCAGCACGTCTCACCAGCCTGGTCACTTCTTTCCATCGTAACTTGCTATTGCGTGGCTGCCTCCTTAGCCACGGCACAACTGTAAACCATTCTTCACCACCTCACCTGTGGCATGTTGTCTTTCTCGGATCTACGTATTTCAGATCTATAGCATCTCCTTTATTCAAAATAAATAGTTTTCTCAAAACGTATCTGTCTGACGTTGCTTTACCCAGGCTAACTTTATGTTTTAGCCTGTTGTCTTGCCGCTGCTCTGAGAACAAAGCTAGAGCAGCGCTTCACAACGCCAAGGAAAACGCGATCCTAAGCTCCAGTTAAAACTTCAAAGCGGGAGACCCTCGACCCGCTACGCGCAGGCCAACGATGCTGCGCGCTCCCGCACACGGTGTTTATTTGCCCCCGACAGGGCGCACGGCTCCGGCCCCGCTGCCAGGGCGAACCTGCCGGGCCGCCCGCCCGCCGCGTCCCAGCGGACCCCCCCGGCCGGGAGCGCCCCGGCCCCCTCCCCTCCCGCCCCCCGGCAGCTCCCCCGCGCGGGGCGTGGGCGGCGACTCACCGTGGCGGGCCGCGGCGGCGGGCGGCGGGCGCGGGCAGCCGAGGAGCGCCAGGGCGCAGAGCAGCGCGGGCAGCGCCCGCGGCCCCATGGCCGCCGCGCCGGGGGGTCGAGCCGCGGGCAGCTCCCTCTGCTCGTCCGTCCGTCCGTCCGTCCGTCCGTCCGTCGCAGGGGAACGCGAGTGCAGCCGGGGCGCGGCGGCTGGCAAGCGCCGGGAGGCTGGGGCTGGGCCGGGGCCGCCCCGGCGCCGCCGAGGCTTCCTCCGGCGACGGGGGGGCGGGGGCCCCTTCCTGCCGCGCCGCCCTGGCGGAGGGGGGCTGCGCGCCGGCCCCGCACCGCCCGCCGCGGAGGCGGGGAGGAGAACCGAGCCTCGGCGGCACCGGGAGGGGAGGGGAGGGGAGGGCAGAGCCTGTCGCCCCCGCAGCGCCGCGGCCCAGCCAGCAGCCCCCGCTGAGAAAGGGGAAGGGGTCGTGGGCTCGGGCAGGGTGAGAAGGCAGGAGGTGCAGAACAAAGGGTTGCTCTCAAGGAATTATTCTAAGCTACATTTGCCAAGTTTTGTTTGTGCAGTCCACAGGGGCATAGTTCCAAGGCCAGTTGACATATCTGCATTACTCATAATTGAAAGATCACGCTCATTCAGAAAAGCTCCTTAATATGTAGATCTGCTTTGTATAAAGTAGACAACATCAAGCTTGCTTGTGTTGCATGGGTTCAGTAAACTGACCGCTCTACAAATACAGGACAACCTAAAAGCGATTCATTACCCAGCTTTGCAGTCCTCGTGTCTGTTCTGGCAGGACCCCTGAGGAAGCGGTGCCACTCCTGAACTGGTGGCACACGCCTCGGACGGGAAAGCTTGTTCCGACCTTCAGAGCTGCTCGTGAATCAAGAGCTGGTTGAACTGAAACGTGTATGAAAGCTATAGAGGAAAGTGTTTTGGTAACTTTGCAGCTATTATTTGGGCTTGTTCTTTGTAAATACTTATTACACTGGCGGTTTGAGTGCTTTGTATTTCTTAGACTTATAACAGTCAAAAGCTTTACAAGTGTATGCTCTTTGATTTGCTAATGTATTGCATACATCGTTCTGTTTATAGGAATAGACAAAAAAAAAGGAGGGGGGGAAGCTCCATTTAGAACTGGTTTATATGTATGAAATGCCTCTGTTACTGCAGCAGCACTGACCTTTGCTCTTAACTGGGAGTAAACACTGTGGAAAATAAATACTCCTGATCTCAAGTACTGGTTCCCAGTAAATTCTAATCTTTGCTTGCTGTACAACGTTCTTCCCACAGTCCTACCACTTGCTATATGTTATAGCACTGTTAAGGCTGACTCCAGGTTGTATAGAACAAGGGCAAGTAATAAATACAAGTTTTACAGCTGACCAGTCTTTCTACAGCTCTATCATCCCAAACACACTAGGGAACCCACACAAAACAACTTAATCATGAACTATTCTTTTTCATCTATTTAGAAAATACCTTAATCAGAGATAATTTCTTTTCATCTATTTGGGAAGAGAAAGTGAAGCTATTCTTGGACATTTCTGTGGTTTCACAGCTTTATAAACATACCCAAAGGTAACACTTGAAAATTTCTAAATCCAAAATAGAAGCAAACTAAACATCAGTCTTTCTTAAAATAAATGTGTATTTCTAAGTGTTATACTAGACCTCAGAAAAGCACACGTTTTCACTATTCATATTTCTTAAGTTTCAGGAAACCTTGATCAGTAGTCCAGTGCTTGAGGGATAAACCAGTCTACAGCGTTTGTGAAAGATACGAAGGGAAACTCAGATTGTATCTGCAGGGTGTACCTTAGTTGCAGATATAAGGAACAGTCGTAGGGCTATGTCCTTTCATCTCTGTAAATTAGATTACTATGAATATAGCAAGTGAATAAGAAAACCCAACCCTGTGTTTATTAAATTTTCTCTCTGCATATGGGAACCAAATTTAAGTTAATTTTTGTATCCTGTAGTTATGCAAGTCAGCTTGCTACTTTCTCTCTAGATAAACTGATTGTAATGGAGGTAAAGAGTTCATGACTTCTAAAGCTTTTACCTGTTAACACTTTTTAATTCTACTTCTTGCACTTTTTTCAGAGCTTTGTTTTTTGGCAGAAACATGTTACAGGACAAAACTTCATTCCTGTTTAACATACTAGGTCCACCAAAAAAGCCCACAACTATCTAGTAAGATTGCTACATCATTACCATTTGGGGAAGGAGCCATCTTTCTGCTGTTTAATACACAGATTACCCCAGTGCGTACCTGGGGTGGGTAGTTACTGCTCAAAGAGCATGAGGTTAGAAGCATATCTCAGAGGCAAAATGAATCCTCCAGGAGGAGGGTTATCTATCTAGTTATTAACTTTTTGAAATTGGATGTGACTGTCACTCTTTGGTTTTACTGTTAGAAGGAAGTTTGTTGTGTTGCTCCTGTATTCTTTTAAAAAAAGACAGCTAAAGAAGGTGGTTTGCAGATAAGCGCAAAGTGAAACAAAATAAAGCTGTCACTTGTGATGGTGTTTCTGTCTGCTCGGCCAAGGAAGAAAGATGTGCAATTTTGTAAATAGTTTTGGAGCTTCAGAGCCCCATGAGAATGGGTAAGTTCCAAAATAAACTAAGTTAGTTGCCAGGCACTCTTAGTCAACTCGAAAGACATGCGGTAGAAAAATGCAAACTGTGGGGCTAACAGACTATTGGCTATTATAATTTCTTTTCGCTACCACCGGTTAAGGAAGACAAAGTTGAGAGATAGGCAAGGTCTTTCAAGGAAAGATGCATTTTCTCCTATGAAAAGCTAGCCTACGTAGGCTCTATTCAGCTGTACAGGCTTTTCCTCAGGTTTTGCACGAGCAATGAAAGTCTTTCCACAAGACTGTTTCATGAATAAAACTGGTTTCATCAAGTCCTGTCTAACTTTGAAGACCCTAAATTGCAGCCTACAGCAGCCTCCAGAAAGCCTTTCTTTTTTGTTGTATTCAGTAGCTGTCACCAGCGTAGGACAGCAGTGCGTGGGCACAGAATTACTTTGCTCATTTGCATGGGACTTGGTACTACCGTCAATCTTATATTTAGGTCGGAACCATTGTGGTCAGTCCTGTTTAGCAGGGTTCATTATTTGTTCAGTGACAAGGCTCTAAACTGAACTAGTTAATTAAGAAAAAAGCTTCTAAACAACTTTAAAGAAATTAAATGGAAATTACTCTTTGATGTGCACTAGAAGAGCAGGAAGCCCAAGAAATGGTTGGAAAAGGTGAGTGCTAGCACACAGACTGTACCTTTCATATGTGTCATTACCTGGGAACCAAATAAGCTTTCCTAAGCTTGCGTACATCAGGAAATAACTGAGGAAGATGCTGTTTGCATTAGAACTAAGCAGTCACTAGATGTGTCAAGTGCGTGACACAAAGCAGCATATCCAGGACGGACTTACTCCCACAAAGGCTGTGGGGCTCTAGTGTGTCTCACCAGCAGAACTCCAGGCTTTTGACACATTACCTCAAAGGTCTGGTCTTAGGATCAACACCCCACCTGTGCAGACTTACCTGCTCAGCTAGAATGTGTCAAAAATAGGTAGGGATTAGTCAAGTCTGTTACAAATAAAAAGGGAAACAAAAGATTGTGAGTTTAATTCATATTCAAGTACAATTCACTTCTCTCCTTTGGAAGTAAAAGTGCTGCTTTCACCTTCCCACCCAGCTATTTTGAGTGAACCAGGGTATTAATACTGCAGCATTTATGTCATGTCTAAATGGCTTATACATAACTAGTAGAAGAAAAATGGAAGCACATGGGAGCTGTTTATCTTTTAATTAGGGATATTAGCTGTTTTAAAGTAGTCAAGTGTTCAAATGTAATGCCATGCATAAATGAATCTCTCTAGTAAGTGTAATCATTTTTTCAGCTTGTATAATACCACAGGTCAGTATACCAACTAAATTTGTAGTCTATGTATCTGCCACTGGCTTTACACTGTTTTATTCCACCTTCAGAATTAATGTGTGTTTAATATTTGCTTTTACAGTGCATTCCGGAATGCCTCACTGTCCATCTTTTAAAATGTTTGTCACGAGGAAAGTGAGAGTAGGAAATATTTTCTCTTGGTTTATGTATTTATCACATTACCTACTGTATGCACTTTTGCTCTGTAGATATAATTGGTAGTTCATCAGCAAAATCATCATCACGTTCAATGGCATAAAGGCCATGAAGCCTTGACTGCTGAGCAACCTTCCCAAAGTGTACTGTGAGGACAATCAAGCTTAATTAGATTTAATTTTATAAAAGCGCTGAAAAGTTCTTTCACTACCATCTGGATTGCTGCTTTAATGACTCTTTTAAATGAAATTTCAGAACCAAGCCAGTTTAATTATGTAATGTTTATTTTACATAGAACAATCTCCAAAGAATATTTAAAAAACCAATCTAAATACTGATTTTATTGCATTTATTTTCTTACAAAAAAAAGACAGACAGGCACAATTTATGTATTCAAATACTTCAAAAACTGAACGACAACCGTTCACTATTCAGATTTCCCCAATGCCACTCCAAAGGCTGTGAAAGTAGAAAATGTCATTTTACATGAGGCAGTAGTGCATTTAGTAGGAATGAATCACAAAATATATTTTTGTACAGTAAGACGTTATTGTCACTTTATAATTACCTATAAAAATTTTTGAATTGCACAATAAGTTTGCTTTACAATTGACAACTGCCGGAAAATAGGCTTAGTATGTAACGAAATACTAGGCCAAACTATCCCCTAGAAAGAAATTAGGATTTCTTTTGGTAAATACTTAAAGTCTAGTAAGAACTATATTATATATCTGAGGTCATTTAAAAATGTTTTAATAGGAAGAGGTTTACATAGTCAACTAAATTCAATATCTGCCTACCTTAAAATCCATACAACCACAATAGCTGAGTGTCCTAAACAATATTTTGATTTGAAGTACCAACACCAATGAAATCTGGAATGGTTTAAATTAATCTATTTCCTATTTTTCTGCTTAATTATCAATGCTGAAAAGGCACTGTGTACATTCCTCTGAACATTTGGTGTTTTAGGGTTTTTTTTTTTTAAAGTTAAAAAGCATCCAATGACAAGCTTCAAACAAATGTGTAAAAGCAAAAAAATACTGAGTAGACTTCCCACTGATGGATGCAATCCATGGTATCTGAGGACACTCATTTTCCATAGAACTTCTTATTCAACAGGAATATGAGCAAATTCACATTCACTTTAGCTTTATCAAACATTTTCATCACAGCCACACCTTCATACTGCATCTGAAGCAAATCCTATAATCAGAAATAAAGTCATTAGCGTCTGTTTGAACCCATACCTTACGGCAACAAGATGGGGTCATTTTCATCATGTGATAACCACCTCAAACTCCAGGTCCTTCACAATTTAAACAATTACAAGCAACTATTGGATAGGTGTAGAAAACATTCCATGTCCTCTAGATACCAAATTGTAGACTGTCAGTAGCAGCAAACCAGAAGAAATACTGTTTTCCGTGTATTTTTGTTTTCTCTTGGTATTTGCTGCTTGCCACTGAACTAATGTGGCATTTGGCTTCATGCAGTTGCTCTAACATAAACATTAACCCAACTCTGTGCCCAGCATCCTACAGAAGTTATCAGTTATTCCCCACATGATCTGCTGCTTTGTGCTGATTGAAGAGTTCATGAATACATATAAAAAAAAAATCCGAGATAATTTATATTTAGAGGAAATGCAACTGTGATTATATAGCAAAGTAACAAAATTCAAACTCTACCTGGAAATGCAGCTGCACTTTTTCCATCTCAACCCCCAAAAATTTTGCTTTGATTTCAAAGTCACCCACTTCTTCTCCAGGTGTGATATCAAACATCACGTTCTTAAACCTTGAAATACAGAGAAGGGTAATTGATTATGTATGCTGTGCAGTTTTACGTAGTCCAGAAACAGTTTTGGGGAAAAACTGTGGAACACAAAAGAACTTTGACTGTAAGCAGTGTAAATGGTGTCAAATGAACCACTCCATCCCTACTGCAATGTCTTCTTGGAGACTTTCTGGTGTACCTAAGTATGGAATACAGAACTCTCAAGTCTTTTATATTGGGAAAAAAATGAGCTGTGGGAAGTTCAGGGAACAAAGATGACCAAGCGTCCACAGTATAGGAACAGAGCAGCCAAATTTTTGTTCTGCCACGGCTGAGTGTCTCCTTGCAGGTGTGTACACACTCTTCTCTGGTTTCGGTTTGCCTCATGTGGCTTCCTCTGCATGATCAACACACTTGGAAAAAAAATTGCAACCCTGAAAACTTTTTTCCATGCAGAAGACGGAAGGGTGCAGAGAATGGAAGATTTTTCCCTACAGCGGCCTCAAAATGGATAGATACAGAAGGGGTGTTAAACCATCGCATCCATTCACCTTGCCATAGTGAGGAAGTGTGGAAAAACAGGTATTTACTCAGTTAGGTGAAAGTGATTGGTCAATAAATGAAAAAAATAACTGCAGCAACTGCTTGACACATCAGTCATTAGCAGTGAGCACGTACTGGTTCCATCTAAGCTAATGCCAAAATAGGCTTATTCAAGTATTTTCCCAAGGTAGTCATATAGTAAGGTACAAGGGAAAAATGAGTTATGATAATTAGGCTTCATCATTCTTCTGAATGTAAAAGTCTAAGCTAATTCTAGGTCTGGCACAGGAAATTGTGAAGATTTCTTTTAATGAAAGCCAGGCCCCTTAAGAAGCTATTGATTAGAAAATGCTCTGAATTTGGTTTATACCACACTTACTGGTTGGTTTGAAGATCTTCAATTTCTAGGATGACACCTTTTTCATGCAGTCTTGCAGCTGTGTACTTTAATGAGGCCTGCTTCAGTTTTTTGTTTCCCTTCACCTCCTCTTTTCCATCTAGTTTAATTGACCTCCGTGAATTTCTGGGAAGAGAGCAAGAAAAATTACTTTTGATTTATCTACCAGGTCTTTTATACTTCAACTACTCTTCTAGCCATATTTAGCTTTCCTTCACTCTTTGCCTTCTTGAACTCCTATTAACGAACAGAATTAACATTCGAAACAAATCTAAGAATTAGAAGGATTTTTAGCACACAGTGAATAGTCTAAACATTTTGGCAATGATTTTGTATCAACATTTTTTAGCATTTGCTTATACTCTATTGTGAAATGCAACCCTGATCCAAAAGAGTCCACAATCATCACTTTAAAATAGCAATTTGTAAGCATACAGTGACACAGATGTTAAATAAGATTGGCCATTGGAGTTCATTTTTTAATCAATGAGGTATGCACTGGGAAAGCCCCTGTTCACGTCAGTAAAATGTTGTCATTTTGACACTTCAGTGGCATTGGCAGCGGGGCTTGCTCTTGAGTAACTGAATCATACATGAAAAGTAAAATTCTTTAGGCATTTGTTTTCCCCTTTTCCATTCTAAAGACAAAAGCCAATCCTCTTAATGGAGGAAGAAAATCAATAATTACTTCCCAAAGCTGCGTGTCTTCAAAGCATGCTAATTGATCTGCGTAGCACCAATTAAATATACTGAAAACAGGTATACATCTTGGGCTTCTTTCTGTAAGGCAGCTTTAATAAATGCAACTTTACTTTCCAGGTTTTGACTCAGGTCACAGTGACAACTCCCAGGAACTTTTTAATCTGTGGATTGTCAATATGTTGGAATCTAAACTTTCAACTACAGATTAACACCTGCTCTCCCTCCTGATAAAACACATTGAAATATTAAAAGACAGAAAGACTCAACTCACTTTCTTGTTAAGTTGTCTAAACAAGTTTTTATATAGGTGTTGTAGTAATTAATTTGTTCTTCGTAAAATGCTGTCTTGGAGTTAAGTGCATTCAAAGTCTGCTGGAGTTTCACCAATTCAGCTTTTCGATGATGTCTGTATCTTCTTTGATTCCGGATATCCTAAACAAATTTGTTAAAGTAATTGGTTTATTAATTGGATATTTTAAAAAGTCTCAGCTTATTACTGTTCAAATCAATAGTTACACAACCTGATTTAATTACTGGGGGAAAGCATGAACACTTATATTAGTTCTCACAAGCACAGTACCAGTAGTGAGTACTACAGTTTACATGACTGTACGGAAGACAACAAATCACGTTGCTACTCATGTATACAGGTGGTGGTATCTTGAACTCTGCTATGGTCTCCAGGGCATGACAGACACAGAAGTCATAAGAAACAGGTCATCTTCATGCTATAAATGGAAGCTTTCTCACAGCTAGTTTCTGGTGAGAGGCCTGAGAAATGAGAGCTTGGGCTTCTACTAAGGAAGAACTAGCTATCGCTAAATTAGAGTTTGGGTTGAAGGTAATGGTTGAGTTCAGGTAGTCGAAAGTAAAATAAAAGCAACTTCCAGTCCTAATGGCTCCTAAGGCTCATCCCAGTCTTCAGATTGCCTTAACGGCTCAAAACAAAGCATCTGGGCTTACAGATAAGAAAAAAAAGAATGGGGCACTGAATATGTATGTGGAATGGTTTTGTCTCAAGTAGAAGCGGAAGCAGACACCTGAACCGAGCAGGGCTTTGAAATGGCACTTCGGAGTAGGTGCAACATGACGTACTTAATTACATTAGAGACTTAGCTCACATGAGTAATTTACTCATTTATATATTCAAATATATTTGCAACTTTAAAAACACATATTTATAATATGTAAATCACTCATGTGAGCTAGGAGTAATTTACTCATGAGTAACTAAAGATAATCCAATATTACTCGTGAGTAATTAAAGCTAATCCAATACACTAAAATTCTTACAGCCAGTATTAGGTGTGGATTTGGAACAGGATTTGCCAATTGGTACGCAACAGCCTCAGTGCTTTATCGACCCCAGGATGAGCACTGCATTGGCCCACTATTCTCCTTGTGTCCTGCCCAACCACTGCAGATCAGTGTTAATACCAATCAGAAAATGTTTTGGGGTTTTTTAAGTCTTTTTAAACCTTATCAAGATTACATTAATTATTAATCGAATCACTGATGGGTAGGTCTGATTCCTTTTAAAATATAAAAAGCTATATTGAAACACATTGTACTGGAGAAGTTAAATATCAATAAGCATCAATATCAAGTCTGGATAACAGTCTACAGTTATATGTTACTCAGTTCAGGTAGTTATGCACGAGACTACTGTCTTTCACGTATTTTTTCAAGAAACAAAGATGATTTGTTTCTTATGTGGATACTTCAGTGGTTTAGTGTAGCATTCTCTGGAAAATGTAGACTGTACATCTCTAGCTGGAATGGATTTAGGCTAGATACCTAAAAACCCATCAATATGCAGGAAAGCATGTCCCATTTACCTTAGCAATCTCATTTATAATTTCTTGGTACTTAGTTGCTGAAGACACCAATCCTGCTTGTTCCAGCGTCCGGAGATTTCTCTGAATTTTCCTTTTCTTTTGTTCTATTGGTAGCTGCCCATCTTCAAAAATAGACTGGCTATGCTTCATTTTCTCTGGAGTTTTGGAATCTAAGATGGCACGTTTTTCTACAAGTTTCAAGTGCTCAGATTCCTGAGTAAAAAAAAAAAAAAAAAAAAATCCAGAACAGTTGTTTTCCGTCTCATGATAACAGTTAAGTATTCAAGTACATTGAATTCTCAAAGGAGATTATCCAGAATCAAATTGCAGGCTTTATTTATATCCTCTTACCACATGGTCTGAATGTGCTCCATTTACTATGCCTTTTGACATACATTAAGTAACTAGTCATAGTACCTAGATATGTATTTCAATTAATCAAAACATGTCTAAAATCAGCCAGATGAATCAATGACTTTATTTAGTTGTAGGAAGACTGTCCAGATCTCACAGGTGTCCCCTACATATGCGCACACTGAGGTAAGCTAAAACGTGCACATTACTGAGATGTAGCTTTGTGTGTCAGTATCTACAGGGAAGTCTTCAACTGGGAGCTCTTCCCACTCAATTCCCATACCAAGGATAGCAGTAGTTCCCTAGGCAGATGTTTGCTTGTATTGCTTAAGTAAATAACCTAGGTGTCAGGGAACTTGAGTTAAAATGCTGAAGGTCATGAGAGAAAAAAAAAACAAACCTAGCAGAAGGATTCACACCAGGCTATTGTATTATATTGATTGTATTATGATTAGTGATTGTATTATAACATAGGAGAGAAAAGACCCTGTTTACAAAAAAACAGAGAAAAAAAATGTTATTCTAGCTGTGCTAGTTGACAGCAAGACTTAATTTTTCTTTTCCTCTGAAGCTGTTAGCAACTATACAGTAAACAAAAACTTGCAAGTCTCACACTTTGAAGGCTCTAGATCTGAATAGTCTAAAAACAGCAACAATGATTTCATTGTTATAAAGAGAGGTGGAGAAAGCTGTCAGAGATCTGTTAAAGCTTTCAAATAACTATAATAAAATATGTACTTTCTTCCTTATTCAGGCACAGTGTAGCACTTACCTGTTGTGCAGTGGCTGGTGTTTCTAGTATTTCTAAGAGCGTATCCCCTGGCTGTGTTCGTATCACATCCACAATAAGTCTTTTGGTCCTTTTAAAAAGGATATATGGATATTACAAAACAGTTGTCACTGGATCACTTGTGCATTTCATTTCTTCAACAGTAAAACTAGCAAGCTCCTCCTTTATTATGGATATAATGTTTATGTTTCCTAGCTTTTTATGTTTCCGAGCTTCCATTAATAATGTTGAACATCTGGCTTCTACACAGGCCTGAACAGAGAAATACATGCATACTTTTCCCCCTTTTATTTTCGAAAACAGTTAACCAACTAATACAGTAAAACAGTTAGTGTTAACTGATCATAAAAATCCAAGCAACAACTCACGTGGATTTTAATTGTGATCATGACAAAACAGCAGCTAGGAATGTAATCTTTGCAAAGCCTGAGCTATGCGTGGTTCCATCAAGCGTCATATTTACTGAATAAAGTGGAAATGCACTCAAAAATGCTGAGCTTCCGAAGGAATTTTACGTTAGACTCAGTGCATTTACACACACCACTTAACAGCGGATATTTCTTTAGTGGCAATGGACAAGGAGCATTTCCTTGCTAAAAAGGGAAGCTGTTACAGTCTGATATATAAACCAGTTCTTTTTTTGGCAAGAATTTATCTAATTCCTGCTGCCTCTTCATCCACAATACTTCCAAGAGCATCCTGCTACAGAATTCTGTTAATTTGGAGGACACTGTTACAAGTGAGATACAGCTCATTATTCTTAAAAATTAACAGAAACTTGAAGATGCAGCTTAAGTTTCCCAGGAAAAATGTCTAAATACGTCAAGGCTTCTATGATAAAACCTCATGACTTGGTTTAAAATGATAGTTTACCTATGTAAAGTTGCAGATTTTGTTGGTGCTTTCAGGAGTAGAAGTTCTCATAAAAATGCAATGAAATGGGACAAAATATTTATGCATACACAGGCAACATTATCTAAAACCACGGAGTATTTGGGTATGATCCAAGCTTCCATGGAAGGAGAAGCGAGGTAAGAATGACTGACAACACAGGCAGACCTGAAGCACTGCTCCTTCCGTGTTAGAAGGCAACCTGCTAAACCTCCTGGAAACTAGTTTGCTCATCCAGAACTGCTGTTACCTGTACCAAGTGGTTCTAGCACATTCAATGGCTTCTGAAGGACTGCTGTTAAATGTATTTTTCCTTCACAAACTCTCTTGTGTTTCCTTCACAAACCCTCCAGTTTGCCAGGAAAAAAAACCCAGCCAACCCAAACAAAACCCACCCCCCACCCCAAAATAAACCCAAAAAGGTTTCCTAGAGTTGGTTCACTTGGGCTACATCAACACATTGCTGGCTTTCTGTCTGACACAACCTTCGTCAGTCTTTGGTGGTCACCACCACAGCCTATATTAACATACATGGGATGGTGTTACGGTTTTATGTGCTGCCTTAGAAACAGGTGCTGATATGGCCAATAAGACATGAGGCTTATTTCCACTTACTCTCCCCGTGTGCCAAACCTGCTCAGCTCTCTTGTTTTTCATAAACACCCCACTCGGGGCTGGACATCTCCTCCCCCTTCACCTGCCACATGGCATCTGCGCACTCAAACCACACGGACCAGGCACCTTACACAGAGTCCTCTAGACAAGGGTACCAGCGGATCTTGGGGTTCTTCACAGAAGCCTTAACAAAGCCATTTAAAAAGCAGATATATCGATATTTCTATGGAAGAGGCACGTCACTTGCAGAGAAACAAGGAACATTCAGTGCATCAGCTGTGACTTGAATTTTAGCCGGGTGGGTAACATTTCAGAGTTTCAGTAAGAGACTTCTCTGCAGCTAAGGTATGAAAGCTAAGCATCTGTATTTACATCTCTTGTGTAAAAGGTAGTGGTGTTTTAACTTTTGATATTGCTTCAATTTAACACAGGTTGCTAATTATTCTTCTGTCATATTAGTTACTAAATTTCCTCAAAATATGAGAAATATTACTTGAAAGAACTTAAGCAATAGAGAAGTTAAATTCTTTCATTAATTCTCATGCTATTGTTTCAACATATTTCCACACAGCGTAGGGGATTAAAGACATTTCTTTTGGCCTCGAGTTTGCATATTTTTAGGGATTCCATTAAGAGGTAGCATTTTACTCCTACAGAGAGGAAAAAAGGACAGGAAGCACTTTTTTTTTTTTTAAAGGCATAGCGGCAGGCATAGCCTTACTACAAAGCCAGCCTGGGAACAGCTCTAGAGCATTAGTCGCTGGAATACCAAGTGACTAATGCAGCTTTGATTTGACGTTGCCATTGCAATCCCTTTACTTTAGATCTCAAATTATATTTGATAACAAGTTACAGAAAAACCTCAGTGTTCAGATCAAATATGCACAGTCACAGTGGAAAAACTCCTCTTCCTTTTAGGATAAATAGTAAGAGTTTTCTTACACTTAAAATTAGATTTTTTCTCCAGTCTTTAAACGGTCATTTATGGCTTTTATAGAAACTGCACTACTCACTACAGACATTATAGCTAAGAACTTTCTTCAGAAGTAAAACTTCCCATATTACCTAATAAATTACTGATTTTTGATTTGGAAAAAAACCCAAAACAAACCTAACAGATCAGAGTTGAATTACAGCCTGTATCTACGCTCCTAGTGCTTACAAAGGTGTATTTCCCTTCCAAGGGAACTTCTAACCTTCACACTTGTGGGGTAAAAATAAGCACAGTAATATAGAGGAGAGCAGCATCCCATTCTCCCCCTTGTTCAGGAAGCACCAGGATCTTAAAGAAGCCAATCCTTATTCTGGACAGCTTGAAATAGCTTCAAAAGAGGGGTGCCAATAATTCGATACTAAACACTTTTATAAAAAAGTATTTTTGTCTATAAAGTAGCCTATATCCCAAGGTATCCCAGTAGCCATTTCTTAATTTGCTAACCAAATAGAATAAACATCATTTTCGTTCCCTGGATAAAAGCACGTGCTGTTCCTGCTGAAATGACAGTCACATCCTGTTCAAACGCCTGATGACAGTACGTCAGGGAAGTGTTTTCTTTTGAGGGGGAGGAGAGGACAGTGTGATACCGTCCATCCCTTACAAGGCTAGACAAGCTTTTCATCTCTGCTTTCCCAAGGCTGGGGTGTTTTAAAGCAGAATGCTTTTACAACTTCATGGAAAAGCACTTCCTAGGTTAGATAATGATCCAGTCACAGTCTAAAAGTGGCAGTATGCGTATCATTCTGTAAGCTTTCTGGAACAACGGGCAGTTTCTCTGACTTTTACAGAAGTTTGAGTAGAACTGAACGCAAACTGGCTTTTGAAAACTGACTGGACACAGCACCTCAAAAATGCACTTAGGCAGGGCAGCAGGGTGGAAGCAACTTTTTTTTTTTTTTAAAAAACAACACAAACAAACAGCATCACCAGAATATAGAGTTTTGAGCAAAACTTACTTTATCATGAGGCTTTTGATATCCTGATCTTCACCTTCTCTTAACTCATATTTGCTTGTTAGAGACAGTGAAATCTCGGTTTTTGCAAGTTGATTCAGCGTGCTTTCCCTGTTGGGGTCATTGGGATCAACAGCTCCTTCCCCTGTAAGGAAATGTCTTTTACTTGAAGTTTGCCAACTTCCCCATGATTCAATGCATGAAATGAATAAGAACCTAGATAAATCACTCTAAATCAGAAATATTAAGTTTATTAAATCACAAACCTGTTCCTACCACTTAGAAGCAGGGTTTTTTTGGACATTGAACAACCAAGACCAGAAGCCAGCTAATTATAAGCCCCGTTAGAATATTTTGGAAATGCCACCAATTCTTGCTTTTCAAGCTACTGATGTGCAGGAGAGTCACATGTCTTCTTCTCAAAGAAGAATACAAACAGTTTAACATTCTTTGTCTTAACATGCAGTGATAGTGAAAAATGAAAGAGTAGCAGCTATGTTAACGGGCTATTCACTCAGAAGCTGGTATTATCCATGACATCCCAGCTACTTTCTAAACAGTTCACATCTTACTCCAGTTAAGGCAAGCTAAATATTTATTTCTTATAACTTCCTAATAAATTTGCATAGTTTTTAAAACTTCACTTTTATTTGGATAGTTAAGTGTCAAAATAAAAAATGGCTGCTTTAAGAATTCTCCGTGCACTTTTTGTAAGTTTCTAGCCAACACTAGCAAATATTGAGTTCAGGTTATTAAAAATCACTTGTTTTCTATCTGCAATTTGAGCACAACTGGATCATTCTACTCAAAACATTGTTAATGTCTGGATTTTGAATCACATCATTAATCTTTAGAGTGAATATTGCAGTTATAAGAAGGTTCAACTATAAGGAGCAATGTTACAAAAAGCATTCAGAAAAGAATTCTGTAGTAAATGAAGAAGCTGTCACTATAAGAGACACGAGAGTATTTAAATCAAGCCCCCATTTAATTCTGCCCCTAGAGTGAAGTTAACCATAAAGGCAAAGAACAGCATACCAAGGAAAGACTCTACATCAGGAACAGGTCCCAGCCCTTCCAGCAATTCGTTCAGCAGGTCATTCGGCTCAGTGGCAATGGCATCCTGGTGTTCTAATAGTAGCTATAAACAAATGTAAACAAAGTCATCATCCAAAGAAACCATTCCCAGTGTCTTTATACTTGTAAATAAATCTGGAGACTAAATGCTGAAAAACATTTTAGCAGACCAGGCTATTAGTTTTCACTTGAATAAAGCTAACTTGTAACGTGGTGTACTGGGAACTGGGTATTCTACCTTCTCCATAGTGTATCTGACAATATTTGTGGGAGGTTTTGTGGGGTTTGTAGGCTTTTTGGGGAGGTGAGGGGGAGGGCAGGGGAGAGTTTGCAAGCCAGGAAACAGTAATATCCCAGCTTTAGGAGGACCATGTGGTAGACATTTAACTTACACCCTAATGAGTGATACTACAGACTGCAGTTAATCTGTTCTTTACCCACGATAAAGAACTGGCAGGATGCCACAGCCTCAGTCCTTCTAAATCCGATGTTTGCATCTGCTTGCAACAAAACATATGACAGAATGCCAGAGTCACGAAATACACTGAATTTTCCTCTGTTCCTAGAGTCGAAGGAGCTTCTTTGAATTGGTGTCACTTTCTTAGCCAAGACAGGAATGTATTTGTAAGTATAAGTAAGTTGGAAATGTCGCACTAAGATAGGAACAAAAATGTTCTTCCTTCCCATCAGAAAATGTTATATTCTAATTGTTATTCAAGATAATGCTTTTACATGGAAGCAGTCTTCTAGGAAAAATGAAATCTAATACTCAAGCCCAGACCATTTCAGAGATGAACTGAAGAAATTATTTCAAAAGGAAGAACAAACACTAAGCCTTCCCCAGAGATTGTTTGTTGCAAGTATTTAATAATCTATACATTGTAGTCTGTTGACTAGTATATTTTTTTTTTTTTACTTACTGAATGAGTATTGATAATTTCTTCAATGGAGATATATATGACAGGTTTACTAAGGGTCACCATGTCAGAGTATTCATCAATATTGAATTTCTCCTCTGGTTCAGGAACATCACATGCTGCTTGAAAAAAATTCCTAAGAGAAAATGAGAAAGACTTCAATAATTGTCCCCTATAAACTCACTTTAGTTAGCCTGTGTAAAAAAAACCCCACAAACAAGTCTTTGACATACATTATATTTCTCTTATAATCTGCAATCTACACTTAGTGTTTGAAGGAACCTTTTGGAGGCAACACATTTACACATCAATACAAATGATGAAGCATTCCATCTTTCCTGGACAGCTGGTGTAAGATTGTTTTAAAGGTAAATTTTTTTTATCCTTATTCAACAAGGAGTGATAACTTGGTAAATTTTAAACACTTAGAGAAGTCTGTATTTAATGGTCTAAGTTATGAAAGGATTTCCATAGAAAGACTCTCTGGTTTTATGAAGGCACTTTGTAGTATGAAGTGTGCTGAGAAGAAATTATTTCAAAGAGCTGCACAAAATTACCACTTGGCCTACAAATGTTTAAATCACTGTTACTCAGAAATTGAGCTGCTTGAAATAACAAAAAAATGTGGTATTGTTTATAAATGCAAGAAGCTTGAGAGGAAAAAATGCGAAGTATGGTTGAAGCGTTACTTCGACATGACTAGCACGTACACGGAGAGCTGAGACCAGCTTCCCAAGACAACAACAGGTGTCTCTCTGAGCTACTGACAGCTTCAGGGATGTGCACCAACAACCAAGGAACAGCAAGGTCCTCCTGTCAGAGGACCACTTTGTTTTGGAGAGGAAAAGCTGAGGGATACGATCAAGTTGTACAAAATCACAGTGGTGTTGAATAAGATGCATGCATCAAATCCCACAATAATGGGACAAGGGGGTATGCAATGAAACTAGCAGGAAAACCATTAATTTCAATGAAATGAAAAGAAGCACTGTTTTAACCAACAGGTAGCAAACTTCTGAATATTGCTACAGGAGGAGGTTGTGGAGGCAGATGATCTCAAAGGTTTAAGAAGGGCTTGGACAAATTCCTGCACCAGTTCATAAATGCACAGTAAAAGATACAGGCAGGCCTGTAGCTTCTAACATAGCTCATATTGCAATTGCAGTTGCTGGGTGAGTACAAGGGGAAACAGGCAGCTGAAAGCAGCCACCGTTGGTGTCTAAGGAGGGTTTAGCTAAAGTACAGAGTGCAGTGACCCAAAGACTCAGTTTTGTATAAAGTTAGCTTAATTAGAAGAGAGATTCTTCCTTTTGTAGTGATCAAAGGGCCAACTAGAGTAGGCTGTCTCTTTCATTAGTGTTTGTTATTCTTGCTATAACACTTGCTACCCTATTGTTTCTTCATGTTTATATCATGCTCTTAAATACTTCAGTGAACAGAATGACTAAGTATCTTTGTGTTCATGGATGATCTCTCAAGGAAACCCATTATATGAACAGTGCATTTGCTTTCTTGAGGGGCAGACACTAAAGGTACTAGTTCTGAAAGTGAGTTTGTCACAAGACTCAACAGTACTTCAAACTAATAATAGTGATCACCCAACAAGATGGGCAATAATCCCCAAGAACTTGTGTCCCAGAGTGCAGCAAAACATGCAATTTCCTATGACTGTGCAAGATGAAAGAACAAAATCTACGTGGAATCTCTTGGCAAAGAAGAAAGAATAAAGACAAAAAAATGCAACTTTTTCCTGGCGAATAAATTTTTTCCTCAGACAAAACATTCAGCTATCCTCCCAACCCAAAGAACACATTATTTCTGCTGGTTAATGAATCACCCCACACTGCTCTTACAATCTGTGTCTGCAGTAAGGAAGACTTATTGCAACCAAGCCAGCAGAGATGATCAGTTCTCAAAGTAATGCTCAAGCAGAAATACAACCTGTTACTCCTGCTTCAACTTCCTCAGCAGTAAGAATTTCTCATTCAACATTTTAAACTCTGAGCAGGGAATTCCTATAAAAAAAGAGTCCACCTGCCTTACTCATCCTAGAGGAGAGCTCTTACTGTGTAGGTATTTGGGAGGGCTTTGCATACCTGAACTTCTGGTATGTCTGTGAGAGGTAAGCGTTCATAGATGATAGGTGTTCACTCTCTCCTTCAAAAAGTTTGTTAGAAGCAGCATGCTGAAGGACTTTTGCCACACAACCTAGATTCCTCCTCTGGTCAGGGTGTATCTGGCCCCCAGCTGTCATATCAATTATATCAAAACCATCAGGAGCGACAATGGCAGGGTTCATGTAGCGATAGTACAGGAGGTTGCCGACAATCTAAAAGGAAAAAATTAAGAGATCTTCCCTTTCCGTACAGTAATTACATTTTAGAAAACCTGAACCATTATTTCTACTTCTGAATTAGACCATAGGAACCGGTGCTAGAAGAACCCTTAAGATATACGTGTAACCTACGTGGCTAACTGAAAGAGCCTGTGGTCTTTTATAAGATGGACCTCTTACAACACCTCTGTGAACATCAGTTGTGGACTTTTACGATGACATTTCAATTTGGTGCTGGCATTAGGTCAGCTAATGCAAGGCATTGAGTTGAACACAGACAAATACAACTCTTCTTTCTTCTAGATTTTGCAAGGTTCAGCTGCAGAGGCTCATTCTCTGAAGTGCTACAGATATCTGCCAGCATTTCATGCATTCACTGACAAGGGACCCATTGTTTCTCATGAGGACTGCGTGCAGCCCTAAAAGACTAGAGAACAGATTTTCCAAACTGCAGTTTCTATAATGATGTTATAGTAACTTGTATTATGCAGATGGTGGCTTCAAATCATTCCTGATCTCCGAAACAGGCAGGACTTATCTTTCTGCAATTTGCCTCTGCTTACGTGTAGTCACCCACAGAACTTCCAGCTTACACATTTAAAGGCTTTCAGTTGGGTGCCTTACGCTCCATTTGCTACTTTTTTTTTTATAGGTGGAGCAATGCTTTAATGTGTATTGCTGGAGTGATGGATAGAAGTACCCCATAAATGCTGCTTGCAAGGATTTCCAATGCATTGTTAAAATGCACAAAAGCAGAATTAATTTTTCAGCTGAGGGTTTTGAAGTCCTCTAGGCACCAGGATATATATATATATATTTATTTTATTTTTTTTTAAATAACACTGAACAGTGTCTTTTTGAAGAATAATAGGGAAGTCCTATTGAAATGAATACTTCGTAATTTTAAACCATTTCATTAAACACTAATGAAAGCATCTTTATTGAAGTGCAAATAGTTCTAATTTGAGAGAGTTGTCAGTCTCTCAGCTGGCTGGAAAGCCCATGGAGCAATTCCCCATAGCCCTCTGAAGAGGCACCGTGGCTGTGGTAGGTTAGCGATGGCCAGTGTGCTGGTACCATGCTTATCACTCACGCTTTACTTTTCAGTCTGTACGAATGCCATTCCTACAACTTTTACAAGCATCTTAAATAAGTGTAATGCAATGATCTACTTGCAATTAGTTTTTAGAGCCCTTCTTCATTGTATTTAAATTAAAATATTAATGCGATTTTTAAAATACATTATTTTTTAATATGTTAACAACTTCGGGGGGGAGGGGCAATAAGACCACCACAATGTTCTCCATGGAAGGATTGCTGATGGTAAGGACCATAGTACAAAATCAAAACCCAGGATGATTCAGATAAACTCCAACCCTCTAAGAACAGTTACTATCCAAAACAGATTGAGCACTATCTTCCGTAAGAGTTGCTGACACAGATTAAGATAGCTAGGTTGTGGCAAAAGAGTTCCCTTCTCCTCCCCTTCCACCACCCCTTTGCAACCCCAAAAGTGCCAAAATCCTTCAAGTAAATGCTGATGTTCTCAGTTCCTTAGAATGCTTAGTGTCAATAAAAATCCTCTTTGGCATTAAAAGAACAAGCTGCAGGCAGTTTGCTCTCAGAAGTCTACCTTTAACAGTTCATCTTCTGTGGCATCTGGGAATTTCTCATGGAGCGAGCTCTTCAGAACTTTGGCTATATATCTCATTCCATAACTACATGTAGAACAGATGAAAAGGAAAAATATTGGAAAGACTTACATGAAACACAAAACATTCATTCTAGTCAGCCAAGTTATAGGCTTTTTTCCCCAGCCCCTTAAAACACAAAATGAGGTGATAATGGAAAACACGAAAAGTTTCAAGTACAGGGAGACATTCATGAGGCTGCTAAAGCAGAGTAGAAGTGGAGAAACCACTCCCTCTACTGGGGAAGTCATTCGGGAAGCACATATCACAAGCCATGTAATTTGAAAGGATCCCCATTGCTGAGTTTCAAGTGAAGCTTCACTATACGCATGAACTGCAGCTTGGAGAGTCCTAACGCAGCACTTACGGCATCATACTGAGAGAAGAGAATATGGATGTGAGAACTTTGTCAGTTACTGCTCGCAGACTCTGAATCGACGATTCCAGTTTATTGACCACTTCTGTGTGCGTTAATGCTTGTTCTGTCGTTACATCGTATGGCAATTTGCTGCAAAGCAAACAGATATTAAACCAGGCTAAAAGTACATGAGAATAAAATACTTTTTTTTTTCTTCATAAGGGCCATCAGTGAACAGAAAAAAACATCAGACAAATACAATTGAAGTTGGCTAAGTAACAGAAGTCTCAGATGAATTAGCTTCCTTTTTTTGGAGGGGAGAAGTTTGTTTAGGTAGGGGTGCACAAGCCATCATGTACCTTCCCTTAGTTACAAAAGGAGAATCCTAATTTAAGGCATGCATCTCCACATGCCAGTCCCAGCATAGCTCCTCAAAAGCCTGGGACACTACTAACATGCTGTTATATAACCTGGGGAAAAGGCTATAAATTCTTCCATGGCATAGCCTGCTACACTTGTAAAGATTAAGTAATTGACTTGTGAAGTTCATGACCTGGAAAGTGATCCCTTTGTTGTTCAGAATAGGTTAAAGTACCTGTTTTTCAAGCACCTCTCCCCAAAATCTCTTGTTGTGCTGCAGGAAGATGAGGAAGGGATGCATGGGCACAAGTGCAATTTGTCAGAGAAGGAAAGGGAAAGCAGAACTGAAGGATCCCTCAAGTATTTAAATAGTACACTATATCCAGCTTCCTCACTCACCTCGCCTCACCAGTCTGCATTTCTAGCTGGTTTACCCATGACTTGTACACATCCACAGGACTAGTGTTGATTATGAGGGACTTGTCCTCCATGATCTCCTTCACCACCAGGGCCAGGAGCTGGCGGAGAGTGTTCTGTCCACGAGCACTTCGATTGAAGCTGACAACCATCTTAATGACAGTGGGGTTTCCAGTAACGATATCTTGTATCTGGTCTACCTTAGAGCTGTATCAGGAACAGAAGAGTTCTCAGATCTGACTTATGTATGCAGTTATCCATGTTTTCAAAACCCACACTTTTTAAATTATCCTATTTCTATGTTGAAACATATTGATACAGTCTATTTCTTAGGCTTTCATATGAAACAAGATTATAGAAACTACTACCTGAATTCTATGTGTGTTATTGTAATGTCCCTGGAACATAGCATAGTTAGTGGCATCTAATATATACCTGATTCAGGCCGAAATACCTGTTAAGGGCATAAAATAAGATTTTATTGTTTCAGGATAAGCCACCACGCTCCATTTACAGAGCGTACATTTACACAGAGAAAGAAAAGACTTTCTCCACCCTTAAATACTCAAGCACAAAAGCAAGAAACTCTAGTGTCTATTTTTTTATGCAAAAATATTGTCCAGTATAGAAAGATTTTCTTCTGTCCACCATAGAAAGATTCACAGAAAGAGTTTTTTCTGAATTGGAAATAGCTTGAGTTAACAAGTAAGTTAGCCTGAAAACAAATTTCTCTGGTAACAAAAATATGTACACAATTTTACAGCAGTTTAAAGATTAACTATCAAATTATTTTAAGTATGAAGTATTCATTGAACTGCCTGCAACACAAATTAACTAAAGTCTTCTTGCGAGTGCACATACTTTATCTCCTCTTCTAGAGCAGTTTTGAAGAGTTTGAGAAGCAGATACTCTTCTCGTTGATTGGAGGCATAGTTGTATAGAGTGAAGATGACCGTATCCATAAACTTGGTTGATTTATTTTGCGGCATCTGGAAAATCAGCTTCGCCAGATACGTGGGATTAGTCTACAAAACAAACAAACGACTTAAATACTATTGTCCAGGACAGACTACTCCCACTTGGGGGGTAGCGCTCTCTACATTTCCATTAACACCAAAAGCATTTATGTTGATACCCATGTCACTTTTCCACACTGGCTTTACTTTTTTCCAAATCCTAATGCATAAGAAACACTGAATACTTCACAATTAGTATCTGTGAGTAGCACCAGTAAGGATTTTATTCGTAGCCTTCAAACAGTACCTCTGTGCATCAGGTCTCTGTATCTGATGACAATGACAATCTGCCAAATGACAATGGCTATCTGCCAAGAAGACATTGCATACTACATGTCCACTTAAGTATTAGAGGGCATCTGCCCTGGGAAGACCTAAAACTCTTCTAGAAAAACTTAAGTGAGATGATGTTGTAGTTTAACCCCAGACGGTAACCGAATACCGCGCAGCTGCTTGCTCACTCCCCCCCTCCCCAGTGGGGTGGGTGTGAGAAACAGAGAGAAAGGAAAACTCATGGGCTGAGATAAAAACAGTTCACCAGGACAGCAAAGAAAAATTAATAATAATAATTATATTATACATTAATAAGATAAGAATAATAATAAAATATAATGATAACAGAAAATAGATAAATCGAGTGATGCACAATTTCTCACCACCCTATGACTGATTGCTGCTCAGGATGGGCTGTATCACGGAACAGGAATATACCCCAGCAGCGATCCCAGAACAGCAAGTTCCAGAGAGAGAGAGCGCGAGGGAACGAACAGTCGAACAAACAAAAAGGGGGTGGGGGTGGGGGAAGGGGAGCTGTCCCACTGGCCAACCCCCACTTATACTGTGCATGACGTCTATGGTATGGAATACTCTCTGTGGCCAGTTTGGATCAACTATTCTGGCTATACCCCTCCCAGGTTTTTGCACCTGCACATTAGCAAAACCTGGGAAGTTGAAAGGTGTCCTTATTCGCTTAGCAGCAACTAATAACATCAGTGTATTATCAACATTCTTCACATACTAAATCCAAAACACAGTAGCTACTGGAAAGAAAATTAACTCCATCTCGGCTGAAGCCAGGACAGATGAGATTAAAAGAGCACAAGAACAGATGCATTATATGCTGTCAGCCGCTTAGCAGACATCTTTCTTTCCACCACACATAATGCACAGTATAGTGACAGTAATTTACATGGACTAAAAGATATATGGAGTTAAACATTTCTCTTTGGCTTCAGTAAAGACTGAAGTTATTGTCAAGAAAAAACCCCAGCTATATTTCTTACACAGCTTAAAGACAGCAAGGATTTTCTCAATTGCAGGAAATACTAGAAGTTAATCATAGTATTTGCTGCAGTCTACATACTACTTTGGAAGTATTTTCATAATCACTACTGCAATCACTAAAACAGAGCAAGCAATATATTTCTATTTTTTATTTAGCAATTTGCTGCCATGCTAATTTTTACATTAAGATTTACCTGTAAAAGGTAGAATAAATGTTGATAAGCCTCCAGTTTTTTTCTTCTCTCTTTACTCAAACCTTTGATTCCCTGTTTGTCAACCATAACCATCTCTTCCAGCTGATTTTTGCTCTTTTTGTTAAGCTTCTTACTGTGCAGTACCACATCCTGCAGACAAGATATCGGAAGTCTAGATTATATATTCACAAAAAAGACAAATTGGAAAAATTAACATTTTCCCAACCATGTTAAATGCGCTATTCCTCCAAGGGCCTTTATTAGCAACTTTGTACATTTTGCTGCTCTGTTAACTAACCAGTCTTTTGAACATCTTTATCTTGTCACCAGTATGGTTTGCCAACAATGGCTGTTTGGGAAACCTGATCTCATGTACAGACTCATTCATCATTTAGTTAACAATGAACAAGCTCTCAAATGTGATCAGAAGTCTATTCCATTCTACCACAGAAAAGATGCTTAAAATCTGCCAAGCAATTACTATTGTCTACAAGTAGCAAAACAAAGAGCGACATTCAGTAGCAAACTGACATACCGCTCAGGACAACAGAACAACCTCTACCACAAGGTATTTTGACAAGATTACTTAAGACACACAAATAAAGCGCTTAATTTACCAGGAGTATTTTAACTAATTGAGGGTGACCAAGCACTGGCACAGGTTGCTCAGAGAGGTTGTGGAGTCTCCACTCTTGGAGATATTCAGAAGCCATCTGGACATGGTCCTGGGCAATCTGTTCTGAGTGGCCCTGCTTGAGCAGGGGGGGTGGACCAGGTGGCCTCCAGAGGTCCCTTCCAGCCTCAACGGTGCTGTGATTGTGTAATCCCGAGCTCCTTCAACACACAGAAGTGCCCTGTGCATGCTACCAAGGGAGCCTGAACAGACCCTACTGACCTGAAGAGTGATTCTGTTTTTCACCAGCAGTCCAATCTTTATATCCATTAGGTTCAAGTCCTTCTCCAGCTGTTGATTGGATCGAATTTTTGTAACCACTTCTTCCCTTAACCTTGTTACTTCTAGTTCTTCTTGAAAGTCTAAGTCACTTTGGTCCAAGAGGTAGGCAAATTTGCGCAGGACAGTCAAGGGTGGATTTTCAGCACCAACTATAGTTGAAGTAAATAGGCTTGTTAGTTGGCATAATACTGAACACCCCTAAAACCCTCAAGAAACTGATGACTATGCAGAAAATTTTGGAACTGCAGAGAGAAGTTTATGCCAGTTAGAGCAATATTTTTGTCATATTATGTAAGTACAGCTATCCAAAATAGTTTCAGCTGTAAAACAATTGGTTTACGAACACTTGCACCTGCTTTTGAAGGGGAGTAAAAGACTGAGAAATCCCGGGTGAGAGTTTTAAAAATAAATGACTGAACACAGTAACTGAACACATAGTTCTCCCCAAATATACAGCAGTCAACTGTTACCACTTACTTAGTGTTCTGTAGTCCTCCCTGGCTTTGTTTGCTCTGAGAAATGCTTGTATCTTCACAATTTCATCATTCTGGAAGGGACCGAGATTAGGCAAAAGAATCTAGTTATGACACATTTCTACTCAGAAACACACTGCAGAACCTGCACCCACTTTCCTGAGATTCCCAAAACTGCCCATGCACATATTACCCTATTCTAATTCTTCATGTTCAAAGGACTTACGTGATCCTTGAAGTATTGCAACCGTTTTCTGTAAGCTCTCTTTGCTAGCCACATTTTGACCCATGACTGAATCTGAAAATTAAATAAAATTAAATAAAAACTTAACAGACACTGCACAAACTATTTTTTGTGTGTGTGTTTTAAACTCGCTTCTGACAGTCCTCTTCTACGCGCATGCGGTTCTCGCGTGCTCACGGCCATAGACGACTATACCACTGGGCTCTTACAGTCCAATGACCAGGTTAATGGGCTTTAGCTAAAATAACAAGTTGAGTTCAAAAAACTCTACCACCCATGTGTAGCATTACCTTTGGAAGTAATTTCTACCTTCAAGTCTCAGTTCTCAGATGTAAACCAGTCTCCTTCAGAGACAGGAGATCAATATCCCATCTGCGATCTACAATCTACTCATGACATAGTGTCCCATTAGCATCTCAAAAAAGTGAACGCTTTTCAGACAGATAGATTTGACAGCTTTTAGTGAAATGATAACACACTCTCAGCTCAAATAATTTCTAATTTAGTATTATGGAAAGGGAGGCATAAGAAAATCTCTATTGTGAGCCACTCAAGTTCAGCAAAGACTGAAAGAAGTCAAACACAGAGCTTTCAAGAAGCAATTTACTTAAGCTGTCAATTAAACAACTTTCAACATCATGCAGATTTGTGGAGCACAAGTCCTCCCAGTTTGTGCTCCTAGTCTCTGATTCCCAGGTGGTGGAGGACCAAACCAAGGGATAAAGCATACTCAGGCCCCTAAAACACAGTAGGATCTTACCTTAACAATAGCAGCAACATTGCCTTGAAGCACCTTTAATCTGTCAACATAGCTTTTCCTTTGTTTGAATCCTTTCCAGAAAGCCTATTTTATAAAAAAAAAGCAGGAGACCATTATTACCAATAAGAACCTAATATTTATTAAAATCTACACATATACACTGAAATATTAAGTGTTTATCTTGCGGAGAAAAACTGCCATTGTGGTAAAAAGATAACTAAGACGTAAGTAAGCTTTCCTCTGTATTTTTAAGGTGCCCTGATACATTTTCTGTCAATGTTGGCCAAACTCAGCACAAACACATTGTCGTCCCATGCCATTTCCTTCCCTCCCCTGAAGCCATCCTTACTCTTATCAGCAGCACAGCCACATCCTTTAACATCCCAGTCACTGGCTTCATCCCACACAGGGAAGACTCTGCCAACTCTTGCCCATTATGTCCAAAAGCTGTCCCCTACCTAGCTGGACCCTTGTTGTTCTTGACCTGGCCTCCTTCACAAGTCTCTAGTCTTCCAGAGTCACTCAGGATCATCTTGTACCACAGCCAACAAGCTCCCCATTCCCTCACTTGCCTCTCCCTTTGCTAGCTGAGAAGGAAACTCTTGGCAAGGAACTCAGTAAGGTAACACAGCTACTCTCACCACCTTTACCATATTTTGCCTTTTATCTCTGTCCAGCTAGTGACACTAGTCTTGTCCTCTACTTGTTGTCTTTTCACACGCCATTTCTATTTTAATGCCCATAGAAAACAGAGAACTTTACCTACATTTCTCCATGGTTTTGAACCTGTTCATAGACCCTGAATTCCTCAAAGAACAGTACAGTCCTTTACTGGGTTCAGACACCAAGCCAGAAAATGAAAAGCCAATGCAAATGACACCTACTAGTGGTAAAGGTATTTATAATCATTAATTGTTAAATTAAGTTACTATAAATTAAAAAAAAAATCAATTCTACATTTTTCTATAATTTGGGGGATGTGTGCGTGTGATTGTTTTTCAAGACTAGAATAAATTGCTTCTAACAGGAGGTGGCTATTTCACCATCTAAAAGCAATGTGCATGCATTTGTCAGTGTTCACATCCTCAGCAGAAAGTTTCCTTTATACTCCTTTCAGATTTCAGCAAACTGAAGACATAGAAAGACAGACATAGAGAAATACTGCCAGAGCCCGAGAATACCAGGGCAACTGCCGCTCCCTGCTCAGCTATGACTTCATGGAGCAGAGGCAAACCACTTCCAAGTGGGGATAGTCTAGAAAGGAATGTATTTCTTAAGTCATGCTTTGCCAAGGAATTTTTGCTTCAATACTCAACGAATATGTTCCAGTCTTGTACTGTGTGCAGTTAGGTGTACCATGCAAAACCTCAGCAGCTCAAAATAAAGCCAGGGCTATGTATTTCTGAGTGTCTCCCACTGAAGTAACTCAGGCTGCAGGTGGATATGAACCATTATTTTAAAACTGGAGATTTGCTATTTAAAAGAACAATTACTCTAATGAGGACAATAACATATTTGTAGATGTGGAAGTTTGAACTGCTGCTAATGAAGACAGGGAGGCAGACCTATTTGAGAATTTTATCTATGGCAGTAATCAGCCACATCACCTGTCTCTTACAGAAAGTTGCCCAAGCCAGGTTATTTTCTTGTTCTAGTACAATACCTGTATTTTGATGGCAGATGGTTCCTGGTTTCGAAGGTACACTTTCCTCTCTTGATAATTTTTTCTGACTAAGAATCCCCTTGCTCGGGCTTGCAGCTGAACAATCAGATTTTCATTAGCAAGCCACAGCTGCTCTCGATTGTAATCTGCTGTAACTTGCCCAACAATGCTCTGTTAAGAGATCATGGAAAAAGGTCATTTAAAAGCAAAAAAACCTCAAGCCAAAACCATCCTGGAATTTGGTCTGTGTTGTCTCCATCATCTGTGCAGCTTATGTTCATCCTATCCAAGCCCCTCTGATTTACCCCTAGATTTTAATCAGTATGAAGGAAGAGCTACTTTGCTACCACTGAATTTTATATGAAGGGTAACTGAACTCCTCTCAAGCCTCAGTTAATCAGCTGGATATGCTATTTTGAGAGGGTTATTTTATACTTTAGGAGAGTTCTGCTTTCCTAATACTTACAAATTTTCTTTAGAATTCAGACATCCAGAAATACTCACTGAATCAAGGAGCTCTCTACAGAGAAGCACACACACAAGTATTGCTGCAGTCAGAATTTCAGAAGGACCTACACTGTGACATCAGCTGTTTGTGCAGCAGAGTAAACCCATGACCTAGATGGGCTGCATCAGAACAGATCACACAAGCTTCTGTGCAATTTATTTTTTTACTTTGTTCTAAGTTGTATTTCATGCTAGCACAAAGCTTCTACAGTAAGAAGCTTTAAGTACCACACTCATCCTATTGAATTTGGAGATACAAGAATGCTGTCAGATGATTAAATTTAAACAAAACTGTGCTTCCACCTGCCCCCAAATACATAATGAAATTCCTTGTCCTAGGCCAATGTGAAGTCCAAAAAATATAAAAGGGTATGAAAGCAATCAGACTTTCCTACCATTAGTCCCTGCTGTTGGCCACTAAAAGGGATGCTGTAACCTCCGGTTAGGAAGTCCCTGAATTGTTGTCAGACATCAGACAGGAGACTGTGCTATCACTGTCTGCTTAGACTTAAGTTGCTGTTATTGTCAGAAGCAGACACTGAATGAAAATGATCTTAAGTCTCGCTCAGCACAGCCTCTTGCCTTGGTGTTGCCATGTCTCGCTACCTCTCCCTCTCAAATGTTTATGCTGCGTTTCCAGTAAAAGCAAATGTTTCAGCCACCTACCTGGATTTCTTCACCAGTTAACCATGAAGTTTTTGGTACAACTCCTTCAGGGGCAACACAGGTACCTTCCTCAGTTTCCACATTGTAATAATAATTGTACACGTTTTTCATTACAAGTTTAATCCATGGACTTTCATTAGAATCTAAAGGCAATACATACCATTAGTACACATTTGTAACCTGTTACACTGATAATTACAGCTTTCCCTACCCATTTCCCTTCTCTACATTTGCTACAAGGCACTTTTACATGCAAAGTCCCTATATATTTTAGACACGTTTGTAATAAGGATATTTTCAAAATATCCTGTTACGTGGATCAGGATCATTCTTCTAGAACGAAACAGCTATGAGGTTAGTACGGATCTACTGCCAGCTTCTCCAAACCCCAACATGCCAAGTTGGTGCTTGCTCCTGAAACAGCGTATACTACGTCTTCCATCAGCACTCACGTAAGGGGAATTGAGACTGTGTTAATAAAAAAATGTTCCTGTCTTCTGGCCAAATGCTGAGCCTTACTGACACTTAGCTCACACTGGACTTTTCCTGTATTCACATCATTGCCTTCCGTAGTGCTTTTGTAAATAAAGCTGTATCCTGACAGGCAAGAAAAGCCTCGTTTCCTCATGGACAAAAGGGCCCGGGGTAAAGCTGATAAGGTCAGTTGTGCAAAATGCCCTCTCAGAACTCATATTGCAGGATGAAACATGCCCATCTACTGTAAGAAAGTGTACTACATTGACAGTAACTTTTTTTTTTTTTAATTGTTAGCTAATCTTGGCTGCATTAGCTATGATCGGCTTGCAGCTCTAACATGACATAACATCCTATCGTCTTGCTATGGGCAGATTCTAGGCCCAGATTTGCTGATACCTGCTGCTCTGGCAATGCACAGGGACCATAAATGGGCCATGGACACACTGGCCAAGGCTGGCCAGACCTTTGTCAGTAACCCATAAGGCTGAAGTGTGCGGTCTAACTCTTCTCTGCATCTGCTAACAGAGAAAAAGAAAATCAAGGAGTAATGTGGATTTCTGAGAGGATGGACTAGTCTATTGACAGTCACAGAGAAGCTGCCCTAAATTCACTCCGAGGCTAGTTGGAGACTCTAGAAAGCCTTAGCTAGACTCTGGAAGGAACTAGACTTGTTTCTCAGCCTGCACTGTGGTCTGGATGATGCATGCAGCAGTGCAACATCATGTAAAAAGCACTTGGGCAAGTATATTTCTCAAAAGATTTAAAAAACCAGCAACTGTGTTCTTCTGTTTACAGGGATTTTAGGTAAGCCTCTTTTGTGTTAGTTTTCCAGTTGCCTCAGTGATACAGAGACATGGAACTGTCCTATTCAGGAAGGTTTTTACCTTCTCTAGTTTTCAGCTTCTTGGCTTCTGAGAGGTTCCTGAAGTAGGTTTCAGCACACTCCGGAACAACTCGCAATCCAAATTTGGACTGCAGTGTCATCATGACTGTCTGTGAATCACCCGTCTCCAAGCTCTTGTTAATCGCTGATGTTCCAACAGCCACTAGGGTAAAATAATGACATAGAAAATCAAATGGTTTATACTCTACGTACCCACATATCTAGCTTCCAGCAACTTTGATAATGGACTTCTAAGGCTGGCACATACAGATAGCATGACATACACAGCAATTCAGTGCTTCACCCATTTGCAGCCTCCTTCATGCTTCTAAGAACAAGCATTTCAGAGAACAGCAAGCTTGTTAGATAGAAAGCGTGCACTCTGCCCAGGCTGGGATGCAGCCACAGCACCACTGAGAGCAGTCTGAGGGCGTAGCTGCTCCCCCATCAAGTGCCACACCAGATGACACCAGGGCTGGGGTTGAAGATGGTAGGTACCCCCCCACACTCAGCCTGACTTTACAGACAGGCCATCAAGCAGGTTGCTTGGGAGCCTTCTAGAGATGCATGAAGTCATTAGGTTACAAGCTGTAAACCTCAACATTCACTTTTACTGTGCAAAATGAGAATAAAACACAATTGACTTGAGCAAAGTTTTGCGACACTAACAGCATCCTAGTTGGGACCCTGAAGCAACCCTTTCTTGTCCACACCCCCTGGGAGCTTGTCTAAAGCTGATGCAGCAAGTTCATGCCCTTGAGTTTGCCAGAGATGCAGCTTTTGCTTCCAGGGCACATAAGTGATACCGTGAAGCATGTTCAAACTTTGAGGTTATACAAAGTTACCCATACTCTGATTCAGGACTTCCTAAGTGTCCTTTGCTTTGTGCAGGACCCACCATCACTGGAGGAGCTGATACCACCACACCTGACAGGACGTAGCAGCACACGCCACTTCAAAGTGCCTTACACACTATGCTGCTTTAGAAACCGCTGCTCTGGTCTTTAATGGTGTTCCTTCACATCTAAATTCAAGATCCATGCACAGAGGAACAAGTGAATAGGCATATATGGCTATAACATACACATTATATACTGGCTTAAGTGAATCTGGCTACCTTTGCATCCCACAGCTGCCCTTCACACTGCAATAGCAAACACTTTTTCTTATCTTGTGTATATCCAGATTAATACTACAAAGGCCCCTCCTCACACTCAGTGCTCTGCCTATACATTTTTTCTGGCCAGAGCTGACCCAAAAGGTGCTTAGTGTCAGAGCATAAATATAGGAGGCACTGAGTGAGACTGTGTGGCAGGAGAGCAATTCAGCAAGAGACACAGTTTTTCTTTGTGGTTAGTTTCGCTAAGGTGGCATAGGTACCTTTGGCTAGACAGCAACGGATTAATCTCCAAATACATTGGCAGCCAACTGAGAAGCAAAGTGAACGCATAACACATCACCACCATCTGGATTTCTATTAGACAGCATCCTGCTATTTTTGCTGTGTTTTGAAACAAACAGACCCATGCCAAGCACACACGTGCTGCTCAAGACTGGAGAGGGCTTTGTGCCACAGCTGTGGTATCAGGGTACTTAGGCATCCAGGCTCAGCAGGAAGGAAGCAGGAAAAACTGGGAAGCCACATGTTACCAGCTTGCTGCTGCTGGCCCAGGTGGCTCAGTCCTACTCATACACAGTCCCATGTGCCTCGTCAAGTCTGGTCACCAGTGTTTGAATGCTTTTCTTCCTGCTTTTCATCCTATAGCTATGGGCGCTGGAAGCTATTGTTAGGAAGACAAAAGGGCACACAGCCTAGCTAACAGTTGTTTATGTAGGTCCCCTGCTGCCTGGCTTTTTCTTCTCTTTTAACTAATTATTCCTTTGTTTTAGAAGGAAAAGGTAAGAAAAATATTTAGTAAGGAAAAACACCAATTCAATAGAAATTACTCCTTTACATTGAAGTGCTAACAATTAACACTGTGGCTGTTGGCCTAAAGAAGGGCCACGCAACCTCTGTAAAATTGTAGGCTAAAGGGAGCTCAGCCATACCCAGCTGCGGGAGAACTATGGGCTCCCGTCTGCTCCTGCAGCAGTTGGGATGTCAGTACCAGATCAACACTGTGAGGGGCTCTTTTCCACACCCATCCTCCCTTCAAACAGCTAAGATATACAAAGATACAGCTGTCTGGTGTGATAAGCCTGAACTCTCAACAGGGCCAAAGATCAGCTTTCCTATAGCACGGACGGTCTCATGACAGATCCTGCTTTGACAGACGGACTCTTCCTGTGCGAGACTGAAGGTCCATATTGGTGTCTATTCCTGAAGGCTATACAGCTGATATATGGCCAATCTCCTTTTGTCATCCACTTGGATAAGGAGTACAATGGTTGAAATTATTCAAGAAGTAAGATGATGCAAACTGTACAGCAAATGCCACAAAGAATTAGCAAGTGCACCAGCATTTACTGAACACATCTTCCTAAATGAAGATACAGATACAAGAGTCCTTTACTGACAGGGAAGACAGTTTGTAAAAGCATTTTTAGAATTTTAATACTGTAGTATTGAGTATTTATATAAGGAGTAAAAATTGCTTTGGAAGGGATCAAGACAGTTTCAGTACAGCTGTCAGGAGCTTCTCTTATTTTTCTGCTTATTTTATTGCCATTGCTGCAGCAATCTCAGAAATACACTTTATTCTGACAGAAACAACAATAAATCTTTGACTGTGTTGCAAAAGTTTTGGAGTGGGAGGTGGGGAGTTGTTTGCCTTTCAAAAATAACATCTCAGATAGATCAAAACAAAAGTTCATTTCCAAGTTGTGATCAAGCTGAACTAAGTTTAGAGTACGTGGACACAACATGCTAACTTCCTGAGACAGGATGTGTTTGTTACAGGAAGTATCAGGTTCTGTGCCATGGGGAAATTTTAAATCTCGGTTTTTAGCTGCAAAATCTTAGAGCACTTCTGAAGAATGTGCTGTGCTGACACTGCTTCCTTTCAACCCAGAGGTCAGAGTACAGGAGATTAGTAGTTATTTCCACAAGTGACTTGTTAAAACAGTTCTACTGATCATACTCGATTATGAAAAGCTGTGCATTTACTACAAACGTGGTGCCACACACTAAATGAAAATATTTTACTACAACTACTAATTAGTAGATGGAGCAGTGGCTTATCTTTAGCAACATTCTGTGGTACTGGTATATGGATAATGCTGTGTTAATTTCTGCAAGCCATTTATGAGAAACATTCATAACGCTTTTACACCAGTGGACACAAACAAGGATGTTTTCAAGGCACTCTAGTTTAACTTACATCTGTTTATAAGCTACACATTTCCTTCCCTTCTCTGCGCTCAGATGTTTCCTCATGCCTCTGGGTGGCATTAATGGGAAGCCATTTTTGTCCACAAAAAAGGTACCAGCGCTCCTGAGTACAAGAGCTCAGTTGGGACAACGTATGTGCATCTGACCCCGTCTCAGAAAACACAAGCCAGGTGCTTTTCACAACAGATGCGTGACCTACAAAAATACTTCAAGTGTCTTCAGTGTGTATCTCACTGGCTACATTAAGACTGTATTAACTGATTAAATCAATTCTAAAGTAACAGTAACGCTAAATTCAATGTTTCTGTAACAGGATGGAAGATTTTGTAATAGCTAGCTGTGTTTGTTTTCTTCCACCCACAACTTCCAAAGCGCTACCTACCGACATAGCCTGCCTGTAAGTAAACAGGCTGCCGCTCTGCACTAATGAAGGCTGAATGCAGCGCTGCAGGAATGCACCGAGTTCAGCAGTTGTATTCACAAGCTCTTAGGGTGCAAAAGAAGGCGACACTGACTCACCCGAAGCTAAGTGAAGCAGAAGGTGAACCAATGCTGAACACCAAGCTAACAGCCTCGGCTGGTCCGTGCTGGCCCCAGGCAGAAACATGTAGGGACACCACCATGCTCTCCGCTGTGCCCCGTACACCCAGCTACACTTCGTTCTGCCTTACTTGCCGCTCAAAGCTTATTACATGTTATGGATATTTTTCTAAAATTATTATATTCAGTCCAAACTTTGACAAAAGGTGTCGCATGTACCCTGTACACAATGCTCTGACAGAATACACCTCAGCATTTTCCCTACAGATTTCCTCCTCTTTACAGATAAGAGCATGCACTTCTCCAAAAAGCCCAAGTGTTCTTTTTATACTACTTTTAAAGTTAATATGTTCTTAATTTTTATTTGTTAGCACTTAATAAAAGTCATTATAATGAAATAAGAATAAGCAGAGTTGTAAACATTTAAGAATTGGCTTTTACAACATGTAACAAGATTTTAGTCTTATATAAGCAGAATAAGTTCTTGAACAGTATATCTCTTCCCATTCACATTTCCTTCTGTTGCACTAGCTATGTGAAAGCACACTGAGACTAGAAATCTCTTGGTTATATCGTTGACTTTTATAACTAAATCCACTAAGTTATTAGCCAATCTTTAAGGATTACCCCTTTAGATAAAACCAACACCACACCTCGAGATTTAAGTCACCCTAATTTCAGTATGACAAAGAATATGTATTCATTTCTTTTGATGCATTTAAAGGGCTGCCACACTTCCCTGAAGTGGAAAAAATATATTACCAGTTTCATTTTTTCAAGACTAAGAAAAACAAGAGCAATACAGATACAAGTTAATGCTTACAGATTGCCACTTCTTTTATATTGTTATTGGCATCACTGATTCCTTTTTGTATTTCGTCCAGCCACAGAAGTGCTGATTCATCTTGGGATTCCTGGAAAAAGGATAGACAAAAGCCTTGAAAAAAATAAATTATAGTAAAAGTTGGCTGAACATACTGATAGAGCTGTCATATACAAACTCCCCTTGCACAGCCCTTGGACACTAAAAATAATTTCACCACTTAAAATCAAAAATAAAACATGCTCATATTCTATCTAATGACTTGAATGGACTTCTGTTCAAATACAAAGCTTTGAAAGTTTTCATGAGTAAACAACACAACCCTGCTAAAGATGAATAAAAATTTTGAGTGAAGCTAGAAACGCTTACATTTCCATGATACGCAGGCAAAGTGATCTGGGGACAAAATAAACCCACACATTACCAGGCAGCACTGTGAGCGCAAAGCAGAAGATTGAGGGAAGTTGGCTTCCTTTCAGAATTCCTTATTTGGGAAGGATCCGTGAGTACACCTGAGTACGCATTACCTTAGAAAGCACCAGCAAAAACTGACTTAGAAAGACAGCTCAGGTTTAGTAATGATGACTTAGCATAGGTGGCGAACGTTTCAGGAATTAAGCAGCAGAACAGGTCTCACTCTTCCCTACAGGCTAACAGTGCACGGCGTTAAACCCAGGTTAAAGTACGGGGTGCAGGAAAGCGGGCTCAGCGTCCCCCACTAACCAGCTGTGCTCCTGCTGCCCAGGTTCACAGATGAACTGGTGCTCTGGCTAAGAAAATAAGGTTTCAGAGCTAAAGTGACATTTAAAATCTAATCCAGTAGGTAGGGGAACAAATTTCATGCTAAAGAGGAAATAGGAGTGCCAGGTCTATAATAGACTAATGATGAGAGAAACAGGAATGTACTGATGCAGTAAAGATTCAGGAGTATATACACACAAGCATTTCAGTAAATAAAAGCGAAAAAACTTTCTCAAGCTAAAACAGCATGGATAAACAACCAGTTTCACAACAGATATCCCTGTATTTGCACCCAACTCCAGGCCAAAAATCCAATAAATCTGTTATCCACAGAAATTAAAGAGAAAACAGTAAAAGAAACGGAAAGACAGACTCTTCAGTTTGCATCATAGATGTAAACAAGGTAGCAGAATATCCAAATAAAATCAAGTAGTATTAGGCATTTGCACAACAGTGGACTCCCACTGGAAATCTAGCAGGAAGTTAAGAGTTAACCCTTGAGAGAGCATATACTAAATTCCCAAACTACAGCTGACAATTTTGTGAAAAGGACTGAGAAACTGAAAATGCCTTATCTGATGTCCAGCTTCTACACACTGAACACAAGAACAGACGCACATACTGCTCTGGAGCCAAGTACAGCTTACGCCAAGCCTCGCCACTAGCTTGGAAGCCAGACCGACTTGGGCTAGTTTTGTGTGCTGGAAGGAAGCCGTTGTTATTTGGCATTCGGGGAGGGCGGGGGAAGCCAGGCAGAAAAAAAGGAAGGGATCAAAAAAACAGTAAATAAAATAGGGGAAAGGTTTTAGAGGCTGCAGGCTGTGAAGGGGTGGGAACTGTCTGAGCCGAGCAGGCAGCCGGATCGAAGGAGCAGACAGCTAATAGTGGGTAGGTAGGTAGAAGGCAAAGCAGAGCGCAGTTTTCTTAAGGCATGCTTGTATGTGTGGCTTGCTTCCACCTTTGCATTTGATAAACTGAGATCACCACACTTCCCCAAGCCTGGCTTCTTCCTCAAGAAGGGAACAGAGTTCAGCAACACAGGATTTCAGTCTGCGGATGAGACCCTCGAGGATTTACTAAACACAACCTTTGATTTTTTTTTTTTCTCCTGGAAAACACCTTTTTTCCCCAAATATCTGTATGTACAGATAGAACCAGTAAAACCCTCCACATTGGCTTCAGGCTCATGGTAAATTAGGAGTTAAATTGCTGCTGTAAAGCAATTTTATCTGTGTTGGGCAGAGGCTGAAACTGAGTCATGTGTGCATACTTGGATACGTCACACCCTCTTGCTGTAGTAGACAAAGAACAAACTAGCTCCTACCATAAACCTCATGCCTACAGGATGCTTCTGGAGGACGGATCAATCATTCCTTAGTCCCTTACAGAGGGGAAGAAACACCCCCACAAAACGCCTCTTGACATGAAGTAGAACAGCATCGTTGTTTGGCGAGCTGGATTTCACGCACTACAATGAAGATACTGGTTTTCACTGGACTGCTCTCTCTTACCTCCAGTCTTTTCACAACAGGTGAGTCCTCCTCTCTGTATCTGTTCTGTATTTTAGTCAATAACAACACGGGCTTTTTGATGATGTTGGCGCTTTGCCAGCTTGAATGTGTTGTACATGCATCATTACAGACAGCTACGCCTAGGAAGTCTCACTTACGGCAGATTCATTATTCTTCCATTTCAGTGACACCTTACCTCCCCCCCTTCACCCAGTCACTTTCTATAAGGAATTTTATTCAAGGGATCTTTCTGTGGTTACTGAAGATATATCTCCTCTCTAATATTTCTGCAGTGATAAGACAATCTTAAACCTGTGGAAGCTTGTTCTACCTGCTTTAAAATGTTCAACAGAATTACAACTTCACAGATGGTGCTATTAGAAGGAAATTCTTGAGTAACTATTGTGAGAAAAATAACCACAGGAAATGATCACATAATAAGCCCAATTTTTTTCCTCACTAGAATTAAAGCTGTTTTCAAACCAAACTAATTTTTAAGAGCTATTTTGTATATATAATATATATGCACATGTATGCACATATATGTCTCTTGAAGAGCAACCAAAATTCATTTTCTGGATTAACCATCCAGAAAATTACTGAAAGCGATGCAGTTTACTAATTATCATGTCAAAACATTCTACCATAAATCTGCCAGTGAGCATAGATAAAACTATTTTCCATATTTTATTCCAATACGGAAGGATAAAAGAAACAGCCACAGATTTTCATCCAAATTTCAGTTCACTTCTGAGTTCTAGCTTCAAGATGCATGCTCTAAGCTTTACGCTAAGTCTTTTAGCATTAAACACAGCTAAGAAAATTTTTAAATGACAAAATTAATTACGTAGCTGTGTATTTTGCAAAACAGATTTTGGAAAATACTTTCTAAAACTAGATGTTGAACCCATTTGTGCTTCATCTGGAAATGTCAGTGTGTTTACAAAGTTCTGTACTAAAGACTGAGTAACAGGCATTAATAAAAGTGTCATCATTGGCTTTGCCCACATGCTAACGATATTTACTCACTGAAAATTTCCCTGCTGCATGAAAAGTTTTATTTGCTTACCAGTAAATTTGATCTAATATCAGTCCAAGCATTTGTATTCAGTTCTGAAGTCTAACTGCCCTTCCTCACTTATGAGAAGCTGAAAAGACCTGGTTTTCTTTAGTCAGAAGCTGAAGAGTACTGAACACTAACATTAATTTGATATGTGAGACCAAAAAATTGAGGGTTATTTCAAATTTCTAATTTGAAAGTTTCAGCCTGTGTTAGGCAAGACAGCACTTCTTACATCTTTTCTTGTCACGCTTTCATCCGTAAGTGACAAGGATAGTACCGCTGTTTACTTCGGAAATTCTGATCAAGCCTACCAAGGCTGCTGCTTATGTGATGAATTAACCAACATTGCTACTACCGGTCAAAACCCTCTGCAAGTGATAAATGTTACACAAGTGTCTGCTATTTTTTTGCCAAAGATTACTGAAAACATCCAAAATATAAATGTCAGCTTAACACTAAATTCATGCTAAGTTTTCAAGGTTGCCTGTGAGATGACAAATAAAGTGAATATTGTCCTTGAGCACATTTGACATGAACGCCCAAAGCAAAGAATACCACCAAATCTTTTAAACATATATATTGCTTTTGACATGGAGAGGAATACCCTTCTCCTTATCTGAGGGTGAGGTATATTGCTAATCCAGTAGTTTGCCGTTTTTACCAATTTTAACTCTTTTTTTTTTAAGCTTCCGGATTTTCACTGAATGGCTCTGCAATTAAAACAGTGTCTCTTATCAAGACTTTCCGTGGAATTTCAGCAAGGGACTATGATTACATCCCCCCTTATGCTATAGAAGGGGAGACGAACACCATCCATATCAGGGAACAAAAATGCTCTTCAAAAAAGTCAAATGACTCCACTTTAACAGAAGTGAACAACACAACGCTGGAGTACCTGACCAGTTCTCTGAGCACCAAGCTAATACCTGCCGTCTACCTCAGTGCTGTTTTATTGGGCGTACCATCTAATGCCATCATTTTGTGGATGCTGCTCTTCAGGATCCGGTCTGTGTGCACTGCCATCCTCTACACAAACTTGGCAGTTTCAGATCTGCTCTTCTGCATCGTGCTGCCCTTCAGAATAGCGTACCACATCAACGGGAACAACTGGATTTTTGGGGAAATGATGTGTCGAACTACCACTGCGGTGTTTTATGGCAACATGTACTGCTCCATTCTGCTGCTCACGTGCATCAGCGTCAGCCGCTACGTGGCCATCGTTCACCCCTTCACCTACAAGAGCCTGCCGAAACGTGCCTATGCCATCGCGGTTTGCGCTACCGTGTGGACCATCGTCTTCTTGTACATGCTCCCGCTTTGCATAATGCAGCAAAGCTATTACGTGAAACAATTAGACATTTACACCTGCCATGACGTGCACACCGCCTGTGAAACGATATCTTCCTTCCAGTTCTACTACTATGTTTCTTTAGCTATCTTTGGGTTTTTAATACCTCTTGCAACTATTGTTTTCTGCTATGTCTCAATTATACGAACGCTCAAGACTCGTGAATGGTTCTGGTATGTTAAAGTCAGTCTTTTGATCCTTACCATCTTTGCTGTTTGCTTTGTGCCAAGCAACATTATCCTTATTATCCATCACATGAACTATTACTATTATAACACAGATGGGTTGTATTCTTTTTACCTAATTGCTTTATGCCTTAGCAGCTTAAACAGTTGTCTTGATCCTTTCCTTTATTTTCTGATGTCCAAAATCAGAAGTCAATCCAACATTTATCTAACAATGGTTAAAATATCCAGAGAGAAATGAATTTAGTTCTATATTTATATTATTAGAATTATGATATTGTATAGTATTAACCCAGGCAGCAACAAACGTCAGGTGCAAAAATTAAACTTAAAAATTAAATGTTAAAAAATACAGTCTCAGTAAAATTTGCTTTCTTCCACACATCACACAAGGAAAGTCTTTAGAAATACACTTCTCTAGCTCTATTTTATCATGCCTGTTTCAACATCTGTTGTACCTAGATTCAGGGAAGTGGCTCCACAATTCCATTTTCTTCTGAGAAGATCCATTTCATGGCCACAGAGAAGAAACCAGAATATCAGTCACCACAGCCTCTGAACACCAGAAGAGGAATCAATATCTGAACAGCACTTTTAGGCCCATTCATGACTTCCAAATACCTCAAATTAGCTCTCAGCCCACAATCACTGCTGGAACAGTGATGTGAAAACCAGTTTTTGACCCAGTGGAAATGGGGACAAGTGAAAGCACTTTCTACGTGCCCGGGAGCTGTCGAGCTCTGTCACATAGCCAAGAGCAAATACTGCCCTGGATGTGGGAAATAAAGAGCCGGAGTCCCTGTAGGTTCAAGGAGCAGTAAATCTACAGCCGTAGAGACAGAGCCTGACACTTCCAAGGCTGCATCTCCTACGAGGCTGCTTAACCAGCTTTGCACTGGAGACTTGTTCTTCCACTTTGTGAGCGCCTGCACTCCTCTAGCCCATGAGGATTGCTGGGAGCTAACCCTTATCAGTGCGAATCCAGGCATGTATTATTCTTGCTTGGTAAGCAAAACAGGGAAGCTATTTTGTAGTATTCTCTATTTCCACATCCTCACAGGAAATACCTACAGCGTTACAAATACTGAAGCTAGTTATGATTGATTGTCCATGTTAATAAAGCAAAGGGTCAGCTTTTGTGTTTACAAAAGCTCAAAAGCTACATATATACTGAGTATAAGTTCCTACAAAATGAGCTCAGTTGTTGGTGTTTGTATTTGTAACTGCAGCATGTAAGACAGTGATGAGAAAAAATGTTTTACCTTAGTTTGATAATAGTACTGCAAAGAACTTTACTTAAATAAAATCATTTGCACTGGAAAATGTCTCAAGGAATTTGCAGCCTGGTAAGACTCCCCCCTCTTCGATTTCTTCTGGCTCCTAATTTAAGTTAGTTTTAATCATGCCATTCCCTGAACATGCACAAGAACAGATTTTAGAGATAACTTTAAAATAATCCAGATGTTATACAACTATTGTAAATATAAAAAGCGTGAACCTAACTGTAAAACCTGTGTGCCTGTCATTCAAAAAATAAAAACACGGGAAACATTCAGAGTTTAGCACATATGTTTAACTTTTCAGGTATCCATAATACGCTCCCTAAACACAGGGTTTCTCTTCACTGGAACATGAATACACTTGGTTTGAAATGGCCTTGAGAACTGTTAGAAGCTGTGGTTTAAGATTACAGGAATAAATAAATTCCAGGTTTGCATTTTCGATTTCAAGCAAACAAGTAGGTGTGATCTGAGATTAAGACCTGTAATGGGTACTGGGAGATTTGGGTGCAGACTCTACTTCCCCAAAGCCACCACAGCTACAGGGACATGACAGCAGGCTGGTTAGAATAAGTGAGCAGGTTTGACCCATATGTTTTTCCAGATGCTGGGAAACACAGGAAGTTCACAGGCAGATCTATCTGATCCTTGTAAATCAAATACTTCCTTTTACCACAGCTCACTCTTAAAACATGCTAAACACAATTAAAGGCAGATCTGCTTTATAAACAGGGCTCGGAAAAAATAGGGGATAGACAGACTTCAGATATTGCACTACCTTTTCAATTCTGTTTGCATATTTTTTTTTTTAAGGATATTTCAATCTAAATCATATCTTTACCAAAAGAATGGTGATGTCCATGTGATTGATCAGAATAGAGTAAGTCAGATTAATGCATCTGAGTACTTCTTTTGGGAGCACATATAGTACAGTGTCTTGCTCTCTTTCTAAACAGGAGCAATGCTTCTGTTTACAGAGGAGATGTTTTAAGTAGTTGAAGGACTGCAAAAATAAAATACCTCAGGAGAGAAAGGCCAGTGGAAGTCTCCAAGAACATCACAAGTTTTTGAATGAGAAAATTTCAAAGAGATTGCACAATTTTTGTTCCAAAACTTGGAGACACCCATTTGTTTTCTATCAGCATGTTCACACAGGGACAGGAGTAGGAACCAAATTTGCACCTGGGGAACACAGCGGCAGCCGGCAGGAGTGACCTGGGGCAGGGCTGCTATGTGCAGGCGCGTGGGTGCCTGTGGGCTGTAGGTCTCTATGCAGGGGACATCCCAGCTCCCTATGCATGCACAAAGGGTCTGGCGTGTCCCAGGCAAGCACTGCACAGCCACCACCTGCACGGAGACTCTCTGCGTGCAAATACCAACCCTGGCCCTTCCAGGACAGGTAAAGAAGTCAGCATGCACTAAGCCCTCCCCAGCACACATGGCAAGGGAGGAGACTTTTCAGGATCCAGGGGTCAGTGAAACCAGGCCTTACCTGGGAACTCAAGCAAGAAATTGCGATATGCATAGACCTTTTGAAAGCTCTGACAGTGGATTGCAGAAACACACCGTTTCACAGCAGGTACCACAGGTGAGGTGGCAAGATAGCTGGAAGGTATTTCTACAAGTCAAAGTTCAGGGACTTTCTCCAGCTGACCAGATTACTTTAGGAACACAGTATGTGAATTTTAAGTGTCTTTTCCAAACACTGGATATTTTAAGTGCTGTGCTAGTAGCTTTAGCTAATCTTGTGTCCAGTCACATCCTGCAAGCTGTTAGCCTGATCTTTGTTTATGCTTCCCTGAGCTGTGATGCGAACCAGGGCACTGCTTTTGGGGAAGCAGATAGCAATATCCTGCTGAGATAGGCTTAAACTGAAGGCACGTACAAGATGGGCATTATGTTTCTGCATGATAAAGCAAAAGAAATACATACAAAACTCCACTATTATAAAACATCAGATTTAAGCAACTGAGACTCCTCAAAGTACTTCCCAGAGGTTTGTTAAGGAAAACCATGACTCCTTCAGCATGACTATGACTCCTTTCTGGCAAAACCCTCGATTCCCATCCATATGGTAACTACCTGCCTGACACATAGTCTAGTAACTAGATCCTTGCACAAATTCATAGGTATGTCAGGGCCGCTGCTGCCCATGTTTTGTAATAGCTTCAGCAACCTAGTAGAATTAAAAATAAGCAACGTTCCAGTAGTGACACACATGCAGAATATGTCATAGTATTAATACCTTGAGAATTAATCCCTTTTGCCAGTCAGAATAAGTTGCAGCGGAAAACTACTTAGTACCAGTTTGTTGTCATTGGCTTATTTACAACTCTATTGGCACAGCTAATCCAAACATCGGGGGAACAGGACAGGGACACACATGTAAGTGAAAAGAACTGGCATTTCAGTTTTGACAAACAGCAACAGTCAAAGCTCTAACCTTGCATTTCTGTGCTTTGGCGTGGTGCAGAACATCCTGATAATGCCTTGCATTTACTGGTGTCACATCTTGCAGCTTGGCTGTGGGCAACAGTAGGGCTTCTAGAGTTTTCTGAGGATTTCCTTGGTCAATTGCTTCATTAATGTGGCCAATTGCAATGATTCCTATGAAATGGAAAAGTTATTAAAGACGTAGTTATCAAAGAAAAGCAATTTATCCGATATCAGGTACAAACAAAGCAGTGACGTGAAGAACAGAAAAATCAAGTAACAAGAAGCAGAGGCAGCAACAGCTGATTTCAAGTTATTTGTGCTCAAATATTCATGTGAGGCTATTAAGTTATACAGTTTTCCTTTCTGCCACAGTTGTTGAGTGATCTGAATCTACCTTTTCATATAAATCAAAATTTATTCTTGCTGAAAAAAGGAAAACAGACTTCCTTACTTTCAGGGCAGGAGTATCTACATGAAGCTTAAGAAAAGAGTGGGTGTTGTATCTAAATATGTTCACCTACATATTGGCTCACAGTGCCGAAAGACTTATCTTAAAGTGATTTCAGACCAGATTACTTGAGACTCTGATTTGGACAAACACATGCATACTGACCTCCCAGCTACAGCATTACATAGCAACTTAACCTCATTTCTTTAAATTTCACCTTAAATAACCAATCTGATAATGTTGACCTTATGAGAAATCACTTGGTTGTTCAGACCAGTGGCACTCAGGACTTCAGTCAGCAAACAACATGGCCCAGTGTTTTCAATAAAACCTCTAACTCATTTCCTTCAGACATTTTAAAATCAATTTCCTCCTACCCCCAAACAGCACTGAAATGTGCTGCTCAGGTACTTTCTCCCTAAAGCCACTCCATCAGGGCACCAGCCAAGGGCTTCCCCATCACCTGTGAGGGATGGCATCCCTGCCAGCAGTGACTCGGCTCTCACCGAGTCTCTCCCAGACCCACCACAGACCAGCTGGTGGGGTCACAGATCCATGCCCTCATAAAGCTTTGGGAATGAGCATTTTTTCTGGGGTGCTACCAAAGAGGGACCGTGCAGCCATGCAGGCTTGCTTATGGAAACAGAGGCCACCCTTCTCTTCCCCTCTCTGCCCCAAATAGCTATCCCGAGCAGAGGCTGGTGTCACTGAAACCAAGTGCAGCTATTTTAGTCCCAGAGACTGACTCTTCTAATGTAAGACCACCTTTAAGGCCTGTTTAAACTCCTAGTGACTGCAGAGATTCAGACAAAAAAGTTGTTATGTCAGTCAAATTAACTGCTCAGCCTCCCACCTTGCCGGGGCGCACACCTTGCAAGCGAGCCGTGAGGGTCCATGGCAACCACTTGACTAGATTTAGGAAGCAACAATCCAGTCAGTTTTAGTATTTCTGTAATACAAAGCATCTCTCACCACCAGTATGAAACAGTAGCACGCACGACACTGATGGCGGTGCGGGAAGGGCACACGCACCATGCGTCAGTGCCACCCTGGAAACAGCCTGCACCGTTTGGAGACTCTCAAACTATACTCCAGACTGCTTCCCAAATGGCAAGCAGTCTGAAAGCTGCCCTCTCCTTTCCTTACTCCATGAAATTAGGCATAACTTGATAGCCTCAAATTTTAGTGTTTTTAAAAAAAAATCCTACTGCTGTATCCAGTGGAGAAACTTGGTCCTTTAGCTTTTTTGAAGCCCAAATGACCAGCTATCGCATTTAATATAACACTATCCTTTTAGGGCAATGCAGTTACATTCAGCTTCAAAAATAAACTCTAAATCCATTTATATAACAAAAAGTGGGCACAAGAAGCTACTCTCAGATAGGAAATCAAGTTGCCTAAAAGGAAAGCGGGACAGTTAATTGCACTGCATGACTTCTTACCAACTCCCTTGTGAAAAAGAAAGGCTTGGAAATCATTTAACATTAAAAAACTCTTTTCCACAGGACACTGCCTGTAACTTCTTCCCCTATCACCCAATATGCTCTTTGCTTACTATTTCTGCAAAATCCCCAAAACGAGACCATCCAGTGCAAAGGCTGAAAGATACTGCCCAGTGGGCAGAACCATGGCCTTTGTAACACTGCAGAAGGCAGGCACCCTACTATATCTTTCAGCCAGCCAAAACATAACCAGGAATACTTCAAGGACATTTAAAGACCAATGGGCATTCAAATTATTTAACGCTCTTCTCTCTTGAAGAATGTCTGTACAAGGCCATTCAGCACAGAAATTTATGTACCAAGGACCAGACTATCACCTCTGCGGGTGATGTAGAGGAAGAATTACTTACTTTCATTTTCTTCTTGAATTTGCATATTAACCATGTCAATGCAGTTCTGGATATCATTCCAGCTTAAATAATCTTGGCCTTGAGATGAAGCCTCTGACTTAATAGACAATAGTGTATCAGCATAACTATAAGAAGATATAAAATACATAAATGTATTTCATATGCAAAATAAATTGCCATAAAGAATTAGTCAGATGTATCATCCATCATTTACTGCCTATATTTTTTTTCAATGAATGAATTTCAGACATACTAATCTCTTGCTAGAAATTATAGACATGCAAGCTGTCTTGCTGCGTCAACGCATGCATTTCAGGGTCTGAAAAAATGGCCCTGTACGCTAATTCACTTTTCTTGGCAATGTGGGATGCTGGTAATACATACCCTGGACATACACTTTGCTGAATAGCGCTACAGATAAATTTGGGAGAAACTATGGTCAGCTTTTTGCTACACTAAGTCAAACACCAGAGTTTCTGCCCTAGTGTCAGGTAGCAGCACCTCCTGCTACCTCCATGTGAAGGATGATGGGCCATGGGCAGAGGAAGGGCATAAAAAAAATGATGCTCCTCTCCCTACAGCTCAAGGTCTTCCAAGCACAGGCTCTGTAGCCTGTGTCTACTCTTCTTAGCAGGATCACAGATCAAGATGAGCTGGAAACCTTCACAGTAGTGTAAACTCACATATACATAATTTTCGTATTTCTGAATCAAGCATACAACTGCCACAATATGCCAGATCAAATACCTGTCTTCTGTTTCCAGCAGAAGTCTGAGAAATGAATAGTTGCCAGAAAAAACACAGGAGAGAATCATTGTTTCCTGCTCTGATTTGCCCTTCCAGCATTCAGTAGCCTATGTTTAAGGGCTTCCTGAGCTGGAGGCTATGTATCATCTTAACAGTTGGAAACAATACTGTGTTCCATTAATTCATCTACTTTAACTTGAAATCTTATATATTCTTGACGAATGAGTCCCACTATTTAGGTATTTTGTGAGATGGCAGTTCTTTATCTAAATTTTAAATTTGATATTTGACAGTGTCCAAACTTTTCTCGCTCCAATTCTCATAAGCAAATAAAAACTAAAGTTGTAAGAGAAGCTAGAAACTTTTATTAACCTTCCCCACAACATGCACTTTTGCAGACCTATGTCGTATTTCTTCTTCTAGGAAACACATTCCTAACAAGTTCATCTCTTCTGGTAGAAAGCCACTGAACACCATCCCCCTCACTGAACTTTTTCTAGCTCTGCTGTATTCCCTCTGGTATCATGCAATCAAAGCTTCCTGCAATATTCAACGTATAGTTGGCAGCACAGATTTACATAAGGGCATAATAAAGTTTTATTTTATTCTCTACTCCAACTAATTCCTAGTGTTTCATTTGTATTGACTGGCAGCTTAATCTAAAGATCAGGTCACAGTAACACCAGCCAAAAATGCTGCACTTGGCCACTTTGGAGCCCATTTCTGTATATTTATAATGTTGCTTCCCTTGCTTACAAGCACCACCTCACATTAGCAGAGGTCAAGTGGCAGACTAATTTTGCTCCACCTTATGGGATTCTGCTCCCTCTAACTAAAACACTGGCCTCTTATTCCTGTCCTGACCGCCCTCCTTCCGGCTTTGAGACACGTAGCAAAGGCCACTCTCAGATTCATGTCCCCTGGCAGCCTGGTGAAGATCTTCAGCCACTGCTGTCCCCTTTGCCTAGTGATGCCTTCCAGCAGCACATGGAGGTTTCCACCACCCGTGAATGAGAGGCAAGAACTGGCCCATGCCCCCACACACTGAGAACTCAGTTCTCACACAAACCGTAGTGTTGCCTGATATTTTTTTGCAGATACGCAAGAGAGTGCAGAGGTAGCAGCACATGGCTGTAACGAGTCAGGCACGTGAAGGTGCAAGCAGCTGGCAGCTGAGTAAAGGCTATAATTTAATGTTGAACATGCATGTGTGCCACAGCATTGTACTCAGCTTTTTAGCAAGCAGGACTGTGCTACATTTTTCAGACCTTTGCAATTCTCAAGCAAAAAGAAAGAGTCAGCCGTAGTTTAAGGCACCTCCTGGACCTTAAAGCATTAAACACTACCTCATTCCAAAGATCATCTTTCAGTATTGCAGAGAGGTTACTGATTAACGGTTTCCAGCTACGGTTGGTTCACATGTTAGTGTCTGCAAAAGTTCTTGTCAGACCTTAATGTTTGCTTTCCGAGGATATTTTCCCTGCACCTCACACTCCCCTGCCCTCAAACATCTGAGGCTATGCGATTGCTTATACTTAAGTATATACAACTAGTTCAGCAATTGTCACACTATCCCTTATTAACTTTAATACAGATGTTTATCTTGCAGCTCTTTCAACTTCATAGCCACAACACAGGACAGCCCACCTAGTAAAATGCCTACTTATCCTTTTGCAGAAGTTTCCAAGCCTCATCCAGACAAGACAAAATGAACCTTTACCGTTGAAAGTTTTCCTCTTCCATATTATTGAAGCCAATGCATGGGTTTCTGAGATGATTCTTTATTGTTAGGATGTCCTTATTTTCCAAGGCTTGGTTTAGCAACACAACAGCTGATAACATTTCTACTGCAATAGACAGTTCATCATGTGCCAGGTAGTTCTGTAGGACAATAATGTATTGCAGTCAGGAAGCTAAATAAGCAGTGTAACGAATTTGAGTTACACAGTCTAGATACCACCAAGGAGACGGACTTGATTTAAAAAGTCTGGCGAATTTCCTAGTCACAGGCATGTCAGATTAACACAACACTGGTGGTAGAGCTTACTGAGTTTGCTATACATCCCTTCAGCCTTTCCTTCTTTTGCCCCACAGTCCCATCTATTCTGGTTTTACCCTCATAGCAGGGGAATACTTTTCTACACAATATATTAAAACAGAGTTAGTCCTCATTAAAAGCATGCAACAATTAAAAAATGTCAGTCAATTTGTTGCAACACAAGAGCTCAGCCAGAGCAAAGTGTGTCAAGAAACAAATTCTGTGATTCAATATTGCCTATTCAACCAAAACCAGTCATGCAATACGTAACACCATGGCAAGAGAATTAAGTCTGATTTTACACAACAACATGCTATGTTTGTGCTCTTTCATGGTTAGACTACGTAACATCAGCGAGCAGGTCGTAAGCTTTTCACTCTTACCACAGCATTCTGTTGTTGGAGGTTGAACAGCTCAGTCTGATAGACAGCAGCAGCAAATGAGTGAACAACAGGCAGCTGCGCCTCCGGTTTCATCAGTGCAACCAGTGTTTTACTAGGATCACAGTTACGAATTGCAGTATTGATATTGTCAACTGCTATAAGTTCTAGAGAACAGCAGGGAAAGAAAAGCCTATTAATTTTCATATGCCGTTTGCTCTTTATGCCATGTAGATGACAATTAGGTTATTCCAAAGAATATAATTTGTTGTCATTAGAGAAAAAAAAATATATTTGTGTGAGATTCTTCAAGACACAACTGCTGAATGTTGCAAATCCAGTGTCTATTCAAAGGTATGCAGCAAATAATGGACTGGAGGACTTTTAGGTGAGACTGCTTATTGTATGTTTAACCCAAAACAAGGAGCTGACCCCATCCTAGCACAGAGAAAGACTTAACATCCCTCCTGGGTTTGCTTGCAGCAGGTACTGCTAGGTATGTCAGCTCCAGTGTCCTGTCTTGCTTCATCCCAAATGCTCCTTTCCTTTTGTACCACGTTTCCTCCCTTGTCTCCTCCTTTTGGCAGGACCTAACTCAGCTACCTAAAACAAGCCTGCCCTGCAACACCAATGACATTTTTATTGTTCATTTCAGGAGGCCTGTTAGAAATCAGCCAAACATGTTGGGGGGTTCAGATTTTCAGGGGCTGAACTGATGGAAAACCACGTGGTTCGAGGACTTCCTCTGCATGCCATCACCTGTTTGTTTGTTTAATGGTGTGGAAGATCAGTCCTTAGAAGCACTTGCCATCTAGAAATTATCCCCTTCTCTAAGCTCAAATTTCACATTAAACTGACCACCATAGAGGAGTATGAGCGTAACCCTTTTCGGTACCTGAACAACTCGCCTGTTTTGCTTTTTGCTGAACTGACTTCAACGGAAGTTTGAACCTTGTCAGAAAAATGCTGAAAAACACTTCCCACTTGGGCAGTTGCAGAAACCTTACAACACCCCTGAGCTTAGTCACAGCCACCATAATTGCACACCTGGAGGAGCCAACTCTGAAGAAACCTGCGCCAGGACACACCTAGGAACACCTTGTACAAGGGGCCTCTCTGGTCTTGCGCAAAGGGAAACAACCTTGAAGGTCAGAGCATGTGTGGTGAAGGAAAGAATGACAATTATGTAAATGCCATTTCCATCAGCAAAATAACCCCCATCTCCTCCACCTTATCTTATGGCTTTTCCGTATACTATTACCCAGGGAATGCTTTTAGTCACCACTGACTGCTCAGGTCTATACAAGACTGCTTGTACAGCAGACGCCATCCACAGTTCGTGTATGCAGCCACACTCAGATCTTACTATACAACACAAAGACTTTGAAAACTTTTCTAAGTAGCCAGGCCCACCTAAACAAGCCCCTCGCCTCTCATTTCAATTGCTCTGAAGCATGGTCATAGGAGGCCATGTTGTTCTTGAAGGCACTCTCTATTGGCTCTTCCTGAGGTTAGAAAAAGCAAAGGCTCTCAAAGCTACGGCGTGCATGCTTTTTTAGAGAAAAGAGCAGAGAGAAAAAGAGTCAGAGTCCACAAATGGACTAGACTAGCTCTGTAGTCAATAACCAAGCTACTGATTTCTAATTCGGGAACTGAGTATGCAACTTGCAAAACACACTTTACATTGTTCACATTCCACAAACCCCACTATTTTTTCCTTTTCAAACCAAAGATACAAGTTGCTCTCCAGATCACTATTACTGCTTTTCGTACATCGCATTTTTCCTCCGCATTTCTTTTACCAAGGAGCAACTCATAGCAAAAATACTGCTCGTCATGTCTAACCAATCTAAAATAGGCTAACTTTTGAGGTAGTAAGTCAAACTTAGCTTCTGGCTTAACTTGACCTCACAGTACAGCCTTTAAGTCATGTTACAAAAGCAATCAGCCTGGATTCAAAGCATTGGAAATAACACCAGAGACAAAACAGCCACTAAGCCATGCCCAGATGTAGCATGAAATGACAGCAGTTGAACCAAAAGTGAACTTCCTAGCAAAGAAGTTTCCAGTCAAAAGCAGCAATACATGCACTGCAAATTTAGATCCCCCTTAACTATATTTTTTATAAACTATAACTTGTGTCTTGTGACAGTCTTAGCAGGCTAAGAACAGGTTGAATTTAGATACGTGTGTCTAAAAGTGAGAATAATTTTTCTCTGCAATGTGACTGCAAAATATTCCTTCATGTCATCATTCTATTTTAATTCTACAAGGATGGTCATTGCTCCCAAGTGAGGATTAATACTGCACTGATAAATGTTTGTTCAAGCCACCAAGCCATGCATTGTTTTCACTTTTAGCCAATGTGTTTACCAGTGGCTCAAGTTATTAAAAAGAAAAAAATGTTAGCTACCTCAGATAAAAAGAGTATATCCAATGCAGCACAGATTGGTGACTTGGCAATTGTGACACTGAGAAGAACAGTTACAAAAATAAAATGCAACACATATGGTTTCAGTTTGAGAAACCTCATTTATCTGCAAGGAATGGTGGATTCAATTCATCAGCTTAACATAATCAAACGGTGATGGTAAAAAATGAGTATTAAGACAGTTACTCACTAAGCTTGTGAGCCTCAGCTTCCGCATTGGCAACACTAACTTCTTTCTGTATTTCACTTTTGTCGAGCATATTTGGAACCCCTGCTATCTAACAGATCAGAAAAAAAAGATTTAATTATGCTTTTAAGTTTGATGTGAGATATGGGATAACACCCCTTGATGGGACACTAGGATTTGATTGTACTGTCCGCTGCGCATCAAATACAATGTCACAGTAAACACAGCATTAATCTTTCCCTGTGATTTTCATCTGACTCAAAATGATGTATTTTCTCCTTATAACCCAATCGACTGTCATTTACTGTTAATGATTCAATACTGCCTTTTGTTGTACTCAAGTTATAACTCATTTTCAAAGCAAACGTAATGTTAGGGGCTGCATGCTATATCTCAAATTTTCTTCTTATATCTTAGTAACTAATTGTAAGGGCATCATATTCTTTAGAGCAAATGCAGCTACTTTGGTGTCAATTAGTACATCGGTTATTCTAAAACCTTTATAAAACTGTTTCATTAAGTGATGCTGAAGGTAAAGGCCATTTCTCTCTGGGTTAAAATCAGCTAGAAAAAAAAATGCAAACTGATGCGTAGTACCCATTCCATTCAATTACCTGCATTTTCTGTTCTTTAGAATCACACAATTGCAATAGGTACCATGAGGAATTTTGCGGCAGAACTTCAAGTAGGCTCAGAGCAGGACGGTTCAAACCTGCCATCAGCGCCACTTCATCTTGCCGGTCAATAGCCTCATTCACTTGGACTAAAGCTATGTGAACTGAAATGAAAACAATGCTCGTAAACAGCAAATACGCTTTTGTGGAAAAAAAGTCCATTGCTGTCAGTGTCTCACTTTTTGTAAAAGCCAGCTAGGGTGGCAGTCTTTATCCAGCAGAGGATTATTTATTTCGAGACCGATCCTACAAAGGGAGTTTCTGGCTCTGTGCAAGCCCATGTGGGAGCAGTTCAACCACAGCTAACTGGAAGCTTATGAATGAATTTTGGCTCTATATAGAAGAGGGGGTCAAAATTTACAGTATTCTGCACACAAAAGGAACTCAAACGTAAGGAAACAGAGCAGGCAATAAATGATTCGATTCTGAACTGAGGAACCCTTACAGCAAAAACCACAAACACAGACATTAGCCCCCCAAAAGATTAGTAGAGAAGGAACAGCAAGAAAAAAACCCGTTGTAGACAGGTATTAGCTACTTCTGTGTATTTTATAAGTTTCTGCAGAAATATTTAGTTTGTTCCTGTGGATTCAAGTCGTGTTCAGCGGGAATCTGGAAGACCATGTGTTACGTGCACACTTCCATAAGGATCCAGAATGGCTTACTGTTTATCTTATTGATATTGCCTTGAATCTCAGCTTGTGTCAGCAGCTCCTCGTAGACATCTCTCTCCTCCTCAGAGATTGTGCCGTTCTGAGAAAACAAAATTGTTGCTAGTACACACAAAAACTTTGCAGAGAGGAAAGCTATCAGTGGGAGTCATTAAAACTGCATCAGCTGAAATATTTGCTGGATAGATTTGTAAAGGAATTTGTTGACCACATGAATCAAAGAAATTAGCACTTCGTGGTAACTGCCTGAGCAATATTTGCTTATTTTCTGCTTCCTGTAAAATAGCCATGTAAATATAGCGTAGCATTTTTCAACTAGAGAAAGCACTAGCTGTCACGTAAAAAACAAAGCAAATAATCTCACATTAAAGACCTGTGGCAGAGGTTATACTTTATGCTCATAAAAGGTATCTTTTTTGGCAACTTTTTTAACAGGCATTTTGTTTTTTCTAAAGCAGTTGATAGAAGAAAAACAGTCTTTTTTTTGTTTTTAGTATTCTGATATTTAATCCTTTGGTCAAAGTTAAGCTACGTCATACGCGTAGTAATAGTATTCTTATAAAACTGGCTGTCAGCTTGTTGCACTAGCATTATCTATCTTATTTAGCTTAAAAGTGGGGATTTTTTCCTAATTGCACTAATTTTTAAAATTAAACTCAACTCAATTTTTAAAACAGTAATACTACAGCATGAGAAGCAACACGAAGGAACATGTATACTAAGAGTGTTAATAAAATACCACTACCTTAAGTCTTGCATTTGATTCTTTTCTCCTTTTAGCTTCAAAGAGTTCATTCTGATAGTCCTGTGCAAGTTCCTCATCCACGTTTAGCAACATTGCATTTGGATTCCTCAGAGTCGCAATGGTTTGCTCAGCTATTCCCTTCTCAATAGCTTCGTTAATTGCTATTACTGCTGCATGCACTAAAAGTAAAAGCACGACCCAAAATTTCAGTAAGCAAAACATATTCAGTTCAAATACTTTTAATTCCTTGACCCCAGACTTCTTTTAAAAAGGAAAAGCAAATGATATGTGATTGACAGTAGAAATATAACTTCCTTAATTAAATCTGGGGAAATCACCCATCAACAGGAAATCACTTAGTTGTTGTCGCAAGACAACAAAATAATTCTATTAATAGAAGTAGCAGTAAAAGAATCGAAGAACAACAGCTGGTATGTATGTATGATCATGTGAGTAACCGCAATGTATCTAATTCCTGCCCGTTCGGTCAGCTGCCACATGCAAGTTCTTTATTCCTTCAGCTTGATTTCCTGGGACTGACACCCACCTCACCAGGGACGCTTTCAGAACAGCAGGTTGAAAGCCTTCCTCCTCACATACGTATTCCTTGTATCCATTTATTAATACTGTCACCATTTATTCTGATCTATTTGAAATGAGTGTTTAATATGTGTTCAACAATTTACATATTCCCCTTCAAGCATCCCATTCCTAGCGCTTCCCCTAGATCGCAGCAACAAAAGCACTCAATGTCTGCTCAAAGGTGGCACGCTGCTGTCTGTTCCAGGTTCGCCCTTCTCCTAACCAGGGGTCACTATTTAACTGACAGAAAATAAAACATGAATTACATTTTATTGTTCAAGTCCTATGTCATTTAGAAGGCAATTATATGCAGGAATTGAAAGCATTTTCAGTAGTTTTTCCTCTTAGTTAAAGCTTCTTTCACGTCCATAAAGATACAAGACATAGGAAAGTATTGTCTAAACTAGCCATACCTGAAGGATACTACACAAGAATAAGGAAATTCAAGCTCCGTGAAACATGTCCCCCAGAAAACCTAGTTAAGAGTCCGCAGGCAGGGTGCAACCCTGCATACCACATCTAAGCCTGTCTGGGAGGTACTCCTTTCCTAACTGAGGACCTCCATGAGCAGCTAGGGAAGCCAGAGACACAGCGATGTAATGGTGTCTACTTCCACCACCTGCAAAGCCACAGGATAGCAAACTTCAAACGGGGGAAGAACACCCAAAGGGCTTTGCAGGGTTCCCAAAACATAGTTGCACAAGAAACGGGGAAAAAGTGCCATAGGACACGCTACTGCCATTGACCAGCTTAAGCGTCAAATCTTTCTTTTGAGAAAACAGGAAAACTTCAACTACTAAATAAATGCTTGACTCCAAGGTTTTAAGAGTCAGAAATGCTCTTGTTTTTCCACACAGCAAATTTACATGAATGTACAAAATCAAAACCACTTGCATCTGAATTAGGTGTAGAGTAATGGCTAACACACCCCCCAGGTATGCCCTGCACATATTTGGCCCTGAGATCAGTCTAGATGAAGGACTTTCTCTAGAGCTGCAGTTTATCTAGACCTTCATGCCACAAAGACCTCAGTGATTGTCTGGTGGCATATCCATCTCAAAGATTTTACAGACATTGCTATATAAAATGTAATTCCTGATAAATGTTTATCTAGATCCTACCCCAAAGCAGGAACACAGCAGCTCCCCATTTGTCACCACAGCAGCTTGTCTAGGATTTACTTTCATGCCACCGATGAGATTTGTGAGGGAAAACACATATGCCATCTTTCCTTATTCTACGAGTATTTACTTGCTATGGTTTTGCTAAACTGGAGAAAACCATATTTTTTTTATTAAGTTTAACTGAAGGTCTATATATCTGAGTTTAGAGCCTTCAGTTTATTTCAGTATATGAAAGAAATGAAAGATACTTGTCAACGATCAGGAAATCTGAGTTTTTAGAAAGACAAAAGGGGTGTACAATTTTAAGAAAAGTAGAACAGAAAAGCAGACCATTGGAAACTCAACATGGACAAGTGAAGCATGAAGTGAAGCTACACATTCTCAGAGAAGGCAGTTACTGGAAGAACATGCCTAGCTGTTGGTGGATCATCCATTGCTTAGCACTAAATTCACGCTAGAAAGTTGTTCTAAAATGATTTCGCTGTAGCTCAGTTCAGCACTGCATCAGAGGGGAAACATAAGCAGCTTGCATGACGGAGGAGAAGCAAGCAGAAAGACACACCAATTCCATTGACATTGAACTCTATGAACAGAGCAAGTTCAGACTGGACATTAGGGAAAGGTTCTTCACCGAGAGGGTGATCGGCCACTGGAACAGGCTTCCCAGGGAAGTGGTCATGGCACCAAGCCTGTCAGAGTTCAAGGAGCATCTGGACAACACTCAGTCATATGGTTTAGTTTTAGGTAGTCCTGCGAGGAGCAGGGAGTTGCACTCAATGATCCTTATGAGTCCCTTCCAACTTCAGATATTCTATGATTCTACGAACACCCAGATCAACTTCAAGGGGCTAAGAGAAGACTGTGGTTCTTAAACACACATATCATCCCCGCAGCCTCATGTAAAACCCAACACATAGGAAAGACATAACCTCTTCCACAGTTGTGTTAGAGGCCTCACTGTCCTAAGTGGAGCTAGCAAAAAGTAGTCAACAGGTAGGTTCAAGGTTAGGAGAGATGTGAACAGGTATTGGTGGATGTTGTGAACCTATCTACCAAGAGAAACAGTGAGAAATCTGATTGGACTTGAAAGCATAGTCTAGAGGCATGGAATAACGGAGAGGGTTACTTGCATGATAAGTTCGCTTTGACAGCACTTAAGCTGACTCTTTGCACGCTGATTTCTACTATTGCTGACAGCGCAGCAGGAGTCATCAGCAGTTGTTTCACTTCATAAATTCTTTTGCTTACTCTGTTTTGGAAGCAGGGTGGTAGACCCTTTCCTCCAGCAGGATCTCCACATCCAACCTCACTAGTGCATGAAGGTTCCCATAGCAGATGTTTCCTGTTCTGGGGCAGGGCTTGTTATCTACAAGAGACTCCTTGCCCAAAGAGACAGAACCAGCATCAGGAAACCCTGCTTTTCTGTGGAAGACTGAAAACACCTCAGAAGTTAAAGGAAACCCTACACACACTATAAAAATCTTTCAGAGAAGGAAGTTGCAGCCTTTTCATCTTCATGGAAGGAAGGAAGCTCCCTGGAAAAGTGCTTTATAGTTACTAAATCTCAGAAAATTTGCTAAAAAAGGAGACAAACTACCCCCACGTCCAAAGGCAGTATTTTAAGAGATAGCTTTGCAGAAGCATGCACATATTAAGCTATAGCAGGCTCCAAAATATACAACCAGAAAATGTGAATCAACACAAGGAAGCATGTTTTAAGTTAGAGTCTGGAAATTTCAGCACTAAGTAACATCATGAACCAGCTTGTTTCAATTATGCTATTTTGCAAGGTTTAACAAAGTTGCAATGGAACTTAATTATAATGCAGCCTTTATTTCCCCCCTCTCCGCTGCCCCGTGTACAGACTGCGGTACTGTTACTGGTTTGTATCAATGACCCACTGTGCCATGGAATGTACTCAAGGCAGCCCTTCTGTTCTTCAGTTTGCCCTTCTGAAAAAGGCTAGGACTTTGAACAAAGCTTCTAGAGCTCAAGTGTGGATTTAAATGGACACACTTCATTTCATGTCATTTAAGTTCAAGCTCTTTTTTTTTTTTTAAATATATCACTTCATTCCACAGACAAACTGAAATGGAGAAAAAACGGATTTACTGATGGATAGGCTTGGGCAGCAAAAAAGCATTTAATTTTGGTTTTGAGTGCAAACTGTTCAAGAGAGACTCAAAAGGACCATAAATGTGCATCAATCCCCCTAAAAAGGACAAGTTTATTTCGGATGCACCAGCAGGACACACCCTCCAGCAGGGTTCCACCATGCTGTGGGTCACACACCAGCACTCAGACAGATTGAAAGCTGCCCATGGAGGCGAGTGGTTTCTCCACATATGCACCACCATACGTGAGAGAGTTGTCTATCTGGAACAATGCCTTGTCCTCACAGCAACCTGGTCGAGCGTTTGAGGAAAACTGCAAGACCCCAACACAGGAGGGAGGCACAGAGAAGACACCTTGTTCCCATGGCCGTCTCCATTGTACCCCCTACGGTGCAGAGGCACACGCAAAGCTCAGTTCATCATTCTAGAGGAGCACTAGCTACCAAAACATTAAACCCGTGCAAAAGATTGTAAGAAATCTTTGTTTCCGATAGCACTTCCTATGGTTCAATGGAGGTGCTCAAAAATGCAGACCGAAAAATCACAAGAGGTCTTGTAACAATGATGCAGTGTGATAGTCAGTGAAAACTTGCTTGCTTTTATTGTTATGTATTAAGAGGTGGCAAACTAGATGAATTAAAACACAGAAAGTATTTTGTTAGCGTTCTGTCAAATTATCCAGAAGAAAACAGAACAAGAGCCACACTTACATGCAGCTTCATCCACTGATAATTCACTGGCCAGAATCCCACCAATTTTACTGAAAGATGGCATCTGTATACCGTACTTCTCTAGCTCCTTTCGCATGTTGCTGATTTCTTCCTCTGTTCACATAAAAAAACCGAAATATTATCAGAACAAAAGCATAAGAATTTCACTATGAATCACCATACCTACAAATATGGGTGCAATGTTTTTGAAAGCACTTGTGGCCAGGGCTTCTTAGCAATTTTTCCTCCCCATTTTGAAGGAATCTAAGATATGACAAGTATTCCATGCAAATTCACTCCCTTCTGTCCTTCAAAGTTCAACGTTCATTAAGAATAGTAGCCTCCCACCTATTTAATTAGGATGTGTTCAGAACAACCTTGCGGGAGGAGAAAGACCATAATAGAAAATATGTACAATGTTAGCAGATTTACTGGGTGAAGAAACCATCTAACATACGATTAGATAAGCAGTTTATTACCTGTGAAGTCTACTTTTCCCAGTAGGTCCTGGATCTGTGGTGCTAATCCTAGTTTGAACAGATATAAACTGCAAAGAAGAAAATTAGAATTTAAAGTCCTGCATGTGGTTGAGGTGTTCACTTTCTGTACAAGAGAAAAGCGCTTTTATGAAGGTTACCCTTTAGACCTTGATTTCATGGACTGATACAGAATAAATGAACCCTACAGTTTTCTTTCTGCTTGTATTTTTAAGTCTTACAGAAAAAGAAGTCTTTTTTGACTTGATGTTTCAAAGAAGCATCTAAGAGAGGCACTGTCAGTGTATCTCAGATCACAGGGGCTGCGTAAACAAGTAGAAAACCTTAGTGGAAGACAATTAAAGAAATGCAAAAGCTAGTATTGGGGGGAAAAAAAAATCAAGATATGAATGCACTTTAGTACAGCTTATAGCTTTAAATCTATGTACTGTTTTGACTTGTGTTATTACATCTCTGTAATTAATAGCTGAAGACACACAAGTCACTGCCACCCTTCTTACTAAGCATAGAGGAACAAGGGCCTGTAAGTCCAGCCAAGCCCATTTCAAATATATTTGTATGATTAGCTATTAGGCTTTTGGAAAATGAAGTAAGCTCAATTTAAAGTGCTATCCAGGAACTAATATTTTTGTTTCAATATAGCATGAAAAATATCTATACTCATTACTCCTAGACCTCTGGGGTGCTATCTAAAAAAACAGCTGAGTACATACATATTTTCTCAATATCTTCCAAAACACAAAGCACGTATTTATCTACAAAAGACTGGTATTTCTATAATTTATCAGTGAAATTCAACAAACAACTGAGTTTTGCAAGCAGAGATCAAAAAGGTAGACTTTAAAAACACAACTTAAATAATGCATTCTCCAAAAGGATTATTTTGCACCTCTTTTTTAAATGACTTCACCCCAACTTCATACATTGCAAGTGTGCATTGTGGCTTTAGGTTTTTGTTTCTAGAGGGCCACATTTCCCTTTTGTGTTTTGTTCTTGGGTTTTTTTTGCTATTAGCAAGTTACAGGATTATATTTCAGAGCAAGTATTTGTAGCTGTCACACTTATTTCAGAGCACACAGAATCAGCATTTCATCTTCCATGCTACCACAGCTACTCCTCTGCCCTGTCAGGACCTGGATGGACACAACAGCACATCTCATGTAGGTTGACACTCTTGACAGCTGCAGCCCCTCAAAATCATTGCCACTGCCATTCTCACCTTTCCAAGCAGTCTTAAATGCAAGTTAGCTATAGCAGGAAAAAACCCACATGACACTAGTAATGAACCAGGTCCCTCCACTACCCTGATCTCCCTGCCAGTCTTTTCTTGTGGGCTTTTAAAGAGATTTTACTCCAAGTTTGAGACAGGGACACAGTCCTGGCTGAAGCACTGAGTGTCATACAAAGAGTTACGGAGATCAATCAGCAGCATCACAGGGCTACGCTGGCTTTTTTGGGGGTTATCACAATAAAAAGACAGAGGAAAACAAGTGATATGAACTTAGAGACTCATATTTTTGCTGTTCAGCACTTCCAGGAGGATACTGAGCCATGTGCTTTACTTCCTACTTGCCTTTGTTTGGATAAACTTATTAACCACCAGGTGGTGCTGAAAATGTGCTTCGAGTCTTGCAGGGAGCACAAAGATGCTTCTACTCTGTATCAAGGTATAATTTCACTTGAAACAGCTCGTTTAATGCTTTTATAGTGTAACTTGAACCCCAGAGAACCCACATAAAATCAAAAGCAGCGGGTCTTGGGGTTAAGAAAGCTGGATATGAGGCACTAGGAGCAGGGGAGAAACAAAGGGGAAAGGGCAGTTCCCAGGTGAAGCTCCCCTTTGCATTGCCCACGTAGAACTGCATGCAGTTCATGTCAGCCAGAGGTTCCTGGGTCTTACTTTAAGCTTAGCTCATGTATAACATGCCGTAAACCAGATCTGAAAATAGTGTGCTTTTTTTAAAAAAAACCATATGCTTGTTATTCTACTGCTTCCTAGGAAAACAATGTTTTGAAGCTGTCAGAGGGATAGTTTGTCCAGGATGTAGCAGTGATCTGCTTTCAAAGATTATTTAAAAACTAAATATTTCACGGGGGGGGTGGGGGGTGGGGGGTGGATCTCATAAGCACTGCTCTTTAGGAAAAAGAATCACTGTTAGCATCTTAATTTGAAAAAAGCATTTCTTAACCTCATTTAGTCCAGGACCAAATCCAAATTGGCTTTCACAAGAAAAATGGTGCAAGAAATGAGTGCTATGCCTTTGTATTTTTCAAGTCTGGCTTTAAGAATTGATGTTTCAACAGGAGAAAAGCAAGAGGGTAATTATATTCAACAGGAGTCTAGAAAGTGTTTGCTAAGTTACTCTTTCCTGGCCAGAGCACTGCTGTATTTGACAGTGCAAGTTGTTCCACATACTGTACGTGCAATGGTCTTCATTTCAGGCTTGAACCAGGGCATATCCTAAAAATATATTTAAACCATTTTTCTTAGAGTCATTGTCTATCTTCAGGCCCTCTAGCAGCTCAAAGATCAGCAAAACTCCCCAATAACCAAAGACTTTCCCTGTGAAATATTAACATTTCAGATGTCAAATAGACCCTTTGGATAGATGGAGCTTTTTGTTCCCATTACCTACAGTTAAGGTTATTTCATGCTTCTTAAAGGAGCAATTAAAAATAATCTTATCAATTTTAAGTGCTTAAATTATGCACACTGACTGTGCATAAATGAATTAATGTAGGAAAAATCTCACCTAAAGATGACTTCAGGATTTCCAAGAATGGGAATAAGAAAATATTGCGGGTTAAATTTACAGTTTTGTTGGAAAGCTCAAGAATCGTGTTGCTTCACAGTAATGACTTGATAGCAACTAAGAAAAAATGGGAAGTAAGTCAACCTCCCACCTCTGTGAGAAAGTGCTCGATTTTCCCAAGTTATAAGGTTTTGAAATTTGAGCATGTGCTCCAAGATGTGTTAGAATTTAGCATTTGAACCCAATGGTGATTCTTCATACAGCGGTCATGAGCATACGCTACAGCTGCAAAGGCAAAAAGCCTGCTTGCAATTGCCATTTCTAGATGCTGTGGTGCTGGACCCTGAGAACAACTGGGAGATGGACTTTTCCAGCGTCGGTGAACCCTGTACTGATTCCCTGGAGAGGGAGCTCTGACAAACCCAGAGAGCAGAGCAGGTGGGGTGCATGGCATGGAGCCAGAGGGAGAGACACCAGCAAGTCAATAGTTACAACAACAACAGAAGGGGAACAGAAGTGAACTGCAGCTCAGTGCTCCCTCTGATGCCAACCCAACTGGAAATGCTGCTGGCCAAGCAAGTACCTTGTCCTTAATTCTGTTGTTTCCCAGACTGCTTTCAATGTAGGCTATATGCCATTCAGTACTGACACTGGAGTTTAATGTGAAAGACTCCAGTGAAGGACTTACAACATGCATTTTATGAAAAGGCATGGAAATAAATGAATCTCAACAACCGTTTCTTCGATTCTTACACCCTGCATGGGATGCAGGCTCAGGGCCATACACTTTCATGGGAAAGCATCGTAAGTGAAAGCATTGAAGGCCTATTCCCTTGCAATGTGGCATGATACATTTGATATGAAGTCCATTTCTAAAATAATAGCTCATAAGTACAGAGTTATAGCTTTGTGTTGATATGCAGCAAGGAAGAGTAATTTAAATGAAACAAACTCGAAAGTGAAAGCTGAGACAACACAGACCAGTTCTGATACTGACATAAATCTTTGGGCACATCAAGATGGAGAAAGGAAAACTTCTACCAAAGGTCAACCCGTTGCAAAATTCAGTTTGAGATGAAAAGAGTTATTGCCATTGCAATGATTAGGCAGGTCTTACTTAAGAAGGTATCTAACAGGTGGGCTTACTGTTCACGTAGCATTCAAAACCACAGTTGATAAAGTCCTTCTCCATACATGAGGAAGTAAATGTAAGAAAACCTCATTGTGTTCTTCCACATCCTGCAAAACATCTGAACTGGCCCATAATGTGGCCAGAGGGGCACATAGCCCACGGTGTCAACCTGAGCTGGTTAACATTAGAGCCCCATGTGTCCATTTCAGGAAATCACTTCAAGATTACACAAGACACTTGCTGACAGAACAGACCACACTACCAAGTTTTAGGCAAGAGCTACCCTCAAACAGTCCTGGTGATACTGCCCAGTTAATATTATACCAGAAATAATAATTTCAAGTGGCAACACTTGTCAATGACAAAAAAAAAAAATATACCAGGACTGTCAACTCAGAACACCCAGCGTTCGAAAGAAATATGATGAACTTTGGTGGTATGCCCTGCTTATTGGCAGTGAGTGCACACTAGCAGAATGCTACGAGTTGGCACATCATTTCAAGGATTAGACCTTAAAAAATTTCAATTACAGCATGCATTGAACAGTTTCTGACCTATAGCCCTGGAGCAGCTGATGTGCCTTTGAACACCGTTAGGAACGTGTAAGAGAGTTTGGGGCATAAAAGTTAATTATGTTCTCTGCAAGCCTAGTATGCAAGAAAGTAATGAAAGGAAAAAGGTCTCCATGTGCAGGAAATGAGCTGGGAGAGCCACGAGAGGGAGGAGCTGTCTGCCAACACTACCGCTGCCCCTCACACCAGGGACAGCATGAGGCAGTGTTCGTTACTTTTAGTGCTAAACATCAAGAAAATCCTTAAGGCAGGACATAAAAAAATTTTAAGCTCTACCTTCAGTGGTTTGGTCAAAGCCTTCCTGACTTTACATTCAAAATCAAGTTGCTTAGAACTTTAAAAGCTTGGAAAATGTTAGTTTTTACATGAATGACCTCAGATTACAGTAATTATTTGCTCCTTTTTTGGGACAGAAAGATGTCAGTTCATCATCATTTTCACTCTGATCAGCATGTCTGCCCCATGGTTATACTAATATTTTGCTAAGTTTCAGTTCATTTATTTGGTGTCTGTTGCAGTATGTGTTTTGAAATCATACATGCACTTTTGTAAGGGGATGTACTTATCGAGCGGGATATCTGCACTAAATTCAGTAGTCCTTCATTTCTGTTTTGAAAATAATTTGGCCTGTAGTCCTAACAAAGTTGGACTTTTTTCTCCAATTTTAGATTAATGAACTTGTAAATTCTGACCGATTTTAATATACTGGTTACCCTAAAGCCATTTCAAGACTTACATTCCTAGATTTAGCAGTTACTTTAATTTTTACTCCCATCACCAGTTACCTTAGAGCATGAATGCAATATATCATCCTAGGGATGTTTTTCCTGTCGTAGACATCTGTAGTCTCTGGATAAAAGATCTAAAAACCAAAAAGCACACAGTTAAAGGTGACGACATATGACTGAGCAGAAAAGTAGCTAAAATGAGCTCTCTGCAGAACCATACCTTAAACTTATAGAAGTTCAGCTGTTACTTCTATACAGTTATGAATCAAGTCTCTTCTGATGTTATTTTAACTTTATCAGTAGTTTTCATATGGAAGAGTTTAATATAGCATAAAAACTACTTAAGATGGGGAAAAAAAAAAGGAAGATAAGCAGACAGCATTTCAGCAAGATTTTTAGAAAAGGTACTTCAGCTCAAGCTTGGTCAGTAGGGCTTGTCCTCCTACAGACATCCAAAACCCGGGATGCAGTTACAATTTGCAAAGCCTCATTGTGAACTGAACCTATCAAGTATGATTTAAAAATGCAAAATTCTAATTGCCAGCACTCCTAACTCTGTAAATACATCATTCACAGAGGAATTAGAGAGGAACATTAAGCAATTTCACCAAAAAGTCACATCATAAGTTCCAATTCTGGTTCTGCCACTAAATTGTTCCTGGCCTTGGTCCCAGTCACTAAGCCCTGTTTCTCCACAAAAATAAAATAAAAGACTTAGCTAACCGTGAGAGTTGGCAGCGTGCTTCTAGCCATCCCATGGTTAATAGGACAAGACTGAGTAAGTCAGGAGCACAGTGCCCTCTTCATCATTTGCTCACAACAGGTTTGGGAGGGAGACTCAGGAAAGCTTTTGGCCATGACCATCCTCCTCAACAGAAGCAAAACGTTTCAGAGGAGGGATGGCAGGGTGGAGATCAGCCAGCTGAATGGAGGACTCAAATTAGAAAAAAAAAAAAAGCCTGATCTGGGAGAGGCAGGACCCTCCTCATCTGTACTGCATTTCTGATGGCAGTCACAGGTACCTCTTTCTGCTTATGGCCACCTGCAGTGAGTTTGCTCGCAGTGACCGGCCCTTGCAGCCCTTCAGGCAGCCATCTGAACATCCCTGCTGTGCCCGATCCCACAGCACGTGGGGCAGCACCGGGGCTGCCCCCACCCAGGCATCCCAGGGCAGCCGCTGGGCAGTCTGGGCAAGGGAGTACTCGGCCCCAAGAGGTATACAGGTGCCGAAACGTCCAAACAAGCAGAGTAGGTGTTTCCACACAGCCCTTTCTTAAAGGGTTTTCATCCAAAAGAGACTCACTGATGCCCAGAAACAGCAGCAGAGGGGGAAGATGACAAGCGAAGACCCGCAAGGAGGAAGATAAATATGAGAGGTGACCCAAGAAAGCAGCTGGTGGAAGAGGAGCAGCAGCATAGCCACACAGACACACTGGAGCATGCAAGGACAGTCTGGAAACAGGGTAGAGGCAGAGAAACTGGGATGTACATTGAGAGGAAGAGGCAGCAAGAGATACGATGAGAGGTAGTAACCTAAAGGAAGCAAATATTTAATTTTTCTATTTTAAACCATATTCCTTTCAGGCCCCCACAGAGCAATAAGATATAGCTAAAACACTGCCAACATCCCCATTTGTCTTCCCATGGAAGAAGCACCCTGAGCATTTCCACCCACAGCACTCGTCCACGGCAGCCTCAGCCCACACACACCGGCAGCAGTAGCACATAACTGACACTGACACTGCTTTCAGCATTACCTTCTCTTCAGATTTGTTTCCCGAATTACCCCTTCCCTGTAGACTTACTGTAAGCAAGTATTTACGCTCAAGCAGATGAAAGGTGATCTCAGTGATTCAGTGCCTTGAGCCAGTTTCTTTGCTAAAATTTAAAGGCTTACCTTAGGCAGACCAATGGACTCCATTGCTCTTAACCACTGCACAGTGTTGTCGGTGTGCCGAAAATGAAGTCCAGATCTCTGTTGGAAACATAGAAGGAAAAGATGATAAAAATCACATAAAGAAAATTCTCTAATTATTGACCCTCCTGTTGCTTCCCAATTTTATATACTAAGCTTGAGTTCAAGGAGTTTTCCCTTGTTTGAACTTGGCGACCAAAGCGTCACAGCCACAATCCTGCTAATGAAGCACCCTAACGCAACAGCCCCACACTGTCCAGCTCATTCTTTTATGTAAGGTAAGCTAGATTTGTATCCATCTGGGTGGACTCTGACTGAAGTGGCCATTTGTACAGCCCTTCAGTAGTCTTTGGGAGTAAAGGCTGACTGTCAAATACCAGGAACCACTACCTCCAAAATACAGAAGTGGTGACACTGCTAAGCACTACTGTGGAGGAGAACAGGTAGGGAGCTCCTAGTCACTCTTCAGATCTACCTGAATACCTGACCCTCCCCCTACAGCCTATGCAAGCAGCAGTTAAGAGAGCAAAGTGGGAAAGTATTTTAATTATTTCTTTTAATTTTTAACAAGAAAGGGTAAAGGGGGAAAAGAAGCCTGAACTCAAGTTTTGGAGATTTTCAAGAGAAGCATTTAAATGTAACCAGGAGTCTTAACCATGATTCTGTTAACTGTATGGGACCTAGAACAGCTTAATTTCTCAACTCTCGAACAACAGTCAGTTACTACACCTTAAAAATGTCGATTTCAATTTTTTTCTGACCCTTCTATGTGTTGACGTAATGCACCCTATAGCGGGACTACTGCATGTGCATATATATATATGTTTCTATATTATTGAGGATCTTGGAGTTAACGAACAGTTTGCACAGGTAGCAAGCTAAGCTTAATTACTGGTAGCTTGTTTTTTGCTTCTAAGTGTTAAATTTGGCAAGATAAACACACAGATCTAATGAGGTGAATGTCCTCCCATACAAAATGAGGAAAATTCGGAATAGTTATCAAGTTTAATTACTGGATTGCTTTTCGCTCCTATTCTTAATGAGAAATAATTGCATAAATGGTAAAGCTCATGCTTTCCCTGTAGCGAGAAGTGTAATTTGTTCAGCTTTAAAAACATTAAGTGACACTAACATAGTTTTTCTAAGCGTAAAATATGTCTAACTTATCCTACTGGCTTCTTAGTGCTATGTGTCTTCCATCCAGTCCCGACAGCCTTACGAAAGAGGTGCAGAAAGTTAACCAACCATGCTTGGGTTTGAGATTCGGAAGACAGACGCTACATTTTTTTGCCTTGTTGGTGAGAGAACTGAAAAAGTTATACCTTATAGCGCGTCTGCTCCACATCGTAGATCTTTTTGTCTGACACCACATTAGGGGCAAAGAATTTCGCAAGCTTGGCAAGGTAAACACCGTTTCTTAAGCCTTCCTCCAGCTCTGTAGTTGGGGGGAGCTCTTCTTCCAAGCAGACCTCCATCCACCTACAGAGACATCATTTGAGAAACATTGTTATTTTGATTTTAATAGAAGTGACATCTTTCACCCACAACCATTGTAGTTTTCATGTCACTACCACAACATAATCATAACCAATAAGAGAAAAAGGCGCAGGCTAAGGACAAAATTCTCGTATTCATTCACATGGCAGATCAAAATGACTAAAGAATCATAACTGCACTATGTGGTCATGACCCATCAATAACCAAACGTGCTTTGAAGTATACATCCCCTAAGGGATCAAATTTATTTTCTGTTTTCACATTGCTGTGTGAAAATGCTCAGATCTTTTGAACAGCACTAGGCTTTTAAATAGACAATAATTTAAGCTGAAATCAGAAGAAAACATGGAGTGCTGTGTATTATTGATGTTTGCATTTAAAAAACTCTGACAGCTATGTCAGGGCTGAACCCCAAGAGCATCAAGGCCAGCAGCGTGCTGGGTGAGGCTGGTTCCTGCAGCCGAGGTGCTCTGCAACCCAAGCTTGCAGCAACGCTCATCTCGGTACAGAGCACTCCTGCAGCCCATCCTCCTCCTGCATCACGTGGCAGCTCTCCCCGTTCACCCCTGAAACACATGGTACCAGTGCTGGAGGAAGGTGTGAAGCTTTTTATTGAAACAGCCCAAGGTACTTTATGCATTTGAGGTCTGCCTGGCAGTGAGTTGGCTGAAACATTCCCACCGCCCATCAGGTGGGATGGCTTCTTGTCAAACAGTGACTAAATCCCTCAAGGTGGTAAACTAGTTATGGTTTTGGGACTTAGATGTGATAGATATGGCACTAGATAGAGAACACTAATTATTAAATACATAACCAGTTCAGAAGGCCAGTAACACACATAAAACCATATTATCCAGTATGTTTATATTGAGTAGCCAAGAGAAACTACTACCAAAGCACTCCTGAAAAAGATTAGCATCTTAATCACTGGACCAGAAGTTCCTCACATTGGTGGTCTAAGTGTTTTGGCCCTGTGATATTATTCTTATTTCTAGTAGCTAAATCACATTACAAAAGCTATAAATCTGGATAGTTCTTTCCCAATATATATTTTCTTTTAACTTGGGCAATCTCTGCTGTTGCTAGAAGCACATTAATACCATTACAAATGGACAAGAACAAAGCTGAAGACATTAGTTTGCTTTGCTTACTGTCGCTAAGGCAGCGTTGCTGTATGCTGCATGAGACAGCATTACAAATCTAACATCACCTCCACAGGGGTGACTTCAGAAACCAGAAAGTTGGGATCCAAGTTGAAAATGAGCCAGTTTTTCCCCCACCACAGACAAGAAAAAAGCTCACTACATCATTTTGTTTCACGTTAAAACTCAAGACAAATGACCTACTCCATTACACTTTTGGATTTGTTACAGGACATATGAAAGTTGTTTCACTGAAGCACAGACTACCCAAATAGCTCTTCAGGAAACCACGAGCCATAAATCTGGTACAATATCACACAAAGCTGCATGGAGCGAGTGTCATTAGAAGAACTGTAGTTCGCAGTATAAAAGCTGCTTTAGTGAGGAGAATCATATCCCTGACAAGTTTCCCTGCTCTGTCCTGTGTTGTGTGTTCACATGTTATGGGTCCATGCCAAGGGTCCCAAAAGTCATCCTTATTAATGACATTTTATAGACTAAATAGATATACATGCTAAGGCAAAATGTCACATTTGTCTTCTCCAAAACAGAGGGCAAGGAAGAAGAAACAAAGAATATGTACTCCCAGCAAATGTGTGTTTCACCTGAGCCAGTTAGCTCTTTCTATAGAATTTAATTCCTAAAATGTGTCTTCTAGAAAAAGAGTTGTATGGATAGCAGGAGGAGCTTGCTGAGCCACAGGAGGTATTCACCATGAGCGGAAGCTGACCCCTGTTGTCCAGTGGACCATCTCCAGTGAGATGAACCGTATACCCCCAGAGCAGCATTTGTTACCTTGCACTGGATCCTTTACACTTCTAATTCTCAGTTTTCTTATGAAAACATTTTTCTGACATCTTCAGTCCAGGGCATCAAAAAAAGATTACATTGGAACTGCCTTTGAAGATACACACACATGCACCCCCAAACTGCTCTTCTCCCTTCTGATACAAGAGTTTGCTACTTAGAGGCAACTTTCCCCTGGTCCAAAACCAGCTGCTGCAGGAGCTCCCCCATAAAAGCCAGCCAAGCCCTGCTGTTTGCCTTTCCATCACAAGCAGCTCTTCCTCAGGCTTTCCTTCACCACACAACGGAGGTTCACCAGCAGAAGGAGCTCCATGTGTCAGCACTGGCCCAGGTATTACATTTAAAAGCCGTATAATTGAATGTCCATTAGCAAGGCATTGCCTTAGTGCTAAGAAAGAAGGGCTAATAGCAACGTGGGCACGGCACTAGGAGAAAACGACACCCTTCAGAGCAGATCTAGGTTGTAATTTATAACCCTCCAAATTTCTGTTCTTGTGACACAAAGAGCTTGCTATTCATTACCTGCTGCTGGTTTTGAAAGGCGAAGGAAAGATGCATTTAGGTGGGTTGTGTCTGGTTTTGTAAAAGGATCCATGTAAAATTGAGTCATTCCCCAAGCTCTAAATGAGATGCTGATCCAAGGTGAAAGCCACTCCTCAGCTTTTCAAACCTCCTGTTATTCAACAGCAGCAAAACAGTTTTGGATTTGTTTCCAGTGTGGTGAAGAGCCTTTAAGATTAATCTGGAACCATCCTATTCTGGACAGGGAGGCTACCCTGTCTAGTGGGTAAATGCAATACACTGAGGAACAAACAGGAAACAGTATGAGGAAGCAAAGAAACCAGAGGGGGAAAAAAAAGGTAGTGAAGAATAGTTGTCAATCCAACAAGTGCAGATAAACATACCAGCAAACAAGTCTCTCTTTAGAAGGAGAATGTTAGTAACTCCGGGGAAAAAAGGGAAAAAAAAGAGAGAAGTAAATGGAGCAGAGCTGAAAGATGCAAAGAGTTTCTTTCCCTTTATAGCTAAAAATCTATAAGTGATATTCATTGTAGAAAAACTCAAAGGTCTGCAATAGGGCAACTGTAACTTACAGCTTTCGGGAATCAGTCTCCAGGACTGAGAACACAGCTACAGCTGTATTATATGTAATGCAGGTTTTACCAATGTCTGGAAGTTGCAGAACTTAGCTACAACATCTACTGTTAAAAGATTTACTCCATTTTGCACATGTTTAATCAGAGGAAGGAAAAGCCTCAGGATTTGCATGAAATTCTGCAAATATACAACCAACCTTGTAAATTTTTGTTATGCAAACAGCTGCCCAACTCTATTACTCTCTCCTAGTACTTATTGAGAAATTTGCAGCACTTTTCTCTGCAATGCTTGCAATTACAGTAGTTTTGTTCCCTTTACACTGATTCAGTTAAAGGGAATTGTGGTTTTAAACAGAAAGAAGCATTACTTTAAGGTTGTGAGGTTCTGCTTTTTAAGACACAGTTCGGTGAGTTTATGAAAGTTATTATATGACATGGTGCCGACAGCAGGAGTAGACTAGACTGAAAAAAACAGAAATCTGTCTGTTTCTTTAAGTGAAACAGAGAATATCCACCTGACAGTAAGGATTTATGGGTACCTTTGGAACAATTCATTTTTCTTCAGGGCTAAAAAAGCAGCATTGCCTTTGGCTCGCCCACTGTTTTCCTGAGCACACAGTACTGCAGCATCAGCACCAAATTTAAGTCTGTTACAGAAACTGTTCCCCGCAAAAACTAGTTAGTACCTTGGCTATACAAGAGGAAGGGCCTATAACTCAACGTCAGATAGTATGTTTTTCTTTGGTATGAAGCTTGTGGAATAAGACTATTATAGCTATCAAATGTGCACATGCATTTCTGCCATTTCTTTTTCTACAATGCAATCCCATAACTAGTACTGTGTTTTTAACAACCTTAACTTACCAACAGATGTATACCATGAAAAACTGCCACAGTGGTGAACATGATTGACTTGGTCACTCATTACAGCTAAACCTAAACCCCACTCCATGGTGGAGGGACAAAAGGCAGTCTCAGGAAGCAGGCCAAAACATGCAACATCCCTGAAGTCCTGGGTAGCACCATCAAAAATTAGCTATCATTAGAACAAGCCCTGCAGAGCTACTCTTACCCTTTGAGTTCAAACATGTGTAAACAGATGTTTTCCTGAAGAGAGAGACTTGGAATCATACACCAGTATGCATAAATACAGCCTGCTTTTATTTTCATAGTACTGTGGTACTTGCCAGCACAGAAACTGCTCTTTGATTTGCCTTAGACAAGAACTCAAACCTTACCTGATCAATGGAAATAAATCTCCAAAACTTTAATTCCAATACATAGTATTGGAAAGCCTGCCAGGGGCGAGTATTGAGGTACAGTTTCCTTTTGCTTTGCTCAATTCTGTTTTGGGTCTTGGCAATGCGAAGCAGAGTGGTTCAGCAGTGAATTTCTGGCAAGATAACAATGATGGCTTCTGTGCCAGACCCACAAGCAGTAAACATCACGCTGCTCACCAAGAGATTCCAGTTTCCACGTTTGACCACGCAAACCAGCAGCAGTATAATAAGCTCAGGCTTGCACTTTAAAAGCAAAAAAAAAACCCCCTGAATCTCATTCAAGGCAAGGGTCAAGGGAACTGGAAGCACCAGGGCTACACTGTGAACTTAACCAGTTATGAAGTTGTCATTGACAGTCTGTGTGATCAGCAAAGCACAGGCTGCTGGCTAAGGGACTGGAAATGCTGGAGCCAGTGTTCAGCAGAGAAGAGAGAATACATTGTATAACCCACCCCAAGCCCCTCACATTTGGCACACACTGGATATTGCAGCAAAATTTATACTTAGGCTGCCCTGCCCTTTTGGATTTATGCTGCAAGATGTGGATCCAAGGGCACCAGATTTTTACCTCCTGGGAAGCAGGGCTTTGGAGAAGCAAAGTCAGGACTCCAAACCCAAAACTCAGAGCACTCGATACTGCTATGAAAAAGGTATAGCGAAGACAAGGTAAAGATAAGTTACCACCCATTTACTACCTCCCTGGCTCACAACCACAGCCTTTCAGTCTGGTTCAGCACACGCATACTGTGAGGAAGTGAAACAGGCTGTTAACCTAAAGATTACAATACAGCCATCTCATTCCAAACAGAGTGAAAAAATCTTGTTGCTAGAAAATAAGAGTAACAACAATCAGTCCCAAAGCAAAATGTGAGATTTTAACTTTAAATGTCTGTGAAGTGGTGGGATTATTTTTAAGTCAAAACCTTTATCTGAAGATACCTAGAAATATACAATAGTCTGAAGCGTAAGAACTCACCATTTAGAGTTCCACTTTACTATGTCTCTAGTTTCTGAATCTAAAGATTTTTTTAAGAAATGTCAGCTCTTAACTCTTAATTTGCTTTTGGTTTTTAATGCAAAAAAGTTATATTTTTTCCACCAACAGTGCCATAAACATTGCTTTAAAAAGGAGGGTGAGAGCAGCAGAAGCAAGCTAGGTGTATTGCTTGGCTGAGCAGGAGTGGTGGTGTGGCATTGATTTGTTTATAAGGAAAGACTGCATGTTAACTTTGGAATTTGTTCTCATTAGACTGCAAACTTTAGCATGTACATCTCCTAAACCAGAAACATTTGAAAAAGATTGTTTCGCAAACAGCCACATGCTATTTCCAGAGCAAAAGCATGCAAAGCTTCCAGCCATTCCATGAAAATAGATACAGACTATTTGAATACCATCACAGCACAAGTGTGAGTTGTATAAAAAAACTGCACAAGCTTGGAGGCTCCGCTTAGAGGCTGTGGAGAGCAGAGACAGAGCAGACAGCTGAGAAAATTACTTTCTTCAGACCTTTTTTCTTACATTCTGGTGCATTCAGCCCCAAGTCTTCCTTACAGTTGGGAGCCTTGGCTAAAGTTAGAGATACAGCCCTCTGCTGCCAACTTATTCTTGGAGCCAGGCACCCTGGAAACATCATCTTAAGTCTGAGGCTCTAGATTCCTACTCCAGTGATAGTCTCTACTGAATCTCAAGTTTTATCCATCCTAAAAACATACTTTGTCTGAAAGACGACAACATTTTGTGATCATGGGTCACTGGAGCAGTGTGGGGAAGGAGGGCGTGATGCAGGTCATTCCAGTCACCACTTCTCTTATGTTGCATAAAAAGTAACATGAAGATAGCGTCATGGAGCACACTGTGACTCACTTGGCTACACAAGGTCTCAGAACTTCAGCATGTAAAAGGAACATCAAATCCGTTAGCACAAGGTTTTGGATTAACTTGTAGTGCCCTAATTTTTTTATCCTTCCATAAGTCAGTTCAAATTTGAAGTAGCAGATGTCTGGGTCTCCAGCTAGTGTTAGGTTTAGCAGCATCTCAACTTATTTTTATGGTTATGATTTCACCAGGGATGATACTGACTTTCAGTAAGAGCTACACTGAAAACTATGAAACATTCATGTATGGATTCTTCATGCGTAAGTATTAAAATAATACAGATCTCACTGGGCATTACTGCATTTTATTGAGTTGCACACACCTGCATGAAGTTTGTTGCAGCATTCATTTCCCTGATCAAAGCCTTTCTGATGCACTTCTTTCAATTTAGATGAGTAGAAGCAAGCAGCAGTGACAACTTGCCCACCCCATACAGCGCACTAAACCAGCAATAAATCATTTCAGCAACATTTTTCCACACCAGGTTTCCGCTGCCATGGCAACACTGCCATATTTACAAAATAACCTTAAAGCTGTTATAAAATTCTGGTTCACAAGATGGCAGCACAGATACTATTTGTTGTTTTAATCTGTTTTATTCCAGCTGTCCCTTATGTGGGTTAATCAGTGATTAGAGTCCACAATGCAAGGTGCTGCTCAGGAAACCCGCTCTGGAGCCCTGGCACGGCCCCACAGCCGTTGCAGGCGGCTGGGCACCCGGCAGCGGCCAAGTCCTGTTTACTCAGCACTTCCAAGGTGGGGGAAAAAATTAGTTAGAGACTCTCCAGCAACACCCCTATAGGCAACAGCAGCACAAGTGCCTGCGTTTCAGGACAGGCCCCCAACCTTTGCAATCAGAACAGGCTTTGTTTTGCTGTCTTCTCTGTTTGCAGAGACATTAAGATTTAGCACGAGGTATCCACCACAAACTCAACAACCGCTCTGCGAGATAACGTGCTGAGCGGGGGCCAAGGCTGATGGTCACAGGGATGCCTCATCTTATCCCCCTGCTCTTGGCCTGGCTCCAAGCTGCCAGGGGCTGGGGACAAATGCTGAAGAGGCAGGAGAAAAAGCGGTACTGGGAAGGGAGCTTGCCACACTGGTGGAGGCTGAACAGCCACAGCAAGTATTTCTCCCTAAGAAGTCTCACCTAATTCTTCTCAGTGGAAAGAACAGTACCCAACAGGTGACCTGAGCAAATGAGGTGGAAATAGTAAGCCAGTGTTCAAATGTCTCGGGGAGGCGGGGAGAGGGAAATATCTTGGGAAGGTGTGGGCTGAAATATCCCTTTTTACAGGAGGAATTGTTTTTTCATTTAGATGAAAAGGGGAAAAGAGGATGAAACAGATCAGTCCTCTCCAAAAAACCTTGCAAGCTCTGTGTGACTAAGTTAACACAATTCACATTGACATGCATCACCCAGCTGCATAGTCTAGACCTGTTTTCACAGCCCTCTCTTCAACAGGCAGCAGAGACCATAGCAGCAGAAGCACAAGTTTTTCCTGTGTTAGTCTGGCAGTGGTGGCTCAGTGGCCTCTGGAAAGCATAATTTCAGACAGACGACAGACTCAAACCACTAATGAAATTTCAGGTAGTGCAGACACGAGCTCCATAGCAAGTCCCACATGCAAACACAAAGGGTCTCCCTCCAGCCCTACAAATCAAATAATGCTTTTATGTGAAAAGGAGGGAAGCTGAATTTGGCATGTGGATTTATCCAAACTTAGTATTTCACCAGTCTGTATAGACACTGATTTGATAAACAGAAGTAGACACAGCAGTAAAAGCATTTATACAGTACAGCATTTGTTGGTGTGGAAATGTTGCAAAACAAGTTATTCCCCCAAACACACAATGTTTGCTTTGGAAAAACACTGTGATTGCAGACTCTAAGACCATAGTTTAGACTTGCACATTATACTGTCTTGCTACATGCTACTGCAGTTTGCTTTGCTCCATTATGTCTTCTACAGCTGCAGTATGGTAATACAGTTTAAGGCACCCTCTCAAAAAACCCAGCATATGGTATTTCAGATTTACCAATTTAAAGGGTTCTGGCCTAGCATAATCTAATAGTCCTCCAAACAACTCACTTGAGTGGAAGAGTAGCAGAAAATACCTGCCATTGGCAAGCCACAAAAATGTTACATTAAAATAACCAGTAATGAGTCCTTCAGTAACCTTCACACTTCCGTCATGCAATAGCCCTACTAATCTTAAGTCACAGTTACAGTAAGTCTTTACCCAAAGTCTACACCCTGCCACAGCAGTAATTACTATCCAAATCTGTAGAAAACAGCTGTAGTCTTTAAAGTGATCTATCCAACAGTGACTTTGATGAACCTACTACTAAAACTAAACCAAACCTGTCCATCAGGGAACCCGCATCTTTTGTTCACCCTCTCCCAAACTCCAGTGCATCACACAGCTAAAGAAATATCAAAACAACACAGTCATTTTTACATCGAGATCTGGTATTTTATGTGTTTCCCCATTACCACCACACAGTGCCTTCCATGCAAGTATTAGTCCACAGTTGTCTGGAGCGATATGCTATTACCTTTCTTTGCAGGTAAGATGACAGGCATGAACATTACCCACCATGTCTATAACTGACACACTTTTCTATGGTAGAAAAGCAACCCAGGGAAGTACATCCAGTGTAGATGCAGCACAAAAGCTTGTACACTGTGCGGGTGTTAAAGCCAAGCCCATCATTCAAGGCCAGCAACAGAAAGACACAGCTCTACCTGCAGACCCGTGTATTTACTTGGCGACCGATGCAGCTGGGTCGGCAGATACCCCCAAAGGAGGTGCAGACTAAAGAGTGTGCGGAGGCCACACAGGAGACCTATGACAGAGCAAGAAATTGAACTCAAGCATGGCAGGATACAGGGTGCTGTTGTGACTCCTTGACCAGTTTAAGTCCACTGGATCAGATTCAGGTATTTGTATTTTACTGTCTAACATCTGACAAAGGTTACTTTTGCAAAAGCAACTAGCAGCAAGTATGCAGGTAAAGAAACCACAAAAAAAGACCCAAGAAGTACAGCTTCTAGACAGGCAGCTAGGACTCTTAAAGAAAGGTGCAGGACGGCAGCCAAGTAAGAATTAAAAGACACGGATGAGAGAACAAGATGTTAAAGAAGTGAAAAGACTGAAAGAACCAGCTTGTGAAAGGCTGAACTGTTGTTAAAAGCATTTAGTGTTATGTAAACACCGCTAAACAGCAACAAGAGGGAGTTTGTAAAGTTTAAACTTTGTCCCATGTCAAAGAAACACAAGACACAGGAAAAAAGTTAAAACTGAGGCATTTAGGTAAGAAACTCCATGCACAGCACCTACAGTTACCTTTTTCTGTTTTCTTCTTCCCATGGTTATGCCAGCAATGCTCTCCTCCATCATTTTCACTTTCAGTGGCTGGAAAGACAGTACTCCCCTACCTACTCAGTAACGATCTATAAAATTCTGAGAAGCATATGCATACAGATCAGGCCTGCAGTAGATGAGAAAAATGTAGGCAGCAGTATAACAGCATTTAATAATCCATAAAGAAATGAAAACTCAAGAAACTCATGGTATTGCTTTGTACTGGTGAAGATAAGCAGCCTTTCTATAACAGAAAAAAAAAAAAATAAATCACAAGTGCTCTGCAGCCTGACCTTTATCATCAGAACTTAAACTAAGAATTGTTGAACAAAGCTTTGGATCCTCCAGGACCACATCATTATCCCAGTTTCAAAATTAGATAGTGTTGTCTACACTGAGCTGAGGCAGCCAGTTAACACTGATTTACACAAAGGGTGATATCTAAAATTTCTATACAATATGTAGATATGAGCTCTTGGTGAAGACCTGGCTACAATTTTGTCAGTGCAAGTCAGAATTTTTTTTGAGGACATATGACTAAAAGTTGCATAAATCACGGACATCTCAAACACATCTTTCTAGACAGTATTTAAGAGTCAGGAACAAAACCATTCCTTTAAGAAAATGGACCTGAGAAACTAAGCATTAGAACAAGCTGATTTAGCCGCAAAACTCTAAAAATCTTCCCCTGGAATAGCTTATATTAATGCACTTAAGTAGCAATAGGACAGAGTGAAAATGAAGCTGTAGTTCAAAGACTAGGCTAGGAAGAAAAAAAATGATTGCAATCAGTATGGTAAAAATTTAACGGTGTAATTAATAGTATCTCGTGCAACAAATACCCAGTGCCTGGTGACAGCACTTCAGTTTAAAGATTTTGAGATCACCATTCCCAACATCTACACTCACAAGACAATCTCATCTCCAAGAACAAACAGTGAAATATCCCTTTCAATCTAAGTAATCACCAAGTGATAAAAATCTACCATCTATGCCCCAGTATGCAGGTTACTCAAGACATTAAGAAAGGTTCAAGAAACACTTCATCAGCCAAGAGCCTGCCAGTCACTAGACAAGACATTATGCACTGGCAAAAGTGAGCTACAGGGACAACACTTGATTCAAAGGCAACAAACAGGTCAATGACATGTCTAGTCTGGCTTATGACAGTGTTTTTCAACAATTTGAATGGGCAAATCGACTATCAGCATCTACATTGTCGGCTGACTCCCCCCAGCCAGCCCATGTGCTCTGGGTAACTCGCCCCGTAACACAACCACCGCTCATCCACGACTGACCCAGGCTCTGCTGCCCTGTAACACCATTCCCACTGCAGCTGCCACTCAGGGCAAGCCATGAATGCCTCTGGATACTCAGTATCATGTCAACCACCAGCAGAAAAGCAAAAAGGCAGGCAACTCCCTGACAGTGGTACCCCAAGCCAACAGCGTTGCACAATCCCAGCCAGAAAGCTGTAGCCATTACTGGTCACTCTGTTTAAACATGAGACACCACATACATGAAAAGTCTTATTAAACCCACTTTTGGATGTTTAAGACTACTTATGGGAAACCTCAGTGGTTTACGCGAAGTGGCAAATGTAAAACAAAGTGCTCCTTTGTTTCCTTGTTCATGCATGAAGAGGAAATAAAAATGGAAGAAATTTAAAATCGGAAGGAAAAACTTGACGAGTTTTAGAGACTATTTCAAACTAGTTATGGGGCTTATGTACTACAACTGTGTTTCCAGAGAGATTTCAGCTTGCTCTAACCCTCTAGTAAACCTTTAGGTGCACAAACCCTAGAGAATGGTTTGCTCATTGGTTTCTATAGCAGTTGTTTCTCTGAAAGACAAAAACTACAGAGAAGATTGATGGAAACAAAGCTGGTGCAAACTGCTTCAACCAACACAATGACCTATTTGGAAATACTCCTGTACCACCCCCTCCAAGATCTTCAAGTGCTTTCAGGCACAGGAATTAATGTAAAGACCTCTGTATTAGAAGGTGGAAGTAGCGCCAGTATTTTTATTTTGAAATCACCAAAGTGAAACACAAGACAGACACTCAGGCATCCTGGTCAGCCCCCTTTCATTAGGAAACTAATTTTTAGGCTGGTAAATCTCACTTTACAATTGCCACAGAAAGATTACTCCATCTTAAAAAGGCATAAGGGGTTACCATGAAATTTCACATTAAAAAGAAGACACATTAGTATTATACTGAGACTCCTCCAAAGATACTTAATACAACTGTGTTTACTGAAATGAAATAGCATAAGAGAGAACAAACATTAAAATGCTTTACAGTAGCATTCTCTTGATTTGCTTAATAAACAGCAGTTAACTCAGGGTCTCTGAACTGCAGTCAGCCAACAATTTGACACAGCAAAAAAATCCCCTTACACTCATGAACTTGAACCAAAAAATATTTTAAGTCAATTTACCTTGCTGTCAGGCCTATTAATGACCTAGATACTTCCATCAAGTTAATCAGCAAACCATCACAGCTTGTTAACTCTCAGCTCTACACCAAGACCTAAGTGACTTACGTTGCTATTTTGACCTGAGAATTTATTCCTCCTTTTTCTCTTCCCGTTTCTCTGCACTTTATCCCAAGCGAGTACAACACCTGCACGGTGCTGGTTATGGAGGCTGGGAAGATGGTGCTGCAGTTACAGCCAGAAGCCACACAACCCTAAAACTGGATCCCCACTTCCCTTTATCATTTGTAGGGCATGTTTTTGTATGGTTTTAGGAGGACTTGCGTATTTTGAGCTACTGGTAGTTGCAGCCTGCAGAGCCTGACCGTCGCAGGTAGTGTGAGTCCTCCTGTAAAAGAGGGCCACGAGGATGCTAATAGCTTTCACGACAATCTCTCCTGCAACATGCTGAAAGCGTAGCCGAGAGTATTAAAAAACCAATACAAATAACTAATCAACAAGCCTTTGGGGTAGCAGGCAAGGTGGTGATGAAGAGCGTGGAGACACTACTCATCCACCAGTTCTGGGAAAGCAACTGCCACAGGGGAGAGGAAGAGGAGTGCAACCGTCACTGTGCCACACGGTTCCTGTCAACAAGAGAAATGGGCAGGAAGAGCCGACCACAGCAGCAGCCAGATAAGGGAGACAAGCAGGACAGATGCCAGGATAGCAAGATTTACAGTGGGGAAGAGAAAGCCCGGTAGACAATGTTGACAGAGGTCTGAAAGAGGGTGTGGAGGGGTCACACAGATGCAGCAGTATCCCAGCAAAAGGAAGATTTGTCCAACTACAAGGAACACACAAGATTCATACAGTCAGATCAACTCAACTGGTATTATCAGAAATCTGGACATGAGCACTGAAAGAGGTGCTTGACCAAGGGAAGGGAGTTGCCTATTGTCACAGTAGATTTTGCTGAAATATTGAATCTAAAATTGCTCAAGAAATTCTTATGAAAAAAGAGGGAAGAGCCCGAAAGAGAGCATTGGAGTATGTGCACATTTACACTAACAGATACAACTTGAAACTAAGGAATACACAGTTCTAATTCTGACATAGAGCGCCTTCATCTAAGATTGTAAAAGTATGTCTTGCAGAACTTCTGCACGCTTCCTTTGATACTCAGCCAAATTCTTAAACAGCATATTTTACTTCAGCTTTCCATATGAAAGATGCAACATAATCAAAATGTCTCCATACTGTTCTCTTCCTCCTCAGGAAAACTAATATGTATATTCAAAGAAACCTAACAGCCCAGTTGCTCCTAATTTTGAACATGAGTGTTACATTCTAAGACTGCATCTCAGGAGTGCAAATGTTCTTGCAATGAAATGAAGAGCCCAGCTGAAGTCCCATGTTCACAGATACAGATTTTTCCTGTGCAGAGATGCAAGTTGTTTTTTCTCACTAGGCTGCAAAAACACCCAAACACTCTCACAACAGCTTTCCCCTACCTCAAATGGAAAAAAGGGAATGAGCACAGAACTCTCGCCATTCTTGCTCCCTCATAACAGAGTCAGCCACTAAAACTTCAGCTGCTTCTGGTACTAGCTTGCAAGCAGGAGACATTTCTGGAGACAGCCATTTCCAAGTTGCCTAGATTGGTGGTGTGTTTTCATCACCGCACTACAGTAAAGGGAGTTTCTTCAAAGTGGAAAAGCAGATCTCCATCTGGTTTCCAAGTCATATCTCGCACAAAGGCAAAGTGACTCCATCTCCCATAGCATCGAGTTCTCAAACAAACCAAACCTTTGCAACATAATCCAAACTTATAATTAAGCATTCAGCTACTTTCAACATATTTGCTATCAGAGGACTGTAGGACTATCCTAGTGTCAAATGTCTAGCCCTTTGAAATTCAGAAACTGTATTCAGAAGATACCTGCATGTGTCTTTCCTTGTGTCGCCCCCCCCCCCCCAACACTGCACATAGATTAAGCCCTGCTGAGACTATGCAGTAGCATGCTAAAAACTTCATTTAAAAAAAAATAAATCAGACCCACATTCCAGCATTACAGATCTGTCAGAAGTAGGCTTCTCGTGAAGAGAACTAATAAGCATTCATGCAGAAGAAACTAAAACCAGCACTACCAAATTCTTTAAGGTATCCTGAAAATCCAGTATCCAGGTGGGAAGGATGTTTATAGATATACACATATAGACGTTTGAGGAATTTTGATGCCAACATACTAGACATGCAACCGAAGCATGGGAGTCAAGCAAAGCAAGTGGCTGGGCAAAGGGCATTCAACAGCTGATCAAACCCCAAGTGTTGCCCACCCAGTGACTCAACATCTGACCAACATCTATCACCCATACTATACCCTCTGCTGAGCACTGCTGTGAGGAGCAGGTAGTCTGCAAGCACATCAAGGTGACAGTTTAAGGTGGGGGGCAGGGGAAGCGTGTGAAAGGAAAACAAGACATACATCCAACCTAATGAGCCAAACAGGGATGAGAAATAAGTAGGCTGGATGAGATGTGCACAGCTCCTACCTGACCAGCAAGCTTGATGAACTCACTTGGTAGCTACTGGAAACCAAAGTACTTAACAGTAACTGGTTTTCCACTAATACTCTTATAGCTTATGTTGTTATTCAACAAACATAAATTATGTTTATGCACAGTAACAGATAGTGAACCTGGCATTGAGAGAAATTCCAGACTAATTCTTTTGTCCATCAACCGATCACTGCGAGTACATAGTCTTTACTTCTCTTAGCTCTACTGAAAAATAGCAGAATGTGCCCAGCATACACACAGCATAATGTCCTAACTCAAACATATCCCCCGTGCTCAGACAAAGAGCTGGAATTTTCTTTTCTAGATATCTGCACAAAAGTGCTTTGTGTTCAGTATGGCTGGCCAGGGAAAGACCGTAAGCATTTATCCTTCAGAAATAAGGTTTTTTTCTTTGCCAATTGATCCTTTTACAAACATGTTAAATGAAAGATAAGCTGTTCTTTTGAATACTACTCTGGTGGCAGATGTAGTCTTAAGATACAAACAGCTTGTTAGCAAAATCCTGCATAACTTAATTCTACATTTATAAATATATATGTTATTCTTGAATCATAGCACACTCCTTTCACACAGCTTACTTTACATAAACACTACCTCTTTCCTCCATTCTGGCTTGCTTTGAAAAAAATACTCTCCTTCCACTGCAGCACTGTACAACAAGCACACCACATTTCAGGCTAAAGTATTTACAACAACTGGACAGAGAAACACCAACTGTGTGGAGCAAGAAAGAGTCAAGGAAACTCAACTTAGATTTTTCAGAAAATTTTCAGATTTTTTTCATGCATCACATCTTTAAACTAATTTCAGTAGATGTGTATTCTACTACTGGCAATGCTTACTGGCAAATAATCAACTCCCAGTCTCTCTCATGTTGGGTGTTATGGTTAATCAGACCTTCCTACGTGCAAATTTTTGCAGCATTTCTATGGGGCTCCTAATCAAACAAACTTTTTTATAGATATATATTTTTTTTTTAGTTAAAATGAAGATATTTCCTTACTTAAGGGGCAACACCATACGTTATAGTAATTGCTATACAGCAGTAACCACACATCTGCCTTTACTTTGAGGAGTTTTATTAGAAAATGATAGTGAGCAAAACTGAAACACTGTCTTTGTATTGCCAATTACCACCATTCAAGAGCAGCCAGAACTCAGACACTGCCTTTGTATTATTTGTATTGTATCCATTTCTGCTATTTAGCTGAAACAGCAGCACTGTATGTAAGAACAAAAACTAACCTGTAAAGAATTATAGTTCTTTGGTTTAAGGAAGTCTTTTTCAGTCTCTCCTTGGTCCTTTGTCAAAGTGGCTTAATTTTCTATGACAAAATACCTACACAACAAATCTTAATCCTATTTCTTTTCTTAGTTTTTGGCAATTGCCACTGCCTTCATCTTGCATCTTCTCAAAAAGCTAGAAAAGTTTTCTTTACAGAATTTTTGACTCAGTCTATTGCTATTTTACCAAGACTAAAAGTAAATCTATATTATTGTAGTAACTTCCATTAGTAGTACAAACACTTACAAGCACATGCAATAAGGCTGCCCAAGAGCCCTGCAGTTACCCAGTTTTGGGTCCACAAATCTTGTCACAGTGAAGCTCCAGTCTAAGTGCTGGAATTGTTTCAGCTCTGTTCAACACATGTGAGTTTGCATTGCCAGAGTTTTCAGAGAGGAGACTATACATGTCAAAGGAAAGCAGAGTGTTTACTGACACTCAAAAGCATCTAGAAATATTGAAGTAATGTGGATGCAACTCAGGGTCAGGCTTGAAATAAATGACTGAAAAGAGGAATACATTGCAGCTCATTTTAGTTCTGCAGAAATTGTATCAAGTAGTTCAGTACTTTGCTCTCCTAAGGCCCAACACATTGGTTCATGGATTTTTTTTTTTTAATTATTATTTTTTTTATTTTGTGGGTTTGTTCCCCCCCCCGCCCCATTTAAAACCATGCACTGTAGACATTTCTTGGGCAATGCATTTCTGACCTCTGAAGAAGTTATCCACATCAAGATGAAGAATATCCAATGCTCAATGCTCTTTAGTTACAGGCTGGTGAAAGAGTAATCTTTTCTGATGGTACCTGTCACATCAGTGCATAAAGGGGGAATCCTGCTCCAGAAGTGGAAGGCAGTCAAATAACAACCTCCTCTAACTCCTTTTAAGTTACAAGTCCAAGATGTGATCTGGGTTAGGGACAGTCGAAGGGCAAAGACCTCTCTCAGAAAGAGTTTTAAATTATGATGAATTTGAGTTCAACACTATATTTAACAGTCTTACCAGGAACATCTGTTTGTATTCTGGTTGCAATAATCAGGAGCAGCAGGAGCAGCAAAGCACACTGCTCTGAGAGGCAGAGCCAGCACTATATCACACAGGGAAATGAAGTGCACAGGCTGAACATGTAGACTTATCTTGCTTAGTGCTGTGCTTAATACAGGTGGGTTAGTTTACATGCCAGTTTTTATTCACTGTTTAGTTTTTAATGCAGAACACAGAGACAGAGATGAAGTAATAAGAAACATGCTGCTCAGTTCATTTATCTTGGGGATACACTGTATACTATATTTCCAGACCAGGGTCAGACATTTGAAAGCGTGATGGTTAGTAGCAAATGAAATTCCACATCTATTCCCAAAGCAGCAGAATTCAAGTTGATACATCTGCCAGCAACAGGAGAGGAACAAAAGGAGAAATGAAAAATAGAGTTTATAAGACACTTTATTTTCCCACCAAATCTTACCTGTTGGCCTCTTTTGCCTTTGCCATTTTATAAGGGAAAAGACTTTGGCCCCAGTCTTATTCGATGCGGGTTTGCAGCATTTCACCTGCCCCTGATGGGCACTGGCCAGGACCCCGTCCACCGTGTGTCATGGTTAGACCACCCTGAGGCGCTGTGGCAAAGGAGTCCCGGGGATGGCAAGTTACCCCCCAGGGCGGCCCTTCCCTGGGTCCCAGAAACAGCGCAAGGGCCATCACCAAACATCGGCTTTTCAGACCACGTGGTAGGGTGGGGAAGGGGACACAAAGGAACATCTCGTGCCAATACAGTAGACATTTGCATCTGAAATTATGTCAAGCCACTCTAGTGAGGCTAAGGCCATCATTTCAGGGTTGGCCACTGGACAAGTTAACACGCTTTCCCCCTTCCCTTCCCATTCTCCGCTGCTCATTCTTGCCTGCATTTTCCCTCCACTTTCTGGCCACACCAGTGCCCCAGGGGCTGTGGAAAGTGTGGGACCAGGGAACTGATTCTGCTGAGAACTAATGCAACACCACAAGATACATGTGTTAGGGCTTGACCAGATCAATTCCCTGGTCTGACAGAGCTTGGCGGCATGAACTACTGCTGGCACAAAGCAGGCAGCAGGAGAACAGGATTACCCGTCCTGTGGTCATCGGAAAACACCGTTCAAGGAACACTGCGGCTTTTCTTTATGCCTTTTGCACTACCTCTGTATTTAATAAGCGCACACACAATTATACCGATTTAAAAATTGATATATGCATGTGATATGCAACTATTTCCTTTTTGTGCTTGTCAGTCCAATTTCTAAATAGCCTTTGGTTTGTACATGGGATATTACATTATCCAAATTACATCATTTTCTGGCAACTATGGCAGGCCTAGCCTGTGAGTCACTTTCCAAAATGAGGGGAGAGCCACACTAGGGAAGAACGTGCAATTCAAAGGTTTCTATTGTTCTGGTGGACTGTGGGGTCCACACAAGTTCAGTCACTGCTCAGTACAGAAATGCAGCTAAAAATCTCACTGTTGACTTAAATGAAAAGGAGCATCTTACAGAAGCGAACAGGCAGACACAATTGTACGGTCCCAAAAACTGGAGCTACCTGGTGACATGCTTGCATGTATTAATCTATTAATGGTTGATGCATAGCACGTATGTGAGCATACATTGAGCTGCAAGTTATTTTACCTGCATTTGCCAGCTGAGTTTCCACAGCTGTAAGTAGCAGTTTCACTAACCCTGTGCACAAGGCAGGGCCACAGGAGTACAACAAGCTTTCGCTACTCAGCCCTGTCCAACACTTCAATTAATCAATCTGAGAAATAGATGGAAAGAGACCCAAAAGACTATGGAAACAATTTCTCGTTACAGACTGTCTTGAGGAATAATGCTAATTATCACAGAAGCATTTCCAGTTCTTCACTGAATCCAGACACTTATCCACCCTGAGAAGAATGTTTCCTCTTTAGTCACTAATTGGATCTTGTTTGTAAAGCCAATCTTTGTTTCAAAGTCTGACACAGTTTGGGAACCAGGGTACTATGTGGGCAGAAGATTAAAATGCCTCTCCACAGCTGACAAAGACACTAGAAACATTGTCTATACATAAAAGGATGGGGCGCATTAACATATGATATTTTCTTTTTCGCTTTTATTTTGTAGCTTAGGTAAGATCTGATACTAACTCTTTTCAAGGTATATTGGAAGCATCTGATCTTGCACAACTGCAGAGTCTCATTTAAAGTATTTACTAACTGGAAAGGCTAACTGCACACTGAATCAGTCACTTTAAATGCTAAGCTATACAAATGACAGATTTATTAATTGCTTATGTTTGGGAAGTTTAGGAGACAGCTACTCCAAGAAAGAATGATCACTGCTCATTGAAGGCAGTAGTGCATATAGGAGGAAAACACAGGTTTGCTGTACTGATGTCTGCCTGCTTCAGACTCAAACCACCATTTTTCCCCTCCCAAATAATGGCAATACATGAAAACACCAGAAATGCTGTGACTGAGTTTGCTGCCTGTGTACATCTCCTTCACATGGCACCAAAAACTCAGACTTTTTCCAGAAGTTGCTACCTCTGGTCACTAAAGTAATAACGACTGTTTAAATTATATCCAACTTATGTACTTTGCACATGGTTCTGCTCTTCATGAGGTTAACAAACCAACAGATTTACCATTAAAAAAGCCACCTCAATGTTACAGTATTGTATAGTGAACTCTGCTTTCTTTTAAATCACCTGCTACTTCAACTTTCTGACCTCTAGTTGAGAAGAGGCCAAAGCTACACTATATTCTTTCAACTCTAGCAGAGTGCACAGCATCCTGAAGTATTTTGGGGTCCAGTCATGGACCACACTGATTTCCCCCAGACAGACAGTGCTAGATCAATATTCAGACACATGTACCAGATCTTCTCCATGGGCCAAGAAGTCATCAGGAGAAGAAGGGTACAGAAAAAAGCTGGTGCTAAGCCAGCTCTGCCCTGTCGCATCTCCACCCTACCCCTGAGTGAGTCCACACCAGTCACTGAGACATCATCCAGACAGTTTCAAACTCTCCCCTCTGCAGCAGCAGTGCCTCTGACAGCAGAAAAGCACTGGAGAGGCTTCATCTTCTGTACCTTTAGACCAATATACAAGAGAAAGCTTGCATGTGCTAAGCTATCACATCAACAACAGCACCACTCTGTAGAAGTGCAAAGCTGCCAGGTCGCAACGGGACCAGCAGCCCAGCGTCCTCCGCTGGCTACTAACACCACTTCACATTTAGTCGCTGAAAGCACAGAGGCCTTCATCATGTTTTGGTTTTTGTATCACGTTCAACTACCAAAAAAACCTTCTCAGTTCCACCTCTTGGTTTTTGCTATGCTTCTGGAAGGCTACATTAGCAGTACGTTTCTTTTAAAATAGTCACTAGGAAGGCTCCCTGAGCTAAGCTATTCTACATTTAGATGCTTTTAAAGCTCTGTTTCTGAATGTTAGGAAAAAAATTTACTCCATCAAACCATGATGGTGTGTTTTCATGCAGGGGTGGAACAGGCTACCAACGCACAGTTTGCCTTTTAACAAAAATGTAAAGGATTTCTGAACATTAATCATTTTAATGCCAGGAAACCCTACTGGTTCCTGTGTTTTATATCAAATTACTCAAAGCAAAATGCTGCAAGACAGACAAATTCGGGGTTTGTTTTTCTATCTGCTTTTCTCAAATGGAACACCACTGCCTGTGGCTACACCCCAATACACTAAAATCGCATGGTAAGCTAAAAGCAAAGTTACATAGACCTTATAATTTCTCAAAAAGGTGGAAAAATGGGTCTTCTCTACACCTGTGAAGGTGGTAGGAGATGAGAGGAGAGCATTGCTCTCAAAGGAGAGGAGGAAAGGCTTAGTCTAATTCCTCTGCTCCCTGAATCTGGGTGCAATCACTCCTGCTCTTACTAGGTAGACCAGGTCTTTGATTAAAGAGCAACTGCCCTACAGGTTGCTTGCTAGCTGAAGAAGGAGCAGTAACCAATGCCCACCTGGGTGAGTCAAGTCTAATCAGTCAAATCTATCATACCTATGTGCAAGTTAAAACCACAAGACGAAGTCTTTGTATTTCTGGTGAAAAACTGGTGATCTAGAAAAGCTGGACAAAACCCAAAATGGTACTGCTGACAACTAGAATAAAATGTTGCACAGTTTTGTATGTACTGTTTATCCTTACGCTCAAAAGCCAGTACTCAAGTCAAACGACTAGACTAGCCAGATCTGTCGCCTGCTTTGTTAAATTCTCTCCAAATACTTACAAAAGCACTTTTTGTCTGACTGCATCTAATATTGTTACTTTTAGGACCAGGTTCTCATCTATTTATGCGAGCAAGTATCTTAATTTCACATTGTTCTTAGGTCACTCTCAGAGAAGGATTTGTCATCATGATTAAGTGTATCAGGCTCTAGGTATCGAAAGGTGAAAGTTAATTGCACACTTCACAAAGCAAGTCCAATGCACTGCAGTTTCCTCTTGCCATCAGGACAAGGCAGGTACACTGTCAGGAGACTCAAAGCAAATAGTTTAAGACGATTCCAGTCCTGTGTCTAAAAGGTTGCCTTCTGAATGGGATATGTTTGTGTTAATTTCAAACTTCATTATGGAAACAGTCTGAATATCAGAGGCATGCCAGAGAATATACATTGGAGTAACAGTTACACAGGCTGGACAACAGATCCCATAGCTCTATACTTTGCTCCCCAGCATGTTCAACACGAAGATATGCAAATATGTTTACTAATTAGTCTCAAAACCCTTTGAGTCTCAATTTCTCAGAACTTAACAGAGCAGGTTTTTTTAAAACGTGTCATTTGTCTGAACTACTTACTTCAGAGGATCAGCTCATGAGACCTATGGACAACTTGTGGATGCAGGCATAACCAGAGCCTGAAGAAATGCAGCAGGTTTGTAGCCAGCTTCAGTTCTGAGTACCATTAGCCCTAAATTTAAGGTACAACAATTCAGGCTTCTTCGCACACACACAGTATTGGACACTGTTCAAACAGCTGTTAGAGAGTGCGGTCATTTATTCCAGCAGTTGCACTCCGAGAACACACAGGTGCGTGCAGATGGTGCACAAGAAAAGCAGCATTCCCAAGGACTGAAGGCTCAAAGTTATTCGATTGCTTCCAAAGACATTGAAACACAGCACTTACAGAGCCACTTCAGGCTGAAATTCAATCAATACTTTTTTTAGTAAATACGTCTAGACATTTTTCTGTGCATTTACATGGAACATACAAATGACTAAGAGGGACTAGTCTAATTATCCTTATGAGAGTTGAGTTGCTCTCCTCAGCTGCTGCTCAATTTTTTTGGCTAGTGCAACAAATGAGAACTCCTCAGCTCCATGGAAAATAAGGGCTGTCACCAAATCATAGGTCATTACCCCAACATCTTAAAGGAGATTTACATGCTTGCTCTTTGTTGAAGAGGTCAGCATGTTTCATTAGGAGATATATTCACAGGTCAGCTGTTTTAGCCGATTTGAATACTTGTTCTATGTATGCTTGCTATTAGCATCTCCTCTACAAAACTAGGCATTGGCATGAGTCTGAGGACAATGGTACTGATAATCTTCTGGAAATGCTTTACTCTGCCCTCAAGGCACAACTGGCCAGAGCCAGCTAAGCTGCTGTGCAGCTCAAGGTAAGTTAACATTCTTGCCTGAATTCTTAGCCTGGCATTTATGAGCCATATCTGGATTATTAGCAAAAAAGTGATGCCACATACACAGCATCTGAAGTTGACTATCTGGACACAGCAAGTTAGATGCTACAGCTGTGTAACCCATCCATCTTTAGCAGTGAGAACAAGTACAGAAAGGCTGTGTGTCCCTGTTGCTACCCCTTCAAGTGACAAGCACACTGATCTGCAAAGCTTGCTTTCCAATAAAACAGCTCAACACTATCACTGATCACACCAGATATATTGCTTTTTTTATGCTTAACCTGTATTTAAACCTTTTTTTCTTGTAACTAAGTGGTATTTAATTGCAGCTTGGATGGGAATAATTTTAAGACAACAAGAATTATTTTCTTAAGAACACAAAAATGATGCTTTGTAATTATTTAAGATTGAAAAGGAGAATATAGGCGGTTTTTTCCTTCCTTTCAAAGCCCTGAAACAACCTCTTCATGATAAGTTTTCATCGGCCCAATAGTGCTTACATAGAGGGCTTCTCTCATACATGCATTTCATCAGAGGAAATGGATCTTGGACAGAAAGGAGCTTGGCAACTGTCTCTAACCAACTGTGGTTACTCAACCAAACTAAAGCAACTAAGCCTAACCCATTCTGATCCAGAACAGGCTACTACAATTGCTGAGATACCTCCAGATCTCCACAAGTACCCTGATGGAAGCAGCAATAACCTTGAACAAGTGATTAGTACCTAGGGAGAAACCTTGGCATCCAGCAGAAAGCTATTTTCATAAAGTTTCTTTACTGCTTTCCCACATATTATAACCAGCCTTTGACTCACTGCTGTCATTTTTTGTGCTGTACTAGAGAGTTCCCCAGTAAAAGGGAAGTCAAACATCTCTTTTCATCATTTGTGATAGCACTTATAAGTAAGAATAGTTAGGCCGCAAATACTGGGATTTATTTAGACAATTGCTACTTAATTGTGACAATGTCTTATCAGCAAGTCAATGATAGGTATGTGGACTTAAGCATACATGCACTCATGGGGAGAACCAGATGGGACCACAACCTAGAAATAGTGAATGTTAATTTGATTATTAGATGAAATGAAAGCCACAGCCAGCACTATTTTTCTCCACTGCCCAGCACACTGACTGTGTTGCACTGCTCACCATTCCTACATCAAATGCTAAACTACCAAGTGAATTGTAATAGCTTCCAAATTCAAGGATAAAAGGCAATCATTGTTTTAATGCCTGGAACATGTGGGATGAAGATTAACAATGGCTAACATCTGGGTACCATCAAATCACCCTTTGAGGATCAGAAGAGAGCATTAGCTGAACCAGAAGTATCTGGTGTTTCTACCTTCAAGTACAGCAATTGGAAAAATCAGTCATCAATAAAACTTCCCTTCTGCTCTCCACAGTAGGGCCAAAAGGTGTTGCACGGATTAATAATCCACAGGACAGATATAAAGGAGCATTGGAGCAACAAAGAGCAAAGAGCAGATGTAATTTGACTCTGGATTTCCATTTCAGGATGACTTCCTAGCTAAAAATAAATTCCAGGTAACAAGCAACAGATCTCTTACCCCTCCTTGACAAGGCTACCCACAGCAGGATTGGGGGAAACAGGACCTGCACAAACAGAAGTGAACCTAGTGTGCATCTCTATTGTGAGGAGGCCTACTTATGGCTTACACCTTCACTTCAGCAAGGGTTTTCCTTGTCAGAATATACTGCTACCACCACAGCAATAGTATCTGCCCCGCACAAAATAACGAACAGCTGTACTGAGGCCAAATCCATTCTCTTTTCCAGGGATAAACAACATCAGCCAGCAAGGAGCATAGCGCAGGAGCCGCCGCCGTGCCATGGCAGCTGCTTTCTTCCCCAGGACACAGCAGTTGGAGCTGGGAGGAGAAAACCTCTCCCAGGTTGTATCACAACTGCTGAGGTTTGACTCTGAAAGAAGAGGAAAGCTATTCAGGCCAGGGAGGCTTAGGCTGTAGCAAGTGTGATTTGCATGAAAACCACCTCATACAAACAGACTACACCAAGGCATAGACACATGCTTGTTAATAAATAAATCAAACGTCTAGGTGATTTAATTTGACAAATTTTGCACCTATTAAGCCCCAGTCTGAACATCAAGTGAGAATCAACAGATGCAGATTTGTTTTCCATGTCATTATGCTTGTTCTCATGTAAAAAACAGCATTCTCGAGCTGATAGCATGCAGTTATGGGGTAGGATGGCTTAAAAGGACAAATATTGCACAATGATTCCTTTCAAGCACAGCATATTGGCAAACCTCCATCCCTTGCAAACAAGAAGTTTGACCTGGGGAAATGAGCTTTCCTAGAATTTAAGATCTCATTAAAATATATAGTTACTGGTTCTCATTAGAGAGAAAAGCTTAAGACATGAAGGCAATGCAACTTAAAAGTATCACCAACTTTCTGAGCATGCAAACAGACTGCTACAGTGCTTTAGTCATCATTTACTGTCTTTACAAAAACAGAGAGATTATATTGATTCTGTACAATTTCACTCCTGATGTTCAGGATAAAGAAAGGCCCATACCTGTTTGAGGCAAAGCAGGGACCACCAGTAAAGGGTGGAGGCTAACTGCCAGTTATATAGAGGTCTCTTAACCACCCCAAATGCAAAGGCTGAGGAAGACACAACAGCGAGAAGAACTGGGTTTGTCTGTAAAAGAATAGTAGGAGGGGCGCTAGAAGAAAACCTCTTCTTTTTTAAACCAAAGATGAGGAAGCAAAACAGGAGTTCAGGAGGTTTAGGTTTGGGGTTTGGTTTTTTGTTGGGGTTTTTTTTTTGACATGAGGAAAAAAAAAAAGAAATACACTAGCTAGATTTCATCTAGGGTTAGGAACAAGACCTGTTGAAAAACACAAGATCTCACCCCCACAGCCACCTTCCCTCCCACAGATGAGGCATGCTTCTTAAAAGGATGCTTCCCTGAGCACACTTTAATTTTCATGTTTGCCGCTGGCTAGCAAGCAGCTTTTAAAATATTGCTCAGACTACCCAAATAGTCAAGGATTTTTAGCTTGCCTCAGATCAGGCATGCCACTTTGAGGCAGATGGGAAAGACAGCAGCTGGAGAAAGCCTTTGAAGTAGGGATACAGCAGGCAATGCTGTGCTTGCAGGGGAGTAAAACTCTACATCAGTTAGTAGATGGCAAGTAAGAAACAGATCTTGGGTTTTAGAATTTCTTAAAAAAATGAAAACATAGAAAAATAGAAACAGCATAAAGAAATGCTTAATATTCTTGCACAGATTATATTTCTGCTTCTCAGTGTTAAGAATAACTGCTATAATCAGAAAGAAGACACACTTTCTATGTTTTACTCAGGAAATATTGCTTGAGTTTGCACAAGATACATCTGCAGTAAGCCAAATGCTTACAGTTTTCCTCCCGTGTAAAGTCAAAATAAGAGAAGATAAAAACCACAGTATAAGAATTGGAACATAAGTTTCACATTCACTTCTCAGAGATGACAAATAGCAAGTCAGGAGCAGATTCAAAGTTAAGCAGGAGGCAGTGAGTGATCCTGAACAGCTGACCCAGTAAATACATCACACGAGTCTTTGTCTGGCTGAGTGTTCTTTTTAGACAATTCACAGGTCACAGATTTTAACAGGACAGTGCAAAATACTGGCCAAGCAGACTCCATTCATCCCAAGAATGATCCTTATTCCAAGTTTTGATGACTCCTTAGGTTTTGACTTCTCTCCTTATTCCCAAACTACCTCATTGGTCTGATGGCTTTTCAGCTGTGCTTTTATAAGCAGCACAAGTCTCTGTCTTTCAAGTGCTATTTTGGTAAATGTTTTGTTTTGTTCACTTTAAGTGTCTTGGCTATTCAATCTTTGACTATGAGTATAATGCACATCTTCAAAACAAAAAACACTGCCAGAAAACACATTTTCATTAAGCATATTAACACTGTGTTTTTAACCATCAAAATTACTAAAGCAAATTACCATTTGATTGTCAATTCCCTTAGTTACAGAGACTGTTTAATCTGACATGTTTAGAAGTTGTTTAATCTAGGGGTCAGTGACTATCAGGTCTTATGCACCTCAAGAGATGCAAGCTAGAGACCCACTGCCAAGGATGGGGTGACCTTGATCCCCTCTCTGTAGCTATGTCCCCTAACAAGTACATAGCTAGCATAGATATGTTGATACTTAAAGCATATCTAAGCTACTTTAGAAAAAAACCAAGGAACACAGCGTGCTTTAGCAGTTCATCATTAGATGCAAATCATTGTTTACAGTGCGAGTAGACAAAGTTTCCAGCTCAACATTTGGATGGAGCAGGGCAAAGGCCTTCTTATTTCTGCAGAAGTGAACACTGATTAGCACTTGTTCTGAGGGAGGAGCAATGTTGGAACTGTACCAATTCAGAATCTCCAAAGTTGGAAAGAATTTTTTTAAAAAATAATCAATACTAATATCACTAGTCATAGCATTACATAAAATATCCCCACCCCGGCTGCTAACCTAAGAAAGTATTCCAGTAAGACTATGTGCTGGCAGCCACCAGAAGCCCACCATGGGGCAAGGCTGCTTCCCCTGACGGCCCTCCAGGCTGCCGTCTCCCTGCACAACATGTTATCCCCCGAGTCCTTATCCATCCCTTTCCTGGCAGCTCCAACCAGACCAGGTGGAGAAAGATGACAAGTCTCATCACACTAAACACCCACTCCTCAACAGCACAGCCTTGCACTCCTGTCTACCCCCCTCCCACCTGCCTTTTTAACACGGAGAAGGAATAATCTATTTTCATCCTCTGAGGCAGCTTCTCACTGCATCCAAAAAGCCATCCTCAGGCTCTCAGCCCCTCCTTCACTGCTTTTCCAGCTTCTTGGACTGTTTGACTATGATCCTGTTGGGACAGGCTCTTGAGAGAGGCTTGTGGAGTTTGCTGGAGCTGTTCCTCTGCTCCCTGCGTGGGCCAACCCTACCCCCACACACTATCAGGCCACATATTTGCCTCTGCTCTTCATCTGTTTCCTCTCCTTCAAGCTCACACTTCAGTTTGTCTGACATCATCCTGGTCTAATTTCTGCCATAAAGACCATTCACGATTTCGCCAGCTGATTTTCCCAGGACATACTCTGAGGCTAAAGCAGATGAACAGCAAGACAAACTTTTTTCAAACTCAGGAACTGCAACACCTGATTCTATCCCTAACAAAACTTAGGGGACAGAAGTGCCTCATCAAGCCTCACACCCAGAACAGAGCACTTCATCTTTCTCTTCCCTCCTTCACTGTTGATGAAACCGTTTGTTTGCAACATCATAGAAGGGAACATTTGAACATCTTTCACCTGTTTCTTTTACCAATGCACATCCAGTCTAACCATTGCTATTTCCTTCTCCAAATCTTATGCTTTAACACACACAATGACAGCAGTAAACCATCTGCACTGCACCATGTTCAAGTTTTCATTCTCCACCTGCCTAGCAGAAAGCTATGTGCATTACCGCAGCGCCATACTTACTGTGCCGATGTCTTTTATAGATACTGAGACAGGATATTTGCTGTATCCATCCAATCTATTCAATTAGGTCACTCAAAGTTCAGTGTTGCACATACCACTACCAGACCGGGTATCTGGAATACAGTATTTTCTCGAGCACTCAGAAAAAAGCATGACAAAGACAAACCTCCATGTGACTAGCTATAAAAAAGCAAATTTAAGCAATGCAATAACTATGTTAAAGTCTGAACCTTTAGCCCTCCTGATCTGTAGATTTCCATCTTCAGTTGTAATACCATATTAGTGAAGCACTTTTCTAATGTGAGACTAATGGGAGTGGAAGGAAAGAAGTGGCAGAAAAAAGATTGTGAAATACTTTGGCAGCTAGCATCAAGTCTGTACCCTTAAAAGCATTTTAGTCCCTCCAATACACATGATCAGAGGTAAAGATTTGCCAGCTGTAATTCTTCCACACCAGAAGAATAGAGCTGCTGCTGACTTCAACGGGGCAGGCACAGAAATGAATGTGTAAAGAGCCTAAGAGATAGCATTTTTGAAGTTTTAGGAAAAAAGCCATTAACAACAGGCTCCTTAGTGACTTGGATGCATGTTTCTTTACCATTCACATCATGGAAAACTGTCAAGCCTGCTGAATACGTGAAGAAGTCAAACAGAACAAAGCTATCGGTCCCCTCTCACATAACCCGGCGCTTTCCCAGGGCATCAGGAAGAACAGGTTGGGTTCACTACAAAGCACCTGCTGAGTGTTTCTCACACGGTTTCGCTCAGGAAAGTGGCAGGAGTCCATCTTCGGCTCCTGCGCAGGTATGCCAAGTTTATAATTCAAAACACTTCTTCCAGTCTCCAACCTTGAATATCCACCATGGGACTCAAGCTATTTCACCTATTATTCGCAGCTGCTAAAAAAACACTTCTTCATACCAAGTCATAAGTCTTTAATCTGACTTGACAGGTTTACATCAATTAATAAGTTGTAGTTTGAAGTCTTACCTCTAAGAATAGCCAGTGCAGTTCACTTGTAACACCATAAGCCAGCATAGCTAACAGAAGTGAATTACAACAAAGGCTCATTTTTATCACCAGCTCAAGCACTTTTGACCTTTAAAACATGACCTCTATTCAAGTCAGGATTGCACTTTAAACTTAAGTCACTTTCTAGTCTTTCCATACTATGTCAGGGTACTTCATGATTTCTGAATGTGTGCCTTGAGAGAAACTTTCCAATAGATGATGCAGCAGGAGAAAAAATGCCTGAGGTTATTCAGTTTTTGGCTCCTTGATCAGACTCCTTGGAGTAATACGGTCATCATGAAAACATTCTGCAACACTGACTCAATAGTATTTCAACGTTTAAATGTCAGACGTGGATGAAAGCGGTATTGTGCAAAAGCTCTAACAACTGTTATTTTAGAAAGTGCTTTATCAGACATTACCAAAGCTGTACTTCTAAACAAAGCAGTTTTCTTGTTTTACTTGCATGCTCTAATGCTCCCCAGACAGAATTTTTACTAGTAGGCAGCCATGTGAAAGGATTCACTGCTTCAAGGTGATAGCCATTTTACACTAGACACACGCTTATGCTGAATAGTGGCACTCAGAAAGCTGAATGCCTCATGTTAAATATTTGGATGCCTAGTTCAGCTAACAAATTTGCACATCCTTTTCCCAAATCCTTGCTCAGCCAGTCTTGAGAAGAGCAGATGTTCCTCTTCTGTAGCAGAAGGAGGAAAACCCCAGCTGCAGCTTCTTCTGCTATATCTGTTTCCACTGCTCTGCTATAGATGCTTAAGAAAACCTATGTCACCCCTGCAAGGTGCTCACTCTGTCGTACTGCCACATGTCCCAGCTCAGTTCTCTGGCCTGAAACAAATGGCTAAAAAAAGAAAAAGAGAAAGTGACCAGCAGAGAAAGGTCAGGAACTTTGTTCACCCACCTCTTAAAATGAAACTGAGAAGTGGGGGACCTAAAGCCAAAAGGAAGTCATTCCTTCAGTGCCTTCTTAGCACAGACATCAGCCAAGAGCTCAAAATTTTTTTCTTCAAAGAACTGGACTGGTTTTCATGCCTGCCAAAAGCACAAGAAGCTGTCATAGCATTTAGTTTACAAAAATTAAATGTTTGTTTCATGTTATTCAGTCACACTCTTGGTTAAAAAAAAAAAAGGAGCTATTTTGGTGTACTGTTCTTAAAGGCTTCTGGAAAACCAGAAAACCATTTTCATACTGCTTTTATTTTCACCAATTGCAGGGCAACCAGAAGAAGAAAAAATAAAAAAGTGGTGCCAAAAGGAATTTACTGTTCCTTGAAAACTCCCAAGTGGTCCTCACACTTTCTCTCAGCCCTACTCCCTGCCATTCCTGGAAGCAAGAGAAAGTTAAAGACTCAGGTAAAATCAAAACATTCTACAAATTTCTTGTCATGGTTTTTTTGTTGCTGATGAATCAAAGCCTTTGATATGCTTCAGGCAGAGACAATTTTTAGTAACAGTCACCTGCATATTCACATCCTGGGTTACCTGAAAGGCCACACAGCACACTCAGCATTAATTATTAATCTACTCATGTTATTAAAGTACCAGCCAAGCAGGATCTTCACAGAAGATACGATTCCTCCAGTGACACCTGGTTCACAGACAGCACAGAAACAGAATAACTGGAGAACCCTGTGAACTCTGCCCAGAGAAAGTCGCTTCTTTTACAACACATAGATCTTGACATTGGTTAAAATCAGAAGTACTGCATGCATGTTTTCATCTTTGAACTTGCTGGAAATGAAAGGATTAATGAAAATTCTGCACTGCAATGTAGGTGTCAAAGTTCTTAGGAAGCCTGTGAAGCAACAGCAGAGTTCAACTGTATATTTTTAAATCTAATGACAAGCCACAAGAAAGGAAAAGCCCTTGGAGATGGACAGATCCAATTCTTTCTGCACTAAAGCAGAATCCAAACAAAAACAGCATCAAATACAATCTTTTGCCAACATGCAGATTTTGGCCTCACTTTCAGAAAGCCGAGTAAACACAGATAACAGCTTTGCTGACCCCAGTGAATGCTCAGTACATCAAGAGCCCTTTCCAGGTTTCAGAGAAGGTCTCAATTCAGCAGCTGCAGCCTGTGGCCTCTTCCTTGGTATCTCAGGTTATTAAAGGTCTATCTTGTTAAATCCTTCACTTACCCCTGCTTTCCTAGTCTTTTTTTGCACTGCAATGGACAAGATCAATCTTTTGTTAGACATCTTTACAAAGGTCTGAAAATGCTGTTTAACATGTTTTTCTAAGAAGCAAAATAATTACTGTTGACATTCAAAATACTGTTGCACTCTCAGCCAGTAACCATCACAGCAAGTGGGTTAGTCCCTACCAGCTTCAGGCACTGAAAACTCCAGCAGACCCCAACTTCCTTAATTATAGTCTTCTCTGATGATAAACAGCTTTTAAAAGGAATACAAGATGCTAGAAAAATATCAAGAAGTCTCCCTGTACTCCCAGTTTCTCCTTAACATAGTAAGAGTGCATAGGTTCATGAGTAAATAGCACCTTCTGGATCAAATTCTTATTTTAAAGTATGCTTTCTCCTATTACTTCTCACTAAAGAGAACAATATGTGCTACTAACCATCATGTGATACCACTTTGACCTTGAGGAAGTAGAGAAAATGTTGAAATTGGAATCACAACAGAAGTATATTTATTTAGCAGCAGCAGATCAAGGTCTCTCTCTGTGGGGACAGAAAGCAGGAGGAATATTAAAAAAGTATCCACCAGCTTTATAAACTAAACACAGAAATATGCCAATATCATTCAATACTTGACTCTTGCATTTACCAAGACTAACTCAAGTATATGCTCTCCCCCAAAAAGATAGTAGCCATCCCAGTATAAAGTTAATCACAAAATTAGATCAGTGCTCTTGGGGAGGAAAACTAGGGGAAGAGGACACAAACAGTAGATGTGAAAATACTGTAAAAGCATGCTATTAAAAATCCAAAAATCTGCACACACACAGCTCTTTCAGTGCAATCAATACACTATAAAACCCCCACATTTTTCCCTCTCTCCCAACAGCTCGTGTTCAACATAAAGAACTGAAGAGTTTTGATTTCTGTTTTTGAAAGCAGCGGAAGAAAGTGTGATTCAAGAGTTACTGGGTGTATCAAGTTGACTCTTCCCTGTTCCGTAGATGTTCATCAGAAAAACGGGAAGTCCTAAAAAACTGACTTCAGTCGTGAATCCCATTGAACTCTGTTCCAGCAAAGAAAGTGCAGCTGAGACCATAGGCTGGCACTCCCTCAAACATGCTGCAAAGCAAATCCCCCATGACCAAGTCTGTACATCATGTAAACGCAGGCACGCACGAGTAAAACGCCCTGAGCTTTCCTTGGGCCATGACAAAGGAGGTGATGCAATCTGCAGCTTGGAAGCTGTCAGGAAAGGAAGATGTTCCAGCTTTTAATGTTGACTGATGGTGCATTATTTCATTGCTTTGTTTCTTTAACAGAGAAAAAGAGGTTTGGCACAATGCGTAGATAGATGTTTGATGTAAATCATGCTATTTAACCATCTTAGAGGAGCCTATTTGACAGCCAGGCTTTAAAGGCACTCCCACCACAGAGCATGACTTACGGTGCATTTGATGCTCTGACACTTTCCATAAGACCGGTGACAGGGTGCCCTGTGAGCAAGTGTGGCTGGCACACAGCGGCATCCTCCATGCACCCACCCAGCCTCACAGTCCAGGAGCAGCAGCCAAGGTCTGTACCCTGCATTCAGTGGCCCTACACAAATTCCTCCCACTTTTAAGCCTCCAGTCTGGGGTACTTTCTGCACAACTCCAGTGCACTGTTCCCCTTTCCTTGCTCCCACTGCTTCTCCCTATTCCCCCCACTAGGAAACAAACACACCGGTGCCCTGAGCGTAACTGTGCTGTAAACAGGGCAATGCCTGTGCGGTGAGGGGTGCTTGGCTGCAGGGAACCACTGCAGCTTTTATTGTCTTCATGTGCAAATTCTGCCTTTAGCCCTACAACAGGTAGGCTGTTAGGGAGCAGAACAATAGAGATCATGAAAAGTATTGGTTTTGAGGCAATTTCATTCGTTACAAGAGTTCTTCTTAAACTCTTACTTACTGCACCAAATTTTATAATACTCCCATCCGCTTTGATGGTAACCAAGTTCTAGAAATAGTTATCGCGCTATAAATAGCGGAAGAGCTCGAGTTGTCAGACTAGCTTTATCAGTTTCCTTGCAGGGCAAATGCACCACCAATAACCCAAAAGCTTTAACAACCCAGGTGGGAGCAATATGAGCCAGGATCAGAATCCAGGCTGTCATCTCTGCTGCCACGCAAAACAATACAAGTAGGGTACTCCTACACTGAAGGCATTTATAGCACATCTTTACAGTTGCAAATCTATGAGTTCCATCCCAGGGCAGGCTAGCTGTTCTTCTGCTGGGTAGCTGGAAAATTATGCATGCAGTTAACCATCATCCTGCCAGAATAAATCTGTACTCAATGCCACAACAACAACTCACTTGTCAACACTTCTTAACTCAACTTTAATCAAAACAAAAACCTGCAAGATTGTCTTCCCTTCAAGCTGGTAGGTCTGTTACACTTGCAACTAGTGGAGGTCTCTGCTTCCAAGTCAGGACCTGCCTGGCATTTATAGTCACTGGAAGACATGTGAAATCCTTCCTAGCAGTTCAAGCTTCAGAGCAGCTCCATTCATTTATTTGAGAGGACTCATTTGAGAGGATTCATTCACAGCCCTTCCCCCAGACTCAAATTTGTCAGGCTCAAAACCCATTCACAGCTCTCAGTCTCTACTTCTGAAACCAATTTCAGGCCTTAGTTGTCAAGAATGATGTTAACATGCACTAGAAACAGTGGAATACATTAAGTGTTCAAGGCCATGTCCTGCTGCCACTGCAGAAACAGGCGACCACCATCTTACTTCTTTATCTTGCAGCTAACACAAGGCTAATTCTGAATGCATACACTGGGGGCAATTACAGCAAGGATGTTTTGGGCCGCCATTTCTCTTTTAACAAACAGAAACAGGTAACTCCATGGATTATTTTCTCATCTACACATGCACTGGTCTTTAAGAGGTCCTCTGACCACCTCATGCGATTTGGAACTGCAAAAAAAAAAAAAAGCCTTGCCCAGGAATATTTTTTGTTTGGGTTTTAAAGAAAACATTCCTCCACACATGCGATTGAATAACTTTAAGTTGTACTAATTCAAGAATGCATGCCAGTTCCTGAACTTGGTTGAAAAACAGATACATCACTTAAATTTTCTGAAGAGTGGCTTGGCTTAAAGTACCTTTCCCCCTGTGTCCCAGTGTTAAATCTGGGATTAAAGTGATTAACCTGAAATCTCTCCTCCTGTGGAGTAGTGTGGGCAGCTGGAAGACAAGCCAACAACGAAGCACCGAGAGCCATCTTCACAGCCCTCCCTATCTTGAGTGAGGTGGAGAGAACTTGAGAGTTTTATATGGCCCCACACAGAAGCCTGCACACGCCTATCTCTACATCTATCAACAAAAATAGCAAAAGCAATTATGGAAGGCTGCCACACTGTCAGCTTCAAATGACAGCGGCTCCACATCAAGAAGAGAAGGTGTCAAATACCTGAGCTCCTGCAACATGCATACGTGCTCTTAGCAACCTTAGGACACTGCTATACCCTACCTCTTAATAGATCCTTGAATTTAAATGCAGGTGAGTAGAAAGCCATCTTTCTTAGAGCATGTGAAACACTGAGACCATCAGCCATCAAAAGCACCAGACAGTACACACAGCGAGCCACACAACCCTGCTACTTAACCAACTTCATTATAAGTCTGACCATGTGTTGCTTTAAAAAACGTTTTCCCAAGTGAAAACTGTCAGCAACCTAGTCCCTCACAGAGGACTGCCACTCATCTCGTAGTAGGGAACACTGTGGGGTTTGCAATAGCTGTATCTACTAACAGAGGATTCGTGTGGTCTGTAGTGAGCAACATCAAAAGCCAATGCACTTTCTAGCATTACTTCATACCTAAGATAGTAGGTACAAACTGTCACAGTGCTCCTTCTCCAGTCAGTGAATTGTTGAGATCTTTGCACCAAAAGTGATTTTTAAGGTAACCCAGAACTATATCCCTCAGCAGCTGCCTTATCCCATAAAGTGTTTGCCTGCAGCAGCCGAAAGGCAAAAGCCAGGTGTGAGGTCGCACCTACACAATCAGTGTGCACTGACCCCACCACTCCCTAGGTTGTTTTTCCAATCCAGAACTGGAAGTATAGTGGCACATTGCTTCTTTTGCAAATCTCAACCATTACTGGACCAATTTTAGGATCTCCAGTCCCAAAGCTGTAGTTAAGCAAGTCATAGGGACCTGGATTTCTAGCATCCACAAAGCTATAGCAAAACCCTCCTGCTCTAGAAGCATGTCTCCTGTGAACACTCCATTTCTTGTTTCCAGTACAGTGAGATCCCACCAGCACATACCTGTGGGCTCCTCACCAGCAGCAGTGGTCTACACAAAGTAGTGCTATAAAGGTCACCAAGTAAAGCTGCTGCTTCACCTCTTCTGGTATATGAAGAGCCATTCACATCTCCCCTCAGCAGTTCCTGCAAGAGCCTGATTAAACGCTTCCTCCAAAGATCAACAGCTCTCCAGGACATGGCAGCTGGGAAAGGAGGATCTCAGCATGTGAAAAGTACACTCCTCCAAGGGAGCTGTGCAAAAGCAGATTCCATCAGCCCAGGTAATTTCCTCCTCTGGTCCAAAGCAGACAGACACAAAACCATGTAATAAAGCTTTTTGAATGCTACACTAGGGTTACAGCATGATGGGATACATGCCAGGCAGAGTGCACCACTTGCTGGTGGGCTATACCAGCAATGCAGCATGCAACCGTCACAGCCCACAGTCCAGCATGGGGGGCATGGGCATACAGCATGTGTGCCCTGGCACACATGCTGTGATTTATTCCATCATTAACATACAGGGAAGCAAAGGCCTTAGCTGCTCTCAGATGAATAGCAACTACACCTTGACTTACTAAGCAGAGTCCAAACAGTGCAGAAGGACCTACCCAAAGGTTAAGAGCAACAGTTAAGCCCTTCAACACTAAGCAAAGGATAAAACAGTGTCCTTCCATCCCACAGTTACTGCTCCAAGTTCTTCCCAACAGCAACTCCATGTGAACAGCCCAGGCAAAGTGCAAACCTCAAGTCCATCTGCTACCTCTAATACCCACAGCTGTGTTCCTCCCTGCACAACTCAGCCTCAAGCTTCCCTTTACCATCCTTCCAGATGTGGAAGTCCTGGTCAATGATGTGCAAGAATTCCTGACAGCCTCCTTCCCTACTCCTTGGTGTGCTTCATACAGTACTGTAATGACTCAGCTACTACCGATACCTTAGTGAGGCCACCTCAGGTTACACTTAATATTAACCAGGAGCTATTTGGGGTGTAAAATGAAGCCATCAGTTTGATCTGACAAGCAGCTCGTCGTATAGGTGGAGTATAAGCCAAACAGACTTTTGAGTTGCACCACAAATAATCCAAGTTGCAAAGGAGAAAGTGAAGGAGAAATGAAAATGCCGTGTGCTCCCTTGGTGAAGCTGAACCTACAAACTACACCAGTACAAGGGCATCAGAGCATGAACTAGCTTCAAAATTTATTGCTCTATTACAAAAAACTCACAAGTCCTTTTACAAGAGGGTGGTGCCTAAAACAAAGGTGGAAAACTTTGGGAAAGAGAACTGCTCTGAAGTGACTGTACTGGTAGCTTCAGTGCATGCTATGGGATAAGTGCCATATGGTTTAGTCTCCAAAAAACAAAGGTCACATCCATCATTACTCAGCAGCATTATCCGACAACTATACACACCGAGCAATGACCCATAACATGTGCACGAATTACCTCAACATCCCAGTGAGCAGGTCAATGCATCCTGTACAGAAACGGGAGTTCTCTCATGGTAGCACAAAGGTTTCAGATCTTACTATTAAGACTTTTCATATGCAAATATCACTATCCAAGCAATTATTGGATTGATTGATATCACTGACACTTGCATACGAAAACTCTGGCATATCTGCACAATTGTATAACTATCTGGAACAAAAACCTGTTCAACTCAATAGCTGGCAGTCTGTCTGCTAGGTAAGTACCCTTGAGGATCAAAACATGAAACAACGAGTATAATTCCTGATCAATACCTCTGTGCGAACCAAGCTACTTCAGGGATTGGTGTATCCCGGCTAAGTAGGATTCTTCCAAGAATTTTATCTCTTGAAGCATCTTAATTTCAAACATTTGGCCTTTACAGAGCTGCTGCCAGCCACGTTCACTGGTGCTTTATTAGGCTTAAGGCAGACAGAGGGGGGAGATGAGCCAAAGTTCATGGTCTACAACGTGTCAGTAGATTCCACTCCCAGAAGAACGATTTTCTTGACAAACTCATACAAAATAGGTTACCAAGAAGTATCTTAACAGTTTCTGCTTGTAGCCAGCTAGCTGTACAGCTGTATTACAATTTTATGCATTTACCTTTAACCACAATGCTTTAAAGATTTCCTGTAGTGTGAAAAAAATGAACTTAAAGTAGACCATTTGAGTAGCATTAATTCACTCATGAGCTGCCAGGGCTGCACGGTTACCACAACTTTGCTCATGGAGAAACAGCAGCACGCAGCCTTGCAGAATTCATTTGTACCAAGTCTTCGTAGGACCTCGGTACCCCCCCAGGAACAGAGTGGTCTCCAGAGTAACCCTCCATGGTCCCGCAGTCCTGACAACTGGAGTAACTTGAGTTTTCTATGGTGCTACGGTCCTGCAAAACTACTAGCTTTAACTGAAGCCAATTAAGCACTTCAGGGCTTGACCTTTTAAGTATATTAAACTGCAGGTACATTTTTACAGGGCAGCTTCCAACTGTGATCTCATCAGTGACCCATACTGCAACTAGCCATTGCAAACCGATTTAATAAAACCCAATACAATGAATGAGGCAGGCTTTGGAACCTAAAATGGATTATTTGATTTTCTGTTGTAAAGAAATTGGAAAAGAATAAGGATTTACATTTTCAAAGTAAAAATGGCTTCTCAAAAGAAACTGTCTGCATTGTCCAAACATGGAAGCTAAAGCTTCAGTGTTTTACACAAGTTCCTGTCCTATTGAACGGCTGAGTAAGAAAAGTAAAAAGAAATAAGACAAATGCTGGCAGTTCTGGTTATGAAATTGCAGCATACATATTGTGAAACAAAGTGTATTCCATTTCATGCAGAGAGAGACAAGGTTAGTAAAATGAGGCCTCCCATGGTTCTAATTCAAGCTCAGCCTAAGAAGGTATAATTTCCAAGAAGCAAAGAGAAATAGTACCTGCTTAATTATGGATGATTATAATGCTAGCCAGCCACAACAGATTTACTGTAAACTTGATTTGCATTTGCCAAAGCTGCAATCACAGTTTAAACCCCCTCAAATCTGTGTTATGATTTACAGTGACCTAATTGCACATCTGCAAAGAGACAAGCAACAGCAAAAGCCAAACTCAAGGCAGAATCTGATGTTCTGGGTATTACAAAGATAATCTTTGGAAAGGAGGATTTTGTGGTAAATTTTATCTATTTAAATTAACCTAATCCAATAAGACATTAGGGCTTGTGACACAGCTGTTCATGCCCACCTTAAGCCTTTGTTATTTAACAGAAGAATTTCCCAAGCGATACTGGAAATGTATTTGTGTAATCTCTGGAGAGCTTCTGTTTGAGGCACCCGTGGTTACATTGCTTGAAGTGAGTAAATCCCTACTCCCAAATTGTTTGTTCTTGATTTTATTCTTCTCAGGAGTTCAAGGACACTGGAGATTATACATTTTTCTCTGCTTTTTTTTAACATGCAATAAACTTTCCTTAAAGACAAAAATAATAAACCAAATGACATATAAGCAACCAAAAACTTGATTTATCAGATGTGTGATTTTGGGGAGAAAGGGACCAGCAGATTAACAGAACAAAATGTTTTCTCCTTTATTAAATATAACACCTTATTCAAACATTACTGACCTCTGCAGATATTACAAGCCTGCACACTGTGTTTAAAAAACAATTTCCTATGCTGTATACATATAACAGACGCCGTGCCTAGCACAGAAGGTATTTGCAGAAGCATCAGCTACCAGCAACAGGATTCTTCTTTCATGTTAAACTTCGGAAGTTTTTATTAAAGCTGAGCTACAGGAAGTAAGTGTGCAAACAATGGTCTGAAAAGCAGCTGAAAGTACACATTCTTCACCCTTTTAATTAACTCTGGCATTTCAAAGTGCAGAGCTGCTATAAAATAATATTTTGATTACAAATACAGCGAGAAAAAAAGGTAACTCCTGCCACAGTACTCTATATAAAGCCATGCTCTACCTCAATCTTTTGCTATTTATTGCTTATTTCAGTATTTCTTACTCTTCAGTATGGGCCAAAACACATTGTGTTTGCACACTGCTGATTAGCTGAAACAGTATTTGCTGTCATTTCAGCAGCTGCCAACTGAATGGAAAAACCCACCTTGTTTTAGCCATTTCAGTCTATTTATTGTCACTGCTATCTATAGTGTCCTGAATTCTAAAAAAAATCCTCTCCACACATTCAGGTTTTATAGAAGAAAAAAAGCTTGCAACAGTAAACAGAAGTCAAATGTCAGAGAGGCAGCTCCCACTCCCAGGTTTTGCCCAGAAGGGCATTGCTGGGAGCAAGCAGGCAGCAGCCGCAGCTCTGGGCAGTTTCACAACCAGCTGCAGCACCTGGGGCCAAAGGCACCATCCTGCCTCCTCCAGCCCAGCCCCCCCACCCCAAGCACACAGCCGGGGAGGAGGCCCTCCCTGTGCATCCCAAAAGTGACGCTCTGGTGCTGGGGACCACGGGCAAGCACCCAACTGGGACCCTTCCATTCAGCAACAGCAAAAGCCAATCCATCAGCTGGTGCTGCCTGTGAAATTGCACCCCCAGTACAGCTGAAGGGCACGTGCTATCAAGGCAGCCTACACCGTACACCCAAGCCTGCCAAGCTTGTGCTGTTCTTGTTTTGCCATAGTTTGAATTACGACCCCGTTGCTCCTTCTGAGGCTGCTATCTCGCTTTTCAGAGTCCCCAGTTTTGTTCAGGCTCTGTTGTGACAGAGAAAATGCTTAACTGTGCGAGTACAGAACAGAGACCACACATCAACGTGTTTCACTCCTAATCAAGGGTACAGAGAGGGTGATAAGTGTGCAGTGAGAAGAGATATGGCATTTTCTCATGCTACTGTTTCACTAGGTCAGGGCTGGGGACAGCACAGCTGCACACCTTCACCACCCTAGCCTGTCCCTGCCACCAGCCTGCCCCCCACAGGTGGCATTACTTGCCCTCTGAGGAAGCTGGGCTAGGGGCTACACAGCTGAGACACACAGGCATTTCTGCTTGTTTCTGCAAGTTTGTATGTGTTCATTGCCAGGTTGTTTTCACATTAGTAAGAGTCCATCTCGGGGCAGTCTCATGATGCAACTGAATTATCCCAACAGTTGGCTGTGAAGGGAGAAGTTTCCTTCGCCCTCTCTTTTCCCCCCCAGCAGCTCTGTCCACCCAAGAGCACCCCCAGAGCCTTCACCACCCCCACCATCACCACCCTCTCCTCCCTAACAAGTGCTGGGGCTGGTGCACTGAGGCGCAGGAAGAGGACATTCAAGCAGCATCAGGCTGCTGCATCAGCTCCACCCATGACAACCCAACCCCTTGGTGGGGCAAGCACAAGGCTTCTTACACCACAGCACTCATCTCCACCTCATGCAGTAGCAAGCATTGGCCATGAACATTACCAGTAAATTCCAATTTTCTAAATTGAAATCCAGAAGTGTTTCCAGGTACCTAACAGCCCTGGGAGTGACTGTTCTGGCTGCAGAGTCCTGTCACCTGCCAGCAGAACTAAAGGAGTGTTTCTTCTCTAAAACTGCTAATGGCGTGAACCCATATGAAAATAAATACAAGGAAGAGGAGAGGGTAACTTACACCAGATGTTAATTTAAGTCATTAATCGTAAAAATAACTTCACATTTCCTTGTGAAATATCAAAGGAGATGCTTCAAGCGAACTAGAGGACTTGAGTTCAAAGTGACAAGTAGCCCTGGGAAGGGGGGATGGTGAAAAAAGCCAGTACTAAATTAGTAATAATAGTAATAGAAGAGAAAAGGTTGGATTTGGAAACTAATTGTTATTCCTATCTTGCCAGAAGCCAGCAGGTGGGCGAGTTGCAACAAACCAAGGAGGAACCTTGAGTAAAATCAAAGCTTGACTCACTGAGGTTTCCAGAGATGGTGGAGCTGATCTCAGCTCTCAGCGAGCAAGGTGGAGACCTGCTCCCTCCCCTCTCTCAAGTGTGTGGCTGCACCCCATCCTCTTTCTCTTGCCAGCACTGATTCTCCTCTGACCTCTTGATCAGCTAGTCAGCTCACTAAACCACTAGAAAACCAACTCAGCAAAAGAGCTACAAATTTCCTGCCAGCATAGTGAGCTGACTCAGCTGACCAAGGGCAGTCTCTTGCAACTGCACGATGGAGGCAACAGGAGTGTGCAGAGCAGGACAGTCCTCTCTGGCAGCAGCAAGCCACCTGCCATCATAAATATGCCAGTGGAGAACCACTCTGCAGTGGAAAGAGGAAGAAAGAGCAAAGAAGACAGTGTTTGCTACAGCAAACGGGACAGCATAGTGAACAGGAAGTAAGAACGGCTGATTTTTATAACAACGCCCCTACATTGACAAGATCATTGGCAGCTAGCTGCCCCACGACTGCTAAATAGGTAACTATCAGTGCCACGCATTGATGGCAAGGGGAATGGTGCAGAAACAAAGCCCAGGGCACTGTTTTATGGTTAATTCCTGACGGAATTATGCTGCGTTACTCCATTCTAAAGTTCCTATGGTTTGTCATCACACTGAGGTTTCCCAGCTTGCACTACTAGTCAAGAGTTTCCTTTTCTCTACAGAAGTGCTTAGAAAATTCATCCAACTAAAGTTTAGGACTAAAACCACCATTATTGACAAATGCAGAGCAGAAGCAAGACACCTACCAGTGGTGCAATAAATTGGGTACAACAGGCATCTTTGAAAATGACTGAATGCAAAATACGCTTTTACATGCGGTAATAGGAGCACTTCGAGCTACTCCAAAAGCACAAGGATATTGCACCTTGTTTCCTTGCTCAGTAATTACGAAAATACTGTTGAATATTTGTTTTGAGAATGAAGTGTACATAGCACAGTACATTTGCACAAAGTAATAAAATCCCTGTGCACTTGCAGATCAGTGCTTCATCACAGGCTGTCACTTCAAGAGATGAGTACTCCTGACCAATGGGTTAGAGGAACTAAAGGAAGAGCAGAGTCCAGGTTATCTTATTGCCCTGCCTGCACTTACCATTGAAACACTGACATAATATGGATCATTAACCCAGTAAGAGCCCAGGTGATTTTCTGCCATTTTAGCAATCTGAGTTGCTTCACAAGCACTAGCGCCAAGAAGGGAGCACGACCACGCAGCCAGGAACAAAAGACTTTCCCCAGCTAGTCACATAGGCCTGACTCAGCTTCTCACAAAACCACAGCCTTAGGTTTTAGTACCCAGCCCCTACTTTCATTGAAGATGGTCACCACAGTAACTCTGAGGAGATTGTCTTGATTATTTCTAAATCTTTCTTTGAATTAAACTTTTCACATTGGGCATTAGTTTTTCATAGTGAATGCTATAAAATTCCAACATTAAATTAATGCAAGTAATTCAAGACATTGAATTAAAAGTTACAATGCTCAAGAACACAACAGGCCTGAACTTTCGTCTTTAAAGGCCAGGTATAAGTGTGCTTTCATTTACTTACCTTTTTGCTTCTTCTAAGTGGCACAGATACTCATAAGCAATGTTCTGGCGCCTTCTCTCATCCATTTCCTCAGCTGAAAGCCTTTCATCGTCCACAATAGCTGCAAACAGAAACCCATATCAAGTTACACATGAGTCAGGGGTGATTCTTAGAGTAATTTCACTGAGAACCTAGGCAAATTACTGCAGAAGAGAAATTAAAATAGTCATCCGTCCTCCTCGAAAGAGGCCTTTTATAGCATGGTACACAAAGATATTTAGATCACCAAGAAGACACTGTTCTCTGTATAGTGAATTCCTCAAGTTTCACTTGTTCAAAACAAAGTGTGTATTGCTTTTTGTCCATGGCCTGGTTTGGGGGCAGGATGGAGCACTCAAACGCATGGGCCTGAGGCTGGGAGCCAGCAGAGTTTCAGCTTACACATCCTCAGATGAGTTTGAGGACTCATGTGGAAGCTCAAAGCAAGCAGCAGATGAAGCAGCCCTGTGCTAAGCAGAGCCTCAGTAGTAGAGATGAGGACAACAATGCACCATAAACGTATCTCAACGGCAACTTGAGAATCAGCTGCAGCTTCAGCAGCCTGTGAATCTGTGACAGACTGAGCTGCCTCCCACTGATAGGGCTGATGAGGGCTGTAATCAAATGAACAAGCTGTGGTATTCACACCCCTACTTACTGCTGCAACCACATCACCTCCCATAAAAGCACTCTCCCAGCCTATTAAGGATGACTCTGTGCACATTTCCAGCTACAAACAACCCTGATTATTAACTACTACTACACCATGACCGGTCTCCCTCTCTTTGTAGGGTACAGTGAGCAAATCTGCAATTCTTTCAAATATTTCTAGCAATGAATCTGAAGGACCGTATAGTAGTGCTAACTTCTGGCTGAGTTTCAATCACAGCATGTGAGGCTTTTGGAAACAGCCTTCAGCATAAACCTGTTACCAAAATGACACCCTATTTGTGCTAGCGGTTGCCCAAAGAGCTGACCCTGCCCTCCCTTGTGTTTCCCAGCCACATACTCCCGTCACCTCTCGTGTCAGAGCTGACAACCCTGTGGCTGCGTCAGTGAACTAGAACAAGGGGCAGCCCTTGCTGAAGAGCAACAGCTACAAAGAGACCTGCTTCTAGGAAGATCAGGTCCCCGATCTGAGCCGCTGCGCACCTGCGGGCATGCTGGTGCAAGCACAAGGGAGGGGACGGAAACACCACTTTCTGCGGTGGCCCACGAGCTGGTTAGCAGAGAACATCAAGATGCATCCTTGGTAAAGAAACATGGGCCTCTCTCCTCCTCAAATGCACTGTGAGATGCTTTTTTAGTCCACCTGCCACACAGACTGCACATGCCAAGAGCAAGTTTTCAGCATTTCCCTGACACAGGTGCCTCATGTAGTGGGTAAACGCCTTCCAGTAGCTGATACAGGCAACTAAAGGAAAAGGCACTATAATAAAGCAAGAAGCTTGGCTTTACAGATAGATGCATACTTTGAAAGCTGTACGTCAAAAAAACCCCAAAACAACACAGAAATGATCCCACATGCATTTACTCAGGACACAAAAGAAATGACACTACTCACCAACATTTTGGACTGATGCTACCACACATTTGTTAACGTATCATATAGCTACTTTAAACTTTGTAGTTTCAGTTTTAATCACCACAAGCATTGATATCTCTCATCTTCCTTTTAAGATGTCTCTTCCTAATTACCCCAAAGTTTCATACACCGATAAAACAAATACATGTCTTGCTCTGAGTCCCTTTTAAGTCTGGTAGCTTCAATAAGCATGACTCACTCTAAAATGAGCTCTCAGATACTGCAATCAGGTCATCACTTGCTAATGAACCAAAACATTACTTTGGAGGCAAACATGAGATGCAGGTGGTAAAACACTCAACCTGGCAGACTGGCTGTGGAGGCTGCTCTACTGCTGCTCTTGCCCATGCCACTGCTAGCAAGTCCAGGACAGGCTGCTCCCACTCCCTGACATAGCTCCTCTGCTGTGGAGGGGTCCTGGTGAGGGAGAAGTATTGATGAGCCACCACGCTGAAATTTAATATATCACTTCATTACTTGTGCCATTGAGCTCTAGGGCCACTTTTCAAACATCATAGCTCTCCCTCAGCTAAGAGCGCCCCATGGATGAAGACAAGTGCCAGAAGACCTCAGCTGACCATGTTAGTGGGCTATGGCCCTGTCAGCCAGGACAAGACAGACAATACCGGACCAAGCCTTCGTCCTCCATGACACAGATCCCATGCCCTGCTGCTCTTAGCTCATTAAACAGCCATTTACGCCTGCCCTCCAAACACAACCACCACAGCCATAAGCAAAGGCAGAAAGACAGCTTGTCTGAAAGCAGGAGTAACAAAACCACACAACCCATTTGATAAGTATCAGCCCAGGAATTTACCTAAGTAACACTAAGGCTTTACTATCTAGTCCTGGATCTACACATCCACAGGTCCTTCCCATCCTCAACAAGGACATCCCAGATAGAGCAGCCCTGGCCAGCCTCAAATCCCTCATTAAACTTATTTGCAAAGATTGATTCAGAGGGTGGATGAAGGCACTGACAGATATCGTGGGACTGTAATAGTTGTTCTGCTTAGGAAACCCTCCAGTAATGAGGGAAAAGGGCAAGAGGAGAGAACAAGTAACTTGTAGGCACTGAAAAAATGGAAAAATCATATCCTTTCTGGAAGAGGTACTATATCAGCAGCTTACAGGTAGGAAATTAGGCTTCTTTTCTGCCAGGACCAAAGCAGCTGTTTCTGAGCTGAATATCCGAGCACTGAAAAGGCAGAGCACAGGGAGTGCCTACACCTACAGTGCTTATGCTGGGAGGAGTCTCTTGCGACACCAGCTTCCGATGAGACTGATTACACACTTCCCCCCTCCAACACATACTGGCTTCAAAGTGACAGCGCTGTCGCATCAAATAAGCGGTTACAGACACTTCTAGAAACAGCAATGACAACCTGCAGGATAGAGGTGGCCCCAGGACTGAGTTGCAGAGGAAACTACTTTGAAGACTTGGGTCCTTAAAGTCTAGTCTACTATATTAAATTTTGGCAAAGGCTTCAGTCTTTGACTAGAGCCCTGCATATAGCTTTCCACAACTTCAGACAAGCACCCAATGACTGCGTCCATCAATCCAGCCACACCAAGTTCAACACACAAACGAGCTTGGTTTGAAGACGGAAAGCTCAGTTTTTCTGCCTAACAGGGCAAATGTTAGTCAGAAGACTGGGAAGATTGATGAAAGAATAAAAACAACTCTGCTGTATCAGTAACTTCTTGATAGTGCTCAACTCACAAGGGAAGAGAGTGCTGTGTAAAGGATGTTACAGAGCAGAGTGAGCGGAGCTGGGCTTCGCCTGGTAGGGCCAAGCAGGATCCAGCAGACAAAGCGTTGCAGCTGAAAAGGTCTGAATGCCACACAACAAGGCACATGTACACTATATAGAAGCCATACAGGGAAAAAAGGCATCTAAAATAACATCTTATGGTTCAATTCATCAATTTTGTGACTTCTGATTTGGAATTAAGTGGGAAAATAACAAATATTCCCTCAAAGAGGGAAAGTTAAGAATACATCTGTACTACTGACAAGAGCTAATAAAAATGCCAGTGTGGCTAGCCTAAAAGCTCTCCATTTCAATTCATTTTAGATGTTGCCACCCTGTTAGCCAACAGTCAATACACACAAAGTGTGTGTGCTAAGACACCATGTTCCCGCATTATAGATATCCCTTCATGGAAAAACACTAAAGGAAGAGTGTGTACGAAACACTGCGTGGAGCAGTGAGCAGTACTAAAGCTTAAATTGCCACACCTAATTTTGAACAAACACAAGAACAGACTTATTCTGGCATTCAGTATGATGCAACAATTGTCTAAGTAAATTCTTCCCACAATTGATTCAATGGAAATAAGGTCACATTCTACTCGCAATTTCCTACATATTCTCATTCCACATATTTCTCACAAAAATTAGTCTGTTTAACAGGGAGTGTTCATAATGGAGAGACTTGAGCATCATTCATCAGCTGACATATCACGCTTACATCCACCCTCATCTTTGTCTGAAATATTTGTCCTGTGTACCATTGTCACGGAAGAAGCAGAAGAACAGGCAAGGCAGTAGCTAGGACTAGTGGATATTTGGGGTTTGGTTATGGATTGCAAAAACTTTCTGATGTGCCCTGATCCAAAGACAGCCACTCCAGTTGTTGGCAAATACCTGGAGCTCTGTCAGCTGCTGACCGCAGGGCTGCCAACGCAACCCAAGGTGCTCCGTGTGCCTACAGTCAACATGGCACAAGCAGCATTTACTGAGTCTGACGCAGCATTAGTAGACAATATAAAAGCATTTCAACCTTCTGGATTTGATTAAGTTTTCAGAAATAGGGCCACCACTTCTGAAGCTGCAATATAATTACTGAAACTAGTAATCAGCCCAGGTGTGCAAGAGCCACTGGAGCCATCATCTCACCAACAGTGCCTGGAAAGAGATTCAGAACTTCAGGTTCACATAAGATATGCTCAGTTTACACAAGAATTTTAGGAACAAACGCTGTCTGTGTAAATGTTGCCCAAGTTTAGAGTTAACCCTCTTATTACAACCATGGCAAGGATTTTGGAGGTCCCAGAGTCAGAGATAATCCACATGAACACTGAGCTTAACAGATCTCTCCCATTAGTATGTTTATACTTAAGAAGACATTAAATAAGAGGTGTTTTGCAGGTGTAATTTGAAAACTGCTGCAAATAAGCCCATGGATCTATGGACTGTATCTTCAAATGAAGCTAAACTTGAAACTTCTATGATATATATAGCCAGAGAGCACGCAAGGGAGGGTAACATTTGTTTTAAGTTATGAATGCAAATTTACAGAACACTTTACAAGGCATAATTCTAAGTTATTCAGAGATAACAATTCCCTAAACAGACAGTTTTTGTTATCTTAAAAAACTGAAGCTGGAAAAAAACATGCAAAACCTACAGCAGCATTTAAGGCTTCCTGGTCATTCATTTGGACTCAGACATATGACTATCTGCAATAGCTCAAGAACAGCACGTGGCTGCTTCTAGCAGGCAGACCCTTTAACAAGGCATTTGCCACAGACATACCAAAAGACTTCTTATACTGAAGACAGCAAAGAAAGGAACAGAGGCTTTTATTTCCTACGGCCAATCCCCCTCAATTTCCTGCCACCAGAGACTTTTTCCCATGGAAAGCGAGACGTGATCAAGGAGGAGGGTGGGTCTTTTGGCACCACAACAGGGAAGCTCAATACACAGGACATAACAGAGGACAGAGAGAACAAAATCCTCTTATGTTGACAGAAAAGAATTTGTAAACTCAGGACTGAGGGAGAAAAGAGATAACGTGCGTGAATACTGTAAAATGCTGGAATAAAAGCTTTTCATCAGAGTTTTTGAATTAAACTTCAGCTAAACCACATTCAGCAATCCCAGCTGTGTGCCGTCCTGGCCACACAGTAGGCAAGGCAAGGCAGTACTCCAGTCCACTGGTGAGAAATTCTGCAAATTCTGCATAATCCCCCCCTCACACCTTCCTGCCTCCTCCACCCGAGCCCATCCCCACATCCCCAATATTAGCACACTGAAAAGCATTTAACAGAGCCATGCTGTAACAGCTGAAAACACAAAAACAAAAGCCGAGCCCCTCTTGCACAAAAACTCCTGACAGACACTTTGCTGGCCATAGCCAGCCCCAGTGAAAGCTGAGCCCTGCACAACATCCCATTTATGTCTGCCTGTGCCATGAGGACGAGCTGTGAACATGAAACATTTGCCACCACATTTCTGTGCTGTAGTTTCAAGAGAAAGCTAGTTCCATTTTAGACAATCAAGGTGGCTTAAAACCTTAGGTTATGTGAGAACATATAACTATTTTGTCCTAGTGTGAAAGAAGCCATAAATTCAGTGCCATTTTTTATTCCTAGTAAAATTTGTACTTTTAGGTACCCTGTACCCCAGGAGTGCCTGCACAGGGCAGTTCAGCTCTGCAGTCACTCCTAGGTTGGCAATTCAGGTACTGCTACTGCACCAACACAGCACCAGCCAACCCCCATAACCAGAGCAGGTCTGAGCTGGCAGTGCTCTGAGCCAGGCTTGCTGCTACCTGAGCTGTCCTCACTGCAGTGGGGCAGGAGCTTACAGCACTGCCAGGCAGCTGGAAAATAGGTGGACAGGATTACATGTACAGATATCAGAACAACACTGCTCAAAGCTACAGAGGCAGAAGGAGTTCCCTCCCCAGCCTCCACTCCCAACGTCGACTGACAGGCATTTAACGCAACAGTTTATTAAATATGCAGAAGAAAATACGCCAACTTTAACTATGTGAACAGACATCATTCAATAGGCTACTAAGAAAAAAATGGCTTTACAGCAACAAACACCTATTACAGGTGTTCTCTTATTTAGTGCCTACAAATCTATTGTTATTCTGGATGACATTTATCTTTGGATGAAAAATTTAAGGCTCCAATCAGAACAGCTTTCTATACACTTCCTTTGTCAAAGAGCACAGTCACAAGCAGCTAGTGTATGTCCCACAACAATAAAAACAGATGGCCTGAGCCTTTTTCTATGGCTCCAGTTAAGGGAATTCAGTCCATTCCCTGAACATTTGCTCCAAGAAAGGGCTCTGGACAAAGGCAAAAACTGCAAGTACTCAAAAACCTACCACAGCTGTGAACTTGGAGGGCAGATTCACTTCAGATAATAGACTAATACAGTTTGTTAAATTATGAGGTTCTTTGAGATGGCATTTTTCAAATCTTTCCAACATTGAGCTACTCTTCCCCTCCCTTAAAAATGGATATGTCTCTCCTAATCTAGTTACTACATTGTCCAAAGCCTGCAGGCTCAGATTTTCATACAGAAACACACATGCATCTTCTGGCCAGCAGTCAGACATTATCCACTCTCACAAGGATCACACAGGACCTACAGGGCCACTGTTCTGGACCAGATCTCACTGCCAGACACTGCGTGAACAGGGAAAACAGACACACACCATGAGTGTGGGAGTGTTGACAACAGAAGTCCCGTAAAAAGACATCCTGATGTAAAATTAAAAGTATTTGCTAAACCAGTCTTCCCCTTGAGCTTTCTTATAGAGCATCATTCCTGTGCATTCACTCTCCCGAGTCCTCCTCCCCACATTCCATTGAAAAAGGTCTTATTTCAGTCTTATGTATCTGCTACCACAAGTCCAACCACAACCATTTACAGACACTGAGCACTATTACAATACATGGACCTTAGGACTATCATACCAAGGGAATGGTGATGCAACAGCAACCACAGCCCGTGCTCCTGGAGCCAAGTGTCAAAACTGCTTGATTTCACAGCCTGTCAAGCGCCGACACTGGCAGAATACTGTAGGACTCCCCAGACATGTCTCAAGATACTTGAATTCCCACAAAGTTTAGAAGAAGTCTCATTTAACCACACATACAAGATAGCTTTGGCATTCAGCAAGTAACCACATGTGCTACCAGAATGTTTCACGTTCACTTTTCTGCTTATAGGTATGCACATCCTTTACTCTACTTTTAAACCTCAGGCTTTCTACAGTACCATCAAGTGAGATTTTAGTAGAGGCAATACATTAAAAGACATTAAGTAGTTCTGACATTATCTTACTGTATAATGATACCAGAGCATGGCCATCTCTCTTCTAGTAGAGCCTTTTAACCTTGTGTGGAAAAATACCATAGTTCATTTCATCTTAACTTCAGTATAATTTGTTCTGTATCTTTGGAAGAACAAGGAGACAGAGTAATGGAGTTTAAGGAAGTATATGAAAATCCAACTCCAAACAATTTCAGTTAGCTTCAATTGTTGCCATTTACAATTACCAACATGAAATGCAATTCATCAGCCTATTGCCCAACCACTTCCACCTACATTTAACTACCAGTCTCACTGTTTCCAGCAATACTTCATGTAACTCCTTAATAAATTGTAACTGTTTATCTTTGCATACTTTGTTAACTGGTCACCTCAAGGCACGACAAGAATCTTGGGTTTCCCCAAGATTCAGGTGCTCAAAGAACACCTTTAAAATTCTAGCTCCTTTCTATGAGCTACCCAGTTGACCTTAAAACTATTCCCTAATAAACTCTCAGTCTACGTTCCTGAAAAAGTTGCAAGCCTAAGGAAGCACTCAGACTGATGGATCCTGAAGAGGCAGTGAACACCAATTGCAAGTTATTTCTTTCCCTTACAGGCCATCCTATCTCCCCTTGCCTAGTCCAAAAGCCATTAACACGGCCAAGCTTAAAGGCAGCTTGGAAAAGGCTACACTGGTAAGTAGTCAGTCTGGTTGGAAGGTTTGCGTAGTTTCTACACACTTACAGCAAGAATGACATTTTTTCCTGTGGGCTTTAAAAAAACCAATTTTTTTGAAAAGGCTGGTTGGTCAGATTAGCACATCACTGGAGGCTCAAGGCATTCAAAATAATATTGCACATTCCAGCAGGAATTTCCAACAGGCTTTCCTTCTCCAGAGGTTAATTCATGAGGAAACAAATAGTAAAGTGTGAAAGGTTCCACTGTCAGCTTTATACGTTCACTGCTTTCTTAAATAAAGAACTTGTGATGTGAATTTCATATATTTTGACACGTTTGCCATTTGCTCTGTTCATTTCACTGGAATTACTTTAACCTGTTTGCTTTTTATTAGCAATATACGTTAACAATCTTCAATAAGAGAGCCAAAATTTTGCCATATGGATTCCATTTCCTTACATTTTACCTACTGTGACCTCAGTTCAACTTAACACAAGTAGAATGTAAATGAAATAATGAAAAGGACAGTTTAATATTGCCAAGCTAGTAAAATACACTACTCAACTATGAAAGACAAAAATGCTAACATCTACAGCATGCCTCAGTATCAACCCTGTAATTGGGTTTAATCAGAAGAAAAATGCTAAGTCTCTTGCCTACAAATGCCATCAAATTTATTTCTAGCATTAGTAAGTTTATATTTCATTTTTCTCTGAAAAGAATTGCACGTATACTGGTAAGTCAAACGCATATGCACACCTACATAAGAGGAAGAGTGACTGGTGGAGGGTAAAATACTTTGAACATTACCCCAAAAGGGTAAAAAGCTCATCTGAAAGGCATTCATCCCTACGCAAGGAGCTGGAAGCAGAGGCACACGTTAACAGCAAAAGGAGACGTGCCTGCAGCCTTCTGCTGAACCCCAAAGGCAACTTTCATTATATGTAGCAACGCCACTACCGCTGCCTGTGGTCACAACCCCACTCGTAAACATTTGTGGATCAAGTACGGGGCAGAAAGCCACTGCAGAAGCAGAGTGGAAGAACAGGAAAAAGGGGCTGGAGACCATCGGGAGGAAAGGCAGGGCACAGACTGAACTCACCACAGTAGCAGCAGGAAACCCAAATTCAGGTTTGTCCACCCCTCATCTGTTCGCACATGTTGGTGTTGACCCACAGCTCTGTTGCACTCCTCCTGCTGCCAGTTTAGATGCTCTGCTGTGCAAACAGCAGCTAAAATCACTCTAATTAAGTTGTTTGAGACATCTTAGCCAACACGCAGAACCAGGATAAAGTACAAGGCTTACTGTGGCAAAGGGGGACCCTAGGGACCGAAGCACCTGAGCATGTCTGACAAGAGCCACTGATGCTTTACCAAAAGGCAAGCCAGTTGAAGTCCACAGGCGAGAACATAACGCTAAGGTTTTTGGTCACTGTCGCTATTGTTTGGCAGAAATTCAAAAGACTGATGGCCATTTAAACAGTAACCAATTAAGATAACACCCTGCAAATGCTGCACAGGGTTTTTGGCTAAATCAGAACCTTGTCCAATTTCTTTTTAAATCTTGAAAGTGTCAAAGAGCTCATCTGCATTACAGTCTGAGACCAGAACAATGATTCTTATACACATGTAGGAAAAACCCTACTACCTGGAGGCTGGTGAGGGAGGAGCTACTCTTGGCTGTGAGAAAGGAGGAAGACAAGAACGACAGGGACAGGGGGAGTGAGAGAGAGGGGAAGGGAAGGAAAGGGAAGAGCCCCTCACACCTCCTGAAATAAGTCCAGCACAATATTCTGTTTGGGAGGGGAACAGTTGCCAAATGGATTCAATATCCAGATCATTGGGGGGCTGACATCAAAAAGCTTCCTACCAGCAAACTCACAGTATAGTAACCAGCTGGAAGACATGTGGTAAGGTGTAGCTTAAAGAACAGAAAAGGAGAATGACAAGCAGGAACGCTGGAGTGAAAGACAAAGAGAACCTGAGGAGAAAGCTGTGTTCGAGTGTCATTGAATAACTCGGACAAGAGCTACATGAGTCTCACAGTCTGAACCATAAGACTTGGGAGGACTGAAACATCTGTCTAGGAAAAGCCATAAGGAAGGGCATCACTTAAGCACTGAGTAAATTTGAAATCACCATGGGAAAGACTGCAGTGGAGAAACCCTCAGCCTTGACATTTGATCTTAATTCTTCCTTTGACAATTCATCATTCCCTGCTCCTTCCCCAGCCAATCTGTTGCAGAGTCCTTCTTCTACCAAGGTTTGAACAAATCATCTGCTTCACTCTCTCCATACTCTGAAAGGAGCTCCAGAAAACACCTGAAAGGTTGCAGCACGTTTTTCCTTCAACATACAAATACAAGCATGTAAACAGAAAAGTATGCTGGTTTGTGTCAGCAAGGACCACAGTTACCACTTGAAGCCTGTTTGGCTGCCTCCACTCCACAGTAGGCAAGCGCTTGCAGAGTTATTGGAACTGGCACCACTGGCTCCAGCGTAGCCTCCTCCCAGTGCTCCCTACTAGGTCACTTCAGGAGCATGCCACACAGGCAGGCAGATGGTGCTTGTGGGACAATTGCCCACACTGCTTCTGGACAGCTCTGGCCCTTATTTCTCATTTATATACATACCCAGTAATAAGAATTATTTTTTCCTTCAGCATCAGGCATTAGAACCATAGGAGAGAACAAAAGCACAAAAGATTTAAGTCTCTAATCACAGACCTTTGAGCAAGGTTTGAAGAGAACAGACAAAACCCCACCCTTTCACTCAGTAATCCAGTACCTAAATATTGAGAGTCATAACTACTGACTGACAATGACACATCTACCATTGTAGATATCACTACAAAGTCATCAGATACAGAGTGAGCCAGATGTTCCTCCTAGCTTATCAATGAACCAAGTACTTCCATTTCCAGAACAAGTCACTGACAGCTGCACTCACAAGATAAGTTTTCACCCAAATCATACACTCACAAGTTTCTAAGTATAACTGTATTATTTCTACTAAATTCATATTTCCTCTAAATTGACACAAAACTTTGTCAATCTCATCTTGAAGAACTTAATTTTTCAGGTTACTTGCTTCTGTCTACTCCATAGCCCACTCCAAAAAGTGGAGTTTGGATTAATGCAGCAAGTACTAACCACAGGACAGCCTCCTCACTACCTTGAATCCATTTCCACTAGTGAAAGCACCACAGCGACAATGCTAAATATCAATCATGAATAAAATATCAGAAGCATATCAGAAGCATTGTATAAACACCTCAAAACAAGCATTCTGCTTGAAATGGCAATACCAAAACCACTAAAATAAAGGAAGCGTAACTAGCTTTGAATAACTGTTATGGCAACCATAGTACACGCAACGTGCATAAAATTAACATCAAATTAGGCTATGTGTTTGCAAGTTTTGCAGCCTCCACCCAACAAGGAAATTCACATGCTCAAGGGCTGAGTACTGACTTTTATCATCTTTTGTGTAGCTGCAGTCTATTTCCCTTGCTGAAGCACTACTTCAAAAAATCAAGACTTTGCTAGGACTAGTAATAGTTCTTCCTCCAAGCTTCGCCCTGGTTTCCAGTTCATGCTCTGTGGTCAGCCTCCTTATAATAAGGCATTTACAGCTGCTACAGGGAACAGACCAGTCTGAAAAAATAGCTACTCCATCAGCAGTGTCTTGCCCAGGTGCATTTCTGCCATTCCTGTTCTATGTGGGAACTACTTCTGTAGAGACTCTGTCACAAAAAGCCCTGTTCGTCAGCAGTATTTCTGCTTCTCCTGGCCTGCACACTAAAGGCTGTCAAGAGTGAGCACATGTAAAACACTTCTGCCTAACTGGTAACAGTTTTCATGCAAATGGTCAACTTTCTTGGAAGTCTGTACTTTATAACTTGAGGAAATTAAATTGAAATAACTTGATCAGATGTAAATTTGCATCTCAAATGTGCCCAAGAAGCTAGTGCAGACCAATTCTGCTACTGCTATAGAAGCCCAAAAATCTTGACTGCTCGTTTCTTCATCCTTTTGGGGAGTCTAGATAGGCCTGTCAATGGGCAGCATTTGCAGCCTGGACAGAAGCAGCCTATCAGTCAGCATCCTCCCACCATAGTTTTAGGAAAAAGGATACAGATGAATGTTACAGAAATCCACCTCTATTTTTATCAGAAGCCTCTGCAAACATTTATGGAGCTACTTAATTTTGTTTAAGTGTGGCAAAAAAAAAAAAAAAAGAGGAAACTACTGAGTGTTATTGCCATGGTTCAGTTTTATAGGAAACACCAGCCCTTGTTTTCCCTGTTACTACCCACAATACTAAGAAATTTGATTCATTTTGTTCTAAAATAACTCGCATCAGTGCAATCTTCAGCAAAACCATGTGATCTTACTTCTCGTGATCTATATGAAGACAGAAATTGTAGCACAAGCAAGGAGCTTGCTTTACATGTGATAAAAGCTGTATATTTTCTGAAGCATCCTAACCCATTTGTTAAACATCATTACTATGGTCAGAGGTGATGTAAATTCAAAGCAGCAGGCAGTCATGTCCAACCCTTGCAGGTAAGCTGTCTGCCCACCTTCAGTAGTCAGCTGCCATGCAACTTCAAATGCCAAACCAAGGCTGGTTCATCTCCCAGCCTCCACTAAATCACAGTGAAGAAATCTATGCTCTGCTATGGTCTGAAAAGCAGTATTCAAAACAACTTCTGAGCTCAGATGTAGTGAAATCACATTTACTGTGTGCCTGGTTTTGTAAAAACAGCTGACTGTTTTTCCTTGGAAAAAGCTGTGTCCCAGCTTCATCTAAACATAATCCCTGCTCTCCCCAGGACTCCTTCGTGTTCCTTTTCGATTACACCACCACATATCCATGCTGATATTTCAATGCATTATTTATTCTGCTACACTGTATTGAGAACATATGGAATCTAAGACTTGTTTACCACTGAACAGAGGCCAGCCAGCTATTGATTGGGTAAATCAGTTGGGCTTGAAAAGCTAAAAATCCCAGAAATAAGCAGCACATACCGCAAGTCACATCTCATCCCTACAGTTTTGAGGCCCTGCAAGTCAAGAGTAATTTTACCAGCAGAAAAGGGCTGGAAAAGCATCTTGAATCTTACTTTATGTACAAAAAGCATTTTTTTTTTCTTTCTTGTTCAAGTAGTCTAGTATTTAGACAGTTTCTTACCACTGCGGCATTGCCCGGCAAACACTGCCATGCCTTTACTGACACTTGCGGATTTATGACACTACAGCACTAGAACCAAAATTGCCTCAAAAACATTTCTGTAACTCAAAACTCCCTGGGCAGCAGGAGAGCTGAGAGCAGCCCCAGGCCTGGCAGGCAGGCAGGGCACCAGGGTGGCAGCAGCACTGCAGCAGAGGCACCCGGGGGGAGACCACAGTGATGTACACTGCTCCTTCCCGTGTGCCCGGTCCACGCTCGTGCACTGCCCGCACATTTTGCTACCCCACCACACACACACACTTTCCAGATCTCTATGTGCAGCAGTAACACAACTTAAATCAGCTTGACCTGCTGTTCCCCCAATTGCTTGTGCTCATCCCTGCTCCAGCTACTATATCACGTTGGCAGACCTGCCTGTGGGTTCATGCTGTGAGCCACATCAGGGACCTAATCCAGCCAAAAGTAATCCCATAGAAGGAGTCGAGGTTGCTTCTTCCACCAGCAGAGCTCACTAAAAGCACACATGAAACCACAGCTTCAGGGTGCGGTTCCAGAGCAATTTAAACACATTTAAATTCTGGCTGCCACAGTCCCACCTGGCCAGAAAGTCCCCCCCACCTCGGGCCAGCAGGAGCAGCTGTGAGATCTGCAGCCAGCCCCTGCAGAGGCCTGAAGTGGCTGCAAATCAGCTCTGCAAGGAGAGATTAGTTTCCTGGCAGATTAGGTATCCGTGCCATCATATGAGCGTTGATGAGATGTGAAGACCACAGCAGCCTGACAGAGCAGCTGAAGGCACCTGAGCAAGTTCAGGCTGCTGAAACCTTACCAGTTGCAACAGTCTGCAGCAAGGCGGGAGCTGAGCTCGCAATGTAATTAACACCAGTTAAAAACAGCAACTTCTCTCATGACAGAAGATGACCCTAGATACAGGATCATGTTTTCAGCAAAACAAACCTGTATCCTTGTTTAGTTTTCAAGATTTTTACCTTGTTTCTAATCGCTTGAACCAGACTATTAGACACAGATATCCCCTGTACTTATCCATGATTCCCCAAAACACCTTTGAGACATCCCTTTAAAAACACAAGTGAAAGATTTACTGGCCTGTAGTTCAACATTACAACCCTATGAAAGAATGGTTTAATGCCTTAATGAAGCACACTTCTGTACAGAGTTTGAGCATTTCCCATTCCAACTGCCCCTGGATTAATCCGTACTGTGCTCCTAGAACTGTGAGGCTCCGATCCTGCAAATATGACCAGTGTACTGATCAGCTTTAAAAATCAAGCACAAATGCAGGAGCATACCCTTAATTTTCAGAAGGAACAGCTAGTAGAGGATGGATAGCATGCATGACTACTTATTTCCCATCAGACTTTGGAGCCTGGTAAGAATCAGTTTAAATACCTTGCTAGATGCCACGAGAGCTTTCACTGCACTTTGAAAGAAGCAGGTCAGAGTCCACAGGGGAGGACTGGCAGAGACCACATCCTTCATCACCCACTTTAGATGAAACTACAGACTGCTTAGCCTCATACACCCAAGCCAAGAGAAGCACCTGGGATGAGGACAGTAGTTTCTGACAGCTTTGGAGGCTGGCTGGCAGTCAGGGCAGGCACCACACCTTGAGGCAGCAGGTCCTTAGGGGCTGGCATCAGTTTGCCAGCAGTTGTGAGTCAGAGCTCTAAGGTGCTCCTTGAATCTGATGCCTGAAGAATTTATACCTGACTGACCTCTTAACTTGGGCAATAAGTGATAACAAAGAACTGACATAATTCCTCCAGGTAAGTGTTTCTTGCTAGTGCATACTCATTTGAGCAAACCAGTAGTTGAACACTGAAATCGGCCACCAGCACAGGTTCTTAATGGCTGTTTATTTGCTTACACATTTCAAAAGGTATTCAGGAGCCATGCAGAGTTTGTTTGAACACCACCTGATTCAGTATCTCCCTTGATGGGTAGTAGGGAAGTTGATTTCCAAATCAAAGCATCCCTTTCTCCACTCCAAAGACCTCCATGTGAGGACCATGGCCCCGTTCCGTCCCTCTTCTGCCACATGGCCTACTCCAACACCCTGCCAAGGCCCTTGGCCACCACAGAGCACCCTGCAGGCACTGCTGGCCCCACCATCCCATCACCACCATGGACCGGGGTACCCTTGGCCGGTGCCACAGCAGCTGGTAAAACACAACTGGAGCAGTGCCAAGGGCAAGGTGTTGGTCACCAGCACAAACCTGCCCCTCTACCAGGTTCTCAGCCACCCTCTTCCCCTCCAGCTGTGAAGATAAGGCAGTACGTGTCCTGCAGACAGCCCTCTTCACAGCCCAGCTGGCACCGGGCTGAAGAAGACATTGTTTTCTGAAGGTGAATGCAAGCGCCGAGGTGTAGGAAGCGCTGGCCCATGAATGAGCCATGCAGGGCCCAGCTCGTGTCCCAGCCCACCTCATCGAGGATCAGCAAACGAGGTGGTCACAGCAGGCACTCCTCCCTGCTTGCCTCCCCTCCCCAGGGTTGGGGGCACCCGGTCCCTGCCCTCCCTGATCGTGCTGCCCAGGCCAGGGTGGGCACCGCTTCTGCCCTGTCCGGTACCTGCACTTTCATTCCACAACATGCAGCAGTTCAAGGATACCTGTTCCAAAAAAACACTGAAACAGGCTGAACAAATGAAGCAAACACAGCAGGTTAATCATTTCCTGCAAGAAGCAGAGCACAGGAGAGCACAGTCGCTTATCATCCCACTGAAATATGACCCACCAGTTCTGCCTATCACTGCCAGGCATTTTTTTTTTCCCACCTTACATGTAAGATTATTCCTAGTAAATCATAGTCAGCTTGAATCAGTCACAATATCAAGCAAATCTTGAGCTAGAAGAACTAGGTAACTGAAACACCACTGAACAGAAGAGGCAAGCTGCAAATCCGCACGCTTCCTATTCCCTGCCTTAAGTATTGGACTTGACCTAGCACACTCACGTGTGCTATAAATCCTGTTTCCAGCACAATATTAATATTTCCTGTTTCAACAGCGTTCAAGTAGCTTTAAGCATGCTGTAACATAGCTCCGTCCTTTCTTTACCAAGAAACTTCAGAGGAGATGAGCCTGCTTTGTACAAAAAGCACACAGAGAACCACTCCTACCAAATGAATTATGTGCACTTGGTTAAACAAAGCAGTTAAACTTTTCAAGTTCTCATTCAGCAGATTAATTATTAGCAACCTACAAAAGAGTGGAAGAGATAAACAGTGTGTTTGGTTGCCAAATTACACCCATCAATAAAAAAGGAGAAGAAAAGTGTTCTCATAAGCCACAAGTACTACAAGAAAGTATACACCCAGAAGAATATATATGCATAGGATACAGTTAAGCTTTTTTTTTTTTTAGCTTTAAAAACCCCATCTGTTTTCACTTAGAAGAATCCTATGGAACTTTTACCAAAAGATTTTTTTTCCCTTCTTAAATTGAAAAATAGCCATTTGTTTCCCTGTGCTTAATAGACATGCAGACAAATTCATAGTTTCTGAAGTTAAACACTTTTTGAAAAGCCACCAGTTTGCAAGCTTTCACATCCTGCTGAAGAAACTAGGTGCAGTTTCATAGAGAGGCGTAGGCTGTGTTTCACTTTAGGTTTGCCCTGCCTGTCTCCACAGGCAGAGCAGCTCTCCCTCATGAAGCTTCATGCTGCTTATTTGTCTCATCTCCTAACCCCTAGTGCCAAACAGAAGCAGTCCTGGGAGCCAGGACCAGAAGTGCAAGCAACGCCCTTCTCACTGGATACCAAAGTCAAGCTTCCCCCATATTTACCCATCTATGCCCAGTGAAGCTGGCTTTCTGGTTTCAGCAGGAGAGATGAAGACTTATTTAGTGGCTTGTCTCCAATAAATGTGTTTGATGACAATGAAGCATCTAGTTTCTCTTCTACTCGGTATACAGGGACCCAGGGCGTACGTTAATTCAGCTACTCTGAGCATGGAAATGCCTGAAATCCTTTGCAAATCCAGATACTCATGGCCTCACTCACTGTAGCTTTATTACATTCCTGGAAGTGCGGTGAAACCATTCAGGCATTTCTTAAAAACTTAAGTATTTGTTTCTGCACAGAGGTTTCAGGCAGAACTAGCTACAGAGGACCTGAATGTTAGGAAAAAGGCATTCTCAAAGATACACTGCTGCCTGACTCACTATCTTCGTATATTCAAAACTTCACATTTAGTCTGTGAGGCACATCCAAGATATATGCATTTTCTCTTCGTAATCTTCAACAACACCAAGCATTTTTTATGTAAAAATGGCTCATACCTCAAGTTGTATTACAAGTCCCAATTCTCTACAGTTCTGTGAACTTCTGCATCTGATTGTGCTGGGATTGAGAAATAAACCAGGCAACAGCTGTAGCCAGATTGGAAACTAGCTACATAAATTCAGTTGCAGTGCGCCCGTTAACACGGTTTCTGCTGTATAACCTGCTTCCTTGTACTTGTATTATCTCGCTTGAGTTGGTCCTGGACATGAATACCTGAAAGCCTCAATGGAGCACCAACAGAAATCTCTTCCACATCTTTAAGCTATTGACAGCATGCAGAGTTGGAGGAACCTTTCAATAAGCGGTCCAGGAAGCCAAAAGGCTTTGGCCCTGACAGGCTAAGAGAAGGCTCAAAGGCTTTGCTCTGAGCTCCTGTTTCTCCTATGAACCGTGTTCATCCTGAACTAGCACCCACCCAGAAAGGGATCCTCTTGTTTGGTTTCACTCAGCTATTTCCTGACTTTAAAGATGAAAATGATCAACTCTAAGGATTTTTTTTCTAGATGTGTATCTTTGAATTACTACATCAGCAAAACTTGCAATACAAAGCAAGTTAGAGATACGTCTTTGTAGTTACTCACTTTGTGCTACAAGGTCTTATGCTCAGGGACACTTTTTTCCCCAGTGGTATCCATCAGGCTACAAAAAGTAGCCAAGATTTGCATATGTCTTCCTCTCTAGCTGTCAAGATGAAAAGCTACTGATAACCATGCACTAGTTCATATATTTCCTAGCAGAGAATTATCACAGTAAAATGCTAACCTTCTTCAGAGCAACACACAAGCTCTGCCAGGAGCCTGAAGCCAAAGTCAAAAGTCCAAGTTAAGTTAAATGTTTAAAACAGTACTAGGTCACTAAAGTAAGGAGTCTTAGCAATTTGATAGCCTAACTTGGACAACTTATTAACTCTTCCAAGGAAATCGAGCATAGACATGGTGTCCAACATAGGGAACTGTTTGCCAGTGATCCAAAGTGCAGTTTTAGTTATACAGAGAACCTACAACTTATGACTGGCTTCATAAGAGCTCAGATAATGCTGGTTGAAGTTTCCTAGTTAGGGAGCCTTTTCTTTTTTTCAGTTTAAGACGCTGCTTGTCTCCTCATCCCAAAATGGCAGGCAAATACAGTGTAGATAAAGCTTATTTGGTTTTCTAGACACAGGCTAAAAACCAAACATGCACCCATACTTGTGCTATCACTACAGACAAGGCTATGGTTTGTTCTTCGATGTATGGAGTTCTCTATTGAGATCTTTGGTGTATTTTTTAAAAAATACAGGCATCAGCCTGGCGTATTAGAGGAGCCTTTGCCCATTCCCTTGAAAGGAATGTTACGTCAAAGGTTCCTGCAGCAAAAAAATCCATCCTAAAAAAAAAAAGAGGATGCAGTGTGGTACAGTAGCCACAGCCTCTCACTCAGGGAAAGACAGAATAGCCACTGGAGCCTAAGCAAGCAGGCAGCATTGGTCAGAGGGGAGGTGGCATCAGAAAAGACAAGAAGAATGCTCTCATCCACTCCTGTCCCTGGGACAGGAGACCAGACACCAGGAGAGTGGCTACAACTCAAAACACGAACTTCTCCCTGGTCACTGCAGCAAAAAGCTCTGAACTGTCATAGCAAAGCATAAATACTCAGAGGACAGACCATATCTTCAAAACTATATTCAGCATCCTTAATACTGTCATTCTTTCCCCAAAATAGATAAGGCCTGAGATTCTTAAAATACTCTGAGAAGCTCTGGCAATAAGGTAAATCATCCTCAGCACCCAGGCAGGAACCAAGGCACAAAGGATGAGCCCTTTGCTTTAAGTCAAAGTCTCATCTTTGACCATAGTGGACTTTATGGCAGACTAGCAAGTGCCACATGTCCAGACTTACGTGTTCTGACACCAGCCAGGCCAGATCTGCACAGGAAAGCCCCTGTTGCTAGGGCCCTGAAGGGCACACCACATACATTTCAGGAGTTTCTGCATGTCAGGCAAGTGGACAAAGCGTCAATCTGGGGCTGGAGCACCACGTGGCACACTGCCCGGACACTGCCCTACCATGTAGGCAATGGCACAGCAAGCTGAGATGACTGGGAGATAGGCTTCATGAGCAAAATATTCACCTTTGCTAACACGCTACCATGGACACCCAGCCTATGCCTGTAGTAACCACTCCAAAAAACGTCACCATACTGACAAATGTGAACACACCTTCCAAAGTCTTTCATCCACCTACTAAGTGCAAATGAAAAATGGCACCTACAGGCAGGTTCCATAGACTGCCCGAACTGGCAGGCATCAAGAGAGGAAAATGCTCCGGAGGGCACAGCATCCTCCAAGCTGAAGGTCTCACGGCCAAGCACCACCTTTTTGGTCTGCCCCGGGTGGAAGTGAGGTGACCCCTAACACTGTCAAGGGTTTTTGTGCTTCTTTCAAAAAAGAATTTTCAGAACCAGTTTTAAACAAAGCTGCTATGCTAAGACTTGGGAAGCTGCTTATCAGACCACAGGATGCCAAGGTTGTTGTGAGCTTTGCAAATAATTTGCATGTTCACATTTTGCAATGCCTGAAACATCAGAGGCATTTCTTACAGGGATGGCAAAGCCAAGGGCTTGCACCGCTCTCCCCCCGGGAAAAGGGAGAAAGCACAGCCCGGCGCAAGATCCCGGCACGGCACAGCAACGCTGAGAGAGCCCTGCAGCAGGAGGAGGGAAGCTGCTTCAGGGCTCCTCTTAAATACAGGTTTGGGAAGTAAACACACCTCCTCTGAAAAGGGATGCCTGGTACCTGCACTGCTTCTCGCCTCACCCCTGTTATTATTTAAAGTTACAAAGTTCTAAGCCAAAGTTGTAAAATTAGAAAGCAAAGTTTTAAAATTTATAATCCGAAATTCCGAAGTGATAATCCAAAGGTTACAAAATTACAACCCGAAGCTATAGTCACGATCTCAAGTTATAAAGTTACAACGCAAAGCGATGCCTATAACACCAAGTTATACAGTTAAAACCCCGAAGCTCTAGCTCTAACCTAAATCTCCCAAACCGCCACGCGGAATTACAGCTATAATCCATTCAGAAGTTTCAGAACAAAACCCAGCCCCGTGAAAACCTGTTCAAAACCCAGCCGGAGCTCGCGGCGAGCTAGCCTAAAACAAGCCGGAGCGCTGCCCGCTGCAACAGAGTCTGCTGGGCGGGTTTCATTTTCCCTCTTTTAATATTAAACCGAGAAAGCCGGCAAGGGAGGGGGACCCCAAAAAAAAAAAAAAAAAAGAGAGAGAGAGAGAAAGAGGCCCGAGTCGCCCCCCGCTCGCCCCGACCGCACTCACAGCCATAGCGGGGCCGCTGCAGGGGCGCCAGCTCCTCATGGTGCATCCTGCCGCCGCCGGGAGGGACGGCGCCGGCTGCCGCCCGCCCTTCTTATGCGCGGCCCGGGCCCCGCTGATTTGCTGCCGCCCGCCGCCGCGACCGCCCCGCGCGGGGCCGAGGCCACCCGGGGCGGCTCCGCGCAGGGCCGCGGGGCGCCGCCGGCCGGGAGACGCGCGTGTGCCGCGGGCGAGGCACAGCCGCGAGGACACACACACACACACACACAAAAAAAAAAGGCAGAAAAACAAAGAAAAAAGGGAGAAAGAAAAAGAAGCAAAAAAAAATAAAGGGGGGAGTAGGGGTGGGGGAAAGGCGAAAAGAAAGCAAAAAAACCTCCGGATCAAAAAGCAGAAAGAGAAAAAAAAATCCCCCAACCAAAAAGCAAAAGGAAAAAAAAAAACCAAAGCAAAACAAAACTAAAAAAAAAAAAAAAGGGGGGGGGGGAGGGAAAAAATCACACCAACCCCCAAAGCCGCAAACCAAAAAGCAAAAAGAAGGGAAACCCCCCTAAAAGGGCGGGGGGGGAGCACCCCCCCCACCACCCCCAACAAAAAAAAAAGCAATTTAAAAAGAAAAAAAAAAGACAATTAAAAAACCCCAGTCCCACAACGTGAAATGCCAAGGCGCCTCCCCTCTGGCATTTTGGCAGAGTGGGCTGTGAAGAAGGGTGAAAAAACAAGCCCAGGATTCCCTCCTGCAATTTTGCTCTTTTGAAAAACGCTCATCCTCCACAAGCAGCATTTCTGCCCTGCCAGGAAGCCACCGCCGCAATCTGCAGGGCACCTTTGGAGTGGGGTGCGCCTGCGTGGGCCTGTCGCATGTTGGTGTCCCTTTCAGAGGGGTTTTGCAAGGGAGCAGGGCATGTGCCTGTATTCATGGCTTTCCTGCAGGGTGGCCCTGATATCCTCAGAGAGGGCTTGATTTTGGACAGCAGAGCAACAGATCCATGGGTCAAAGGTTCATGTTTTGTGGCCACAGGCTGCCAGGTGACATATGAAATGCACCTGGAGATGGGCAGGGGCAAGGGTTTCTCAAATGGAGGTGTATTACAGAGCAGGACCATATCTTCTTGGCAGTCTCTAAGACCCTGACAGAAGTTTACTGGAAGACAGAGTGAAACAGTGTCTGTGCACAGCCACAAGCTGCCTCACAGAGCCCGTGGGACACAACGCACCTGAGCACGCTTGTGGTTTAAGGCATAGCCAGGTGCCGGGTGACTCTTGATGGGTGTTTACAGATTGTCTGGAAGATTTCAGTCATTTCTGTTTCAAAATAATACAGTGTTGGATCTACAGAGTCTCCTCCGTGGTTTTCCACAGGTTTGAGGATGTCTGTAGGTTTTTTGCAAGGCCTTCGTTTTGCGCATTCCCTGTCTCTGGCTGTCCTGGGTATGGTTGAAAGCATGCTAGGGGGGAGAGGGGAAGATACTCCTGACAGTAATTAAAACATGGATTTGACACCCAACAGGAAACACCGTTACTTTTCTTGAGGTCATTTTGATTTTGTCTACTCCATTTTCCTCCATCCCTAGAGCCCAGGGACGATGACTTACGGTAAAGGGGTGTGTGACCCAGGCATTGGCAGAGCCGCACTCTGTACTTGGCTTTCTGAATACTTTCTTGAATTTTAAACAATCACCCATTTACTTGCTTCTCCTCTTATAAAAGAAAGAAAGTGGGTGACCAAACCCAACATGGAAATGAAGAAATTGGCTTCCACAGTATAAAGTGCATCTGAGTTGATTGAAAACATTACATTTGCTTTAAATGACCATTTTTATGGACTTTTATACTGTTATACTTAGCTTATATTGAGGAATATTTTCTCCCTCCATTTCTTCTAATTTTTAGTCAAAATCAGACACTTTGAAGTTTTCTTTAAAATATTTTTTTCTGATTAAAATCGAGTGGCCTTGTCCTGCTGAAAAGCTCATTTTTGACAGAGCTGCATCACATTTTAAATGACAACACTTCTCTCTTGAAAAGCGCTCAGCCTGGTCTGCAGGGTGCACAGGTGTGGTGAGACACGGTGGCAGGGGGGTCTTTCTCCTGGAGGAACCATCTGGCAAAGCCCCGAAGGGTCTCTGTGAGATGGTGCCAGTCTCTGCTGTGTTTTCTTGCTCCGTCACTCGCTGTGGTTGAAGAGACGAGGATGTGTGCAGCCATGGTATCACGTGCACGTACGTTGGCACCTCTGCTGAGAAAACGTTCATCCTTGTCTCTTAGCTTCTGTACCTGCAACACGTCCTCTCCCTCCTCCACCCCATGGCTCCCCTTGCCCTGGGCTGGCACCAGAGTTTTTGTCACCGCATGGGGACTCAGCTAATTGATCCAGGTGAAAAACTAACTTTTTTCTTTCGGTAGGGTTAATTCTTAGGCCAACAGTTCCTCCGTCACTTTCACCCGGCTGCCTTTCGCATGTGAGTGCCAGCCCAGAGCAGGGGGCAGCCTGGCGGGAGAAATGAAAGGCCAGGGTAGGGAGAAGTGAGAGTGGTTTTTTGGCAGCGGTAACCTCCGTAATGCTCACAAAACAACAGGCACAATGGGAACCAAATGCTCTCAGCGGGAGATGAGACAGGTAAAAGAATATTGGAGTAACAAGCAGCAGCCACGTGGGTCTGCTCACGACCTTTTGCATTAGATTTGTTAATCCCTGTTTTTCTGACTTGAAAGGCAAACTCCATCAGCTGTTCATGGCATGAAGATTTAGACACCTCTGGCAGGAAACAGGTGAAGGGGTGGCAGCCTGCCCCTGCAAGCTGCTGGGTGCTGCACGTCAGACGGGGGAGCAGCCCCTCTGCACCTCCCTCCTCTCCTTCCTCCTTCTTCCCCTTCCGAAGTGCCACCACAGCTGCACCCAGCGCCTGCTTGGCTGGCTGGAACGTTTTCCTGCAGGAAAGGCAGCACACCATGCGTTCTCCCACCGTCATGCAGGAACCTGATTGCAGTAAATGTTGTAAAATCAAACACAGACTTTTAGTCAGCCTGCACCAGAGCTAAGGCTATGGATCATATTGTCTTTTAAGCACTCAGGCACTCAGCTTTTATAGTTACTAAGAAGCATGCACTTAAGAAATCAGGGTAGCCAGCTATCTAGAGTAAATGTTTGAATGTGAACATTTCCTGTTCGCGCTCTGGGTCCTTTAATGGAGCTTAAGATCAATGTCCTCACCGTATTATCAAGGACATCGTGCTGTGGATAACATGTTTCCCACTGCATTCTTGCTAACAGTCCAGCTCCAGCCTCTGCACCTGCCCGTGAGCAGCGCAACGCACCCTTGGAGGAAGAGAACATGGGAGCAAGCTTGGTGTGAACGGGCTCTATTTAAATACACCAACTGTATTTTCAGAGGCAGCTGTGTACTGCTCCAGATCTGACAGGGAAACAAGCTGATGGAAAACTGAGAGGAGGGAGGGATGAAAACGTACTCTTCCTATATCTCATTGCCTGCACTTGGATCAAAAAAACTGCAGAGGCCTCTGCTACTTCATGTTTCCTGACAGTCCTATTGTGTACAAAGGGATTTTATATGGCGAAGGATATTGATATTTGAAATTCTTGGGTGGCTTATGTAGCAGTGACGCAAGTACATGCAGGTAATTAGAGACACTAGGCTTTTTGTTGGAAACAGCAGCTTTAATGTCACTTTTTCTGTGACAATACCTTTATTTTATTGGTAAATTGTATGCCTTGGCTGGCTGCGTTTGTCCTACAGAAAGGAAAACTGCATGCGCTAATGTGAAAGGCGGGGGGGGGTTCTATTACGTATTGCAGAGAAAGATTGTATCCTTTTCATTTTCACAGGAGAGAAAGCCTGGGCTGGAGAAATCGCTCCAGTAAGCAGGAGCGGGGAGTTGCTCCTTGGGTGGGTCAGCCTCAGTCTGTGCAGCACAATACGGAAGGAGATTAGCTCCAGGCAGGCTCCCAGTTACCGCAAGGACCTTTTCGACTGTTTCCTTCACACAGCTAATTAAAGGCTGACAAGCTCAAGCTAGACGTGCCACACTGGCGCTTATGCAGACCCAATAGCAGTGTGTCGTAACCAAAAATATCTGTCCGTCCTTTACGCTCCCTATGCGGCCAGCCGATCTTTCCCTGACCGGTGGGATGGACCGCGGGTGCCTCAGCATGGTGGGAGGGCCTCCTCAGCCCTGCCAGACGTCAGAGGTGGCCGAAGGGACGGCGACTCACGGGGCCGTGGTGGCAGAGCTGTCCCCCCGTATGCTGACGAGGATTTCAGCAGGAACACCACGTGAACCCAGATTAATAATTTTGCATAAATTGCAGCCAAAAGGCCACAACTGCTATGTTTATGAGTCCAACCCAAAGGTCAAGAGGTGCTCAAGGCAGTGTTAAGAAACACAAAATCGGGAAGTTGCCCCCCCAGCGCGGCTGCCTGCGGCGCTACAGCAGCACCACGCTCTGCCGTGGGTCTCGCAAGCGGCCGCCTCCACGGGGAAGGGGATCAGCTGTGGGGATCAGCACTGGGAACCGGGCGGGGTTATAGCCTCCCTGTCAGCACAGTATGCATGTTATGCATTATTTATTGTCATGAGGTAAGTAAACAAATAAGTCATCACATAACTGGCCACAGGGATCCCTGAAAAAACACAGCTAGTGTCAGTGAGGAGGCTGAAATTCCCCCGCTGGGAAAAAGCAAGCGAGGCACAGCACTTGCCTCTGCTCCCTGCCTTGTGTGCCCCGGACGGGAGAGGCAACAGTGCAACCCAGCACTCCCCTTCCCCAATTCCCCTCTCAGCTCTTCCCTTCCAATGAGTGAGGGCCTGTGGTCACAGCAGAAACCCTAATTAAAAAAGTATATTAAGCTCACGCTAGACCAGACCTATGTCAGTCAGAGCATCCTAAAGAAACATGAGATTTCACGAATTCAAAATACCGTGGCAAACTGAATGGGTGGGTAAAATGGAGACCCAGAACAGAAGTGCCGAAGTGCTTTTCTCTCTCAGCAGCAATGGTTACTTCCCGTTGAGGAAGTGATTTTAACTTCTGAACTGTTCTGGCGTGCAGTTGGAGGCAACACTGAATACCAAAACTCAATGTCTAGAGGAACATGTTCCTCAGATTTTATAGCAGCTGCTGGGGCGAGCCAAGGTAATTGGAAATATGCCTGAGCTCTGTTGGGCATCAATCTAAATAAAAAATAATAATTATGCTGTTATTTATCTTGAAATTGAAAACCCAGTGTTTAAAAGCAAAATAAATAGTTTGTGGGTTGGAGGGAAAACAAACACGTGGGTAACTTTGAGCTAAACTTTTAAAGAAAGAATTCAGAAGATGTGTATTAAAATGTGCACAAAGGAGTGTTTTTGTATAAGTGACACCTGAAAAAGAACATGATTAGAGAAATTACTTCAGATCAGAAATCCATCATCTTTCTCCCACTTGCAAATCTCATGCTCTTTGCCTTAAAGCTGCAGCTACCAAAGTAAGAAGGTCCTAAGCACCTGCAGTTAAGTTGTTCTGAGGAAAAGAACCTTTCCAGACCTTGTGTTTTGAGGGAAAACCTGCAAATACAGACCTGAAAATATCAAAAGCCATATATCCTCCAGCATTTTTGTCAGTAAAACCTCAAGATTTCTATGTTAGTGCCATGAATCCAAGGATTTTGATTTCAAATACTGACCCCCCTGGCAACAGCAATACTGTGACTCTGCAGTGACTCTTCCCAGGTCCCGAATTGCATGTTACAAACTGGAGAAGCACCACTCATGCTGATGCCATTGTGCTCGTGGCGTTATCTGTAGGGCCACACCATTATATCAGTCATGGGACTGAGCTGACTTAACGTTCCTCTTCCCTGCCCAAAAGCTGTGATTTTTTTTTTTTTTTTTTTTTTTCCAGAAGCCAGCTCAGCTCCCAAAGAGCTGCTTAAGTATAAAAGAGGAGGGATGTGTCCTGTGCTGAAAGTGGGAAGCAGTGGTGGGGTGGGAATACCGGGTTACACCATACCTTGCTGTGTCTGCCTCTAATTGCCTCATGTTATGCATCCTAGACTTACCTAAGGTGCATTTCTAAGGTGTACTTTTATATGTCCTTTCCTATCAGGTGAGGGGTCCCTCCACTTTTCCCATCCTGGCAAGACTTGGTTAAATCCTGCCAAGGTACCTAAGAAACCAGTTTCACTGCTTGAACAGGTTTAAAAAAAAAGAAGTATTTGTTCAAAATGTCTTGGACAAATGCCTTGGTTCCTGCAAAAGTGGCAAGAGTTTAGCAAGACAGAGGTGGAAATCTTTCTGCAACAACTCTGCCAGAAAAGAGCTTTTTCCATTTGTCTGTTGGAATAAATATTTATTCATTTAACAGAGTACTTCAGAGCGGAGTGACCTTCCTTGTCTAGACATAATGAACGACCATAAAAATGAATTCAGAACTGTTTGAAAGCAGGGAACATCTGTGCCCGGCTGCAGCTCGCAGATTCAGCAAAAAAGTGTTTTGTATCAGGTTGGATGCAGCAAAAGTAAAATCTTGATTGTTTCCTCACATGTTACCCACAAGCTATAAGTGGTCTGTTTGTGGCAGTGTTTCTTTTGGGGGGGGGGGATTTTTGGGGGTTTTGGAGTGGGTTTTTTTTTGGTTTTGTAATACAGCATCTGTGTGCTTCTTTGTGATTGCATGTGCTTAGCAATGTTTCCACTCCGCTAAAAGTCTATGCATTATTCACTCATTAATGTGTTATTTATTTATTACTCTTGAGGCAGAGCGCTAGGAGCTTTACATTTACAGTGTACCAAGTGACAGCTAAGGCAACCCTACAACTATTTCTTGCCTGCCAACAGTTGCCCCACAGATAAAGCACAGGCTGAACTCCCATGGATTTCCACTAGACTAATTCTGGTCTTCTTATTTCCACCACTTTTCCACTGGCAAGGCTCCAGCCTTTTGAAAAGCTCCTCATTACTCACATTAGTGTAAAAAAATGAAGAACGTGTCTAAAAAGACTGACAAATTCAGGCTCTGTGAAGCTTGGCAAAGAGAGCTAATTCCAGCACCCAGGACCCTTAACAGGGAACACAGTGTCAGCAGCCTCCTCTTATTTAAATCAAAATGGCTTCAGTTTGAATTACACTCCTGGAAGAGGCTTTGTTGGTTTTTTCAAGGGAAAAAGGGTATTCCTCAGCTAACCAAATCCCAAATCTGTTGCGGATGTAGCATTAAAATCAGTATATGAAATGCCAGGTAAAAATGAAGCAGAAGCCTGTGTAGGCTGGGGAGCACTGGGATCCTGACGCTGGTTCATTGGGTTATGGCAGCACCACTTGTGGAGTGTCCCAGAGTCGTCCTCTGCTCAAGACTTGTCCCACCAAAACGCGTGGCAGAGGTGAGACGGTCCCCGGCTCAGGACACTTTGCTCACCCATCTCATGAGGCGTGTGTTACCTGGGCAGCGGGTTTGTCTGCAAGTGAAGGATCTCAGCCTGCTGCTGGGCAACGATAGCTGAAACTCTGTGAGGGCTTTATTTTAATAAGGCCTTTCCTGATCCTTTCCATTCGTTATTTTTCCTACTCCACCTGTAGGTCAGATCGGCAATTGCACTGTTTCAACGTGGACCTGTTTATCTTCTACAACGAGATTACTGGCAGTATGCTCCCCTGACATGGCCAGCGTTAATGTTTCCACATAGGGAGGGTCCTGTGTTGCAGTGAACAGATATTTTTCCTTGGTTTCAGTATTCATGTAACAATAACAATGCAAAGTAACATATTTCATTACAGATGACTTCTTAAACAGATGTGTGCTTTTATCCACCTTTTTTGTTTTGGTTTATGATAGTTCTGATATGCTTTTGCCAGGCAGAGTCCAGAATTTTTCCCTGGGAATTGGGCTCCATATGCCCATGTATTCCAGTCTTTAACAATTACGTATTTTATATGTATATTAGCTCACAAAACACGGTGTAACAGCCCTGCCAAAGACTGGTTGGAGTTCACAGCAGCAGTGTAATACTGATATGGCTGTAACTCAAAAGTATAGCAAAACCTTACTGTTCCTTGGTCTTACTCCAACATCTTTACTAATAGCTAGTGACCTCTTTTTTTCTGAACAGATTCACCATTTTGTTCAAATTTAACAAGCTCTGATTTTAGCTAAAGACTGAAAGGACGAAGCCAAACTCCCCCTGCATACTGAGAATTGGGCTGCTGAGTAATTGTTCTCAAGGAGCCTGAGCTTATTTTCCATATAATTTTACTGGACAGTAACAAAAAATTAATTTCTGTAACTCCTTATGGACAGAATGGGAGGGAGAGGGGAACATATTCGTAGACAGCAGTTCACCAAAGGCCCAGACCTGCTGGATGGGAAATAAACCTGCGAAAAAAGATCCTAACTACTATGTAAGCCTACATACCAGGAAGATTTCCTTTCAGATAGTCTGGCTCTACCACTAACGCTGCAACACTGTAGGCAGAATCTGAAATTTGCAAGAGAGTCCTTGGGGCAGTGTGTGCAAGGACAGACACTCAAAGCTAAATGATGTAGCAAATATGAGAGTCCACAAACGGCTTCACTTCCAGGATGCTGGAGAAGGTGGATTACTCTTAGTTTTATCTGATTTCTCATTCCTAGTCTCTGTAAAGTCCAGTCTGACTGCAAAGTAAAGGATGTTTTTATTTGAAATAAGGAACCCCCTGAGAGTCCTGGGATTAAGTGGTTTGCAGTCTGTGTGGGCACACAACACCATAATAAGTTATGATACAATCTGTTGTAAAATGCACAATTCAGAGCTATTGTAACCACTGACAAAAATACTGTTGTTCTGCAATAATCCAACTCTGTGCATTATCATGAAACTTTTTAAATTAAAGTCCCATTTGCTTGTGGGAGAATTTAGATTAGATCTGTAATCTAGGCTGTATCTGATCAGAATTCAGCTAAACTATCTGGATATCCAACCAACATTTTAAGTTGTTACAGCGGGCATTTCACACTTCATTCTTGTAGCTAACTATTCTTAAGAACCTAATTTTTTTCAGCATTGGACAGTGTGTTTGAAGAATACTTTGACAATTTCCCATTCTGTGGCTAGAAGTGCCACAGTCTGGCGTTTCTGAAGGATCACAGAAGTTACTCAAGGATTGATAAGGCTGACACTGGTTTGTCTTCTCATTTTCAAAGCTGGAAACATTGCCTGGATTGATTAGTGTAGGCATTTCCAGATGTAGTTTGTTCAGGCATTACCACTGATGGCAGCAGCTGCAGCTTCTACCTCTAGGTCTAAACTTAGGGACAGCATTTGGCTTTCTGAGCAAAAGTCATACAGCACTTTGAAGACACCAGCATACCCTAGTGCAGCCAATAGTGGTACAGAGATCACAGCTGACAGACCTTTGTGTTTGCATAATTCAGCAACTGATGTGGTCACGCTCTATCCTCCTTTTCCAGGAAGTCTCTCTGTAATACGGCTTTTGGTGTCTTCCCAAGCTGTTTTGCACATACAACTTTAGTCTGCTATAGTAATACAAAATCATTACTGCAGTCCTAATTGTACCAGTTAGATCCACTCTGAGAGCCAGAAGTAACATGATGTGAAATGCATCCATATGCTTTGTGCAGAAAGAGTGGATTCACCTATATATTGTGAAAATTGACATATGGTGCCACCAGAAAAAATACAGAATGATATGATTTTCAGTTCAGCTTAATATTTTTAGGGAAGTCTATGAGGAACTTTAAGCCAATGTTTCTTTTCTCCGCTGTCAATATAAAGAGCTATAAAAAAGTTCCAGAGGGGACTAAACGGGATGGGGGGCGGTTCAGGTTAGATACTGATCTCACATCAGCCGAATATATTATGTGCTTTACAACTGTAATGGATTAAATAATAATCATAGCCTATTCGGCTTCCTAGTGCAAAGCAAAGCATATGGAGGGTGCACATGATCTATTTTAACATTTGGTCTATACATAGTGCCAGATACCACAAAACGCCTCCTCCTCTTACATTTGCATCCACAGTTGCTATGTACTTGTCTTGTCTCACACAACATACACACACACACACACACACACACTGCTCTGAATTAAGCATCACCTTTTTGTTAGCATAACTGCATCAGCCAGGAATATATACACGTATGCTTGCAAAATTCTTCGTAGAAACGCAGCCCTACAAGCCAAAGCGTCCTTTTTGCAGGATGATGTGCTCCAACACAAGATTCCCTCCTACTGAAGGTTTTCTAGAGATTAGGTGAAGTTTCTGAAAGGTAGCTATGAAGAATATGCACAAATCTTCTCCCACACTCCCTTTTGGATTGTTATCTTACCATCTTCTGCACAAAAGAGGTTGACTTCTTCCCAGAATGAGACTACGCGACACAAACTTAAAAGCTTCATCTCCACTGGAGGACGAGAGCAGTGTAATTATACTACCAATCCACTTCAAATGCAGGTAGATGAGGGTGTACCTCTAAGGAGACTTAAAATATGGATTAGTACTTCTGTTGGTTGTACTTAATAAACAGAGAAAGTTTTTTTCTGTACTGTACCACAAAAAACTCCAGTTGCCAAAGAACAGTCACAAAATCATGCATGTACTGGGTTGCTGGGTTTTGCAGACTGCTCTTGCATGAGCTGAAAAACACTTCAATTCACATGTAGCTTAACTTTGCCCTATTAGCGACACAGCTGAAGAGGCTCATGTGTTTTGTTTAGTGCATCATCTGTTTGGAATAACCTATATTTGGAAATGTATTTCCAATCCAGCCATGGAGATGGCAGAATATAAATAACTCAGCAGTTTTTTGTTATTTTAAAGCTACCACATTTGATCTATTGAAGCTCTTTGGAGGCCCTTAGTGCACAAATGCAATGAAGGACTAATGTTGCAGTGCTGATTCAGTTATTTGGGTTTGGGCTTCTTTGGTTGGGTTTTGGTTTTTTTTTTTTGGTGAGTACCAAGTTCTTAGGGAACCATAGTTTATTGTCTAAATTCCCATTAGCCTTTTGTATGCATGGGTCGTCACACCTTGCAGCAGCATGCTTTTCACACAGAGTTAGATTAGACCCTTTGGGTGATAATATACCCCTGCAGTGCAGTTATGTAGTGAAGGGCCAGATGTCTATTTTGTGCAATTACGTGCCATAAAAATATGAATCCCAGGTGGTTAACTAAAGAACTTTGTCTCTTGCAACCACAACAATTTTTACTCTGTCTTTTTTATGGTCATTTACATTTCTTTGACTTTATTATCTTGTTCCATGTTTTCTTTTAATACATATTCAACCTCTATTTCGCGGACTAAAGATGAGATTCATAGAGAGCCTTTGTAAAAGAACTAATTAAGGTAAAACAACCATTTTCAGTGTTTTGTGGGTAGTGAAGAATGATGTTCTGGCTATCATTACACCTGATATGAATTCATTGCAGAGAACAAATCTTTATTTGAATATAGTGGAGCAAAAAATGCCCCTTTATTAATCTGATGTACACTAAATAACTTTGCATTTGTTACATGGATGATAAATATTTGGCAGATAAATTTATAAACATTTCCACATTTTATAGATTTATATTGTACACAGACATCCTACACAGAGCATGCCCTTTCACAAGTATACAGACAGCTTTCCTTGGGGGACTTAATCAAAACACTTGGTCAAACATTTTGGAAGTTGGCAATCTGACACAGAGGAGCATACTGGAAAGAGGAGTTCACAGTTGTACCAGCTGGACTTGAAATGAAAAATTCAGAACTCCAAAAGAGAGAATTTGTCAAGGCACACACATGCAAACACATATATACAATAGTGATGACGGTAACCCGCTTTACAGGAGATCACACACAGCAGTAAACAAAACAAACAAAGAAAGAAACAGAGAGGTCAGGACCATTGCCAAGATCTTGTTGCAGATTAGCAGATCTGGAAGTAAACATGTAAAAATGCGAATTCGACTTCAAAGTTGCTCATTATCTTATATACAATATGTACATGTTTCTTCGCATTAAGAAATGGAGACTGTCAGAAATGGTTATGATTTTCTTCACAACATATGCACACTAACACACTTGCGCTTTTGTACACTGAAGACAGTTTGAGGAATTGCGCTCCTAGTTGGCTCAGAGCAGTTGGCAATGTGAGTGGAAGTTTAGTAGGAGAAATTGGGAGCAGAAAATACCTCACGAAAACCTAGGAAAGGATACATGTTTTCCTTCTGTTGCTCAGCATTAGAAAATGTTACCAAGGTTTTAAGAAAATCAGTAACCTGACAATGCCAATAAATTACAGTGAAGGCAAAGAGCTCTACTTCCAGTACTTCATCCTTGATGCCTGACTTCTGCACATATGTCATTACACTGCAAAGGAAACTGGCCACTTAAAAAAAAAAAGAAATCTAATTATGTGTAGTATACTGTCGCATGTATTTGAGGCCAGGTATGAGATACAATTTAGTTGTCACAATGTTATGCAGCTGAGGGTAATGCAGCAATTTTTTTTGAAAGTTTTAATTGGGATTTTTAATACAATATTCTGTGGCAAATGGCTAAAATAAGCTGTCAGTTCATTCATTAGGCTTGCAGCATGGGATGCTATTAAAAATCCCTTTACTGTTTGGGAAACGTTAAATTCATAGAAAAAAGCTAGGCTAAAATCATTAATGTTAAAAATAAGGGCTAAATGAAGACATTTCTCTCACAACAGCAATTCCAGCATGGCAGTATACACAATCATGTATTTAATATTTTTGAAAGAGAAAGCTAAGATCCTGATCCTGCAATTTTCTTCATTGATTTAAACAAGGATCACTTTACACACACAATACTGGTTTCATGTAACACTTTGTAGGATCCTAAACCACTAGGAGGACAATAAATGCAGTCACTAGCAGCGTGGTGCATTTTTTTAAACTCTTTATAAATGAGCTAGCTTTCCTACAGCGCTAATTTCATGCCTGCTTTCATTTTTTGTTGCAAATGTCAGTAAAAACTTTCATTTCACTAGTGAAGCACTAATTAAATCAGTCACCATATCAGAAGGGATCTGTGGCAGGGCAAAACAGGAAAGAGCTGTAAGGTTTGTCCAAAAAAGATGACGGGAGGTTGTGTTTTGTAAGATCACTCTCCAAATTTTAATATTCTCTTTTTCCTTCTAAACTATTGGTTTAGATCTGTGTTTACAAATTTCCAAATAAAAGATAGTACTATCTATTGCTACTTTGAATCTGAACAGCAATTTTCTACTTTAACCTGTCTATTCATGATCACAATTAGAAACTATATGCTACAGTCTCACACAGTGGGTATGTCTTCCTTTGGGAGGACCCACTGCTTTCCAAAAGTACTGTTAGGTGAGCATTGCTACCCTTTCATAGTCTCTTCCCAAAGGTTTGGTATAGACTGGTATTCAGTTTATTAACTTATAGAACACATGGGAGAAAAAAAGAGTTGCAGGCTGCTTGGGTTTGTTTGTTTGTTTTTTGTTTTGATCTTAGTATGGAGTTGGCTTTCCTATAGCATTGTTAAGTTCTGTAGCACGTGTGCATGTGCCCCACCAGAGGAAGCACTCTAGAAAGAGTGGACGTCCTGCAAAGAGGGAAGGTGAAATGTAGCAGATGCCAGAGCTTTTGAAAGAGCTCTCTCCACCCTCACTGCTCTGCGTGCATGTGCTGTTATTTTCACCCTAGATTTGCTCAAATTATAGCTGCAATTACTTTATACAGCACTAATTACTGTAGCAGACCTTTGTGGATGTTAATTATTAATCGAAAGACACCCTGGCAATGGCTCTGTTTCAGGCTGGTCAAAGATTGCTGATAAGAACAGTAGCAAACAATTTTTTAGCCACATTACTAGAACAACAGCAGCTATGTATGCAGAAACAATGAAAAACATACAACACAGGAAGACACAGACATTTTCTCATACGTTACACAGAAGTTAACATGTTGAGATCCACATGGAACATTTTGAAGGACTTCTAGCTGAATAAGACAAAATTCGAAGCTTTAAGGATTTTATGTATCTGAGAGTGCTGTGCCTCCTAGCCACTGGAACATGACCAGTGCCTTTGCACAATGTGCTGTTTTGCTGTTTGGCACAGCGTGGCATTGGGGGGAAGGCTACAGCTAAGTCAGAGCTCATTTTTCAGACCATTTCAGGAATTCCCTTCCAATGATCGAAAGCTAATGGCCAGCTAAGATGAATCTTGTCATCCCAACAATTTTGCACACGAATAAGTAAAGGGTTCTGCACAAGGAAGGGAGCAGGATGTTATTTGTGTTCAAAGCGTAATGCATAATGCAGAAAGTAACACTTAGTATCATCAAGAATGAGATGAGAATATGGTTTGTAAGTCTTACATCCACCTGTGTTATAGGGAGATTTGTGTGTGTGTATATATGTGTGTATACTCATCCAAATGTGTGTCTGTATATGTATTTACCTCTAACTGTGTAATGCTTCTTTACAATATACAGTATTATATAGCTGCAGGCTGGCATTTAAGCAAAACAGCTGACAAAAATAAAAGTAATTGAACCCTAGGCCTTGAAATCTTACTCTTCATGGTTTGCATTTAATTTCTTTTCATTATTTTTTCCCAACCCTCTTCTTTTGAAGGATCACCTTTTAACTGGGTAAGACAGACCTACGTAAGATTCACAAATGACTTTTACCACATAGCCAGTAGGGGATAGGCATATATTTATAAGGCAGACATTAAGAGAATCGAAGACATGTATTACAGGTTAGAAAACATGCAGTATTATCAGAGAGAAATGCTAGGTCACAACTCTAGCTCTAGACAACAGATGAAACTGGAACAACACGTAAGACATGGGACTCTTGCAGAATACTGTGCTTGTGATGAGTTATGAGTGCTGTCCATTAGCAGCAAGTAGCTTCAACTTGCTTGGTCAGGAGTACTGGTGAAAACTGAGCGGCGGGTGGTAGATGTCCAAAATTAGAAAGTAAGAGGTTGAGCAAAAAAGCAGATCCTTAGGATCCAAGAAAAATGAACTTAGGTGGCTAGCTGAGGAGAGAGTGATGAAAGTCAGCCTGCCAGCAATTTCTCTCTCTCACTTGCAGACTGATGTGTCTGGCTACAGCTCAGAAGTGTTGATGGCCAGAGTAGGGGCAAAATCTCTGCAAACCTTCTTGATTATGTGGCATTAAAATACATATTCATGAATACCCTGGGTGGAAAGGATAGTACTTTTGTGTCAGTTCGTCCTCATCCAAATACCTTTGTTGTTAAGTAATTTCCAATCTTTGGTTATTGAACCGTGTACTGGTCAGAAGCGAGAAATATGTTCTAGACCTTTGTCAAGAAAGGAAGGCCGTTTACCCCAGAAAGAAATTACACCTGTGTTTTTCCCCATTTTTTTCCTAAGTATTTTGGTCCTAGTAAATGCAGCTTGTGTGTATGTCATAGGAGGAGACTGCCAGCAATTACTACTTTATTCATTTTTAGTTAGACAGCATGTACTCCAAGGGCTAGAAAGCACGGTTACATATTATAGGCCAGCATCTTTGGAGATAATTCAACCTACTATCAATTAAGAAAAGTAAATCTATCAAGCCCATTTTGTCTTTTTCCTGTTTCTGACATGCTAAGTCACTGCATCAAAGAAAGGTCCTGAATGGGCATGAAGTGCTATATAATAATCTTACACATCTAGAGTAGGACTAAATATTGAAGGATCCTTCCTTTGCAGGAACAAGTAGGGTATTCACCACTGTAATGAAAATAGAGAATGCAGATAACGATAATGGATCCAAAAATATTTTGTATCACTTTGTTGAAATTACCAACATTAGAAGAAAGCAAATGAGGCTTATTCAGCATATGGACTGGTTGTAGACTGGATGAGGGTAAGTGAAGGTAAGGGAGATCTGTAAGTAGCATTATAAATCGGTGCTTTCTATTTAATTCAGGTTCTGAACTGAGTTCCAGATTTTCTGGCTAACATGTCTCTGCTAATTCCATATCACTGGCTGATCGCTGTCTTGCCTCTAAAATGCAGGCAAAAGCCTGTCTTTTCATGCTGTATTTCCTGAACTAGCAGCATTGGAAAGTACTAATTTAGGCAAATGCCTAATATTTTACAGTGAGTTTAATGAACAAGAAGGCAGGAAATGCAGAGGAAAAGCAGTCTTTCAGACCCGTTTTCTTCTGGAATATGATTACCGAACATGTGTTTTCTTTCAAGACTCCAGAGGAAGTGGAGCGTTTCTGTTTTCACTTCTTGTGTCTTTGACCCCCTGAGTGCAAGGATTCATTTTTTAAGATTGTGATTGAAATTTCAATTGCATTTCCAGGTTATTAAACAGGAAATATGGCTTGTAGGTTGTATTAGCATGATATCATCTTGTTTAGGTAAAGAGGTGCGACTGGGTGTAAACATCTTTCTCTGACTAATTAAGATTGTTTTAAAACTCACAACGGGGAAGAGAGCTAAAGCCCAGCACACAGAGGCTGTCCATATGAGGGCCTGAGGGCTACATTATATTGCTAAGAATAGGATTCAGCAGTTGTGCCTCAAGAGCGGTTACATGAAGATAAGGCTCCATAGTGGCAGAAAAAGAAAACAAGAACAGAGAACAACATTTCTTCCAAATAGAGCCAAGCTAGGTGCACAGACAAGAGGATTCCCCCAGATCTGCACCTACACCAAAAGGAGCGCAACAAGGGCCATTCTGAGAGGAGACCTCTCCTTGCATTAGTTCAGCCTCATGGATACGTAGGGAAATGTGGCTTCTGTCTGCCTTAAAAAGGTGAGATTTTCTGAAGGACTTCTGAGTTTGCTTTCCATCTCGGTTTAAAAAAGGGTAGCCAAATTGCAAAAGATATGTGGCAAGCTGTCTTATTGAATATTACTGTGAAGTCAGAAGCAAGTGAGAGCAGGAGCAGTGAGTTTTGGCTTTCTTTGAGATTGGCCCTCTGGTGAGAAAAGCAATCTGGGATGTAATGAATGGAATGGCATGAAGAGAAAGAGAGCAGGGCTTGAGTTAGCAGTCTTACTTTCTCCCATTTTTCTAAAATGATGAACAAAGAGTAGACTACTGGAGCCACCAGGAAGAAGGGCTAACACTTTTTCACCCGTGTGGAAGTTTTGTAGTATACACTTCTGGAAGGGCACTGGCTAAAATCAAGCTTAGAGGAAGACGGCTTCCCAATATATCATTCGTTAGCACTCCCCTTCAGCACTCCAGAAACCATGAACACCTAGCCTTTGTTCCCTTGCTAGGAGTCTGTACTCAGCAATCAATGCAATGCATACCAAATGTTGTAGTGTATGCTTCCAACCAACAAGGCGCTAACATGAATATAGCCAATATCTGGTCAAAATGCACAAACACAATGAATAAGATGCTTTCAAGAAATAAGAGTCTGCTAAGTCTGTACAACCTGTAAGGAGTAAAACTAATAAAAATAAAATTTCTTTGCCAAAATGAAAACATGTGGTCTCTTTTGAGGACAGTTTTCAAATTTTTAAGTAGTTGATCATCATGGTTAATACTATTCTAAATTCTGTCAGTCTTCTATATCCTCAGGGGCCATTGTACTTTTTGTCATTGCTGTTGCTGGGATGAGCCTTTCAGCTTTACAGGAGAAGCATGCTAGACCTTATATCCTACTTCAATTTAGACTGAAAGGAATTTCCAATTAGTGGGCAGTCAGTTCAGTGACCAAAACAGACAAATAAGCAGTTTTGATTATATGTGTTTGACAGCTCTGATACACCACAGAAAACTGAACTTGATAAAATTTGTGTATCAGGGATCTAAACAGGCCACTAAGTGACTCTTTGTGTGAGATGTAAGTGAATAGACACAGAAAGGAAGTGCAGCTCCTACCGTCCAATATTTATTACCTGAGATTGCTTTGGAAGCTGCAAAAAAAGACAGATTCACTAAAGACCAGCCAAATCACTTTTGCTTATAATGTAAGTAACATTTATGTCCAGATCTCCATAGATTAAGTATTTCTGTTCCAGGTTGTGGATTGTTGCTATCTAAGCAAGTATATATAGCTTGAAATTGCATTCACTTCTTTTGTCTTTATGAGATAAATCTTTACTGCACTCAATCCCAAACAATGATTGGTCAAACAGCTTTGATGCTGCCTTGTGCACTGGTTCAAATCTGTTGAGCCAACTGCCTCACCAGCTAGGGAAATTGTAGGTTTAGGTTTTGCTTAGTATGTTGGAAATGTTCGTGGATTTTTTCCTTTGTTCACCTCTTTGATTTACTTTTTCTCCCCTTTCCTACCCGCTATTCTTATTTTTTCCTTTTCCTGCCTTAGAACTTTCACTCTAATCCCAGACCATGCAAGGTCCATGTCATTGGGAATTTTGTTCGTCTTTACTAATTCCTGTTGTTGCTATATTCCATTTCATCCAGACTTGATCACATACTTATGATGTAGTCAGGATTTAGGATAAGAACTAGCACTGAAATCAGCATAATTTTAAATGTAATGAGATTTTAGTGTGTTAGGTTTGAACTGTAGCCCTTGAAAGATGAACCTTATTTTTCTGTGGCCCATTTCCTCCACACTGGTCAGGTAGCATGAAGTGTTGGATCTGGATTTTCTTCACAATTACATACAGAGGTGGACAGAATATACTACTTTTAAGTGGACAGGGCATAGCAAGACAATGTAATATTTTACCATTGCTGTTGATGTTTACCCCAAACATGTACAGAGGCTTCAGATTTCAAAAGAAGTTGTGCAGTAAGTACAAGGATGTGGACACATGCTACTAATGAATGGTACAGGGAAACAGGGCTCGAGTATCATTCTCATTGGAGAAAACAGCCTTGAAATAATATTAAGACTGGCTAGTGGACAAAAGCCACAGATGCAAAACTAAGGCCAGCATTTTGTTCTTAACCTGGAACTTGGTGAAAAATAATTCTTTCTCCTTTTTTTTTAACATAGTTTAGAAATTTAAAAGACATGGTTAAGTCAGATTTAAATATAAAATATTTCATCTCAAATATCTTGACTGTTTATATTGCAAAATAAACACACTGCCTAAACTTTGTTTCTTACTATATCATATTTAAATTATCAACATCAAAAAAATGCCCACTACTTTTCCATAGTCATGCTTTTCTAAATTCAGCCACTTTTCTCATTCATTACTAGCAGAAAGTCACATCTTGGGCTAACATTTTGATGCTACAATGTGTAGCACAGGCATTTGTTAATAACTGAAAAATGGAACTTGTAGAATCAGTAAATTAACAGTGAACTTTAAATGTAATGAATGATCTTCTTATGTGGACTTTTACTGACTCTTTCAATACGACCAAGACGATGACTGACACAGAATGCAGTGATAGATATTACTACCCAAGCTAAGTTCACATATATGAGCAAGAGACAATGAAAAAAAGTCTATCCTACTACACGATGACCTCATCTGAAAGCCTAATTTCTTTGGCAATGATTAAACCACCTAATAAATGTTGTCAGACATAATTAGAAAAAATACTGATAAATTTTCCCTTATGTTTTATACCAAATTTGTTCTTTGAAACTTGATACTGCAGACAGTTCATCAGCTGATACAAGTTGTCTTAGTTGCACTGAAAGCAACATCAATTTCTGTCATCAAAGAATCTGCTCCTTTTGTCTGTTATTTTATAGATGTATTTCTACTTAATTGTTAATGCCAACATTTTAAAGACATCCCATAGCCTTTTGCATAGCAGTAGGACTAGTGAGGAATTCTTTGCTGTAATCCAGAACGGTCCACAGCATATGGCTTAGAAGGAATTTACTTTTTTTACTATTTACTACCATTTACTCTCCATCCTTGCGCTTGGTCTAATAAAAACATTACCACTCCCTGCAGCCTTGGCATGGCTTCTTTCTTAATGGCCTTTCAGAGAGATATTTGAAAGTATTAAATGGTGAGATATCTCTAGAACTATTAAAAATCAGCTGAGAAAATGGTTATATAAAGAAGTGTATAAACTGTGAAAATAATGGTGGTGTTATTGCTTTTCATTGTTTTGATAGTATTTTAAAAAAAAAATCTTTTGAGATGTTTCAGTTACATTATACTCTATATTGACATTATGGTCTGACTAAATTTACTAGGTGGCATTCTACAGCCACATATTTTTGTAACCATTCTGTGACAAAGAAAAATGTATTAGAAATGTAAATACCAAACTTTTCTGAAAGCATCTTACTTTTCATATAGTTCACTGGCCTTATTCTTCCTTTATTCATACTTACAACAACATAAATATTTGCATTGATTCACTCCTGCATTAAGACAAATTCACTGTTTTAAAATGGCAAAAATATTGCAGATGCCACAAGTGAGAAGAAAAAAAATATTTTTCTGGAGGGTCAGCAGCAAAGAGTGAAAGTGCTTATTTTGTTATTCTCTTTGCTGCTCACCCATATGGGCTTTTCATCTCCTTGCAGTAGCTGTTGCCTTCTCTTCAGCAAATACGGGACATAGTTGGTAATCTTTACTTTAGATTGAATCTACCTAAAAAGGTTTCCCAAGAAAGAGGCACCGCCACAAGTTTTTACCATCTAAGCACAGCTGCAGAAGGTCAGTATTCTCAGTGCTGATGCAGTCTGTAGAGTTTCCTGATTAATGCTGCATGCATTGATACATGTAATATTAACATTCTCTGCACCAATACGTCTAAGTAATTGACTTGCATGTCTGTACTGTTACAAAAGCTCACAATGCCATGGCCAAATTTAGCATGTATTTTTAAATAATATGACTGCTTGCATTTTAAATATCTAATTATCAGTATGATTTTTACCTTCCTGGACATGTCACTGAAAGTGTTTTAAGAGGTAGCTTTGCAGTTTGAAGTAAAGTGGTTTTGAATAGCAATGTACGCAAGCAAACAAAAGTGAAATTTAAAACTTTCATACAGAGGTTTACTAAATCTCTGCCACTCCAAAGTATTTTTTGAGTTTGATTTCTGACATCTGAGCATTCTACTAAGCGCTGAGAATCTGAAGCCTTTACACCATCAGTCAGGAGCGTTGACATTTGTACGAAGACGGAAATAAATAGTAAATGGCTTTTTCCAGTTACATTAACACCTGGGTTCTTGTGTCAGGAAGCCGAAGTCCTACCAGACCTCCACATACTAGAACAGTAGAAGCAAGGAGAATAGGGATTGCTTTGGTGATACCAACAAGGGAACCGAATATTAAATTTCCAAGTACAGCTGCTGCTTTGCATAGTGCATTCAAAAAGCCAAAGCCTGTTGCCCTAGAAGAGAAAACAGAAGAAAGTTAAAAAATGGGTGAAAGAGTAAAGGCTTTGAGACAAATCTTCAGTGGGAATAAATCAGTATAACCCCGATATCTTAAATAGAATTTATGCCAACAAGGATTCTGTGCTTGTCTTTATAATACGAAATCACAGCTCAGCTGTTACAGCATTTTATTGAGGCAAATTCATTCTGCTGCCTCAGGGACCAAAATGTGAAATGAATAACTGAATAGGTAACTTTACACCGCTACAGTAGAACAAACGACTTGCAAATGGAGATTCAGTAACTCTTAAAATGCTGGATGGGAGACAAGAGGTGGGAAATCTTTTGAGAGCTACTTGGTGATTTGGGAAAGAAGTCACCAGAATAAAAGGATGATCATTTTGGGGATGGAATAGAAATGGATTGCTTACAGGTGTCATACATGGTCAACCAGTGTTTTTTCAAAAGGCTAATGAGACCTCCAATAATAATGAATGTTTGTCTCTTAGAGCTAAAGAGAGAAGGGCATTAAAAAATCCTGCTTGGTGCAGAAGAGATATCTGAGAAACCTTGGAAAAAAGGGAAAGGAAGTAGATTGCCAACAGAAAGTATTAGTGGGGCAACTCAGAGGGGCTTTTGCATTGCAGTGGTGTGATTTTAGTAGTCTGGATTAAGTATTTTAGATGTTTGGTGACCTGTGCATAGAGGTATTATGCAAACACCATCATTTAAATAAATTGTGGTTTTACATGACTGTATGATTCATAGTTGCAGGAATAGCCTTGTCCTACCAAAATTGTCCTAACAAAAGTATCTGTATGATAGTAGAATCTCTAACATTTCTCAGTCTCTTGGAATTGAAAGAGAGAAGGACTAAGCAGAGCTCACACTGTGCTCACTGGGATAAAATAAGAACCAGGAGGATAGAAACTTCTTTTCAGAACAAAATGTTTCTTTATTGCTGATATGAAATACTGCCATTAGGAGGAAAAAGCCTGCAGTCTAAACAGCAGGGATTAACAGAAATGTTAGCGGTCTGACTAAAAAAGGGCCCTAGTTATTGTACTGAGATGCTCGTGAAGGAAAGGAAGAAGTCTTGTGCTCAGGTGTATCCTGAATTCCTAGGAAGTAAGTTTGAGAAACTTCTACCAGAGCTCCTAAAGAGCAGCCCAGAGAATCAACTTGAAGTAAGCAGACTTGATCCCAGCAGAGAACAAGGATGTAAACTCTCAATGTTCTTCACAGAACTACTTTTTTATTTTGATAACAGCAAGCCATGCTATTGAGGGAGAAGAGATCCTCTCCCTCATGCAACTGATGGACAAGGACACAGCCTAGAGTGTCACTAGTTAGTCTCTTCTGCTCTTCTGCAAATCTGGCCGCTGGATCTCAATAGTGTTGATCAGTCAGGCCCTTCAATGTCCTACATTCAAGTCTTATACTGGCGGGGAGGTAAAAGGTTCTATCTAGTATAGTTGAACAGGACATAGGGGTTTCAGCACTGTCCGTGCCCTGACTATCTGACATGCTGCGCTTCAGAATTATACCAGTCCTGGCATACTTGAGGACCTGCACCAAAAGAATCATGAAGGTATATTTCTACATCGCTCTTGTTTGCTCTAAGAAGTAGAACTCTAGTTAAGCCACAGAGGCAACTCCAGAATCCGAACAAGATTCAGAAATGTGCTAACTTGAAGTAATGGTACTTTGACTGTCAAATTCTTAAATCAGTTAAAAGGATGTTTGCGGGACAGAGATAAGACAGGGAAAAGACTAGTTAATATACCTTCAAAAAGGTTTTTTTTCCTGTTAATGTTAAATATTCATTTGTGCATGGTTGCAGACCAAAGTCAAACCTCTTTGCCTAAAACATTATGGAAGTAAAATCAGAAGAGTTGATACTTACTGTTCCAGTGTCAGCTCTGTGTATTATATGCCTTTTCTGACCCCAGGACAAAACACAAGTTAGTCTCTTTCTCTGGGTGATTATAACAATAACAAATTTATTATTATTTTGTCTGTATGTGTCTTGCAATTGACAGCAGTATTTCAGTCTCTTTAAAATACCCAAGATTTAGCAAAGTAATTATTATTTTGCCTGAAGTAATCATAATTCCTCTTTGTGCAAAATGTGGTACCCATCCAGATATTGCATGACAGTAAGTATCAGTGATATCTAAGGAAGGAGAGATAGGTCATTCTGAAGGCAGAGCAGAAACTACCTAGAAACACTGTGAAAAAAACAAGCAGAAGAGACTCAGTTATGCCTCCTGAATGTTCAAAGATGCACTGAAGGAAACCACCCTACTGGAGTAATCTTTCAAAGCCTATGAGAAGATGACCAAATCTCTACCACAGAAACATCTGTACTACAAGGGCAGATAAAGCGGAGCATAAGAAGAATGTCTGGAGGAAGCTGACCAGGATGGGGAGAAGCTCCTGAGAGGGAAGGAGCTCCAGACTGACGCATCTTCTAGAGTGAATGAGGGTGCAGATAGGAAGGAGGAGCATGAAGAGGAAAGACTGTGGTAAAATAGACTTTATCACTAACAGGTAGGAAGAGGTTAAAGACAGCACAGCCAGCCTGGAAAACAAGTTTATGTGATAAGATAGTAACAGGTTGCAGCTATTTTGAACAAGTCAGGGGAAGAAAGAGAGGAAAAGAGTTAGAACTGTTCTAATGTTGGCCTCGTCTACACACAGAACATATTTCTAAAGTTATGGTGGTGACTGGTTGTGATCAGTGTCTACACATGCAACTACAATTTCTTCAGCTACCAGTACTGATGTAAAACCAAACTTGCCCCTAACAGTAACAGGAAAAAACCAGTGTACACACAGAGAAAATAATAGACACTTAGTCATCAACAGCCTCAGTATATTCAGAGAGATACTAGAACTCCCCAAAAAATACACAAATCTAGCTAAAGCAAATTTGGATAGATACAGTCAGGAAATCTTTGGAAAGGCAATAGCACAAAACATATGGGGATGCTTTACTTATATTCAGTGTTGTTTTACACGGCCTTATAAAGGTAAGATGTTTCGCAGATGCTATTTGCTTATATCAACCAGTTATAACAGGGGTCTGAATATAATTCTCTGAGCAATTTCTTTTCATGTGCTGGGCTCTACAGATAGCATATTCAGGGCTGCCACTGTGATTTAGATCTATTATAGGTTATATACCCAAGATTACATTATTAAGGTTTGAAGTAATTTTGTAAGACAATATATCTGAGCAAGATTAAGGTTGGCACTGAATTGTTGGCACTGAAAAACCAGTTCTGCTTTGTAAAATGCACTTATTCAATTTTTCCAGTTGTAAGGGGTCATTATTAGTCTAATCCCATTAATGTTATCAAATTATAAACAAAGAAGAGTAAGACAAAGTAAGCCCATTCTTATTGCCCTTGGCTGTCCTGAGGATACAAAATGAACAACGCAGCAGAAGTTCAATCTTTTCATCTTTAAGCAGTTTTCAGGCATGTCCTTTTGCCTCAAATATGTACATCATTGGCAGGAACAGTAAGATTTTTACAGGCTTAAGTAAAATGCTGTTGCAACCTGTACCTGAAAAGCATTGTCACTGTTCAGCCTTCTGCCTTCATACCCTTCAATTGTAATACTGTGTTTGAATGTGAATTTGTTCTGTACTAATAGTCAGAACAACATCATTAAGCAAACCGTTGAGCTCTAGGGATAGCAAATTCAGACTTGTTGGTTTTAAACACCTTTCTTAGAACAGTGTTTGTGATTCAAATCAGCTAAAATCTGTATTAATTCATGCCTTTATAATTAATTCTACTGAAACTAGGGGAGTAAAAATAGCCAGGCAATAAATACGCTGCAATTCACATACATATATGAGCATAGTCTTCTCTTGCAGCGCTAGTACAGTCTCTGCTACAGTGTTTCAGGAAAGTGCTAGAGTGTACAGAAAGTCTGCAAACGATCAAAGATATGTGATGTGTCATCTCAGCATCATGAATGAATTAAGTGAAAAAATCCAAAGGCATAAGGCCATTGCTATATACACCAATTTCCGTTATGTTGATCGGTTACTGGGCAAAGTACTGGCACAAAAACTTTTTTTTGACTTCATGAGCAATCGTTATTACTGTTCAAGGGAGTTTGGTAGCAAGAATCCTTTGTCCAGCTAGAGAATATGATTAGATCTTTCAGGCATATCAGTAAGATAATGCTAGTGAATCAATTCGGGATTCACTTAAAAAAAAAGTTACAGATTTTAGTATTGACAAGAGAAAATACCGAAGTCCTATAAAAGTGTCAGGTCTGAGAGAAAACTGCAGGTTAGGGAAAAGGAATTTTCCCCAATGTATTTTACTTCTGTGGCTGAGAAAGCTGCGACGAAGAAAAACGCTTAGTTCCCTTTCACCCAAGCCCCACATAAAAATGGCAAGAGTCCAAACAGTTAAAAATAGAGGGATTATCCAAGCCTCTAGATTAAAAGCGCTTGTTTCCTGGTTGCCACATATGTTCCTTCTTAGACTAGGTACTTATATTCCTACATAAAATACTTCAGGCCAACTTCTCCATTGCGGATTGTCAGAGCACCTAAAAACTTCATTGTCCTGCAGTGGAGTGCTACTGAACGTGTAGCACAGATATTTGATAACTTTCTTGCCAGAGCTGGTGCTAAGCCTCTCCAGCAAGTTACAAAAAATTCTCTGAATATCACTTTTGTGGATGCTGACAATATGCAAAGGCTAATTAGTTTCTGAATGTGCTAAGGACAATTTTCTAACGTCCAGACATTTTAAGATCTTTTAAAAGATTAGTACAAAGATGCATATCATATCCTGCCCAATTCTAGCACTCAGTGTGCAAGTAAAACTGTGGAATTTGCCTTCCTGCCTTGGACTACTGCCCAAAGCATTGCATAGGTTCAGCATATCACGCCTTGAAAGCATTAACATGAAATTTCAGCAAAATGCAGTTGAACCACATCCACAGGATGGCAGTAGAAAATAGCTGTCAGGAAGTCTACTGTAAGTCCATGACTGCTGTTATGACTCAAAAAAATAGACAGCTTCTCTTCTGACAGCCACAACAATACAAAGTTAGGTTTAAGATACCCTGTGAATAATGTTTATTACTCTGGGTAATAAATAATGTTTATTACTCTAGATTCTCAGGGCTCAAGAAGAAGAGAAAAAGATGAATATAATGAACTGAAGATAGGCGACTTACTTCTTAATTATGACCAAACCCTTATGAACTTATTTCAGAGGTATTAAAAAAAGGCAAAACAGGATGACTTCATTTTATAGCACACCTTGAATTCTGAATATTCCTGGCCAAGATTCAAATCCAGATGTCTGGCAGCTGTAGTAAAACTGATGAATTGTTGGTTATCTGATGCAATCTGACCTTGATTTACGCTGTGGGAGATGACCTATTTCTATTTCACTTTCTGTTTAGGTTTGGGTTATTTGTTGTATCCACTCCTTGACAAGAGTCTTGGCTTATAAAGTTGGTGTTTCCCAGGTTAGTTCACAAGAAGATATTTATCATTTACGTGAAAGTAATGATTGCATTTTGAAGTCGTAAAAATCCCTGAAACGTTACTTCTTCAGAGAATTTTAACTCTCTTCCATTCATATTTATAATACAGGCAGAGCTAGGAAACTGTGCAATGTTATTGCAAGCCCCTTGGGCACACACATTACAACACAAGCCATAATTACCTCATCACACAATATTTTTTTCCCCTATCACTCTGCCAATGCACAGAACAAAGAGAGCTTAAGGGTAAAACATAAATGTAGTGAAGAAAACTTGGTTTCCCTCATCTGCTACAGAAGATGGAAGGTGCACTGTGAATAAGGTTGGGGACTGCAAGATGACAAAGCAGTCTCATGGTTAAGGTAGTTGAGTGCTGTCAGGAGAAAGGATACAATCCCTACCCCTGCTGCAGAATTTGTATATGACGCAAGCAAGTCACTTAAAGCTAACTAAATGGTCATTAAGTATGCATTTCACATTTTCTGGGTGCTCAGCTTAGCACCTTCAGGTCTGTGTTGTTGGAGTGCTGAGAACTTATAACTGCAGTAGAACTTACACTTTCAGCCCATTCCCTCTTCTAAAATGCTCAGTGACTGGGATTGTTGGTAGCACACGTGTCAAATCCAGCACCTAAAGTAATTTTTAATAACTTTTTCCTCTTTGCCTCAATTTCTACATGACCTCCTTTCAAAGCAGCATTTGGAAAATGTGGAAAGTTTGTGAAAGAGTAGGAGAGCACTCTAGAAGCACCCAAAAATGTTTGCAAGACATTTAATAACTCCTTCAGAGCAGAGCTTCCAGGGCTATGGAATAGTTGGTTTGGCCTTCAAGAGGGTTACGATCAAACAAAGACTTCTCAGAACCTGCTGATTAGTCCAGAATAGCACAGGCTATTAAGAAGATAAGGCAAAAGACAAGAGAAAAGATGAGACAAAAGATGAGTTAAGACAAGTTCTTTATATTGTGGAGCTGAGTTAATTTACTTGCTTATTGGAAATCAGCTAGTTTATAGCTAGTCATCCTGAGTGTCCTTTAAAATTTGTGTATTGAAAAGTAAAAAAAAAAAAAAAAAAAATTATCAAATGATTATTCATTACCACCGTGTGTGTCATCTGGAAGACAGAAACCTACCTATGACTAGCATCAGTAACATATCTTCACCTTTTAACGCAACTTCATCATCTACCTGAGAACCATTTGAAATCTATACAGCCTCTAACATCTCTTATTTTAGCAGTTGTGCAAATCCACGGAGATTTTATAAACAACATGCAGGCAAAAGCTATGCTAAAATGGCATAAAAGTAGAAAGTACTCATCAAGAATACAGGACAAACTACTTAATTACCTCAAATCCAGGCATTAGAAAATTAAAATGCAAATGGGTGGATGAGTGTGAATGCACAGAGAATCCAAATCTGTTAAGATCTTGAAGCAACCTTAATTCTGCCCTGAGGGCAGCTGATGAAGAGGAAACTGAAATGTGTGCCGTGTATCATATACACTTCACATTTCCAAGCTGCTCACCACACCCCTACCTGGCAAAAAGCCAGTATGGTCCCTAAATAACCTGGAGTACAATTTATGAAACACCTTTTGTATTACACTGCATGACACTGGCAAAGCCCCAGCGGTTTGGCAACTGGCTGGTCTCCAAAAGGAGTTGTGCAGGAGGAAAAGGAGGGGCTGCCCAGCCTGGTCTCTTGTGCATGGTAGCGTGAACTGGCCTCCTTCCACACACTTTTCTTCCAGCCCAGCATCCAGCTGCACTTTGCTGCTGGTTTGTGGTCATTTCACTGATTGGGAGTAAGAAAAACGTACGTATTGGAATAGTAAAATGGTGACAGAGTGAGCAAAGTTGTGCCAAGATTGAGGGGAAACTGGAAGCCAGTTTCAGGACCAGATTCACTCCGGATGCAGCTTTGAAGTGAAAGAGAGCATCGTCTCAAGTACGAAGGACTTCATGTGCAAAAACAGATTAGGCAGCTTTGTGTACCATGTATTCGTGGAAAGGCTGTTCAGCCCTACAGCTACTTGCAGAAGCTGGAAATTCCCAGCAAACTGTGGCATGTTGTGCCAGGCTATGGAGATCAGAGGAGTCTTAGAAGGAAAGACAGAACCATCAGAGGTGGGCAATGGTGTCTGTCCAAGTGTAGCTGGTCTGGATTAAAAAATATCAGAGAAAAAATTCTGGGAAGCAAGTTATTTGAGTCCCTGCAGGTATCAATTTTCAAATAGTTCTATGAAACATGAAGAAGTTTTGCCCCAGTTGAAAAAAAAACATGTTTAGGAAGTGACTTCTAGAATTGCTCATTTCCTTATAACCCAGCTGGCAAGAACTGTCAGTGATGGTTCCATCACTTTTGGAACATTTGGAAAAAAATCTCAACTACAGTATGTATCAGCAATGTCTTTCCTGGTACAGGTAGATTTGGCTTCTCGGCCTTTTTATATTGATAATACAAAGTAACAAGTTTTCTACCTGAGTTGTTGCAAAAAACCCTAACAACTCAGCTGCAAGTAAATTTCTGAGGTGGAATTCCAGACAGCTATTATTGCACGCATAAGCTTTTTTAAAAAGAAGAATGGGGAAGAATTTGCTACAATCCTAAAGCTAGCAGAAACTATTAAAAGCAACTATTAGCTACAAATACAGATGCCCTAGAATAGATATCAGTTACATTATTTTTATCATTCCTAGTAATAACGATTATTTTTGCTTCCATTAACATCTATGGCTTTTCCAATTATTTTCTTTACTTCATTTTAAAAAAATATTTGTGGCTGTTACATTCAGGAATACTAAAAAGACAGCTATTTCTAAAGGATATTTATTGGAATTATTTCATAGATTTTGGATAATGGAATAATTCTTGCCAGAAGAGCAGGTTCCTGAGGTGTAATAAAAACAGTAACACTTAACGTAAAAGCCTAGTGCTTTGGATTCATAAGTAGCCTAGTATGGTTATTCGATACAACCACAACAATGGATATCAATTTCTTGTGTGAAGAAGCATATATTTTTTAAATGCCAGTGAAAACAGAGAAGCCAGTCTACAGTCTTCCTCTCCTCCAGTTGCACCTCTGTCCAAAAACTTAGACTTGCCAGTACGGCATTACACTTTTATAAACTGGAAATATTTTTCACCATATTTGAAACTTCTATCAAATGACATAATGAATAGCACTGTGACAGGAGAAAAGACACACTGTCCCTTGGCAGGAATCTGGGTAATTTTACATAAAATATGTTTAAGGAGGGGAGGGGGAAGAAATATCCCAATCTATTCAAGAAAATGCAGCTTTTACATTTTTACGCTTGACACACAACAGCATATGGCTCAACTGTTCTTCCTTCAGTCCATTAAGTGACTTAAGATCAGTATTAAAAAGTACCCTGTATCTGAAAATAACCCCTCGTGTCATCTAGCAGCAATGCTTGCAGGACGTGAAAATTGTCCTGAGCTTTCCTTCAAGAGCTCCGAAGAGTCAGGAGCAGTGCCCAAGACATTTTTGTATCTGCTTAATGACAAGTATGTACACTCCTAGTGGCCCTGCATACAAATTTGTAGCAGACTGATTAACAGCTCAGCTTGGTTCAAGCCCACAGTCTCTTCCAGAAGATGCTGTTCAGCTCCAGACAGTGATTTTCATTATCATCCCCACCATTTCACAGCCAACAGACAAACGCAGCTATATTGCTGTTTTGGACCAGCTACTGCCTTCCTAGCCAGTTGCAGTAGGGGAAACGCAGAAATATTCCATTACTATTTTCAGAAATACTACTCATTAGCTGTGTTTTAAATGAGAATAGCAGTTAGACCTTTTTTTTTTCGTATGAAACTACATTTGTGGTATTTTCCTGGTTAGGTGATATTTGATGAGAAATACCTACCAAATAGCTCAAAAAATGCCCTTTTTTCCCCTTGCTATTCATAAGACAAACTATTCGTTCAGCCCACTCAAAACATCGCTACCTCTGTAAAGCTCGTACGTAATCATTTCTATTTACCATTTCTACTGGTACACAGAGGGAGTGTCAGTGAGGTTAGAGGAGGTGTATCTGCACATACCTTCTGTCTGTAGGATACAGCTCCACAGTAATGACATCTAGAGAGTTCCACGCTGAGATGGTGAGTCCGTTGTAGAGGCACAGCATACCTATCATCATGGATTCGCTGGTCCCAAACCATAGGAAAAAACAGCTGATGCCAGAGAGAACCATGGAACCACCTAGGTAAGAGACAGGTAAAACAAACATGAACTGGAGCTGTATTTAAGGAATGATCTTTGTTTGTTTTGTCTGATGTTTCTATACACACAGTGTAGCTAAATAACTGATCCATGTATTTGAGTTAAAAACTAAAGAGACCTCCTCTGCTGGTAAGACCAGTCAAGCAGAAAAAGGTTGTAAGGGGCTCATAGAAAAAAACCCGTAACTCCTCAAATTATTAGGATATATCATAAAGTTTTTAGCTGGAACCCTCTCTGAACTCCCAAAACAAGCTACCTGGGGAAAAGTACCTTCATTCTTCCTTGTTCATCATCTTCTGCCATTATATAAAACTCGTTCATATATTGTAACAATAAAAACACTGAGTGGGAATTGCGTTTATATACAGATACTTTCCTAGAAAATGAACACAATGAACTACCACATAGTTATTTAAGTAAATGAAAAACAGATTTTTCATTGTAGATAATCCACAGGAGATATCTTTCAACTGTGTTACTTTGCAAAATAGAAAACAGGCAAAGGACTGCTGACTCTTCTGAGGAGCTGCTCCACCATCTGAGGGTCACCTGTGCACATCTTGCTTTCCTTTCAGCTGGAGCAAAGACAAACCAATGGTCAGCACTCTCCAACATCTCAGCCCAAATGCCTAAATAATGCTCTTGTAATGTCAGCATGGAAGAGCAGCGACTGATAACGTGGCATAGCAGAACTGATTACAGAACCCTTTGTTCCTAGAGTTTCTAAATTGGGGGCTTTTTAAAACGGCACCTATGATGCCACATAAACAAAGTATCTCCAGAAGGAATGTTTTGCATCTCTGAACCAAGTTCTTTAAAAAGAGAACACGTTACTTTATCAGGAGAACTTTAGGTTTTGGTGTTGTTCTCTGTTTTAAAGTGAAGCCCCTACCTAGCATCGTTAACCGCCCAATTCTATCCATCAGGAGAGCGGACACAATATTCCCTGGTAACACTGCCAAAGTTCCCAGGAAATTAACAAAGTAAATCCAGTAGGCACTGTAGTCGTCATCGAAAGAAATCTGGCATCCTGTCCTGATGTGGAAAAATGTGCAATTTATCAATTCACTGTCAACAAATTTATATTGCTCGAGATCTGTGGAAAGAAGAAAAAGAAACATTTCAACTAACAGTCAACTCCATGTGCAGTTTTTGATTAAAAACATTTCAAGTTTAGGCAACTTTAATGACAACTTGGAGCTTTCACTGCTTTGTAAAATGGGACTAGTTATTGCTGTTAATTTTGATACCTTTTTATCTTAACAGAAAAATATGCAAAGCTCATGAAAAAGAGCAACTAAAGCCTGGAATTAGGCAAGTTATATTACTGTATTTCAGCTCTGATTGGACTGTATTTGGTTAAGGCCTTTCAGATGGTCTTGCATAAAAAGCACTGGATATCTGCAAGTTTCTGTCTTGCTCAGTATCAGACCTTCTATTTCCGCACCAGACGGCCTTTCAGATGAGACTGTCAATTGTGCTTAGTTTGGTTTGACTTCCTTTAAAGCGAAACATTCCTAGAGAATTCAGATTAAACTAATTTTCACTTCTGAGAAGGCCTTGTGGTCTTCAGCTTAAACACGGATGAGTTACTACATGCAACTGTTCAGGCCATTCTTCTTCCAATGCGATTTCGGAGATCTCTCCCTATACTTCCACTTTCTTTCCGTTCCTCCTGTCAGCCTTATAACCCTGAGTCAAGAATACCTTCCTTTCACGCGAAGAAAGCTGGGAGTTGCTTGCTTTGAAACCTAACTCTATTACTATTGTCACTGTTGGAGTTACGGGAAAGCGGTAAGAACTGCCCCATCTTTCCAACAAGCTCAGTTGGCTGTGTTCTACTTTCAGTTATGTTTTATTAAACTGAAAAAAAAAGAGTCCTCTGTTTAAACATATGAAAATATGCATTCCTGTTTTTGTTACAATACTTAGGAGAGTGTGAATGATTACAGATTAGGTAGTTTGAATCCTGAACTCGGGTTCCCATGCCACAGCAAGCACAATGAACAGAGTATTTCACCAGTCCCATTTAGACTAAATAAAAGTGCGCTAGTTAAAAGCTACCGGTAAAGCAGTAAATATATTTTCTTCTCTCCAGACTGAATCTCTTTAGAGATGATTAAAATCAAAGAGATGTTTATTATCTGAGTCAATATTAGGCCTGCGGTATCTCTAGTGCGGGTGTGATCCTTTCACTTTTCTGTTATAACATTACGGACGCCTGTTGCTTTTTATAGCTTTTTATTCCCTAGAAGAGGACTTCTTGTATGCCTTATTAGAAATCCAGAAATCATAAATATAAGATGAGAACATGCAGCTGAACAATGGATGTTCAGGGTTTTCCTCATAATACCTGTGTTGTAGAAGGTGGTATTCACGAAAGTACAGTTCCTGAAGTATGTGTTCAATGAAGTAATGTCTTCAAACACACAGTTCTTAAAAAGTGAATCTTCGAAGGTTACTGATTTAAATTTCATCATAATAAACCTGCCCAATACAAATAATTTCTGTCAGTCTACCTTCGTAAGTTAGAAAGAGCAACAGGTCAAGCTGATGCAGCTATACAGGTCTAAAAAATCTCAATCCCAGTAACAATGATTCCTTAAAGACATTCTGGAGACGTAGTTAAAAAAGCATTAATAAGACAAATAGCTCCACATAGCTACTGTCCACAACTGGTAATACAATTTCTTTGATAATATTTCTCTTATTACTTGTCCTTAATCATCAACTCATGGAATAGCCTTGTAAAATCACTATTACTTGCAATTTGACATTATAGTGGGAAACTGGGAGGTCATGCTCCCAAACTGTCTCTTCGAACAAACAAGCACCTGCTCGTAACCAACAAGCTGAAAAGAAAAAATTTTTTAAAGAACCTTTATTTCTCCAGATGATCACACCGGGCACTGTGTCAGGCTCAAATGCATAAACATACTGGTCCAAGCATTAAAAAATGGTTTCACAAAATGGTTTAACACGAATCAACAATTACATTGCCAGTTATACAGCTCGATATTTAACTGGAAGTATGTGTTTGTTCCTCCTGTGCCTGTGGATGCAATTGCAATTACTGTGTACATAAAACAAGTATAAACAAATTGTCAGTAGCTTTTCTTATTTCTGAACATCTTCCTTCCTACTGACTCTCATTTAACTCCTAGGTCTTTGATCATGACTGTCAACCAAGTAATTCACAGAGAAAGTTAATGATAAAGTGGATTACTAGCAGTAACTTTCTACTTCAATGTTACTAGACTGTAAGACTTTTTTAGTATCATTCTACCAAATAACATCATTATGCTAACAAATAAAAGACAAATGTAGAAATACATCGTTATTTTTGTGATGTCTTTTATTTCACATGAAGGTGTGGAAAAAACTACAACTAAAAAATGGCAGTTTTGCTGGCAGACTTCACCCAAAGAGGCAACAGTGTGAAAAGCAGGGCTTTAATTGTTAGATGGCAGTAAGAACTGTTAAAATGGCAAAGCCTTCTGAACACAGACCTGGCTCTGCTCTAATTAAACCTGGTGTGACTAGCTAAGTATTTTTCTTATTACAAGTCTAATAGTAGGAATAGGAACACACAAAATATGCTACCTACAAAACAGTAGGAATTAAACTCTCTCACCAATAAAGTTGTTGGAACCACATCTTTATGAGAAAGGAGAGCAAAAGATAATTGTGTTTGTCACAGGAAAAGACTTACTAGCTAATGAATTCTCTTTGTGTATTGGTCAGAAGAATGGTGTTTTCAGCCCATTAGTTTTAGTTACTATATCATTTCTCATTTGTGACAGACTCTGATTAAAATCAGGCTGGCGTTCAGTGTCAACTCATTATCATTTTTCATATAGCACTTTCCATTTAAAAATGTAGCCTAATTCCAGAGGAGAACAAAGAGAATTTAGCAATCAGATTAATCAATTGGAACAGAAATGACAGACTACGTGTCCTACATTCTTCTGATGCACTTTTTACCTTTGGACAGGAAACATGTTGTGACTATATTAAAATTGGTGTTGTGATGATTTGAATTAAAACCCAACAGAAATGTAATGAAGTAAAAAGTCAAGTATTGATGGATCTACTAGTTAAGAAAGAACATGAAGGAAACACTGAGACTGAGGGTGAGTGGAACATTGAAATGCTTGTGGAGGAAGAATATCAAGTGAGTTCATACAACTGTGGAAAATGTTTTGTGAATCTCAAATAACTGTCAGAGGCCTATTAAATTTGCACATTTGAAAGAGTAAATTAGTGTTTTAGAGTTGATGAATGTTAGATTTAGTGTTTTACAAGAATTTTCAGTTCAAATTGATAAGACCTTGGTTGACAGAGTGCTGTCAGTTACTGACAGTAATTGGTTCTTTGCTTTTAGAATAACATCTGTCTCTTGGAAAGGAGCAGAACTAGGAAGCTATGGCTAGTTTAAAAATGAGATAACTGCTATTTTTGTCTGCAATGCATGAACATTTGACTGTCTCAAAACTCAAGTTCTTACAAAAATAATTTTAAAAGCCCCATGTTATCAAAATCATTGGGTTTTTTTTCACTTAGATACAGATTTTCCTATGGAAATAATAATTACTTAGCACCATGACTTCCAGGAGATCGTTAACACAGTTGTTCTGTATATTTCTTAAGAGAAACCAGGCACCTAAACGAGCTGTGTTTAATTTTCCCCTAAGTTATCTAGTTATCTGTAAAGTCCAGATATGTTTGGATTCAGCTAAAGAACACAGAAGGCATTGCCAACGTGTTGTTTCGCATTTCAGAGCTGTTCGTACTTTTTATTGATTTACAGTAACATTTAACTTTTATTTTTCTGCGATAAGGTCCTAACCTCTCGGTGTTCAGCATTTCACAGAAGTGTCTTTCATCAATACAAGAAAAGAACCAGCAACAGAGATGAAAGTATGTCCTTCCCCAGCCCTCTACAATATGCCGCATATGTTGGGTCTGAAAACCTTTGAATCCCACTGTGAAAGGAAGTATCGTTAACTTGGGCTTTTCAATCTGTTTTTCAGGATGACAAGGAAGCTGGCTTTGCACGGGGGATCCTCACACAGGAACCACCAGGGCATGTACAGGTCCACTTCTCCCCATGCTCGACAAGTCATAAGAAATCAAGAACACAAATAAATTCCCATTAAAAAGGAGAAAAAAAAAACCCTATCATTAGCTAACGGAGAAAAATATTAGATTATTAAGACATGTTTCAAAAAGGGCATTTGTTCATTGCAGCCAAGTCAGGATATTAGGAAATCTCTAAACCTGTCATTGATGTATTCTCCATTGCTGTGAATCTGATTTTCCAGTGTGAAGTTGAAGACGAAATGTGAAACCTCCTCATTGCGGAAATGTTTCACTCGGGACGCGTACTCGCCTGACTGCAGATGTTTAATGACGTCGGGAAACCAGACAGATAAGCCGTAGTAGCTGTGAAAAACAGAAAAAGCTCAGTCGCCAGTCTCACTTGTTTGGAAATCTGTGCAAGGTGAGGATAAGCAGCTTTCTCGGCCACTTATGTGATGGAGCAGTTGCTCCATCATAATAAAATCCTCCATAAAATAAATATATTGCAAGATACTGACACCAGAAGATGCCAGCTTCCTGAAGCAGATATTCTTGATGAGTCAGGCTTGCAATTAAGAACAGACCAACCAACAAATATAACATTTTGTGGAAAGGTACTGAACAAAACCGTTCCGAATAAAAAGGATAATCATAGTGACAGAAATTGGCATGCAGATGATTCTTCTGTCTGTCAAGTCTATCAAAAATGGCTTAAGATCTCAACCACTCTTACCCAAAAGACAGAGTGAACCATACAGCTGTAAGTTTGATTGTATTATCCTTCACTGGGTAGTTGAAGCATCTCATAAACGTCAACCAAATCTGTAAATCATTAGGAAATACGTTTATTTTAAATCATATTTTGAACAATTTTGTTAAATGATAGAAGCTTTCTGATTCTGATTTGCTTGCTTATTCAGGGCATCAGAGTCAGTAGATCAGCTCTTTGACATTGGTCATAGCTGTACTTCTCATATTAGTATGTTAATCTCCAGCTATAGCTAGGTTGTGCGTGTTCTATGACTTTCTTCCTTCTTTTCATAGAATCATAGAATGGTTTGGAATGGAAAGGACCTTTAAAGATCACCTAGTCCAATCCCCCTGTGATGGGCAGGGACATCTTCCACTAGATCAGGTTGCTCAGAGCCCCATCCAATCTGACCTTGAGCACTTCCAGGGATGGGGCATCCAGAACTTCTCTGGGCAACCTGTTCCAGTGCCTCACCACCCTCATCATAAAAAATTTCTTCCTAATGTCCAATCTAAATCTATCTTCTTCTGGTTTAAAACTGTTACCCCTTCTCCTGTCACTACAGGTCTTGGTAAAAAGTCTCTCTCCGTGTTTCTTATGAGCCCCCTTTAAGTATTGAAAGGCCATAATAAGGTCTCCCTGGAGCCTCCTCTTCTCCAGGCTGAACAACCCCAACTGTCTCAGCTTGTCCTCATAGGAGAGGTGCTCCATCCCTCTGGTTATTTTTGTGGCCCTCCTCTGGACCCACTCTAACAGATCCATGTCTGTCTTGTGTTGGGGGCTCCAGAGCTGGACACAGGACTCCAGGTGGGGTCTCACCAGAGCAGAGAAAAGGGGCAGAATCACCTCCCTTGACCTGCTGGCCATGCTTCTTTTGGTGCAGCCCAGGATATGGTTGCCTTTCTGGGCTGAGAGCACACATTCCCAGCTCATATCAATATTTTTATACACCAGTATGGACTGTGTCCGTTAATTTGTCCCTAGTCTGATCACCTCAAACTTTCCTAATCTCTAGGCAGCTTCATTTCACTGTCTCAAATAAACCAGACATCTTGTCAGAAATATTTTCTTCTTGCTTCCCAGTATTACGCTGCTTTAAGTTTAGACAAACTATTCTGTAATTCAACAGGGATGCACTCAGAGTTTGACCTATCATAACCAACCACAGCTAGAAATTGTTACTTTAACTATATGAGAAAAAGCTGGGACTACTCCTAGGTCAGAGATGCTACAGCAGAGCTGACTGAGAATGGTGTTCTCCTATCTCTCTCTCTCTCTCTCATCTCAAGATGATCTCCTCATTTTGAAGAGAAGCAGCAGTCTGTCCTAGGAGGTTTCAGAACACATCATGCAACAAGGAAGGTGCTCTAGACCCAGGGGCAAGTCCAGTGAGACAACAAGGATGTGAGACAACCAAGCTGCAAACTCCTTTAAAGCTGGTTTAGTAACAAGGCCAAATCACAACATTTTGATCTTCAACTACGCCATTTTTGGACAAATAACTATGAAAGAAGACGTTTTCTGTTTTTTTGTTGGTTTTTTTTTCCATAGGAAAAATGCCATTTTTTCCAAGCAAAGCAGTTTTGTGACAAACCTTGGTTTACAACACTTCATCATAGTTCTTTAAGATGCCAGATTTTTAACAGCTGTGAAAAGTTATTTTTGACTTTTTTTTTTACCTTTTTTTTTTTTAATTAATGAGACTTTTCTCAATTTTCATTACAAGGTTCAAAGATATTGCATAATTTTGGTTTTGCAAAAAAGTAAAAAAGGATACAGAGCATAGTCCCAGCGAGCTTGTGTTAAACCCTCTGAAATAGCTCTAATGTAGTTTTCTGGTAAAACATCTGACATGCCTAAAAATACATGCAGATATGATGCCCTATAAAGGTTTTATTGACATTCATTTACACAATTTATTCACAACTTTACCATTTCTAAATAATGTGGTCACCTCAAGTTCCTGCTGATAATTTTTCATCTCTTCATGTGTCACCTCTTTCCATAGGTATATATTGGTATGCATTCCCATTATATATTATATTGTGGTGCTTGGGAATATGGCTATGTAAGTATTAGCCATCACTTGTATGAAGACCAATGCATCATTTTCCTCCTCAGAAGCTGGGACCAACCTCTGTGATCCACTTGCACCTCTTCTGGGTCAGGAGACCAGAACCTTACACTGGTTCCTGAATGTCCCAGTTGCATGGAAAATGTGGCATTGCAGCTATCAATCACCAGCATTGCATCTATCACCAGCATGAGCTCAGTCAATCCATCCCATTTCTGAAGGTTAATTAAAAACAAGAAAGGTAATTACAGAACAAACAGAGATGTTGTTACTTACACCATACAGCTCTGTGCGAATTCTAACGAAACACCTCCTGTACCAAGTTCCTGTATCGCTCTCTATTTCTATAAGCTCATCTATCTGCTTTGGAGTTTTGATTCTGTTAACCTAGAAATAAAAACAGAACAGCAAATATTTGCATTTTCTTGAATCATTAACTGCCTGTCAAGGAGTATTGGAAGGTTTTAATAAATCCCATAAATTAAAAATGAGCAGATATTAAACCTGTGTCTACACTAGAAATGCTTTAGAAATAGAAATAAATAGTAGCACACTATAATGTCAAAGTTCATTATGGATACAACTGTATTGGAAAACCTCTACTTTCAAAGCATGCAGGAAATCCATTTCCTCTGACTGAAATAAGCTGTTACTGTCAGGTTCTGCTCGAGTGTTGCTGTACATACCCCTAATGTCACAAAGGATGAAACATTATTTAAAACCTCAGTTAACCATGTCCAGAGTTTGCTATCAAGTTGTTTCTGACTTGCTATCACAACATTGTTGAAAGTCTATTGATTAAAGATACAGTAATGAAAATAGAAGTATTTGAGGTGTCAAGAATTAATAGTTGAATAACATTTTTCTTTTGTCTTTATTTCCTGTAGTGTTAGACAAGGAACTCTCTTTGTCTTTTGGATGTTGACTTTAAGTATCCTTTGTAATGAAGAGGGAAAAAGTTAGGTGAAATGATCTGGAACCACGCATGTTATTGCCATTATGAGCAATCATCTACTTCATCTAAAGTGAAATGAGATAAACAGACATCAGGGAAAAACACAGAATTACCAGTGACAGAGAATGTGATGTTGCCTACAATGCTAATTTTCACTTGCACTCTCCTGTGTAGCAGAACAAGAATGTGTTATACGGTCTTTCCAGACACACGACCTGACAAACTTATACCATTGTATGGTTTTGGTTTTGGCTTCCGCTCTGGTCCCAGGTTCATAGCGATATCACAAAAGGCAGTGTATTCATCCACAGCTTGTGTAAAAAGAAGATAAATAGAGAATGGAAGGAAAATAGATAAAACGGGGGAAAAGGACTAACATACAAGGAAGGAGACAGCAAGAGACTGAGTGTTCAATGTTTGGCTGCAGTTTCTGAAGGTAGTAATACCTTGTGTTTCTTAACAAAATGAGGACGCCACCACCCACAGATGTATCATAGTGGATTACAGGACATCAGGGAATAGTAGGCTTGACGGTAAAGCTCCAGTTTTCAGCCCACTGTTTTTACAGATGTACACTGTTTAAGATGCACCAGCAAGCTGCATTCCGTGAACAAGAACAAACAAAAGCCCACTAAGCGGTTTTAGCTATAACCACCCTCATTTCTGAAATACTGCAGCTCACTGTCTTGCCAAACCATGACTATATCAAAAGCCTGTACCTTTCTCGTCATGCCTCTTCCAATAGCAATAATCTGGTCTGCATCATTCCATTGATTTTAAGCTTTTCTTACACTGCTTTTATGAAGCATTATACAAAAGACTGAGTTGAGTCCTCCAAGATTATTTAAGACCTCGTACATACAGACATACTCACATGCCACACATCCGGGCAGAAAGAGCATGTCTTTTGAACCACACTGTATAAACCAGTACCACTCTTGTAGGCTCAGGGCCAGCCTTTTCACCGTTCTGGCCACCTGACTCGTTTGGGGCTGTGGAGGTTGGGGGAAACACGTATATATCCTAGGACCACTGTATGTGACTGGGGACTAAAAGCCCCTGGCCTTGATGGTTCTTTAACATAAGAAAAGTCCTATTGAATCAGGACAATGGTCCATCTGGACCATGCAAATTCAGCTGTCAGTATATGAAGAATGAAAGAGAAAACAATAAAGAATACCTATTTTAATGAAAATGGAACTTCTGTTTAAAAGCAATGGCTAGAAATATGCAGTGTTTTAAATTTTACAAAATCAAGACATGCTGCGAAGGAAAATGTTTGCAGAAAAAAAGATTAATTAATATATGGCAATGAAAGAGTGGAGAAAATTTTGGTTTTAAGGATACAAAGATTTTTTTTTTTTTACTTAAACATTTAAACCAACCGATCTAATGAATGTGTATTTTAAGGACCCAGGGAGGGAATTAAGCATGCACATAAATGTTTAACTTGGGTAGTCCCATAATAGAAGATACTGTCAACTTACTACCATCTCTGTTAGTGTCACTGCTCTCAGGAGAGATTTTCAAAAGTATTAAGAGCCACCACCTCCACAGTCAGTAACTAGAATACATCCACTTTGGAGTTTCTAACTCTAAAACCAACTGTTCCTCAGCTGATGCCTTCTCTGTTCTAAAGGTTTGAAGATAAAATCCTCAATAATATAAGTACCAAGAATAAACATGACTTGTGCAAAAGGCTTCTAGGAAAAGATGACATCAATATAATTAGGAAAACACAAAAGGAAAGCACACTAAAACTATAGCAGTAATGGAGAAAAAGTTATATCAGCTGTAGAGTTAGAAAACATACTATCAAAGTGTATTTGACGTGACTAGTGACATGAAGTAGAGGAAAATAGTAATGTGTAAGTCATAGAATGGTATTGGATGAAGCAACGGGGTTTAGGAGAGCTATGGGAATAAATTACTGAGACAAAATGTCACAATATCCAGGACTAACTCATATTAAAAAAAAAAAGAGAGAGTAAAAGGATGTTCCAAACAAATTATGCGTAAGTTCTTTGCTTTCTGGGTTTTATAAGATGAAGTGCTGATATTGTCCAATGAGGAGACAATGATGCATTTTCTAATCATATTAATGTAAGCTAAAAATAGGGACTTCTATACATGTGTAACCTTGACATACAGTACAGTATTTCTAATCTTTCAACTCCTTGATACCTGGAGTTGAGTTTTCCCAATGTTCATGACAGAAACTGGTAAAAATCCCAAGAAAGCGGTAGTTTTTCCTTATTCACGCCTTATTCATGGCTGACTAATAAACAAAAATAGCTATAAATAAAGTGTTGAGTTTAACACGGTTCAGTGTCACATTTTAACAACCGTAGAAAGAAAGACTTGTTAGATTACAAGAACTGGAAACAACAAGCATGTGCTTTGTTTTCTTCTCCATGGCTGCTTTAGGATGTGATTACCATTACGTCAAACTGATGTGAGACTGTGGCTAATCCTTCCTCCCGCCTTTTGTCCCAGCACATTTCTGTCTTCTTCCTCATGCCTAAACCAACAGCGTAGGGGGACAGGGTCTGTGCTGTGGCTGACTGTGCAATCAGTCAATGAATATCAATGCTGGTAGAAGAAAAACAAAGAGTGATCGGGGGCAGGCATACTCTGTCTGAAAGCAGCTCAGATCAGCAAAAGCCAATTGTGAAATTACACCCTAGCTGTACGGTGTTAGGCAAATCCCTTTACTCGTAAATGAAATCAGAAAATAAAATATTAGGTTAGGTGGGATTAGGGGTAGGTCACCAGTGTATCAATAAATGTGGATTTAACATGATAGGTGTGCTAACTAGCCTTCTTTCAGGCTAAATATAGGAATTCTTGAGTGTCTTTGTGCAGAAAATTAAATGGAGGCAACAGAAACTACGTCCAAGGCAATAAACTGCAAGTCTCAATCAAATAGTGTTATATGGTCAGACGGTCATTCCTTGAGACTGCCTGCAAATGCGGAACCTTTAAGAGGATTTCTTAATTGAGTTATATGTGCATTAAAGTAAGAAGAAAGCCTCTGGAAGAGGAAAAACATCCCACACATGGCTCTGAGAGGGAGCAGAGTGCCAGCACTCTCACAGCACAGCACAATCTGGAAAGGCAGACTGGATTTCAAAGCAAGAAGATGTCTTCTGCTGTTTGGTCCTCCTGTATCCAGGAAGACAAAATTGTTGTGTATATTCTTCATAAATAAGATGCCATAAAAAAGTCTCACATCTGAATTGACTACTTCTCCTCCAAATAGAAATAACCCATCAATACTTTGAATATGACCTTGTCATTAGACCTGCAAGTCGACAAGATGCAGTTGAGCTTCCAAGATATTTTGAGAACATTAAATATCTGAAATTACTATTTCACAGAAGTGAAAATGAATTTTTAAAAATTATTATTTTATATGGTAAAAAATGAAAAAAATAATTTAAAAAGCTTTAAAGACACAACAGCCAGCTAATTTGGACTTCTATGTGCCTACTGTTACTATTAAGGATGAAGTAAACTTAAAAAATAAAACACAGATGGAGACTATTAAGTATCTTGGAACACCAGAGAAAAGTATCATACTGTGGGTTCATGCGCTCAAGAATATGCTGGCCAAAGGCTGATATCTTAACATCTGCTGTATATATAACAATTTCAGTAGGAATTCAGTTCTTATATTTTGATGTTTAGAGTGCAAATGATTGGCTTTGTCATGCAGAGCATTCGTATTGATTGCTCCAGACCTTGGCAGTCAGCAAGCTTGCTGATGCACTAAGCGATTAGCTTTAAAAGCAATACTCACTGTGAAGACTTTCTCGGGCTGACCACGAGCTCGCATATTTGTATCATGAATTTGCTTGAGTATCATCCAAGCTTCGTCATGTTTTCCAACCTAAACGTTTGATCAAAACATTTAAACAAAGCATACATACAGATTAAGACAATCACTATAGCCACTGAACAGTCTTAAAGCTTGTTATACAGAGGTCATGATGTAAGCAGAGAAATAATTTTGACTGGAATCTAAAACCTGTTTGGAAAGTTATACCTCCAGCAAGAACCGCGGGCTTTCTGGCATGAAGGTGAGGGCTACCACAGAAGAGACACAGGGCAGTGCGCAGACGATCACAAACACTCGCCAGCTGTGGAACTGGTAGGCAGAGCCCATGCTGAAACTCCATCCTACGAAAGCAGAAATTCACAAAATGTAAAGAAATAAACAGTATTGTACGTAAGAGGCTGCAGCTTCTTGGAGATGCAAAATGATACCTGTATTTAAATGAAGCCTGATTGATTTCTTCTGTGTCCACAAGTATCAATGATTTCACAAATAACCTTACACTATGAATTTTGACCTCTTGCATGCGACTAGTCATGCTGGAAAATGGCCATATTATGCAGGGTGGGAGACTTCCTTACACAGGGATGAAGAAGCCTCTTTCAAGTCTCTTAGCGAAATCTGCATAAAGGTAGTTACGCGAACCAAACAGAGACACCATCACCATACATAAGAATACATATACAAAGAAATAGTTTTCTGTGAATAGTGGAAGAAGGGAGAATTAAAGATCTACACTCAGATGATATATTTTATGGAATTTTGCAGCCTTTCTTATTATTATTAGCTTTTTCTACAAAGAGTTAATTTTAATACTCTTAATAAGAGTCTCCTAATGTGATACAGTGCACAACACATAAAGCATTTACAGTGCCTAACTTCTGTTTCCATCTTGTTCCAGAGCACTATACCACTCCTTAAATTCTGTTAAAAGTAAACTGACACTAGTACCCCCCGCCTCATCACTAGATGTACAGGGAAAATAGTCAGTCTTTAAACTTCTATCTGAGATGAGCAAGCTTAACACTGAAGTAGAGAGAGAATTTATGATTATATAAAGAGATAAGAAAAAAGAACAACAGGAAAACAATTGTCCTCATCTGAAAAATTCATCTTGAGATACATCTGAGTGCTGACTAATAACATGCTGTAGAAGCCATTGTTAAAATATACTGAGAAGAACAGAAAAGGAAACACTGGAAAACCTGTACGTGAAACTGCAGGGCTGGTAGTTCAGCTTTTTAATAAAATATCTGATTGTTTGGTACATTACAACTGGACTATTGAAATGCTAGAATTGTAAGAAACCTAAGAATTTCTCTTAGAAAGAGAAAAATATTATTTGGGTAACTACCTGGCCTTCTAGTCTTGTTTCAATATAGCAGAAATTTTCAAGGAAAATTTTCAAGGATAACTTGTTAAAAGATGAGTAGAAGATAACAATAATGATAAAGGACAGAACAGGTTACTGGAAGAAAATGGAATCCTGGCTAATGAAAGGGCTGACGCTGGATTAATCTGATATATTTCTTTGCTAACTGAGTTTTCTAGGCAAAAGATGTGGTTAATTAAATCTGTCCGGATGTTGGTAACCAACTGGTACAACATGGTACCAAATGGCCTATTAAATAGTTCTTCAAAGGAACTATTTATCTGTTAAATGTATAGTGTATTTTGGAATTTAAAGAAGATCTCATGCTGTGGATCATAAATACGTTCTTGGAAAAAAAATCCCTTCTCATATTAAAGTACTTACGTGTTACCATATGAAAAATACTGTCAACTCATGATTTATTTTTGCCCTTTATCAAAAGCTCGGTGAAACTTTTTCATCTGCAGAGTTGGGAGTCTGTTTTTTCTGGTCTTCTACAAACCTTCTGTGTTTCTGAAATGATACCAGCTTGCTCTACAGCCTCATTTAGCCCTGCCATCTTTACCCCAGGAAGACACGAGGTAAAATCAATGACAGTGTTAGCAATGATCTTGGAATGCCATGTCACTTTTTTTTTTTTAAGTGAGGCTGCAGATAAATATAACTTCTCCCTCCAAAGTTTCCTCCATCAAAAAGAGGCTGTCTAAAATTTGATGTTAAATTTTGTTCCAAAATAGAACGTGGAATGAAAATTTAAGATTAAAAAATACAAACAAAAAAGGATGTAGAAGCGTATTAAAATTTACTTTTTACTGATTTTTGGAAAATGTCAACTTTTGATCTTATGAAATTTCCAATCTTAAATAATACGGGCATACTTTACATCTAAATTGGGAAGGGAAGGAAATAAAGAAGGAAAGGCTTACAGTGAGTTAATGAGGCAATTAGAAACCATACTTATGTTTTGGGTATTGTGTACACATTCTATCGTAATCATTAGAATCATATTCTTCATTATATATTTCAAACTATAGTGCAAAATCACAGAACTTGCAAAATTATTTCCTTTTGGTTAAGTTAATTTTGGTCAGAGCAGTGAGCTGATCTGACTCGCTGGGCAGCCGTGCAACTGCTAGTGCCATGGGGAAGGCAGCGCAGGATGGGGGTTTTCATCTTTCAGAGCAGTGCGGTCAAAGTACTGGCTCTTGTTGTCATTAGAAACTGTCCCAGAAATACACAGAGCCACTGGTATATTTAGACAATCTGCCTTTCACTGCTCTGGTTTATGTTTTATGAGACTGAGCTGCACAAAGGGCACTTCTGCGGTAAATGAAATCAACCTGGCTTTGTACCTGTTATAAAACAACAGCAACATCTTGTGCTCTGTAGCCAGTCCTGGAAAACACTGGTAATAATTTATTTTAAGGTGTCATTTATTAATGTAAGTGAACCATACTACACTTAATTAAAAGCAATGAGTGCACCGTTCATCCTGCTGTCATCCTGACAACCTAAAAAGCACCTTTTTTACTCCTCAAAATACCTGAAGGGCTTGTCAAGTGAAATGTTTGTTATGGTTTTTATTGCTCTTATTCTGTCTTTTTCTCTATGTATTGTGTTAGCTGCTGCAATTTATCTTGTGATTTAACATATCTGCTGAATTAATGATAATGTCAGGATTATAAGAAGCAATCGGTAGAAAAAAAGCCAGCTGCAACACAGCTTTCTTGAGGCTGCTTGCCTGTATACTCCTGCACCAGCACTAGATCAGCAAAACAAATATATATTTTAGATGCAGAGCAAGTTTAGACTTATTCTTGTGTTTAACACATCCCATTTTCCTAGGTCATGAGCTAATCTGGAAAATGGAGCCATTAAAGTAGCTCTGAATTTAGCTCACAAAGTGGCTTTCATTCCCATTGTACTTAAGTCTTGAAACCAAATGGAAGCGTGTTCTTGGCTGTAACTCAATTTGCTTCTCCTTTCCCTGATTTATGGTACAATAGCAAAGGCAGAGCAGTTCTACATGGTTCCATTCAGAGCACTGCACAGCAACCTAGAGGTAAACTTCACCCTTGCTCCCTGGCTATGCTGTATTCCAGAGTCATTAATCTTGAAAACGGTGGCAAGTCCCGATGTTTTATGAATTGCTAAAACACTTGGCCCAAATGCATCTCGGGAACGATTTGCTGTAGAGTAGAAACGTAAAACCCGCAATGACTGAATCTGAAGCTGCTGCAGCAATCTTTGTGCTGAATACCACCCTCTCACTTTACTGCGTGCTAGAAAAGGCCAAGTGAATCACAGACATGCCAATTACTGATTACAGAAACACAGCAGCACGCAGCAGAGAAAAAGTAAAATATACCAAGATGTTAATCTATATCTAATCACCAATTTATATGTTGAATTCAATGTCAACAAAATCTTCCCTCCCAACACAGCATTTCATCTGCTCCATAATATTAGTAATTTAAAAGGATATTGTAAACAAGCTGTTGCTCCAAAGGAAAGAAAATATCATTCCTGTCATAGAGTTTCTGAATAAATATAGGGGTAAACCTATCCATACCATGCTGAATTTTATAAATGTACATTACCTGAGAAACAACAGGTAACTCAAGGACAAGGATCATCTTTCACAGTGGCTAGGTGACTAGAGAGCAGACTAATGGGGATGATTTGCTTAACTTTCCAAAATGAAGGCTGAAAGGGAACATGATATCTCTCTACAAATCCATAAAGGTTACACTGAAGTGCAATGCAGGCAATGAAAAAAATGGGTGCCTACAGACTCTATATAAATACTGGCTGGCAAGGAGAAGGTTTCTAAATACCAAAGGAATAAAGTTGTGGAACATCTTTCTGTGAGACTAATGCGGGCAAAGAAAGCCTAACTGAATATAGGGATTTTATGGCATGGTTAGCTAAAGCCTGACCAGGCATAATAAAAATTTTTGTTTGTCATTCAGTAGGAATCGGATGGAACTAGATCCATGGCAGTGTCAGAAATTAGCAAAAGGCAATTTTGCATAGAATTCTGTCTTTTGGTAGATCAAAGGACAGAGTAGATGCAAGACTATCCCTAAAATTAGGGACAGAGGATAAACACAGCCAAGGAATTTATAGGAATTCATAGACTGCATAGATTCTTCTGCAGAACACTTTCTATGATTTCATAAGTTTGCTTATTTCTGTTTTAACACATAATCTTTGGTCAGAACTCAGCTTTCTAGCCTCAGTTTTTAGTGTTTTAAAAATGTTGAAAAGTTGAAAAATGTCTAGTAACTGTGTAATTGATCTAAATTGCCACGTGGTGGCACTGTTACCGCACTTAGGACAAATAAGCAAAAAATTTCTGCCGAAGGCGTTTTACTGTTAAATGTTGTTTTGCTGAGTATTTCCCAAATCTAAGCTAAATCAAAACTATAAGGAGGCCTGGAAATATTTTGCAGCCAGCGGTACTGAAATACATTATTATTGCATTTATATTTAGTCTGTCCTGGCATTATCAAATTTAACTGTGAGTGAAATCTAGGATTTCAGCCTGTGTATTTTAGTGGTACTGATTAAAATAACAGTAAAACACCACTGAAACAAAAAAAAAAACCCAGTTCAGATAAGTTATATAGCTGAGGAAGCTCAGTTAGATGTTTTTATCAGACTGAGTGAAATATATAGTTTCTAACAAAAGCAGAAATAATGTTTTCAGAATTATTCTGTAGTTGTATTAATATGAAATTCCAGTAACACAAAGTAGAACTCTTGTCTTTCCTGTGATTAGATTATTCATATCGCATGAGAAAGGTAGTGATATTTTTAGCCTATATAGATAGTTAGATACCCTACAAACCAACTGGCCTAGCAGGTCAGCTGCTGGTAATTTTTGCAGAAGGAATCTGGAAATAGCACAGCTGAAGTGTGGCAAACCATGAGGGAGGTACCCTAACAAAGGTGCTGTAGAAGACTCCCTAACTCTCATCCGCATCTGTCTGGGTGTCTAGCTGATGCTAGAGAGTCCCTGGGAGCCATGAGGACCAACAGTTCAATGAAAGAAGAAAGTAATAGTGTTAAACAGATATATTTTACAAATACATGAAACTCAGACTTCGTCTGCTGACACTTAAAACTGTGATTAAAAGGAACAAGGCGTTTTCTAAAGACACATTTCCTCTCCTGCAGAGGAGGGGGTTGTCAACCGCTGACACTCATCACTTTCCTGTGCTGGCATCGATCTTCAACTGAAGACCTGAGATTATCAGGTCTCTGATCGCTCCAGTAACATTATCTGCCATTCAGACAAGCCCCAGGACAGCTGCAGGCAGGGCTGACCCTACATAGAAAATAATATGCTCTCTAATAACATCAGACACAATCCTCTATCCAGTGCACAGCACATAGTCCAGATGAGGTCTCCAGCTGTAGTACCTCTGAACAGTGACATCAATAATCCACTTTTTTAATGTTTCTAATACTTGCTGTAGTACTGTCCAGTTTTACTTTTCATTGAGGAGGAAGCTTGTGTATACCCATACTTCAGACAATGACATGGTATGATACACGCCTAAAATTTGAGGTTTAGTGATGATACGTCAGCCTTTCACTTAACTGTACATGTACTCTGCGCAGAACATAGACCTGTTGGTTTTGTTTCTTTGGTATGGAAATGCCTGGTCATGTCATCTGTCCAATCTTGGCAGATGCTAAGAGTAGCAAAGGATGTTTATTTAGTGGTCTATTTATGATTAGGAAACACAGGATCTCCCTTGCCTTCCTAGCTAAATGTGAACCCATGTAGGAACCTGAAGTAGGCTGTTGTCATTACTAAGCACAATGGGAATGGCATGTCTGTATCCTGACTTCTGCAAAGGAAGCTGTTCTTGCACTTCAATTTTTTTTACTGGGAAGTATATTGGGCCAACTAAATAAAACAGACACATGAATAAGGCAAAATCATTCATTAACAGTTCACATTTTATGAAGTCTTACAGGACAGATGGGAAGCTATACAAAACCAGAGAGAAAAGACTTGCAAACTAAATTGACCATTATAAATTTTCTACACATTCGTGCCATGTGAAAAGAAGAGAAGAGAAGAGAAGAGAAGAGAAGAGAAGAGAAGAGAAGAGAAGAGAAGAGAAGAGAAGAGAAGAGAAGAGAAGAGAAGATTTCAGTTGGAAGGGACCTACAACGATCATCTAGTCCAACTACCTGACCACTTCAGGCCTGACCAGAAGTTAAAGCATGTTATTAAGGGCATTGTCCAAAAGCCTCATAAATACTGACAGACTTGGAGCATTGACCACCTCTCTAGAAAGCCTGTTCCAGTGTTTGACCACGCTCTCGATAAAGAAATGCTTCCTGATGTCCAGTCTGAACCTCCCCTGGCGCAGCTTTGAACCATTGCCATGCGTCCTATCACTGGATCCCAGGAGAAGAGCTCAGCACCTCCCTCTCCGCTTCCACTCCTCAGGAAGCTGCAGAGAGCCATGAGGTCGCCCCTCGGCCTCCTTTTCTCCAAACTAGACAAGCCCAAAAATCCTCAGCCACTCCCCATAGGCCATGCCTTCCAGCCCTTTCACCAGCTTTGTTGCCCTCCTCTGGATGCATTCAAGGACCTTCACATTATCCTTAAATGGTGGGGCCCAGAACTGCACACAGTACTCAGGGTGAGGCCGCACCAATGCTGAATGTGGGGGGATAATCACCTCTTTTGACCAGCTGGTTATACTGTGTTTGATGAGAGGTGCTCAGCCGATGTGGGATCATCACACAGAGCTTTGAGAGCCTTTTCTAGATTGATTCCCTGATTTAAACTATTCATTGCACCCATTGACATGACAATGCATGAAAATAAGGGCTAAGAGCAAATGGTTCCACTTACAGGAAAGGAACAAAGGATGTCTCTGCTGAGGAGTGGAGACAACCCTGCAGTCCTCTACTTTTGTTTGTTTAACTTTGGGCACTTATTATTTTCCATTCTCAGAATAGGGAGAAATAATAGAAACACACTTTGCTAAGATGTCATGTTGACGTAAATGTCTCCACCTGGCCACCACCTTGCAGAATCCAATTTTGCACCTTAGCAATTCTGAATACAAACCCAACGCAACTATCATATAGGGCTGGAAACCTACCAAATCTCAAAGCACTTCAACACAAAATTGCCATGTCTTGACTTGTTAAGAGTTTCGTCTTCATCCTGAGTCGTTTTGCCAGACTTCAGACACCTATTACCAGGAATCAAACCCAAATAACTTCCATGGGGCTTCATTCTAAATGCAAATATCGTTATACTCCTTGGGAAGTGGGTATATCCTCACTTATTACAGTTCATGGATAAGAGCATGGATTTTGAAAATTTTCCAGGACAAACCTGTAATTTTTTGCTTAGATCTTAAATCAGTGTTTCTACGACTTTCTACTTGTGAGTTTTGAAAATAGCTTTCTTCCTCTCTACCCCATACTTTATAAAATACAAATCAGTACAAAAACTCTCTTAAAACTTACGTTAATTATGTATTTCTGAAATTTAAAATGAGAAACACTATGTTGCAATTGAAATTATTAAGTAAGTAAATATGCATATTCCAGGCTAGAATGTTCTACACTTTTCTTATGTGCACTCATGACCCTTTTTCAGAGAAAACTGCCCAAGACTACTAGAAATTAATGTAGATGGACACAGGTCAAACTTTGTCCAAGGTTCAGATGCAAAACTGGAAAAGAGCTGTGATTTGTAATCATAAGCTCAAATGCTTAATTTCCCTGTAAATGGCTGCTGTTGTCAAATTCCTGCATCTAAATTGGATTTGGAAGATTTTCTCATTTTAGTTAAAGATTTGATATAGATCTACATCTACTTGAAAGTAGAGATATTAGGACTCATATGGCACTGTCCTCAGTCCTGTGGAAACCAACATTTGCTGTAAGTGCTTGGATGTAAGATTCTTTTATACATACATTTGCAATCTTTCCAATGCCCTTGTAATACCACTGAGTCAGAAAAAATCAAAAGTAATGCTGGGATGAAATAGGTCAGTGGTTTGTGACATTCCTGAATTTAAGGACCACTAGACATTTTTCAAATGGATGTGTAGAGTCCTATATGGCTAACTGAGGCCTACGGATGAAAGATTTATTTGTCTTAATTATTTTTATGGGCATGTAGCCTAGAAGCATTTTATTAAATTCCCGCTATTGAAAACCACAGCAGTAGCTAGCAGCATCTGCAAAGAAAATTAAATCAAAGAATAGTCTAAGAATTTTCTTAGCTTAACAGCCAGATAAAAAGTAAGCATAAAAAATAAAATCTATTTTTCCAATACAAGCAAGATCTATTCAATAATTACACTGAGTTTACATTATAGTCTAAAGTAGAACGGAGACTGAAGAACCGGAAAGATGATGTTCTAATTACCCACATATGAAAAAAACCAACCCAGAATAGGCCACCAAGAGTTAATATTTAGCTGATACCATCGAAAATCTCATTACAAGCACTGTGGCACATAATTGATCTGACTGTTTGGCTGACTGAGTCAGTGGCCCCAGAGATTAATGTACTTATGCAGTTCTGTGAAGTCGTGGCTTGGGTCTGTCTCTGTGCAGCTGTTCAGTGAAGGCGCTTCACAGACCACAAAACAAAGAGGTAAAATCTGCTCGCCACGACTCTGACAACATCATAACCTACAGGCTCGTCAGTCTAAGAAGAAAAAGCCATGTCAAGCTTTCCAGAGATGATGGATCAAGCGAATGCAACTGATGTTAAGAAAAGTGGGGAAGAGCACAAGTTAAAAGATGCTGCTGTCAAAGCTTAAAAATGTCACAGTCAGTGTCAATGTTGAGGCAATCAAATGTCACTAAAACGTGCTTCTGATTTTGTTTGTATGACCTTACTTTTTGTGTGGTGCCCTTCACAGCCTATCCATAACTCTGAGCTCAGAAACTGTGGGTGAAACCATAATGGTTGCAAACATGTCTTGGTCTGCGTGTGCAACGACACCAAAAACGTGATTAAAACCTTGCAATTATTTTGCTGGGGGTTGTAAAATGTGTCCTAAAACTAAGCGTTATATTTGGCGTGACAAGTTGTTGTAGGCACTACCAACAGCAGCTGTTAAATGTGGAAGCTAATTGAAAATGTAAGTATTCCTGTCCTTGTCTGGGACTTCCAGTGATTTATGTGCGTCTGGACTAAGGATATTTAAATGATGGGCTCACAGTGAAGAAGAAAAGAGAAGCAATTAATCAAAAAAGACAATCAGAAAAAGGCACAATAAAATGCTGTAGTTTATGAAAAGAAAACGAGGCCTATTTATCTAGCCTAACTTTTACAAACAAAACAATTATTGAAATGCTGGAACATTTTCTGAAGAATACAGAGAGGATGTGTCTTTTACCAGTGATGTGCGTTTTACCTTTCACATGCTACTGCAGTGTAACAATAGAACACCTATGCAATTCAAGAAACTCTTTCAAAATTTAACTTTATTATATTTTATTTGTTTGAAAGTTATTGCAAGAAAAATCTTTTTTTTAATGAGAATTTCTGTGCTGTGATTTAAGTCTTATTTCCTTTTTTGCTATTTATTTTACCTCTTATTATCTTTTTTTTTCTAATTTTAAATAAAAAGGAGCAATATATTATCAGTGAGAGACAGACAGATAGACTAAACAGGCACCTTATGTGATCTAATAATTAGACCAGATGTGCATTTTAAGAATTATCTTCCAACTCAACAGCAGTCAATTAAACAACCCTGGTCAGTTGAATACGTGGAGACTTTCTGTATATACTGTGAACCATGGGTCAGAAGACCTGAATTCAAACTTCAGTCAAACGTCTCCAGCATGAATATTATTAGCACTCACAAATCAAGTACTAATGATCCTCAGTTACAGTCTATCATAGCTATCCAAGGGCGGGGGGCGGACTTTGTTTACAGAGAGGTAGTCGCAGTGTTTGAAATGTAATTATCAAAGGGAACAAGGAAAATAAAATATATTAAATAGACCATTACATTATATTTTTTCCTTTTATAAAGCTTCATGACTTCCTTACAGAGTCTAGAATTTCCAGATATCATGAAGGAATCAGATGCTTGTATCAGATCGAAATATATAATATTCCTGTGGGAAAATAAAGCAATCTAACAGCCTTACCTCTATATCTTTAGCTGTGATTCCTCACTTTTTTATTATACAGCAATGCTATCTTCAAGAAACAACTAGGATAGGGGCCAAAACTTTCAATGCCTCAGAACAAATAGCCCCTGCACTAGAAAGGAAATAAGATAATACAGACTCAAACAGTAAGAGAGGAACAGGGAGTGGTAGAAAGCAGCATCTCCTCACCTCGACCAGCATCAAAGCTGAGGAGATGGAACTGAAACCTCAGCCCAGAGCTCTCAGTACCAAATCTTGCTGTTCCTCTTTGCTCATTTGATACTGTTTTCTGCTGGCATCTTCGGAAAGTGTAAAAATACATCCATATTGGGAATATTAAGCACATAAACACTATAGGGAAGGTATATCACTTTTTCCCGTATATTTGTACTGGTCCCTCCCCTATAAATATGAGCAGAAAGAATATAGTCAGATGCTATATTCAGATACTCAGTTACTCACGGATAATTGAATATACTTTCACTGAAGTAGGCATGATTTTCAAAAATAACATTTAATATTTTTCTTTGAGGAAAAGTATAAATAAACTCCCTGAAAAAGAAATCCAATGCCATTCTGCAATTGATTACATTAATTTTATTTTAAAGGCAACCGCACTGCAAATTGAAAAATTGTATTCCAGTTGTATATCCAATCTATAGACAGAATATATTATTGAAGTGAAAAGAAACTGTTACTAAAAGGACAATCACTAGCTCCTTCAGAGCAGACAATTTTATAAACTAGACAAACAATATGGAAGTACGGTCCACAAATTTGTAATGTCATACTGTGTTTCAGTGAAAATCAATATATTTATGTATCTGAATAAACATAGAGTAAGACCAGCAACCTCTTCTTTCGCCCATCTGTACAAATCACCTGAATTTTTCATCTATTATAGACCAGTCACAAAACCAAAAGCTTCTTTGTCTTTTTAACATTAAAAATTTGAACAAAGAAGAACTCTCATCAGATTAGCACCTTATTTGTTTCTGGAAGTGAAAAACAAGGGTTATGCCGGACACTGCAGACATTTCTGATGGCCACTGGCCAGACTTCTAAGGCAGCGTCATTAACTTGGATGTAATTTCTCTTAATTTATGCTCAAGGCCAATTCATTGTGTGAAACTGAGTTTTCATTAAAACTAAGGGTGAGGAGTTGCCGTTGTTTTATTTCCATAAGAATGATTGACTATTACTACCGTTTCTGTGGAAAATTATGTTTATGGCATTAGACAGTGATGTTTATGGCAACAGTTTGTTCACCTATCTGTCAGTTCCTCCATCAGCATCACTTAAAGCCATTGACCTGCTTCAATCAAATCTGACAGGAAGGAATAGTCTCAAAGACAATCACATTCCTCAAAGCGTTGTGAAACGCGTTACCCAGGCAGAGAGGAGAGACCCCATCGGAGGATGGAGGAAAAGGCAGGAGAAGTCAGTGGTCCCTCAGAGATGCTGCAGCCAGCCTAGGGGCTGGGACCGCATCGTGGCCATGCCATCCATGAGCTCCGGCACTGATCCGACCCAAGCCAAAATGTGCTGCCTCCTTAACGATGGCAGCTAGACCGGAGCAGGGCTGTAACGCAGCAGGGAGCATGGTCAGGGTGTGGGAAGCTGAGTTTTTCTTATTGCACAGTGCTGGGGACAAGAAAGGGCAACTGTAGTGTCTATTGCAGAAAAGGATCTGGAAAAAGCAAAGGGAAACTTAAAGTGCTGCTGTGGTGCCTTGCAGGGCATATAGGGGAAGATCGGAGAGAAAGGAGTTAGCCAGGATCAAGGGGACATTGACAGAAAACCCTAGAAAACCAGGCCTCATCACTGCTCTGCTCACCAAGCAACTTACTATGTTTTTACTGAACCTCTCAATAAACAAATTTGCTCTTTCACAGTCAACCTAAAGAGCCCAGGAGAAGGTTATATTTGAAGCTCACTAATGAGCTTCTTTAGTGTTCATTAAGTAGATGTGCTAAAATCTACTTAAGCTTCTATCGTTTGTGAATATAAACATTTAAATGACCATATCAAACCCTGCATTAGGGCACAGAAAATAGCAAACTGATAAACAAAGTGATTTGTTTTGCTTTCATAGCCAGATTTGCATAAGCAGCTGTTCTAAATTCTGCTGTATTCTGTCATTCTTCTTGTTCCTAACGATGAAGATTTTTTTAAAGTACACACATTTAGTATAATCTAATTTCATAGGATTATTTCAAATGAAGAACAATTCATGAGTAGGAGTTGATAACTCAAGTTAACATTAAAATCACCTTGTACTCACTTTAATTAACTCATATTTAAAAAGTATAGATATAGCAGCAGCCTGCAGGACACCAGATTAATGGAAGTACACTAAGTATGGGGGGAAGCACAGCACGTTGGGGATCATTTTGCTTCTTAGTGGAATGCAAAACAGATCAACAGATGTTGCATTATGTAGTAAGTACCTTTATGTCTGATCTATTCCATTTGTTCAGCAAAGGCAGATTCAACATTAACAAAGCTCCAACTTCTTTTAAATCTCAAACTAGTTTTCGTTGGTTAAGGTATCCATAGATTCATGGAAGAAGGTGTATCAGAAAGGCAATTGTATGAAGAAGGCAAAATTGAAGAGCTGCTATTGGTTTTAAAATTTGGATCAAACGCTTCTTCCAAGGTTATTGGTTTTTTTTAAAAAAAAAAAATATATATATATATATTGATTCAAAATTATCCATATTTATTAGTGCATTCATGGACTTTTTACAACTGAGAAAAGACACATGCAGGTCTTCCCCAGGCCATCTTCTTTGGCATCTCTCTTTGTTCTGTGCTACTAATAGAATTCAGAGATCTTCTACAGAGAACAGAAGCTACAGTGTAATAGAAAATGGAGCCTTGGGCTCAGCTTTTTCCAAAACAGTTGCTGCCATGGCTTGGATTTGTTCTGAACTGCCATGAAAAGGCAGAGTAGTAGTGAAATGTTAGAGAAAAATAATGTTTTTTAAATTGAGAGTCCAGAATTTTCAAGATCAGAGAAGGACAGACTTTTTCATTTATCTGTCTCCCAGTGCAGGGTTATTCAGCAGGGAAACCTTCTGTCTTCCCTTTGGAGCTACCAGCTAGAATATTTTTATAGACAGGCTTTTTCCTTCCTGTGATAGGAATGTCCAACATTGCTTCTTTTTCTTTTGTTTTTGCTTCTCATTTCTGAAGTTCTCTCCTCATTTTGTCTTTGTTTTCTTCATTTGCTCTTTTCTGGCCTACCCCTGCATCCTCTGGAGCAACAGTATCTGTTTAATAGTTCTTTGAGAACAGGAGTGGATGGGATCTTGAAGAGGCATCCAGTGCATCCACTTGCTCCAAATCAGAGTCAATGATGGCCCCTACAATATTCTCAAAATATGTTCATCTAATCTTTTCTTAAAGACTTGCAGTGACTGAGATTTCACTACTTCCATAGCAGTTTTATTCAGATGCTTAACTAACACACCATCAGAAAGTCTTTTTAATTATCTATACTACCTCCCCTTGACAGAAATTTCAGCTCATTATTTTTTGTCTTATCATGAGTAAGCAGTTTATTCCTTTTCCCTTTGCGGCTAATCATGCTTTTCTCTTATTTGCCCTCTGCAAGATTAGGGAAGACATCACTGATGCACCTCTTGCACTTTTAAATCAGTGATGGCATCCTATTTCAGCATGTTCCAACTTTGAACACGGAAACCAAACAGCCATCACGTAACTGCTTTTCCTTTTTCCAACGCACATTAATCAGGTGTTGACGTACAGGGGACTACAGTAAATCATCTCTGTAGATATGACTGCTGAGTGTAGTTTCTTTCCCTGGTTGTTTTGGGTATAGTCACTGCAGTGATGCAGCAATATGAAATCAGTCAAGCGTGGCTCTTTTTATTATAAACCATGTTAGCGCATCCTGGTCTTTTGATTGGATGGGTGCACTGCATCAGAGATAGTCAAATTCCCCTCTGGGGACTACAGCAAAGGAAGGGTGGAAGAAGGAACCTGGTGATCCTTTCCCTAAGATGAAACCATGATCTAAAATACATTTATAAGCTGCTGGGCACCTCGCTGCTGAGGAAATGCTGAGAGCAGCTGATGAATTAGCCATGAGTGAAATCAAGCTGTTCCTCTGATGCTCAGACCCACCTCTAACACGCAGCTTGTAGAAGCGCTACAAGAAATATTTGAAAAGCAGCAATATCTGCAAAATCAACAGCCACTTATTTACAGCATCACCATCAACTTTGACACTTCAAAGCTTATAGATATGAGCAGACAAATTGTGTCTAAAGATGCTTTACAGATATTAATCTGTGCAATCTCAACATAGTAATTAATAGTGGTTTTTTCTACAGACAAGTAACAATGAGGTTAAGACCCTAATTTTTCAAAGTAGTCAAGAATTTTGTATACCTAACCAGGTACAATCCTGACCTAAACCTTGAGATACCCAAGTTCATGGGTTACTTTGGGAAAAAAATGTAGCTTATACAAGCTGCTAGCAAAAAATCTGGCTTCTAGTCCTTCATCTCAGCAAAGCCACTCGTTAAGCTTTTAATTTCTACAAAAATAAATGCTGACAAACAGAAAAAGCTCCATTTTTTATTTATGTGGTCTGAAACATATACCTTGTAACATTTATACACCAGGGAACAATCGTTTCACGGTGTTGTGGTTTAACCCCAGTTGGCAACCAAGAAACACACAGCCACTCGCTCACCCCCTCCTCCCAGTGAGATGGGAGAGAGAATTGGAAAAAACCCTCATGGGTTGAGATAAAAACAAGTTAATAGGATAGCAAAGGAAGAGATAATAACAATAGAATATACAAAACAAGTGATGCACAATGCAATTGCTCACCACCCACTGACTGATGCTCACTCTGTCGCTGAGTAGCGACCACCCCAGCCAGCTTCCCCCAAGCTTATATACTGAGCATGACATCATATAGCATGGAATGTCCCTTTGGCCAGTCTGGATCAGCTGTCCTGGCTGTGCCCCCTTCCAGCTTCTTGTCCACCTCCTCGCTGCCAGACCATGGGAAGCTGAAAAGTCCTTGACTTAATATCAGCACTGCTTAGCAACAACTAAAACATCAGTGTGTTATCAACATTAGTCTCATCCGAAATCCACAACACAGCACTATACCAGCTACTAGGAAGCAAATTAACTCTATCTTAGCCGAAACCAGGACACATGGCATTCATCTTGGAATAATCATGACCACAGAAGAGTGCAACCTTTTGACTCCACTTTGCTGATGCAATAAACTCTTGTCTCCTCACACTGGGAGGAGAGCATCAAGCTAGGCTGAAATCTCTGTACGTGCATTCTTGCAGCTCCCACCACTCAGAAGGATCCAGTTCTGCTCATCAGAAGTGCTGGAAGATGAATGGCTCCCAAGATCCATCTGCTTGTATTGCTAATGAAGTACTCGCCATGCCCTATAACCCCACTGATAATACAAAGCATTGTCACAGGATTTTTTAATCCCAATACTGATGCTGCCATGTGCTACTGAGAAACCCTTTAGCCCAACAAAAAAGGATAGAATAAAGGAGTTAAAAGTTTTTCTGACTTCATTGCCACTGAACAGTTTTAGTCCATCATGTTCTGAGTTTAGTCTGCCGCAGGCTGAGATTAACTCCTCCATTAACACTGCCTGGTGCCGTACATGCTGTGAGTTGCACAGTGAGCCAGTAGCTCTACATCTCCTCATCTGTGTAGCAGCTACATCCAGCTCTGCTTACCTCCTTGCTTATTTTACTACAGTATGGTTCATGATGGTTTCATACAGAAGGGCATTTTATTGCAGTTTTGAAGATGCGTTTATCTTTTTTATCTCCAATCGGCTGACACAGGAGCAAAGCAAACATATCAATAGAAAATATTAGCGAAACTGCTCTCGAGCCACCTACCAAAAAGGTGATAAAAAGATCTTTTTGATTGTCAGTGAAGTTAATTTATTCAGGCAAATTGATCTGCTTTGCCTCAACAATCTTCTGCTACAAACTGAGAAATGTTTTTCAGGCCACTTTGCAAGCCACTTACTCAAAAGAAAAACAGATTTGTCCACTCTAATCACAATTACACTCAGTTAGAAATAGAAGCCATTTATGGCCTCCTGTGCCTAGGAAAAGACTTATCTAGAAGAATTAGATAGAATAGAAAGAAGAATTAAAAATGTACAACAGGTCTCCAGTAGTAAATTTGGTAAATTTAGCATGGTCCTAAACTATTGAGGATAGGCTATGGTTTCATGTGCCCTTAAAGCTCCAGTGATGGAGATTCTTTAACTGCATTTGGCAGTTTATGTCACTATTTTATTACATCTATATTTAAAATGTAACTTTTTTCCTGTCTAAACTAAATTCCAGTTTCTGCTATTTAAGCTCATTTAAGGATATTGGCAGGAAAAAAGTGAAAGGTGAAGATCTTCAGAGAAAAGTAGGAGCAAATATATTTTATAAACCAGGAAAAGAATACAACATTTACAATTGGAGACATAATTAAACATTTTAAAAATAGAAGTTAGCATTAATCTTTTAAATACAGTGTTTTGCAAGTCAGGTTTGAGTCCATCATTTGGACGCTCCTATGTCTGCATTTTTAAGTTGTGTATTACCATAAAAAAGTTATTCTCTTAAAAAAAAAATCAGAAAAAATGGCTTTCTTCAATATAGTAAAATTCTAATGACTGGAGTAGAAATATCATTTGTAACTTGTCCTCTTTCAGTCACAGGACAAAATATCAGTTGTTTGCAGATGCAATGGAAAAATCTGCTTAAATAGCAAACAAGTTAATACTTTCCTGCTTAGACCTAGAGAGACACATTACAGCTAGGTAAGAAATCTTCTATTCTGAAATGGAATGCTTTTTCCTTAGATTTCTTATTACACTTCTTTTGCCTCCAGATTTGTGTTCCTTGAATGGTGCTAAAGAGCTCTCTCATGAACGCAAGTCCTCAGTTAAGTGGAAAAAAAGACTCTACTGATGAAAAATGAATAGTTTAGCTGAAGATCTGTTATGTAATGTGATTACACCGGTCTGAATAAAATGTTTAGACTAAAGACTTAAATCTGCTTTTTGCATTGCGTGTGTTAGAAAGTAGCATGTTTCCTGTTTCCTTGATTCTGTATGTCCTGGTTTAGGCTGCGATGGAGCTAGTTTTGTTTTCAGCAGCTCCTGTGTTTTGGATTTAGTGTGAGAAGAACGGTGATAGCACACTGATGTTGCTGGTTGCTGCTGAACCATCAAGGACACTTTGCAGTTTCCCAGGTTTTGCTAATGTGCAGGTGCAAAAATTTGGGAGGGGTAGAGCCAGAATAGTTGATCCAAACTGGCCAAAGAGAGTATTCCATACCATAGACGTCATGCCTGGTATAAGTGAGGGTCAGTCGGTGGGCCACTAGGCTTTTAGACCCTTGGTGCCGTAATCATTAAGATTCCCTTTAGGTTGCTTTTTGTTTCCCTATTTTTCCTTTTTGTTTTTTGTTCGTTTGGCTGTTTGTTCCCTCACCTGCTCTCTCTGGAACTTGCTGTTCTGGGATAGTTTGGGGGGGATACCCCTGCTCCCTGCCTGCTGCTGGGGAAGGGCTGTATTGGTTATCGGGTGGTGAGAAATTGTGTATCGTTTATTTTATGTATTCTATTATCCTTGTATATATTGTTATTATCATCATTATTAATAAATTTTTATATTTTTCCTTTGCTGTCCTGGTGAGCTGTTTTTATCTCAACCCACGAATTTTCCTTTCTCTCCAATTCTCCTCCCGACCCCAGCGGGGAGGAGGGGAGTGAGCGAGCGGCTGCAAGGTATTGGGTTACAATTTGGGGTTAAACCACGACACTGTATTATTAATTTTGTCTTTTAGTGAATAATCTATCCTAATTTAATTGGAACTTGATGGATATATAAGGAAGTAATGTCTCTGCCTCCAATCATACCTTGGAGATTTGGTCATGAAAGCCATTTGACGTGGTTGTCTCCTCCCTCCCCTGGTAAATACCAGAAGCGGGGGGCTAGAGTGTGGGGAAAGCCTCAGATTTCAACTGCAGCTTTTGCCGTAGCAACCTTGACACCAGCACCATCCTGGTCATACTCCCCATCACGTCCAGGTCTCTGCCTTGCAATCTAATTTCTTTTCAGCCATGTATTCCCCTTCTTGTTCCGGAAAAAGATTTACAAATCAATGAGGTTAATATTTGTCACTACGCAAAAATCTCTAGGGAATGTTTTGAATTCCGAAAGGTTTTTCAGTGGTTTATAAAGACAGAGAAGGCTTTTATACATCATATAAGCAAAACATAAAACTACATGGAATACCAAAACTGATAGGTTAAATAAATAAACTTAAATCCTTATCCAGCTTCCCCTGATTTTTAGTTTGGAAATATGGCACAATAAAAATAGAGGCTGATTTTTAAAATAATACATGTGTATGGCAGGCAACATTTTTTTTTTTTTTTGTAGAACAGAAATTTTATAACTTTCTTTTAGGTTTTTTTGGAGGGTGAGCGTTTTTGGTTTTGTTTGTTTGTTTGGGTTTTTTTAATTAAAGGGAGTAAAATGGCTAGAACAACTTGCACGATTCTTTTTGTTTCTTATCCTCAGATTAACACATAAAATTGGTGTAACAAAATGGCAATATATCACTATCTGGATTTTAGACTGAAATGTAATTTCTCACTCTCAAGATTCTTTGTTATTTGAAAAATGAACCTTTTGAAGCATATTGTAATACACATTTGATGCATTTGACAGTCTTTGAACTAATCTACCTTGAAACATTATGCTAAATTTAAAGTTGCACTTGCAAAATGATTTATAAAATGGTAATTATCCTTCCTATCCAGCCTGACCTAAGTAGTGCATAAAGCAATTTCTTTGGAGCAGCCTAATCTGGGACTTTGTTAATTGGCAGCAATTAGAAGCATTTCTCTGCACATGGTTCTTCTAATAGTTTCTCCATGACCTGAACTCCTGTTTCAGAGACCCTGAACAAGTCTACATCCATTTTCAATTTTTAAACGAAAGCCAACAGCTATAGACTTCAAGAAGCCCAGAGACAGAGATGCTTATCTTCCAGATGATATTAGCCTTTCCATATGTGGTCACTGCAGCGCTACATCATGCTGCTTCCTCTCACAACAACACGCTGATGTCAAGGCAACTGTCAGCTTCCCTTTATTTTGTGTTTCAGAGCATTACTCAGGTTTCAGACACTCCTGTGTTGCCTGAATAGAAACAGAGATAAACTGTTACATATAGGGAATGTAATCTTTGTTTTCTCACAAAAAAAGATAGACCTAAATGTTCAACTGGTAAACTTGTATAGCTTCACTGGCTGCCTTGGGCTAGATAACGTATACCAGCTGTGAATCTAGGGCTTTTTAAAGTGGCTTATGTAAGAGGTAGTACAAATGAAAGGAATACATTTGTAAAAGAGGGAGAAAAAAAATCTACAAAATTATTCTACTCTGTTGGCCTGGTATTTTTCTGTTCATTTAAGAATAATTCCACTATGCTCAATGGCAGGTTATTGCTTGTCAACAGATGCAACTTCATTCACTGCCGTTGAGTAACTTCTGAGTTCAGCTGGGAAAAATCAACTCTATTTACTCCTCATGTGAGAAGCAGAGAGCTCAGAAATCTGTATGTGCTATATAAATGAGGCTTAGAAGTGAGCTGCTTTGCTTGCAAGTATATTTTTCTTCCTGGTCAGTGAAGATGTGAATGATGAGACGGACTGTAAGTGATTTTGGGAAAAATCTTTATCTTTGCTTAATTCTAGCAAAATATTTCCATGGAAGCCATGTAGAAATTTAAAAAGAGAAAATACCACTACAAGTAGCTCCTCACGAATGCACGTGATACAAGCGGTGCAGAGATCTGCGCTGGTGTTCACCTGACCTGGAGTGTTTTCCAGGCAGGTACAGCAATGTGTGGCCGTGCTCTCCCAACTGCTGGAGTTGGGTTTGCCCTGGCGCCGCTTGGCCATACCTGAGAGCTCAGCACAGCATCGTGAAAACGAAGCAGTTTGCCCCTGGTTGTGAGCTGGAGCGATTCCACACTTGTGCTAGGAACTAAGACACAGGTTTTAAACTTCACAACATAACAAAAAAGTCTGATTTAAAGTGATGACAATTTTAAGACATCATCAAAAGCCATAAATACATTCTGCTTAATTCTGCCAAAATGATGTGTAAACCCACTTCCTTTCCTGTGAGAAAGGATTGTTTCTCCTGTTTATAGCTCCCTTTTTAGCCCTTCTTTTGGCTGTTACAACTTTTCTTAATACACTGCAAGGAGATTGATTTATATGGTTAATGCTGAAGAATAATGATGTCTTCTAAAATAGTTTTTAACATTCTTTTGTCTTAAATTATTTCATAAATATTTTTGCAGAAGAACTCACAAAAAAAAAATTAGTGTGGCATGGCTTTTTGTTGCTGATACTCTTCCACCGCTAAAAGAAGAAAATTATTTGCTCTAGTGCCATTGCTTTGCTATAAGGAAGTATATTGTTAGTCATTGAGATACACTGCCATGTGACATTTTAAAAGCACATCAGGAAAGCTTATTGATTTATTTATAAAATCTACAATGAAATTAGATAACCTATGTAAATCAGCCTTTCATAATGTTTGTATTTTCCGCTGAAAGATAAAGAAAATAAAAATACATAGGAAAGCAAAAGTACTTGGCATCCAGAGCAACCTACTAATTGGGAAAAAAAAATTATCCACATTGCGCCTTGTCAGCAAAAATTCCTCTCTTTGATTCCAGCAATTCAAAGCCAAAAGTAAGGTTGAAGACATAGATTCTGGTTGCGTGTACTGGGCTCTAAAATGAATTTTAATGCAACTGTCTAGATATTTGATTAGTCTGCATGATTATAATTTATTTCTGGGCATTACCACTTGCTAAATGTTCCAATTACTTTGGGCAAACCTTATGAAGTTGTCCTTTCTTTCACAATCCAACTGTGATAAGCCTCATTGCTTGGCTAAAGAAAGATGCTTTGGATGCCAGCTAACTCGCAACGTTGCTTTACTTCTCTTGAAGAGTGCCAGGGAGAAGTGCTTGCAGAGGCTGATTTTTAAGAACCCCTGAGCAGTCTCAGCAACCCTGGAGACTCGTGAGCACTTAACTCTTCTAAAAGGCAAGCAAAAGAAACTAAGAATTGAATCTGTGCCTGTCACAAAGTGGCTTATATTGCATGTTTGTATAACTTCAGCCATTGCAAGCTTTCTGTCTTATTTGCCCTCATTCACCCCTACAGCATGTAAGTGCACTCAGTTCAATTTCTCTATTTCTACACCACTAAAAATATGTACTAAGAATGAAACATTCAGAACTAGCAGTGCAAAAATTAAGATAGTCCTCACTCTTCTTTCTCAAGAATGTATAATTGACACTTTATCTCGGTATCAAACAAACAAAAAAGTAAGCACAAATTTGATCCAGCATTTTAAAAGTTATTTTCTCTGATGCAAGTCTCCACATCACCTATTTTCTTCAGATTTAACAATAACACAAATTATATTTTCATGTGTCCAAGTTTCCAGTAATTTAAAGAATCTGACTAAGCATGGGTATTGGCTAATTTTTGCCCCTTTTAATATATTGTTTGTTATTTAGGGTATAACCTATTCTCCTTACTTACACCAAAAGGAATTGATTTTTTTTCTTAACAGTAGGGTCAGTATTTTGACAACGGACATAGAATCACCTCTTTAAACCATACTTCAAGAGCTTTACTTTCATACTAGAAGAGCTACAAATCACAAGGAGATGTTTTTCTTACCATAATGAGGAATTATTGCCCAAGCCATTGCAGAAGCGTAGATGCCACCAATCATCCAAAACATACAGAGCCAACTCAGGTGTTCGCCTCGTTTCTCCCGAGCAAGCACTTCCGAAAAATAGGAGAAGACTGTTGGCACAGCTCCACCAATCCTAAAAGGAGATATAGATTATGGATTAAGCGAAAGACTAACAGCTATTTGAAGTTTGAACAAGCCCATAGCTGCAGTCATTGAAAACCCAAACTACAAGCAGCTTTTCTGGCAAAAGTGTTTCTTCTCAAATTGCACCACGTTTTGGGGAACTCTTGAGGAATCTTTCACCAGTTTGGATGCAATTTTTGTTAAAGCTTTCCTTGAAAACTGTGTACAATTTGTCGCATTCAGTGATTCAAGGGGATTGTCAGTGTGCTGGCTGCTCAAACCAGCACAAAGTGTTAACTTTTACCATTACAAAAATCCTGTAATCATGGCAGTCTGCTGACAAGTGTCAAAATACATTGCTTTTAACTGAAAATATTAGTATTTTCCTAAAGGGTAATAGATATTTCTCTAAGTCTTACCTCCCATGTTTTAGGCAATAAGAAGAGACTAAATGCCAACTATGTTACTAATATATTTTATTTCATGCATATTGTAAAAGACGTTCAATTCAGTTGCACTACACAATTTGCTAAGCCCATGCTGGTTTTTTACTTAACTTTTTAACGAAAAGCCTATGTATTCATATAATATTCACGTTTTTTCATATGGTAAAAATAAACACTGTCTGATGCAAAAAAAGAGTTCAACCTGGTTTTACAAAACTTAGTATAAGTCAAGTTATGTATCATTTTCAGTATCAGCTTCTGGATCATCTTTTACTGTATCTTTACCTCTTCACTACCAATGCACACTGTCAAATACTCCACAACAGGACAAGTCCTTGTGGATTTTATTTTTCCTGCTGAAGAAAATACCTGTGAAGCTTGAAGAGATATTCTCACATACCTGCTTACATATTTAAGGGAGTATCTTGCATGGTTTGAATTTTTAACTGAACTTTAAAGATAAATGCATATTTATGCTGTCATCTCCATGACTGCCAAACAGGGAGCAAAAAGAAGGAAGCTTGAAACATATTAAAACAAATATTAAATAGGAAATAACGAATACAGAAATAGTATTTCACTCCGAAGAAAATTCAGTGCCATAGCAATACAATTTATTTTAAGACATCTTCAGGTACAGTGATGAAATACGGGATTGAGCTGTTCTACACTTGTTCAGGTGTCTGCTGTTTTGTCAATTCCTTCTAGGCAGCTCTTCATGAAGTGCCACTGGTCAGCTCTTAGCTTCACCACGAGTGTTTCCCGTAGGGGAGCCTGCTAGCTCTTATACTCTCTGCCAGTTCTGCAAAGGTTCATACCTCCATGAATTCTTATTAGATACACAGCTAACAAGGGCTGTATCTCCTTTCTTCTCATGTGTAAAAACACTGTAAGGCTTTGCTAGTGAACTGCCCTGTCACAGGCAACAGGAGAGATTGTCCTCAGAGGTTCTCCTGGAAGCCCGGGGTGAGGAACGGCGGAAGGGGCATGCCCAAGGGTGAAATCACAGCTCATTTTGCTGTGATGGGGAAGCCCTGCTACCTCAGTGGTGCTATGGACGCGGGGCTTTCCAGTTCCCAAAGCGTAAGCGGATTACAGCTATGATTTCTTACCCTCCAGGGCTCAGGCACAGCTTTGAATTGCACTCCCACAATATTCCCTGAATATAGTGTTCGTGGATCTAATTAGAGGTCTTTTTCTAATGTTGAAAATTCACTAGCAGAACCAGAAAGAAGTTCTTCCTCTTTCCTGCCTAAGGTGGAAAGTGCTGATGAGTAGTTATAGATGTCCACTTCCAAGAAGCCCTAAAGTAATACATTGCTCACGGTATGTAGGACAGTATTGTTCACACAATAACACGCTACCTAAAGGGACTAATTCTTGGTAAGTCAGTGCTTTTTTCTCTGATTGCTTCTGTCCATTAAGAAAAATATAGAGAGTGGTAGGTAAATATATACTTGGTAAACATATGCTTTTCCTGTTCTGCTATCCAATCTGTTCTTCTAAATTTACAATTTTATTGATTTCATGTTTTTTCATGAAGTACAGAATCTTCTCTCTATTTTATATGCAGTTACTGTGGTAGTAAATATAGCCTGAAACCATCTGTGTTATATAGCATAATTAATACTAAATCACATTTAACACTTTAATAGTTTTCCTATTGCAAACTGCTTGAAAATATTCTCTATAAAGGGTTCATTTCGGGAAAATACATTTCTTATGCTTATGAAATTCAAGACTCTATATACAGTCTTCTTGAAATCTCCCTTAAATCTTGTAGACTGAAATCCTGATGAAACAGGGCTTGTGGAGACTTTCCAATGGGTGGAGTATGCTGTACATCCGTAGGTCATACAAATGTTTGTGGGATGGTGGTGTAGGAAATGGGTGGACACTTCAAGGAGAAAGAACATACCCTATCTTAATGTTATAAAACATACAAAGATCCTGACTGAAAGCAACAAAAAAGGCATCTCCTACCTGTCAGCATGAACCAATTGTACCATGGAGGATGGAAGGTTGATGTTACTTTAGCGTTTAAAACTCATTCAGGTGGGTTGATTCATATGCTACATCCTAAAGATCCTCCAAGGCTATAGAAGAAGCATTGTCTGTACCAACCAATTTAATAGAGCAATTTTTCTAACAAACAGACCTTTTAGACATGTAAGAGGAATTTTGGAGCCAGCAAACCAACATGGGTTTTTAGGGTATGCAAATAAACAGAAAAAAATTAATCAGCTTTGAAAAAAAAGCAGTATTTCTGTTTCATCTGATGTGATTGAATTGACGTTTCCAGTGTACACCAACAGGCTATGAAAAGCTTAAAACTCCAGACATTATGTTCATATTGATTAAACAGTGAAAATAATTTGTCCACTGTCTAAACCTGCTAAAGGAGAAATAAAGGATGTATTTGCATCATACAGACAACATTCAGAGTTGCAGGTCTCTGTTTCGTAGCAACTGTGTAGTAAAGTCCGTTGTGTACTTTTTCGCATCTTAACCACGTGAATGGAAAACTTACTTCTCAGCTGGTTAAATTCTTCCTTCTGGTCTCATGTAAATGCTGGGTGATACTGCTAGAAGCTTTTAGGACACTGGTACCTAAAAAGCTCTCACTTTGTCACTAACGCAAAGCTATTGCAATGACAAAAAAAACTATCACAAAAATCTTAGAGAGGCTACTCAACAGCTGAATTGGAGGAGAGAGAGGAGGGAGATGCAGAGGAAGCATCCTGCTGCACAAGACTGTTCCTTGGCTCTTATGCTGGGCAATCTGAGGGTGGCCGCCACTCCCTAAAATTTGATCCCAAATGCGGAGCAACTGACAACAGAAAGGGAGAGCAGGAAGAGCTACGGCTGTTACCACACCAAACAATGAGGAACCTCCTTAAAAACTGTGTGAACCTACAGAACTTTTTTAAGCACCAATTGACTCTTGCAGAAATTTTAACGTGTGCTTGGTACCACAGCCATTTACTATTATAGAACTAATGTGGTAGCTGGTACACTGCACATTGCTAGCACAAGTGTAAAGCACCTCTCAGAGACTTGGTTAAGAGATCAGCGTAAATCTGACTTCTTCCTTCACTCTCTTCTGAGGGTCTTTCATATATTTCAGCAGCTATTGCACATGATGAATTAATTCATCAAATATTTGTGTTAAAGAACCCCCACCATGTCACCCAACAGCTGCAAGGGAGAATGTACTTTCTATAGTCAAAAAAAGCCTAGGCTTGATCCCACCGTCACTTACACTCATGTAGGATCTTAATAATTCAGTGACTCCAGTTGAGCCCTTCCATATTTACATGGAAGGAACAGAATTTGATCCTCAACGTTTTTATATTACGAGTTTGAAAGCAGACTGTCTCTTTGGTATCCCACCAACATTGTGTGGAATGGATGGTGGCGTGCATAGGAGGGAATTCCTAATAAAATCAAAAGCAGAGTTGTCAATGATTTTAAAGTAGGAAGACTTCATCTTTTGTTTTATGGGAAATGCAAACACTGTTTTCCCACAGGATACAGTATTAAGTCTCCTTCTGGCAATTAATTAATTTGATACAGTGTGCTGTTTGCCCTTAATGTGTTTAAAAATTATATGGCTCATCCTCTTTTGTAGGAAAAAAAATTGATACATGAAACTACATTCTTCTCTTCACGTTCCTCACGTACAGATGAAAAGTCTGTGAAAACTGCGCTGACTTGAGAAGAACATTTATTCTAAAAGACGGGATGGATTTTAGCTTTCTTAAATAAAAATGATTCAAGCAAATTGAAGTTTTTACAACTTATCTGTTATTAATGTATGTTATTTCTTCAAGTCATCATAGCCAAAGCAGTGGACATAAACTTGTTATCCACAGATCACAGAGGGGAGTCCATGCATTACTTCCTAAAGGGTCACAAAAACGTATCTAAGAAGTGCAAATGTATTGTGAGTATGTGCAAATTAACTACACAGGGCTTCATACCTCCACTGGAAACCTGCATAGAGTCTGATCATTTTTTAAAAAGATTAAGAAACCACTGGTCTAAAGGTCTGGGTTGATAATCATGACTGATAACTGTCCCTAGAATAACAGATTCTGTAATTAGGAACAGTCTAATATCAGCAGGAGGAAAAACTTCCCTGAGCCTGGCTCAAGAGCATAAAATAAACTCTCCCACTCTGTAAGGATCAGTCTCTGCACCTAAAACAACAGGGTGCATTCTTTCAGCCTTGTCCTTTTTAATAAAAATGTAGGAATATAAGCAAGAACAACACTTAATAAACTGTAGGAGCCTTTTTCTATTGCACATATTGCACCGTATGTGGAAAGAATGGCATAAATGTCAGTCAAAAGAATGAGAAATGTCAGTCATGACCTTTTTCAGTTATATTTTATCTTCCGTAATAAACCGCATCAGAAGCTGGCAGAGTAAGAGCAGAATGCATAGTTTTTTGGTATTTTCTCAGGAACACATCATTCAATTGGAAGAAAATACCAATTAATCAACATATTGTTACCCTTTTTGATGCAAAAGATGAGCCAGTTTTGGACGCTTATGGGTGTCCTGGTTTTGGCTGGGATAGAGTTAATTTTCTTCCTAGTAGCTGGTATAGTGCTGTGTTGTGGATTTAGGATGAGACTAATGTTGATAACACACTGATGTTTTAGTTGTTGCTAAGCAGTGCTGATATTAAGTCAAGGACTTTTCAGCTTCCCATGATCTGGCAGCGAGGAGGTGGACAAGAAGCTGGAAGGGGGCACAGCCAGGACAGCTGATCCAGACTGGCCAAAGGGACGTTCCATGCTATATGATGTCATGCTCAGTATATAAACTGGTGTTAGCCAGGGGGTGGGAATCACTGCTCGGGGACAGGCTGGGCATCGGTCAGCGGGTGGTGAGCAACTGCATTGTGCATCACTTGTTTTGTACATTCTGTTATCATCATTATTATTATTATTCTCTCTTCCTTTGCTATCCTATTAAACTGTCCTTATCTCAACCCATGAGGGTTTTTTTTTATTCTCTACCCCATCCCACTGCGGGGGGCAAGGTATAAGCGGGCGGCTCTATGGTGCTTGGTTGACAACTGGGGTTAAACCACGACAATAAGTTACTTCTGTTTGGAGAAAAAATTAATGACTGAACATGTTATTTGATGCCATCCTGATTATAAAGAATGTACAAACTGTGCCCCCAAATTCTTATTTTACTCTTACTTCTTACTCTATTTTTTCAGGATTATGTTCTTAATATCTTTCTAGCTACGTTTTTAGCTCTTGGCTACTTTTTTCTGTCTGCTTTTGCCCATATACAGACTCATACACACAGAGTCCTCCACTTTCTGGTACCTATGCCCTGCAGCTGCATTTAGTCTCTAGCGAAAGCCATCTTCTACATAGTTCAGGTTCCACTCAGTGTGCATATGACGTGTTTTGAGTGGTAGGTCATATTTGCTCAGTTCTGTTACTTCAAAAAAAGAGTTGTAGTGTTTCTTCTATTTGTTCACAAAGAAGGGTGGCTCCTTATCCAACACTGATGCAATTTTTTAAAAATTCTTTTTAGATTCAAAAAGAACAACAGTCATTCAGGGGGAAATGACAATACAGAAATAAACAACTGATCTAATCCCACTTTTCAGCAAAAGAAGGTTCAATGTCTGACCTCAGAAAATCATCCAAACTGAAAGCTATGCTTTTATAATGCTATTTCTGTATGCTCTCTGTTCATTCTGTGAAATTATGGGGAGAGGGAAACCAAAAGGAAATTTAGATGGTGCACCCTAGGAGAGTAGGATTTAGTGAAACAAACAATAAACTAAGGTAGATTTGTGTTTTCTTTGTTGCAAACAAAGATGATAAATGTCTGCTAATCTACCTTCAGAGTTGTGATATGTCACAACAGATTTTGGCAACTGCACAGTGTGACAGCTGGGATGAAAACACTTCGGCGAGGCGTTCAGGAACCTCTAGCTTCAGATGGAAGCCTTTGTTTATTTGCGGATTCACTAGCCAAAGGGGCTTGAAATGCAAAAGCATACAAGGAATAGAGATAATTAGGAAAAAAACCCTTACAGAATACTAAACGCACAAGGCAGGATGCTGCTCTTCTGAAATATCTTGTCTTCTTCTCTTTCCAACTTGGACAAGATCCAGACTAAAAATAAAGATAGCGTCTGTATGAGATGGCATTTGCAAGTTGTCACCTTGTTATTTGCAATTTGTTAAGAAGTGATAGAGCTCAAAACACAGATTCAATGTTATGCTCCTGAGATTTGGATATGGTCCACCACCCTTTGTCCTTCCGTCCGATTGCACCTACTCCCCTCTTCTTCTTAACAGTTCTTTACTCCCACTACCCCAAGTCTCATTGAAAAATATCTCTATTGTTTTCCTTTCAGAACTGCCATTAGGCTGGCAAAATATCTAAGAGTGAGCAGCCAGATTGACTGGCTCACCTTGAGAACTGCTAGATAAAGCCCTACAAAACTGCAGCATGCTGTAGACTAAGCATTGCTGATCATTCTACCTATGTTTAAATACAAGTGCCTCTTTGAACTATGTATACTAGAGAAGTTGTCTTTCAGGTACACATGTGGCCTGTATGCTATTAATAGCAAGAGAGTCCCTGTGATAAAGACTCACGAGATTATTTAATGAACTCTACAGTACTGTCAGTTCCGATGGAAGCTGAACTGTTGATAAAATAATTCATTCCCCAAATTTACCCAACACTATTAAAAAAAAAAATCAAGTTAAATTTGATGTCAAATGCAAGCAAATAATTGCAAAGAATTTGCCTGCAGTACTTACTCAGCTAGATATGTCAGATAAACTGCTTTCAAATCGGCCAGTATGGGTAATCACAAAATCATTGTTTCTGAAGTCTTTCTTTTGCATATCTTCTTCTTCTTCCTTTTCATTCCTCTTTTCAAGTTTTCACCTTCTCTTTTGATTGTTTTCTGTCATACAGGCTCTCTACCTTATTTACGTGTTTCCCTCTTGTAGTCTTTCTCTCCTTTTTGTATAATCTTCCTTTCCTTGTAAGAATATTGTCCTCTTCTCCTAACAGTCTTAGGACAGACCACTTCTCTCCCAGCTATCCCAGGTTTACATTAGTCAACCTTTACCTACAGCCGAAGCTGCAAGGGCTAGATCAATGATATTTGGAAAGCTCAGACCTTACCAGCTGCTTTCTTGGCTTGACTGAGAAGCATATCTACCCTTTTGGCATACGCTATCGGCTTTGAAGCCAGCCACCTGCAGAGCTATTCATTAGCTCACGGTGTAAAAACACAGATAGCCATGGGTGGGAGACAGCTGGGAGCTGGAAAGGAATTTGAGGTGGTAGGATTACAATGCTCTGACGGTGAGAGGACACAAGGCATTTCATGAGAAAGAAGTGGAGCAAGTGGGTATGAAGAAGTAAAAGATAAGTACAACATAATGCTAAATACTGATGATACACAATTTTAAAAGCAGCCTGTTGATCTAGATCTGAAGTTCCTGAAGGCAACTGCTTGTGTAGGCCAACCATCTTGTGCTGTGTCCACATGGTCCATATCTCTGCTGGAACATTTTTACAGTTATTATGCATATGGACTGCTTGCATGTCCTTCCTGTCTTGGTCATTAAGAGAAGGCAGATATACAACACTGAGAGTTTCTTGTCACTACACATAATGTACAAAAGTGGTAGTAAAAGTCAGCTTGGGTGGATTTGCACAGGCAATCGCCTCAAAACTGCTAGTTACAAGAAACTTCATCCACAGTTTTGGATTTTTGCTAACTGTTCATTCCTCACAAGGGTGTGAAGAATTTGAGAAAAGATCTAAATGAAGAGTTTAGTGCTACTACATTGACACCAGCACTCTTTGGTAGGTCCCAGTAATGTGGAAGGAGTACTGCAGGCAGCTTTAGAGATATTTTCTGAGGAAGGATTAAGAAAGCTGTCTGAAGGTGAGTCTCAGATTTAATGAAGTGTAGTCTAAAGTCTTCTGGAAAAGAAAAACTCACCATATGATAGTACATCTCGAGAGAGACTCTTATTCACAGGGTGCAACAGGCAGAGAAAAAGCTTCTTAATAGCTTTTAGTTACATAAGTTAAAAACACCTAAGCTGTATTTCCTAATATTTCTGTGGGTTTGGGGAAGAAATTTGGCCAAACTGGCAGTTGTGGCAAATTAAAAGAAATCTCTGTAGTCTGGACATAATGTCTGGTTTGTAAAATAGCATACATTTATTTAAGTTTTTTTACTTTGCTCATAAGAAAGAATCAGTTTCCTCTGGGAGCAAACATATGAGGTTGTCTGAAGAATTTCTGAACTGTAGTTTGTCTCAGGATATTTATTTCAGCCAGCTTTTTACTGCATGAAAACTTTCATTACTTTTCGAAGAAACATTTGGGCTCAATAAGCATGATACGTTTTCCCAAATTGTATCATCTTTGGTTATTTCAAAGCAACCAGAATGAAATTTGCCGGGATAATACAAATATATAGTCCACTTTTAAGCACTTTATTCTAAAATGAGTTGTTGTACTTAGAAAAAACGCATCTAATATTCTCTAAAAGTGTCAAAAATAGTAAACTAATAGCTTAGATTAAATATATCTTTTTTTGTAATAGAAGTCAGATAAAATTCTCTAGCTGAGGATAATACTTCACAGTGGCAGTGCTCAATAGGCAACAACCCTAGTTCCATTCAAGTTAGCTGTGATATTATGAGTCATGTTCTGGTATTAGAGAAACCTTCCTTTCACAATTTCAAAGACAGATCTAACAAGGTGTTTTTTGATGATAAATCTTTGCACATTCCCCCAATGGCTAGTGATGAATACAGCTCACAATTTCTTGTCTAGGTCTTTTTACTTTGTAGGAAGCCATGTCTAAAGCCCTCCTAGACTTTTTTCAGGCTTTTGTATTGAATTTCCTTTTCAGTTGTGATTTGTGGATTAATCAACGGAAGAACCACAGTTATGATATTATTTTCCATAAAAAGAAATGCTTTTGCAAACTGTCCAACATTTCTTTATTCTTTTCACTACCTTTACCTTTCAGACTTTCATATCTCTCAATGCCCTTTACTCAGCAATATCTTAATATTATTTATACTGTTTTGTATTCCAAATCACTTTTTTGCACGCAAACTTTTTACCAGTTTTAGTTTTTCAGATTAAAAAAAAATTATCAGAAGGGATTTTTTTCCCTGAGCAGTTTACTTCTATAAACACATTTTGACTGTGAGAGAATCTGAGAAGAATCTATTTCATAGCATCTTTTAGAAATAAATCTTCTATCAGACACTGGGTTTATTGTTCATACTTCTTAATCTGTTTTATGTTTTCTGGACGATAACAGATCAGTTTAAACTCTATACACCTAAATGATTTTATATCTTTTGAATATTTCTTAATATTTTATTGACTTTAATTATATGAAATTGTTCAGATAACTCTATGCCCCTTCAGAAAGTCCTTCTCCAATCTGAGTAACAGTACTATTTTGCCTTGAAAACATATCATTCAGTTCTTTGCTTAAAATTATTCGTATTTCATATTCGGACTCTTCGATTCACACAAAATTACTGGAACAAAGACTTCTCACTTGGTAACAGAAATATATACTCAGTGTCTTTCACTAAGAAAGGGGAACTGACATCTACTGTCCAAAGACAGGACCTCTAAAATGAGGAGAGATTATAAAGAGAAATTAAGTTGAATTTCTATTCCCAGTCAACTGACACAACTTCTTTTTCATTCGAGCAAGATGTAGGATGTAGAAAAGAATGCAATAAATGTTCAAGATTTAATTCAAATCCTTTAAGCAAATTTCCTGTCATACTTCAGGAAAATATGGCTTTAAAGCTGGTGCAAACATCTGGGAGTTCTTCAGTAAGCGATACCAAAACAGTTTGCCTTCTTGCACGATGGCTGATGCAAAGTATCTGGAAACAGAGACCTGTAAGATGTATGCTTTAACAGTGTTAAAGCCGAGCTGTTTAAAAGTGGAGAAGTTTTACTTTGCTGCATCTGCAGCTGGAATGTTCTAGCTGCTCCCTTCTTTCTTGATGCTCAGCATATGATGTATCTGTTGCTATTACAGCTGCTCTCAACGTAAGATCATAGCTAAAACAGGATCAAAAACAGAGGAAAGGCAGATGTGACACAAATACCATCTTGAATATCGCTCTTAGGTGAAAAGCAAGCCTTCTCTGAGAGCAAGTCAGCAGATGAAAACGAAGGGCTCCAAACATGCAAAGTCTGGTGGAAAAACTGTATCATCACAGGCAAACAGTGAGAACAGAAAAAGGAAGAGCTTTCCCTCATCTTCAGGGCATGAAGCACAGATTCAGTTCTAGAAACCTCGTGGCTTTTACAATGCAACTCTGATACCAGCTGAAGGAGGTTATTCTGGAGAGAAACGCAGTCTTTGAAGAAAGCAGTAAATGTTGAGCCAGCCATGAATCTTTCTCTGCAGTAACTGCTATGAGGAATGACTCTGCAGCTCATGCTGTCTGGGGTTTTTGTTGTTGTTTGTTGTTTATTTGTTGTGGTTTTTAAATGTAGTACATGATGACAAATTATTTATCATCTATTCCTGCAGCTCTCAAAGATGAGGTAGGAGGACTTTGAACACAGTGGGGACCCACATGGAGGTATAAGATACGGGTATGAAGATCCTCCTCCTTCAAAGACCATTAAGCATAAGCTGGATACACGACAGAACATGCTTCCCAATCCAGAACATACGTGTATCACGAGTAAAGCTACAGGCACTGTAAATTATTAGAAATGCTATTGCAACAGGTGAGGATGAGACCTTACAGGCAAGTTTGGCATGAGGCATGACAAACACATATTTTGCCATATGCCCCAAGAGGGACAGTCTAGGTGAAAGCCAACAGTGTCACAAACCTGTCTGCCAAAAGGCAAACCTTTGTGGCACAAGGGTCCAGTACTGCCCTCATGAACTGGGCAGGCTAAGCAGGAATACAGCAAGTTTCTGGACTTTGACAGGATCATGGAAGAGTGAAAGTGACATGCAACATGATCAATGTTCCTCTATGGAAAGACAAAACAGCATCTGGAACTGATAGTGACCTATGAAATGAAAAACATGTAAAGAAGCTGGATTTGATTTTTTTGTTTTGTTTTTCTAAGATTTTTTAAGAATTAGAACAGTACCATTTCCTCTTGATCTCTTTCAGAGTCGTATCTGACAATCAGGTGACAGACTAAGGAGATTCTTCTAGCATGAGGATTCCTCACGTCTCCTTCATCTCTCCCCTTGCCCTTCCATCTCCATTCCTAAATCAGTTTAATAGTACTTAGTGCTGTAGCAGTATCTTTTTAGTATGAGTGTCTGGCTCTACCCTACTTCAGACTGGTTCAAGGGGTTTCTAAAACTACAAACATCACACAACAGTGTTAGTGTACTACGGCTACATAAACTACAGCCTACAAACCATACAAGGAGTGGACTTTATGTGCACAACACAGCATACTGTGCTCTCACCAGCTCCTGCCTGTTCATCATCCTGAAGATTGACAGGGTCCCTTCCAACCCCTACCGTTCTGTGGTTCTGTGTGTGTGTGATTCTGAAATGGAATTGTAATTGGGAGTTTTGATCTGAAACAAGCAATTACCAGAAGTGCTAAACTAACTGCTCTACAGAACAGAGCTCTTGATTATCCAAGGGTGCAGTAAAGGTAGAAGCTTTCTCATAGCAATTTACTTGTGTATCTCAATCTCTGCTAATGTAAGTTTAAAATTATAAACTTAATCGACCACTATCAATATCTTAAACTTTTCCGACAACTGAGAAGTTATTTAAATGAAAAGAAAAGTAAAGCAAACACAGGGTCACAAACACCATTCTTGTGGAGAAAGCAAAAACATGTGGCACGCTCTAGGGCCCCATTTTAAATTTGACAGTCTTGACTGCAGTGGTATTATAAACAACATTATATACACAAAGACATTAGAAACTTTACAAATATTACTAAAATCTTACAGTACACCTGTGAGGAGGGTATTATTTTGCTGACTGAACAAGCAAGTTTGGGGACAAACTTTTTAGTTGGGCCTGTTGCGATAGGACAAGGGGTAGACTCAGACTAGATAAAAGGAAGAAATTTTTTATGATGGCGGGTGTGTGTGAAACACTGGAACAGGTTGCCCAGAGAGGTGGTAGATGCCCCATCCCTGGAAACATTCAAGGTCAGGCTGGACGAGGCTCTGAGCACCTTGATCTACTTGAAGATGTCCCTGCTCATTGCAGGGGGTGGACCAGATGACCTTTAAAGGCCCCTTCCAACCCAAACTATTCTGTGATTCAACACATAGAGAAGCTGAGGCATAAAAGAGTTAAGCAGGTTGATCAAGTTCACAAAACAATTCCATTGCAAAATAAGAACAGAACTTAATCTTACAATTTGCAGTCTGTGTCTTTCCCCTAAAATCATTATTCTTCCCCTTCAGGTTGTTATTTAGGAGTGTAGTAGCTACCTTGTTTAATTCTCTCACCCCTGACACAGACTATATTTCTACATTAAATAATGTGGTTTTGCAAACAAGAAAGTTTTATTAACACACGGAACTGTAGTAATGAACAAAACCAGAGGAGCTTACCCAAATCCAGAAAACAAGCGACAGAAGAGGAAGAAGCCATAGCCCTGGACAAATGATGAAAGGAAGGCAAAGAATCCATTGACAGACATGCATATCAGGAGTGACTGTCTCCTTCCCACCTTGTCTGCCAAGCCTCCCCAGAAGAATGCCCCCACCATCATCCCAAGGTACACTATGCTACCTGCAACAGACAAAAAAAAGATGATGTTTTGTGAGCTACATAACTGACCACACCAAAAATAGTCGATTTTCTATATTTACAAAACAGACAATATAGAGATTAATTTCTCCTTTCTCAGTGAATAGAAATTGTATGCATAGCTTTGCAAAGGTATCTAGGGAGAACAGATTTCCAACTGTGTCTTCATCGTCTGTTACCAGAGACACTGAAGCTTAATATGCTTATTAAACAAGGTGCCTCTAGCTAAAGCAATTAAAATACAGGCAAATAAGACTGAATGGGAGAAACAGTGCCACTATTTCCTCAGTAATACACTGCATTCATGTTAAATACTGCAAAACCTAAAACTTCCCCTACAGAAACAAGTTCTCTGAACATTTCTAGAATATAAGCAGTCCTGTAGACAATTAATCACTGGGAGTAAGATGTGCTAAGTCTAAAGGGAGCTGATTATGAAATAGACATTTTTCATTTGAGATCTATAGAATCAAAGATGTCCAGCTCGATTGTTTTTTTTTCTCCCTCTTACCTCAGCATACTGCTTTATTTAAAAAGGCACTGTCCTGTATACAGAAAAGAACTGGGATGTTTGGGGTTTCTTTTTTTCCCAAAGAATTTTGAACAGATACATTGCAGTTTAGCTACATGCATTAAAATGAGATAGGGAAAAATTATTTGGGGATGATTTCCCTTTAAAGTTAATGATGTTTTCAAAGCAAAGTACTTCCCCACAGAAAGATAAGTTGAAATATTTAACACTCTGAACATTCACATCTTAGCATATTGTGCCTTATTTCCTTTCCAGGGACAAACCCTCTGTGGGACACTTGGCAAAGATGCACAACACGTTGAGCAGACTGTTAGAAGCAAAAGTAGCTCCCCAGCTTTGGACAGAACCAACCAGATTTGTATTTTGTTTGATATATGTATTATTCTTTTTCCACCTATTTTCTTATTGAGCTTCCCAAGTTGAGTGTTATCTATCTAGCAGTTGCTACCATCTTATACGTCTGCTACAGAGCAAGAATTAAATATAGAGTAGCTGGAAGCAGCTAAAATACTAGCAATCCTTGTCCTGTGTCTCTTTTCAATCAGTCACAAGAAGTGACAAATTCTCTGGCAGCTCTGCTGGGCTTTAATTGCTGTTGTGTAAAATTCTGGCCTCCAAAAGAATCACCTCTGCACTGCAGAAGGTAGTTGGAAGGGAAAGCAAGCTGAAAAAAATACTTAAAAGCCTGGGCTTGGTTAACCGCATATTAATGTAGAGGTCACTCATCAGTATTCCCGTGCTTGGAATTCTGCATGTTAACATCTGAAGTACTGACATCTGCAGGGTCTCATGCACCCCAAAACGTCCCTATTCCCCCTCATGTTTTGGACAAATAGTTTCCACTGCTGCTTCCTTATGAGACATTGTTTTAAAACATTTGATAGAACACACATTGTGTTAAATGTATATTAGCAAAATACAGTGTTATATTTTAGTTAGGTGATTATGCTGTTTGTATTACATTTATCACAACTAAACACCTACGTGTACTTTCACATTGGATGCCTCAATGATATACAGAAGTTGGACCACAACCCCTGAAGGCTTTTTTATTTTAGAATTTTTTTACTAAAAATGATGTTACTTGTATTTCAAACATTGAATAGAAAGTAATAGTATGAAGATGATCAGTATCCATTAGTTGTTTCTAAATTCAAGGTCCCTACAGAGTAACCACCATCTGATGTTGCCTCTGAGCAGTAATTTTACAATTTGAGCTGTCCTTTACTATGAAAGATTTGTAAAATCACTTAGGAAAAGTTCTTCAAAGTGCAACCAGTAAAAGGTTCATGCATCCTATCTAGTCAAGAAAACATATGGAAAGTTTTCCTCTTGTGAGAAGCAGCAAGGCACAGTAATTCAGAAATACGAATGAGCATGGGACAGAGACTATGTATCACAAAAGAAACAGACATAATACTTAAAAACACAGACCAAATTTCTGTCTATTTTTTCATTCCCTGCATGATTCAGACAACTTCTGAAACCAAAGAGCAGTGCTTCTGCCAGGTACAATGTAAACCCACATACCTATGTATATATACACCTTGTATACAGAAGCAGTAACCAGAGTAGATTATTCTTGTTGGTCCATTCCTATCTCAACTTATTGAAAAGAAAGCAGCCTATAACAACCTCTGTTGTGAATAACAAATTCCACATGCTTCAGTTATCTGGACCAAAAAATATCTGTCAGTCTTCAACCTGGGCAATCTGAATTGGAGGAAAATAGCTTATCCCTTTTGCCATTGATTGTGACCAATACCAGCAAGTCAGTCTTTTCTGCAGCTGCCTTTTTAACCGACGTAAAATAAGAACAGGATATTTCTAGACTGACTGTCTTCCCCCTGAGTCCATAAGGGCAGGATGACAGATCCCTTGCTGCTTATCACAGGAGCATTAACTATCTCCTTACCTAAGCAAGACCAACAAGCTCCTTAAGAACAACAGTTAAATGTCTTCAAAACAACTTTTCTCAATGGATATTTTCTAACGATTACTGGGATCTTAGTCTTTCATCAAAAGACATTGATGAGAATGTAGGTAAATCCAGAATTTGCAGAATTCCTAAGACATCTTTTTTCTCTTTCCTCTTAGCCCAGGTAGGACACAGATACTACAACATTCTCTTTGGTTTACAGGTGTTTAGCAACAGACCTTTATCAGATAGCTCCTTCATTCTGATGAGAAATTTTTATTCTAAAAATAGAGATTTTCCTGAGAATGCACACACAGCTCGTACATTTTCTGCTCCTTAAGTCACAAATCTTGGCAGTGGCTTGGCATATTCACCCTACTGCTTTAAGATGTCTCCTATGGGCAAGGTTATTGTACTACGCTTCAAGTAAACCAGCACTCATAAGCAGTTTGGAAACTCCATCCAGCAGAGCTGGCGCTTGCTTGTCAATATTACTTGAAAGAACTTAGCAAAAATAGTTCAATAGCTGCATTGCCAGCAGACTGATTTCAAAAAGGCAAATAAACTGGTTAATTTTTACTCTTAAAGTGAAAATTCCTTAGATTCTTTCATATGTAAATGTTGTTAGGCTTTCCCAGTGAGCACTCTGATATTAGAAATAATCAGAGAAGGCCAGTCAAATATTTTTTAATTTCTTTACATAGATAATTTTGAAATATGTTATGCAAATAATCTTGATTTTACCAAGTAACTACTTTCCTTGTGATGCACAGAAATATTAAAACACTATGAACGATGAAAGAAAAAAGTTTGTAAGTCTTAAAGAGTTTAAAAACATTAACCTTTCTTTTTGATGACAAGTCCTTTGGTCATAGCACTGTGCTTTGGCCTTGCTTCTACCCATGTAATTCTCTTGAAGAGCATTCAAAAGATGTTCCTAAAAATAGTATTCTCCTCCTATCAATAAACTGCTATGAATAAGCTTGTCTCTGAGCTGCACCATTATTTCATTTTTTCCCATCAAATTAACTTTGAATTTTTTTCCTAATTGCCTTGCAGATCTTCCACAATCCCTCTCCCCCAACAAAGATCTGTATCCTTTCCATCCTGAACCTATTGCAGCTATCAACAACACCTGTTTCAGTGTATTTTCCAGTCTTTCTTTTTCATGTTTTCTGTCTCTCTTTATATAGAACATAACCCTGCCTGCAGCCCATAAAGGTAGCCCCCTTCCTCTCAGCTTTCAAATAATTCCTTAAGATCTTCTCCCCCACAGAAATATTCACAATAAGCCATAAAAGTGACAAATGGCAAAGGAGTACTCTAACTATGAACAGTTAAAACAGCTGAACAGCCACCTAACAAATGCAAGTAACCAATGACATCAGATTATCATTTTACCTTTCATCATCCCTTCCTTTCCAACCTTTGTAGCTCTCGTTTATCATGTCATGCCACTGGTCAGAACATAAATCCAATGGGGAAACAGTATAATTTTCTTGTAAACCTTTCATAAATCACATATTACATTTCTCACAACTTTACATATGTAAAAATTAAATATACTGTTGTTGGTCAGACCTTACTCCTCTTCTCATTACCTTTAAACACTGGTCATCAAAACAATAATTGTATGGGTGTACATATACATATATAGATTTTAATCTAGCATGTCATAGAATCATAGTATCATAGAATGGTTTGGGTTGGAAGGGACCTTAAAGATCATCTAGTTCCAACCCCCCTGCCATGGGCAGGGACACCTTCCACTAGACCACGTTGCTCAAAGCCCCATCCAACCTGGCCCTGAACCCTTCCAGGGATGGGGCATCCACAACTTCTCTGGGCAACCTGTTCCAGTGCCTCACCACCCTCAGAGTGAAGGATTTCTTCTTTACATCTAATCTATATCTACCCTCTTTCTGTTTAAAGCCATTACCCCTTGTCCTATCACTACATGGCCTTGTCAAAAGTTCCTCCCCAGCTTTCCTGTAGGCCCCCTTTAGGTACTGGAAGGCTGCAATAAGGTCTCCCCGGAGCCTTCTCTTCTCCGGGCTGAACAAGCCCAACTCTCTCAGCCTGTCCTCAGAGGAGAGGTGCTCCAGCCCTCTGATCATTTTTGTGGCCCTCCTCTGGACCCGCTCCAACAGGTCCATATCTTTCCTGTGCTGAGGACTCCAGAGCTGGACGCAGGACTCCAGGTGGGGTCTCACCAGAGTGGAGTAGAGGGGCAGAATCACCTCCCTCGACCTGCTGGCCACGCTGCTTTTGGTGCAGCCCAGGATACGGTTGGCTTTCTGGGTCATCCTGAAGGTGGCACTCCCTTTTTGAGCAGCTAATACTGATCACAGAACTGGCTACTTTTCTTTTTATTTTTGGTACAGCACACCTGTTCTTTCATAGAAGTTAGCTCATACAGCACAAGGCACACACTGATTTGACATCCGGCATGATCCCAGAAACATATTTTTAAAAATTATAGTTTACTTTAAAATACGAAGACTACTGGTGATATCTGTAACATGTCTTTGATTTTCCCCACAAAGTAATGTATAATCTCAAACTCTGTCATTTGGTGGAAAGGCACTGAGAAGAGGCAAGTGGCAGCTGAAAAGAAACTCATGCCATGCTAAAATGAATATTTTCTTCTATTGTTCTTTTACCAAGTTTTAACAACCTGTATTTTCTTTCCACAGCAGAAATTCTACATACTTCAATGATTTTCCCCATTGTGCACATGTACAAAATACACTCTTGCGTCCTCTTCAGGTGAGGGGAACCGAGTCTGGAATTGGTTTACAACATGCACACAATTTGGCTACCAGGTGGCTAGATATTTTTTAAAAGGTTGTGCCCACAGCAACTTCCAGGTTTCTAGCAACAGCTTAACCTTACAAAGCAGCCAACCAAGAACTCCCTCAGTATCCAGATGATAGTTATGGGCAATTTAAGCAATGCGATAAGAATACACGCATGATCAGTCACTGCGGTTCAGTTAAACAGTATTTTACTCCTTGTGCTGCCATAACTTCATTACTTGCCACTGTCTGTTGCAGTTCGTAGCCTGGTGTCTAAATGATAGCCAGACCCTTCTGAGAAATCAGTCTGTAAGTATACACGTCACTGGGAGAAAATAAAGCAACGAAAGTAAAGTCAGACTTCCTTGCAACAGAGAGACTCAGGCTATGGGACTCACTGATGGTCATCTTTTGATTTAACACACCTATTATAAAGTAGATATAAAACTAGCCTGAAGTTGGTTTTTTCCTGTTGTATTATTTAGGTCATTTGTCTGAGTGAGGAACACATTTCATACAACTGGAAAAAGTACTCTCATTAAGAAAAAAGACTCTAAAAATAAGATTAAAAGACTATTTATATTTTGGAAAACAAGATTAAAAATGTGGTCCTAAGACAGCTCCAAGAGGAAAAAACCTCCTTTCATAAGAATTATACTGTACTTTAATCGGTGTTTTATTTACTTGTACTAAGATCTTCCCATATGCTATTGTTTAGAATATAACAATTCATAGTGAAGGACTCCATGCCTGTAAGCAGCATAATGAGTAAGAATATCCAGATTTATCTTTGTTATAACCCCAATAAATAGCATATTCAGAGTTTAAAGATGATAATCTTTCAGAACTACACTTAATTATTATCTGTCATTAGTTTCTTTCATCAGAAAAGACTTTGAAATAATTGCAACCCATGCAGCATCTAACTTCAGTCAAACATAACATCTAATTAATTGTTCATAATAGGAGGTAATTAGAGCAAACACTTTTCTATTAAGATGACAAATATAAGAAAACTGTAATAACTCTAGAATTGGCAGAAGAACTCCATTTTCTAAAGCCACTGTCTTTGGATGTCTGAAACCATCCGTGTAGTCAGAATATTGGATCTCCTGTTCTTATTTGTTATATTATGCCATTCACCTTCTCAGAGGTACTAACACTCCAACATTCTTACATAAAGAACTGCCACAAACTAATATTGCCCCATAACAACTATTTCTTCCTTTGTCTAAAGAGTGCTTGAAGTGGTGGAACAACAAGCTGTATATTTATGGAATTGTAAATTTTTATGGTGTAGATCTAAGTGGTTAAAGGAGCAAAGCATCAATTGCTCATCTATCTGAAAAAGATGATGGGTATTGCTTTCCAACAAATGTGTGAGCCAGCCACCATAATTAATAAAATCAAAATTTTGCATGAGTCTTTACAAGTTCAAGACTTCTCAAGCCATAGATTTCCTTTATCTGAATGCTAGCTGTTTTCCACATCATTCCCACAAAATGATTCACAGCAATAATTTTGTGTCTTAACTTCAGATGTTAAATGATTGCTCTTACCTAATAATATGCAATGTATGCAAATCTCCAAATGTCACAGCATATCAGGCTGTTTTTCTATTACTACTCTTCAGACTAATCCACTCCTCCTTCATTCCCTTTCAGGATAACTGCAGACAGACTTCAATCTGCAATTTCATACTCTCTAGTGCAGATGCTTAATTACATATTCATTTTGAAGCTTTTTGCTCTTCTACTTAATATATATTTACAAACAATCAAGTTTTACTTACTATTACATTACTAGAATTATTTTTAGCAACGATGGTAATAACGTTCATCTGTTTAAATACATGAAAGTTATAAAGCTACTTTAAAATGAATGCTGAAGCTTTTCAGTCTCAATATAGAAGTTTGTACAGCGTCTGTCACACTGCAGCAATTCTTGGACCTTCAAGTGTGACTTGCAACTGAGTAAGCTGTATGCTTAGTTCTATAAGAGTAATAACTCCAAAGTGACAAGTCTCCACATGACAGACCATTTAGCTTTTGCATATTTTTTTAGCTGCTTAGTGCACAAGACATTCTGGATATCCTTCACACTCAGTAAAAAAGGACAACTTCATCTCCATAATAACTAAAGAAAGATATAAATTCACACACATTGAGAAGAAGGAAAATACTGAATCCCAGTGAGATCAGTGAAAAAAAAAAAGACCACCTCATCTCCTCTTCTGAAACATGTTAAGCAATACAGAAACATTAATGTTTTCATAAAGGGAAGAAAACTAAAAAATATTGTTTCAATCCAAAACAAGATTTTAAAATGGTTATTAATTTCTAAAAGTCTGTTTCTCTAGTATTTACATAGGAAAACAACTCAGAGAAATGCTCTGATGTAAAGGCTACCAAAAATACATAGCATATAATTCATAGCTCAAACTAATCAAATAAAAACAATACAACAAATAGTCCCTCTGCTCCATCAAGAGAAAAAAGGGAAAAAGCACCTCCTTATACCACTTTCAAACATACCTACAAAAAATCTGATGACATTCAATCTGATCCCAATCCATAAATAGAAATCAAGTGAACTGTATCTGGTTCTCAGACAAAATGATCCTGTTCTCAGACAATACTGATGAACTGCAATGTTTGCTAGAGGAACTGCACCATGAAAAGTCAGGAAAATGGAACTGAAAGCAAACCTGAGCAAAAGAAAATCACATTCGGTTGACTAGTGTAGATAAGAAAATGAAAGAGCAAGTAACTCAACAGTTCTACGTGCAAACCTATTTACAATCTTTAAGATACTAGGCGAAAAAACATGATCAGCAGCACAGACAACTCAAACAAGATGGGTTTGTAATACTATGACAGGCATAATTTGATGATTGACTTAAAATCATTAATCTACTCCGGTGTGTGTCCACCCTGAGGGAAATTCCAGAGATGAAAATACATAGAGGGAAAGGTTTGACCAAAGCTTTTCCAGTGCTGTACCAGAAATACCATTCACATGAAAGTCAAAAGGTCCTGCACCAATCATTCGCACAAATTTCATTCAGGTATTAGTGAATTTTTTTGTTTCCTCTGGCGTGCTTGTATTAAATTTATGTCCCTAATATGTCTACTTTTGATTTGTTTCCTGTATCTCAGATATGAGCTTTACAGTCTGAAGTGGTTGTGGTGTAAGGCTAAATTTAATTCCAACAGGAAAAAAAAAATAGCGTTTTGCCTCCATGTCTCCTCTCATTGGGCTAATGAGACTAATTCTGGTTTATGTATTAAGTGCAGAACAAGGTGATTTAGCTCTGGACCTTTACATTATCTGTTAATTTTGAAAACAAAATATTTTCTTGCTTTAAGATTCTGTATGCTATTAACTCTCCTTACAGTTCTAGGGTTGTTCACCTTATAATATACCTAAAATTGATGCAAGCAGGTGTACTGATACATGTATTTTTAATAACGAAATAATATTCTGTTTTAACAGATGAGTTTCCTGTGTACTCAGCTATTATTTTAATTAAAACACTGTAATAACAAAAGGAACAACTGTCCTGCTTTTCCTCAGATCCGAATTAGATAAATTAATAAATGCATAGAAGCAGCTTAGTAACTGCAAAGATTGTGACAGGTAATAGATTACTTGCTAGGATGGGGAATTTTCTTCACAGCTGTATTTTCTGATAAGGCAGCAAAATAGATAATATGGTAAACTGATACCTTTACAGTACGTTGTCATCATCACTTCTGCTTTAAGAATGTTATCATGTCAATAGCTAAGTCTTTTTTAAAAGTGTAATCTACTACCAGATGCTAGTATCATTTTTATTTATTCCATAACACATTTCTCAGAATAAAAACATTGATCAGAGTGATTCCATCTTCTTCATTAGAATCATTTACAAACTGAATACTGGTAGTGATTATTGCAGCAAACAGCAGCACACTGCTATTTTGTACTGCTATCGCTCGGCTAGCTAAATCAACAACGCATTATAGAGAAAAAGAGCAAAGCACTGCTTCCTTGATACTCACAACACAAATAATCTATCAGCATTCAAATTTAGCAACATGGGGCTGTAAGAACCAGCCGATATGTGGTATTTTTCTTCCCATATAAACCATATTTTTACAAGATGGTTGTTACCAATCTATAGAGCAGAGACTTTATCAAAAACTCAGGTAATCCCAGGTGATGATGTGAAGCTGTTGACAGATTCCCTATGTGCTACCACTGAACATACTATTTTCATGCTGTCTTCTCCTTTGATACAACAGCTCCTTCTGGCATTAGCGAGAAAATCCTAACAGACAAGCTTCAGATAAAACGCACCTAGTTAAGCTGTCCTAATACCCTTAATTCCTGTTTTCTTCCACTGCAACTGTGGCGGTTCCTCTGGATTTTTCTCCTCTCAGATTTAGATGCTAAATTCAATGCACCCTTTGCCCAGCTCTGAATTGACCCTGTCATGCTAGAAATTGCTGTGACTTTGCAATTCGAAATGCACTTCCATGGCAATCCTGAGAATCAGAATGATTATAAATGCTGCGTATGATTGACCAGCGCACAGCACTGTACAATGTACTAGGATTAATTAAATTTCAAAGCAAAAAATTATCTTTCACTAAAGCTTTAAATTGCCCACGCAGTCATCTACATTAATCATCTCATTTCATATCAAAACTGTTCATTTTGGCTACATGTTTTATTGCCTGAATAATTTCTTACTCGCCCAGTTCTGCTTCTTATTCAAAACAGAGCAGAGTCCATGAATATCACTTACTTTTAATTAGTGCTGAATTAAAATAAAAAGCGCAAAGTACATGCACCTACATTAATAACAGATGCATCAAACTCAGCAAATCAAAGCATGTGATACTAAGAACTAATCAATAAAACTATGCTCCTAGTGAAGGTATCTGAACAATATTAAAGCTAACAGCTGGTTATTTCGTCAGTGTTTAATTAGCCATTAACTCTCCCTACTGTAACTATATTCCACTACTGTGCTGTATTCTTTCCTTGTAAATGGGAGGAAATAACTTTTTTTTAAATTTTACTTCATCCATACAGTGGCTGTTACCACCTTTGTTCCAATGAAGTGAAAGGGTGTGGGAAGAGAAACGATGCTAAAATTAAAAAAAAAAAACCAAAACCAAAACCAAAACCCAAAACCAAAGTCCTTCCACTGGTTTCAGAAAAAGACATTGAATTAGGCTTAACCTCATCAGGAGCAGTTACCAAAATTAATAAGGGTCTGAAACTCACACATCTCCCAAAGTGCCTGACAAGAGGCCTGGTCTACCTCACCTAGCACAGAACAGCATACAAGTGAAAAGGCAACTCTCTTTACTAATGGTCCCACATCTTCTTTCTGCTTTCCCTCTTAGAGTCATTTAAATAGATTAACTAATCCAATGTCAGAATGAAGAATAACAGATCAGAATAATCCTCTGTATGGTGCCAATACACCTGCAGGTGCTGGTGATGCTAAGCGGGCTTTTTAATTACATATTTACAACAGTGCCAGGAGGCACTGTTATAATATCTAAATGGAAAATTGTTTAGATGACTGTATATACCAGTTCAGGATCTCTGTTTAACAAGACTTGCTAGTGGCAACTTCAGAACCAACCTTGAAAATCGCCCTGAATTCTAGAGGATTAGGAAAATATTTGCCCTCTGTGAAAATGAGCAGGTCTGACAAATGCCAGACAAAAGCAATACACAGCACAATAGAGTCACACATCACATGGGTTATATTCGTCCATACTCCCTCAACTCCATATGAGGCTCCCTGCTACTAACCAGTATATAGCAAACAATTTCAGTCCAGCTACCATGACATGAAGAAATTTGCAAATGAGACACCTTTGCCTGTGCTTGAGAATGTAGACCTTTTTTAACACTATGGATGTAAAGCCAGTGTCACTTTACACCATTTTCTTAATTTTTCTACTTTACATTACTCTCCCAACTTTCTACAATCCCCCAAAAAAGTCAGATAAAAATGTCTGTCTGCCTGATAAATGAGTTTCTCTGAGTCTTTGAAGACACTTTGTCCATCACACGTTTATCCTAAGAAAAGCTTACTTGTTAAGAAAAGCTAGAATAACTTGACATATGTAATGTGCCATCAAAACCCCTTGGTTTTGTTTCCACTAGCTGGAACAAAGACTAGTAGATGTTGGGTAAAAGGGTCATTGGTTTAAGAGAGCCAGGGAACAACATTTTACGATTAGCGGCAGGAAAGAAGAATAGTTTATTCTGTTGCCCACCTAGAAGTCTGAGTAGAGTAGAGTTGGTCTGGGCGTAAAATCTGAGATTCTTCAATGAAAAAAAGTTATGGACAGAACTTCCCTAAATAGCCCACAGTTCCAATCACATAATAAATCTGTGAGTAATTCCTCCTGGACTCCTGTAGTCTGTTAGTTTGTTGTAGTACGTGAAACTGCAAAACCTTACATTTATACCATCCTGTCCTATCAAGCCTTCCCATTCTGTATAGGGCTGACAAAGCGTTGAAAAATGGGTAAGAATAAGTGAAAAATAAACTTTTACAAATGTTGGTAAATACAGAACAGTTTGTCCAGGATACTGTTTAAATATGGTTTTTCATGAATAGTTTAAAAAAATTTATATATGTCATAGTCGTGTATTTATTCCAGCAGTAGCTCAATATCATTCCTTCATTTAAGTATTTATGCTTGTATAGTATAGTGACTTTGATTCTGCATCAGCTATAAAAGTAGTGATATTCCATACATTTGAAACAATACCAAACTGGTACTTCAAACAAGGGAACTAGTTGTGTACAGTAAGAATAGATGTATCATTGCAAGGAAAGAATTACATCTGCAGTAAAATGCCATCAGAGCAGATTAAAAAGTTGTGTTCTGTACTTTTCAGCACTGATGTTCCCATAAACAAGCCAAAGGTCTGGAATAAGTAGCTATTTCAAACTGTTTCTATGACAATATACAATTTGCTTCCAATTCTTCGAGAGAGTGATAGTATAAGATAAAATGACAAGTCAAACTTTGAAAGTTTCTAAAATCCTTGATTGATTAAATCCATGGATAAAATGCATAGGAAGAAATTCACTCAGCTGTGACAAAGAGCCACTTAATTACGTTTATTCCATGCCCTAATGAAGTTCATTAACACTTTCTCTGTGAAAATATTTCTTCTTCTTGCTGAGGAGCTCATGCATCCTCTCTTTCATTTCATAGCTCAACATTTAATGCAAGATGCAAAATTCAGAGCTACAAATACACAAGTAATGAAAATCAACATTTCTATAAATGAAAGCTTGCAGATCATAACTGCGTTGCAGAATTAATCAAACAGGGACTTGGAGGAGAGTGCACCATCATATTTTAAATGTTTGGTTTGGTTAAAAAACTCCATTTGACACATTGATGTAAGAAGTGATGTATCATCAGCCAGAGATCCCAGGGCAGTTGAGAAAGGGAGGAAAAAGTGGAGGCGACAGCCAAATTAAATGCGTGAAATCACCATAGCCCTCAGGCTTATCCTTTGGGAGGCATTTCCTTCCTTTGGCCACTTCTGTAAGATTATAAATTTGTGTGACATAAATGGTAAAATCACTGACCTGTGATGGGACAGGCAGAGCCAGAAAATAACCTGCAGTGCGTAAAAAAGCAGCCCAGTGATTTTTAACTATTTTAGACACAATCAATCTCTGAGACAAAGATTTGAAGATAACTGCAAGCACATAATTATTTAGCTTTATTTTTATGTGCAAATAAACAGCACAGGCATATTTGTACATGGTGGTAATGCATGTTTGTAACTGGTTAAATGTACAAGTATCTTACTGGCTACTCATACAATCTTCACAAGAACATATGTTATCACAATTGCAGGCTGTATTTTTCATCATTTAAATAAAAGTGTGTTTCCCAATATCCACTGTACTCATTGAATTCAGCTGAAACCTTAAACCTTGAAGAAATGTTATATTCTGGCAACAAATGTCTTGCTCAAAAAGTGACCTAGTACTTTAATAGCTGTATGTGCACTGATTGATCTCTGACATTATTCCAAGGTATACAAGTGTAGTTATGTTCATTTAATTAAAAAAAGTAATAACTAAGTATTACATTACTTATAGAGCTCTGAAAAGATGAGCTGGTTAAATAGCATTTGGCTGTGCTGAAAATGCATACAAACACCAAGGCTTTCAGCTATGAACTGCGATACAGTGACTTCATGTTGGCTTGTATTGAATGTATTACTCAGGTTAAAACTGCATGACTGAAACTGGGTATTGAGCCAGTGAAATATTATATTTAACCTGAGGCTAAATGGTGAACCTCTAAAAAGCACAGAGTGAACACATAAGTTAATGTTGTCCGATAGCTTGTAGTCCTCAGTAAAGCTGCATGCAGGAACACGGCGAAAGAGGAAAAACATATGACACGGTGCTATTGTTCTCCCTGTTAGCACCAGCTTCAACAAGGTGGTTTGGGAACAACATCATCCTCAGAAAAGAAGGGCAGCTGTGACCCCCTTAAATACTGGCTTATAATGGGAGCCTACAACAGCACAGAGGACTGAATACACTGCATTTCATTAATGGTTCAAATTTGTGCTCCCAGTTCCTGTGTTGTGACAAGCCCATGATATTCTGTGTGATACGAGTTTAGTCCAGTTCATAACAGGCAAAAATTACATTGCATACTCTCTCCACTGTCCCTTTTTTCCCCTCAGAAAAGAAAAACAAACATAACCATCTCCACTGGTCCACATAATCATAGAATCATTGAATGGTTTGGGTTGGAAGGGACCTTAAAGATCACCTAGTTCCAACCCCCCTGCCGTGGGCAGGGACACCTTCCACTAGACCAGGCTGCTCAAAGCCCCGTCTAACCTGGCCTTAATGTAGCTACTTAGAACAGATAAGGATCCGTCTCTTTATTTTTCTCCCTTAAATAATTGTGTTTGGAAGGCAAGCAGAAAAAGCACTGCAGCAGAAGTACTTTAATAATGTCATTGCAAGGGAACTGAACTGTACCAAAGGCGAACAGCATGCATAATGGCACGTGTATTTCTGGCATCTCCTTCTGAAGAAATAAGACATTAATCCTACAGGCCAGTTTTGACCTTGCTCCGGAATATTTAGTGCACATTTCAATGACTGCAGCTCTATTTCTAAATCTTTCTATCACTGCTAAAGTTTTATTACTACTATTAACTGTAAGTGAAATGGACTCTGACTATTATTTCAATGAGATTCCTCACACTCAAAGGTCTGCTATGGTTTCAGGAAGTATTCTTAACCTAGATGCATTTCATGTGAATACAGTAATTCTCAGACCCATATATAAGTACCTAACATTTTAACATCTGTGCTCTCTTCAATAAAATTTATACCACAGCCAAGAGTCCACATTAAAAAATCAGTTCTGAATCTCTTTCTCTATCCCTGAAGTCTAAAATCATTTTAAAAAAAGAACTTCAACATGCTTTCCGTAATAAAAATATGGATCTTGCTCTGGAAGTTTCAACTGTATAGGAGCACATCTATTAGCTGCACATAACAGTAAAATACGGAGTAGCAGAGCCTGGTTTTCCTTTATTTTATGTCACTTGTGGTCTATTATGTCATCACAAATCTGGTACCCTGCTAATAACTGGAATATAACCAGAAGACATTCACTCACTTTCTCCTACTGTATTCCATGCAGGAACACGCAATAAATCTCACCTGTGTCTAATGACCTACAATAATATTTAACAATAAAAGAGAACAGTGCTATACATGGATGCCTACTTACAGCAGCAGGAAGGAGTTTTACTCACTGCTATGTAAGGACAGTTTTGTGACAATCTATTAAAATTCAGGAATGTTAAAATTAGTCCTTAAAATTCAGGACTAAAATTCACAAGCAAGGAAGTATCAAATATATAGTTAACTGTTCCTGTCCTCTGCATGATAGTATATGGAGGAACCACGCTGTCAAAACTAAGTATCACTGGAATTGAGTAGATAAGAGACAACCATAATGCCTGAAGTAGATTTTGTTTTGAAATAAAGCCTTAAATGTCTGAATTTGAAAAAGAAATGCAAAACAGAAAATCAGCTGCTCAGTATTATTCTTCCCCAGTTTTCAGTCATTGAATTCTGGACTTGGCCCTGAAGACAGAATTTCGGTTAAGCCATAAGTGTAACATAACCTAGCATAAACAAGGCTGGCTAAAAACAGTTTTAATGAATTCACAGACAGGAGTAATCTTAATTGATCATTAAAATCAATACATTTAGTTTTCATGACCTTTTTTTCAAGCTTTAAAAGTACTTTTATTTACAATTGGCAAAAAGAAAAAACTTGTGGTAAAATGTTTACTTAACCATCAATTAGCAAAGACAAGATCTTTAGCTTCCATATAAAATCATGGTCCTCCAAAAAGATTAGCAATCCCAAGAAAGCTCCTCCTCCCCTCCAAATCATGATGTCTCTAGGTATTTGGCCTACACAGAGAATTTATAGCTACTTAATAGGTGGGAAAGCAAAGGAATATCACAAATGCTGAACATCAAAGAAAACTCAACATAAAATTTTGCTTAAGTTAATTTTAGTTCGAACTTCCACAACAAGAGAAATCTCTCTAAAAGGGAAGTTTGTTCCTTCAGCAACAAGTTACATGAAGGAAACCTATCCAAACGTGCAAAAGGGAAACCACAGTCTGAGAATAACAATTTGATTCCAGATTTGTCCATATATTTATGCCTCTAAGGATGTGTGCAAGGTGTCTAGTGATGTTGTGAGGTGCCTGGACACGTTGGAGAATCCCAGTAGGCATGTAGATACCTGAATATTTACAAAATGGTCCTCTCAGACTCAGGTCCTGCAGTCCTTTATCCACTGACATTTTGTCACATGCTGCCAGGTTTCTGCCAGATCCAGAGAAAATCCATACAGGCTCAGGAGGAGAACAAATAACTCAAGCTATATGATCTTACCCAAACAAATTTAGACCCTAGTTTGTGTTTAAACCAGCAAGGCTGTGTACAACCCATGAGTTCAGAACACTCTTTCCTTTAAAGGTTTAGTCAAGTGTAACAACTGCAATATCTCTTTTAGTTATAGGAAGCTGGAAGTGTTGTACATTTACAGACAGTTATTTTTTGATTTATGGACTCAGAAAAATTTGGATTGGGAGGGACCTTCGGAGAGCTATAGTCCGTACGCCTGCTAAAAGCAGGGTTACCTTCAGAGCTAGATCACATGGCTCCGGGCCTTTTTCAGCCAACTTTTGAAAATCTCCAAAAGATCCCACAGCTTCTCTGTGCAATGTCTCCTAGTGGTTTACCACCTCACTGTGAACTTTCTTTGTTATACCAGAAATTCCCTGGTTACAACTTCTGACCTCTTGTGCTCCTCTGAGAAAAATTTGACTCCACCTTTTCTATAGCCTTCCTTAACTACATAGCCAAATGGTACAGATAGATCCCCACTTAGACCTCTTTTCTCCAAGATAAACAAGCCCAGTTCCTTTTGCTCCTTCTTATATGCCATGTATTCCAGCCCTTTAACCACCTTGCTAGCCCTTTACCGGACTTGCCCTAATTTGTCAATCTCTTCTTTCAGGCGTCTCCACAACAGGACAGAGAATCCCACATTTGGCCTCACTAGTGTTGAGAAAGGAAAATAATCACTTCCCTCTACTTACTGGCAACTCTTGCCAATGCAGCCTTGCCAGTTAGCCTTCTTTGCTGCAAGGCATTGCTGACCCATGTTCAACTTCCAGGAGACCTTATTGCAGCCTTTAAATACTTAAAGGGGGCTTATAGGAAAGATGGGGAAAAACTTTTTAGCAGGGCCAGTTGTGATAGGACAAGGGGTAATGGTTTTAAACTAAAGGAGGGGAGATTTAGACTAGAAATAAGGAAGAAGTTTTTCACAATGAGGGTAGTGAAACACTGGCACAGGTTGCCCAGAAAGGTGGTAGAAGCCCCATCCCTGGAAACATTCAAGGTCAGGCTGGACGGGGCTCTGGGCAACCTTATCTAGTTGAAGATGTCCCTGCTCATTGCAGGGGACTTGGACTAGATGACCTTTAAAGGTCCCTTCCAACCCAAACTATTCTATGATTCTATGAACTTGTTTCCTACTAGGAGCCCTAGATCCTCTTCTGCAGAGCTGTTTGCTACCTAGCAGGTCAGTGCCTAGCTTGTACCAGTGATTCGGGTCATTCTGTCCCAGGTGAAGGACTTGTATTTGTCATTGATAAGTTTCATGGAAAGTATTTGTTGTTGAATAGGAAGTTGTTGCAAAAGATCAGTGCAAAACCAGAATGAAATTAAGTAGCAAAGATCTGGCAAGCCAGTGCTTTTTAAACTGGGGGAGTAGGGGGGTGGGGGCGTGGAATCAGTAATCGTCTGGTATTCTTAGCAGAGTTTATAAGCACTTTGCATCAGCTACTGAGCCTCTGGGGAGCACTTCCTCCCATCTAAGAGGAAGGACTATCCGGATTAGAATTATACTGGGTTACATTTAGTAGGTTTTAAGACAGAGTAGACATAGGAAGCATTGCATTAAACCAGCTAATATGCAAATTGGCAACCAACGCAGAAGTGGTAGGCACATGCCTGTGGTCCCAGGCTGAAAACTACTTCAGCCGAAAAGATCTAGTTAACACCTCTGATACTCTTCTTCCTATAAATATTATACAACATCTGATTATTATATTCTGGTAATATCAGAGAAAACTCTTACATCAAGGCATTATTTGACACTAAATGTGGGGTTTCAGAAAACCCTTTGATTTCTGAAGTAAGCTGTCTGTTGCTATTCATGTTCACAATACCCGCATTATCAGCCCAGTGATTTACCATGATACTTGAGATTTTTAGATAAAAGAAAGTGTCTGTATGGCTAATCAACTAAGAATATCTTTTACATATAAAGATCATTTCTGGTTTTGTTACTGTACTATGAGTCCTTATCAAGGACTTAGATTAACACATTGCTTAACACAACGGTAAGTAACACAGAACAAAAAAAGACTATTCATGCTTAAGAGATCATTCAGTCTAAACTTCATACAGAGAATGATGTATGGATTCAAAACAGACCAGGGAGACTATCAGGAAGCGACGAGGAACCATTGGCCTCTGGAAAGGATGGCAGTCAGAGCATATGAGTGGCTAACCAGTTGTAAGGTTTTGTTGGCATGAAATTAAAAAAAGGTTTAAAGAAGATAAGATAAGATTAAGATCACTTAATCCTGGGAGGTTTATACGATTTTTTTCTAGTGCTGAGGTGATAAAGTACAAAAAAGGGATGGAGGTATCTGTCTGAAAAATGTGCCAATTGCGGCCACAAAGACTGGCATCATGGGCCAGTGAAGCAGGAGTCAGCCTGTATCCACTGCTAGCAATGACGACAGCAGTCTTGCACATGAAGGTGAGCACTTACAGGTCCCATGGGAGAACCAGTGAGAAGATGGTCAGCGGCGGCATGGCATCCTGAACAGATATAGCTGGGAAAGGCTAGCTTTGCCTAGCTTAAGGAAAAGAATGTTGCATTATTTCAGATGCAGAGATGCTGAGGAAAGAAAAGGCCATAATTTAAATTTTACAGAAAAAAAAAAAATCTATAAAACATAAGAACAATCTGCATGCAAAGATGTAGAAACAAAGTTATGTAGAAAAGTACATCAAAACCAGAGCCCAGAGAATTAACCTAAAATCAGTCCAGTTCTGAGCTGCATGTAAAACCAAAGGCATAAGATGCAGGCAGGAAAAGAGTTAAAACAACATCTTTAGGCCTGAACCTACAACCTGTCTCATGAAGGTACAGTCTTGCCTCCTCAGTGCCAGAATCCAAGAGATCAACATGGATCCACATACATGCAGGAGTTGACAAGTACAGCCAGGTTATAGAGCAGGGAAAAAAGGCCTTTCCCTCACGCTTAGTGACACGTCACTATAATCTTGGAAGAGTTTAAGCAAGTCAACTTCCCTATTTTTAATAAAACAACCGCTTGGAGACGAAAAAACATATTATTTTATTATTTAACTCAAAAGGCATCAAGAAACTGGTTCATGATTCTGGTCAGCATTTTCGTCATGTAATTTCATGTGCTCTGAAATGCTGCTGGTGATCAATCAACAGTGACCTCAAGCTCATACAAGGGTCAATATGGCGGGAATTTCGGAAATTGCTCTGATACAAGTAAAGAAAAAAAAATGCAACAGGAAGGCTCTGTGAATATTGCCGCATGCTTTTAATTAGCTCGTGTTCCCTAGTAAACTATCATGGCATGACATATGAGAAATCAGTTTTTACAAACGTGTCAATGAGAGCTTTTTCAATGACAAATTAACATGTTCTTAGTCTGTTTCTTAACAGTCTGGAAGATTGCCTGGAAAATAAATACTGTGTATGTGTACCAATTCCACCTTATGACTCCTAGCACTAGTCCCATGACTTCAGTATTCTAACAAAATTAAAGCCCTCTGCATTATGGAATTACAATCATGAAAAAAAAATTTGCCTGCCTGGAAGACCCCAGTTAGGATGTAATTATGATGTGAAATCACAATGGCAAAGTAATTGAAATGCATGGCTGTGAGGGCCTAGTTATGATCATATAAAGATGCTTTCACAAATCATTCACTGCCCTGATGAATATTTTGTATCACTGGAATTAAGGTTATGGTGTCTGCAAAGGCTGTATATCTACACTGGTTATAAGGAATATGTTCATCAGTGTGCTGACAGATTGCAGCCTATGATATATTTCTATTAGCAATAGGCAAGTAATATCATTTTTGTTAAATTATTGATAAAAACCACCACGCGTTGCAATGCCTTCAATATACACTTGGAAAGAAACTGCTTATCTCTGTTCTTTCCTACTTGTTTAATCTTTTACCATAGAACTGTTTGTTTGTTAATACCACAACACAGAGTCTAGTGTTATATTATTACAAAAGGAAGGTACAGGGATATCCATCACAACTTCTATATTTTAGGCATGAGAATACATTGCTTGCACATCTAAGCCTTCCAGAGTTGTTTCCTTAATTTTATCAGCAAGCATCATTTATACGTACACACACAGACATACATGTATATATGAGGTATTTAACAGCTTCTGTACTGAATTTTAGTTAAACATTGACAGAGTCATTCCACTATATCTCAAGACAGTAACATAAGAGTTCTAGTGTCAGGGAAATCCTCAACCCTCTTCTTGACATGGGTCAGATCTTAACAGGTGGCTGTGAATCCTCATGGCCATCTGCTACTGCGGGGACAATACTCCCCACTCCCAATTACAGACACCTCCATAATGCTAACAGGAACTGTTCAAATGAAACACTATTTTTAGAAAACATAATGTATTTGCCCACAAATTTCAATTCTATATAGCAGATGTAACAAAGAAAAAGCATTACGGCCATGTTCTCTGCACTCATAACTTGACAATCAGAGGAGCCAGGAGTAATACTACTAAAGTATTCAGAATGCCTTAATTATTAAAAGATTCATTTCCCAATTTAACATTTAGTGTAGGTGGAAAGAACTGCATATGTGGACAAGCTAGCTACTGAATGTGTAAGCATCATGAAGCTCCCTCTTAATGTTGCATAACCTTGTTCTTTTCCTTAACCCCATACGAACTAATTGCAGAGAGATTTGGTGGCTACCCTTATATTGTTATCATCCTGGAGAACAAAGGTAACTTTGACCTTTCAATTTGTTGGGAGGGTGCATGTGGTAAAACAAACAGGGTTACCAGTAATTAAAAAATGGGGTTGAGATCCATCATTTTTGTTCAAGCAAGAGAGAGGACTTATAAAAATTGATTAGTAGAGTTTAAAGTTGTCCTCAACTGCCAAATACTGGGTAACAAAATCACATTAAATGCATGTTGGGTGTACCCTGCTTTTATAAAATATATTCTCTGTTATTATCTGCACTGACACAGTAACATTTATCTACCCCTATCTTTTGGGGTTGTTTTGGTTTCTCTTCTTTCTCTCTACTCTTTGAATTACTTACAGAGCTCCAAAATGGCTATAAATAGACGTGTTTATGCACCTTCTTTCTGTAAGTAGATCTGAAAACTCACAGGTCCAAGCATGACAAATACGACGTTTGTAAATTTGTGTAAACAAGCTGTATCAAACAGATTATTTGCATGCAGCCTCTTTAACCATAAAAACTTAGATAATTTAATTTCTTTTATTAGAAGTTTAATCACGGCACTGTACAAATAGGCAGAGTAGTTCATTTTTAACAACAAATGATCCAATGGCAAGGAATGCCTCAAAGGACCCAGCCACCTGAAAACTCATGATCCTCCAGCCATCCTGTTTCCACTCGTGATCCTCTGAGATGGAAGGAGGCATAGAGATTTAAATGAGGGTGACTACCACTTTACTGAAACGTATAGAGCCAAACTGCTAGTATTGATATGTCAGGAATCCAACCTGTCATGGGCTTAATGGTCTACCAAGAAAGCTTCTGTGTTATTTAAATAGCACAAATAGCTTTTTTCTATTTAAAATTCTGAATCTAATTTTCATGCAGTTGGTATCTTAGGGTCCTTCTAATTGATAGTGACCAGAGGAATAAAGATCAGGAAACTGAGCTTAAGTTAAAATGAGACTGTTGCAACAGAACCATGAACTATAAAGATGGAAGGAACAAACCTGCTAGAAGACAAAGGTTCCTAAGTATTTTATAACAAGCCCTCCTTTTCTGTAATAGCCTGGGTCCTTCAGGCCTAAGCCCCTTACCTACACACATATGCTGCTTTTTCTGCCACGTCCCAAGCCCCTGTGCTCCTCCCGCCCTTCTTCCTCAAGGAACCATTTCTACACCCTTCATCCACAGCCCTGCCTATTTGATGCACTATGGGAGGGAAGAGGCAACAGGATGAGACGCAGGCCATCCCCATCAACTGAACGGACACAAAAAGCATACCCCAGGCTCATTTTCAGCCATTTGTCCTGCTGACTTCTATCCCCTCTCACTCAAAATAAACATTCTACTTTTTGAATGGCTAGAGAACAGTCATTGGGATAAAAGGAGTAAAAGACAAAAGGAGGGAAAAAGCTAGACAGCATTTTCCCTGGATTTCCTGCATTTCCCAGATTGCATTCCACGTCACCTTTGAGAAGGGTCCCACGCAATATGACAATGTTGCTGGACAATTGTATCATCTAATCTTTATTATGCCTGTATAAATCCAGTAGAACTCCAATACTCTGTGGTTCTGTGGTTTGTTTTTTGGTTTTGGTTTTTTATTTTTAAATTAGTTCATCTGGATATCTACTCTTGTATATGAGAACAAAATGTATCCCTCTCCTCTTAAGTTTTACTGCGCAGTCTTCCACTTTAGTGATTTATTTATACTTAATGACTTAAAAAGAAAAAAATTGTCTAAAAAATAAAATTATGATCTTTATTAAATCCATACTAGCTGTTAATGCACTTTGTGGATTGCTTATTTATATTCAATACACACATATTTTTATACAAGCATTGGTGTTGACAAATACATATTTAGGCGTGCTGTGAGCAACACTTGTAATAGCACAAAGACAGAGCAAAGACTTTACTCACCAAGCCATCCAGATCCAGAATTGGGTATACACATATCTGTTTCAGCACTGGGCAACACAAATCCAACTACAAAAACTTCAACCCCATCAGCCATTAGGGCCATTCCCAACACAAAGAAGAGGGCCCACTGGAAACGACCATGGCCGCATTCTTGTATTATCAGTTCATACTGCTGTGCTAGCTCTTCTTCATCAGCTTTCCTCTCTGTTTCCAGTTCGTGACGATCCTTATATTCATCACGCATAGGCTGACCTAAGGCCACCATGCCATCCTTGCCCTGCCCCATGTTGGGGATCCCCTGATACTCCCCTTCATAAATTTCATCATCTTCATCATGCCCTTCAGTTGCTTCACTTGATCCTTCATCATCATTAGCTTCTACACCATAATTTCCTCCTTGGACATAGTAATCATCATCGTCTTCCTCATCCTGGAATCGGCTGTAGGACCTCTGTGTGTAGCCATCCTGAGCTTTGTCAACAGCTTTATTCACTTTTTTCACTGCTTGCCTCTTCACCTCTTTGGCAATATCTTTTGCCCCTTTCACTAATGAAGTCCTATCTTTGTATGTTTCCTCCATCTTGTATCAAAGAAGGATTGCCGTTATGCTGCAGAGGGACCTGCTGAATACCGTTTAGAATGTCTATTGCGCGTTAGACATCAGTAGAAAAAGCCCAAGTACACGTGAAGCTGTAATATTCAACCTGCAAAATATGAAAGAAAAAAGTTCATACTTTACTCCTTCTTAGTTGCTTCTTCACACTGATACGATACCATACCAATCTTCATTTAAGCACTGGACACCACAGTTCAGAGCTTCAAATATACAAACCTGGATTTTCTTGAGAAACACAAACATTCCAGATTACAAGGAAAATACTCTGAAGAGAAATCTAATCTCTCTACTGGTTTTCAGAATGAAATTTATTACACTCTAGCCTTTCAATGGATACCAGGTTCTATTCTGAAAGTAAACAAGCAATTCCATGCACCATACATCATATCGACTCTGTCTGCAGTGTCCTTCCCCATTTGAACTCCCTGCTACGTAGTAAAAGGCTACAAATATTAGCTTTTCCCTCAATGAGTTGCCATGAAATATCTGTCCTCTGTCCAGCCTCCCACTTACACAAACCTTGTAGGGAGTTAATAATCCTGAGATCTGCACCAGTCTCTTAAAGCTGACTGAACTCGGCCAATGCATTCACAGCGCATTCACACGGAGTCTTAGCAATATGTAGTCCCACCCTAAAAAAATCAGCACAGGGAGCTGGGTGGGTGGAAGTGGTGGCACTCTCACACTTTGGAGATTTCCAATACCTAAATCATGGACAGACACATCCCTCTCTCCCCTGTCCATAGTGACAGTAGAGGCAGCCTAGAACAACTGTCTATCATCAGCTAATTCACCCCGGAGTGTGTTCGTCCGGCACGAGCTCACGCCAATCTAGCTGCGTGAATGCACCAAGACATTTTGTCCCGGTCCCCCTCCCTACTCCCCTGCTTTACCATTCCATCTCTTCCTTTATGCAGCCCCAGGATCACAAATGCAGACAAAATGAGACAAGAGCAGCTTGCTTATTTGACCAAAGACTAACCATTCCCCTCTTTTCTGGGCAGTTTTCAGGTGTATCAGCAAGGCAATTTGCTTATCACACACTTGCATGATCACTAGGGGTAGTAGAAAGAAATGGCAGCAGTATGCAAGCAGAGGTAGGGAAGCAGTGCAGGATCCTTCTTTGGCAACAGTTCATAGTTAGAACAGCTGAAATCAATTACTAAACTGCACCATTACTCATCTGTCTGAAGTTAAGGGGAGGTGAATCTGGGCACTGCAACAGGATTGCAGAAGCCTCACCCTTGGGAGAAAGCAGGCTAGAATTTCTGCAGCAGTTCTTCCAAGAAAACACCGCCTGCTTCCAGCTTGGGGAAAAGGTTATTTTTAACCATGATCATTTTAATGATCTATTTTCCAGTGTAACCTCAGAAAAAGCTGCAGTAGCACAACTAAGGAGGCAGTGAGATGTAATGCAGGAGTAGGAATAAATGGCTGGAAATTTCTGAAGTAAATCCTATTCCCCTTGCTAAACTAGTGTGAACTGCCCCCTGAGCTCCATGGGAGAAGACCAGGCTAGTGCTTTGAGAAGCTGTCCTTTACTCATTCTGTTGTGAACACTGTCCCCAGAAGTATATTCCAGACATCAATTTTAAGACTGGTACTGTTTGAGGGACAGGAAGAATTACAGACCACATTAGATAAACTAAGGACATGATGTACTTCTGATAAAAGAAAATCAACCCTAGAATCACACAGACATGCAGGTAATATGACTTAAGAAGCTAAAAGGTATTTCCCTAGCTTTTTTTATAATGACTATAGAAATTCACCTGTAGTGGAAAATGTCTTTATTTTTAGTCCCTTCCTCTAGATTAATTTCATATACTCTGAATGTTTCTCAAAGAAATCAGATGTGATGGCACTATTCAACTATTCAATGCAAACTGAAGCGTATACTGGAAGAGAAGTGCAGCCTGAAAAAAAGCCAAGATGTAATATTTATGACTGAAAACTGTAGCCTGATTTTAGGTACATGATGATCCTTCTAAGTAGGTCATCCTGGTGAATCTTTTATGCTAAGACAGTTTCTCTAATTACAGCTTTTCAGTTTTCAAGGCGCTCCTCAGAAGTTATTCTTTGTGTAATGAATTAGGCATCTGATCCTTACTGTTACCTGTGTGTAACTACAGTATCTACTAGCTGTTATTGAACATGTAATGCATAAAAACATTCACTGGGTCTGCTGTAGCCTTCTACAAATACTTTCAGAAACTTAATGAACTCCTAACAGCTACTCTTCTAAGGGCTGATGATTACAAAGTGTTGCTAGATTTTGACCATTTTAGATTATTTTAGAGTGTGCGTGAACCCTATTGAGCCTACACTCTACATTCTTCTAATTTTTACATTACTGGGGTTTTTTTCCAGTGAGTACAGTCTTCTTTTAAGGATTTTTAGTTGTCAGAATCCGTTTTACTGTAGGGTATGTCTACAGAGTGAAGACAGCAGGAGTTTAGGAATACTGAATGAACATAAAGTCTAAATACCAACACTGGCAAAACCGTGCTTTGCACTCCTACAGTATACCTACCTCATGAGTTCAGTAGACTCTAAAAACACAAATTTGCAAAAGCAACTGAGCTTACACTGTAATTTATGGTAGACCGGGTATGTCAATAAGGAATTACACCTGTTCGAACTCATTAACAGCATAACTCTGCCAGCAAAAACATGCACATAGGCGAAGTCAAACGTCTGTCTGGGCAGACAGAAAGACGTACTGAGTATGAAATCAGAAATTTCTCTTTATCTTGCCAAAGTCTCCAAGCAGCACACCTAATTTGAACACTGTTCTTTTAAACAGCTTTGCTTTCTCAGTGAACAGAAATCCCTGCCTTAAGGGTGATAAGTACAAAGAGGAATTATTTACAGTCCATGCATGATAGCTCCCCACCCTTTTAATTATGTTGGACTGATTGACTACAGGTAACTGGAAAGTCTGAAAGAGTGAGGATTAATGACTACCTGAGTCGCATAAAACAGCAAAACCACAGATGAAAGTCTAGCCGTATACTCTTGTTTGTACCAGCTGTCTTACCCAACAAGCCTGCTCACTTTCACTAAACTAAACACCACATTCTTATTCAAATTCCTTCAATTAAAAGAAAAAAAAATCCCATAAAAATAGTGCTTTCACTTGAAATAAAAGTACTGTTTCAAGAAATACCTACAAAAAATTTTTCAAACCACTCAAAGATTCATGCACAAAAAAAATCATTTATTTGCTCTAATGTTTATTCTTTTCCATTCTATTATAATCATAAATTTCTGTATAGTTAGCACTTTGTACATATTGTGCTACATCTGAAATAAAGGTCGGACATTACAAACTAAATCAGTGTGATCCCATGACGATGCAAATCTATGAGACGTCAGAAAACACATTCCCACAAAGACTTACATCTTTGCTTAACATAAGCCATGAGAAGACTCACTGAAGACTAACGACACACTATTAACTGTATGCATATCTTCCAATAATAAATTTTTCAGAATAGGCCTGAAAGTCACACTCAAATGGAGCTATAGCATTTCAGATACACTGAGGGACCTAGTATAGCATCCTTCCTGCTTTTCTTTTGAATCTGCAATTCCTTTTCAAAGAAAAAGAAAATACTAAAAAACATTTCTTATTTAAGTTGATGCCTTTTTAAATGTACATTTTACCCAACCTTTTGATTCTGGTTTGATTTCTGGTTTTCTACTTTCGTCTTTTATTTTCAATGACCTTTGCATGGATACAAGTGTTTTGTTTCTTCTGAGTTTATCTGTTGCTCCAAGTTAGTCTTTATCTGAAGTTATAATCTTCTGTTAGATCATAACGACTTCCAATTATACTGCTCTGATGTGTCAAATGATTTTGTTCCCAGGTGAAATATAGGCATCTGAACTATGTAAACTCACAAACAGAAGATGCTTTTTTCTTGCATGTTCTCTCAGTTATAATAAAAAGTGTAAGAAATAATAGAAAAGTATTATGCATTGCTGTATCGTGACAAAGAACAATGGTGTTCAAATTTTACTAAAGTTCCCCAACCATTTTTACATGGTACAGTTGAAATAACACAAAGGATGCAATCCTACAATCACCACAGACCTGAGCTGTATGCAGAGGTACAACCCATCCTTGAATTTACTGGGATACCTGCAAACTTCCTTCCCAATCTCTTCATGCACAAAACTGTTTTAGAAGAGCTGTACTTTTACTGTTCCAGGGTAGTACTTGCTTCAGCGTGCCCCGATAAAGAACAGATACCACAATAAAAGGTATTTATTTATAGAGGTATTATATACATATATTTTTATAGAGGTATTTATTTATTTATTTATTTATTTATAGAGGTATGTATTTATTTATAATAAATACGATCTGGCACCAAAGCTGGTGAGAATGGGATTCTTTTTGGGTGACGTTAGCAGATTAAAAGATAAGCTTCTATAGTCTAAGCAAATGTTCTTTCTCGCACGTCGAGAGTCACACACTGAGGCTGCAACTCTTCTGTCTCGGGCTGCAGTTGCCAAAGCCATGTAAATCACTGTAAGGCTGCAGTGCCACCAGGAGTGGCAGCCCCCAACCCTCTCCCAGCGCGGACGGCGTTCTCACCACTTGTCCTGTATCAGCACTTTTCACTATTCATCCTCTCTGCAGCCACAAAACATGTACACAAGATCAGCCTGGGAATTCACTCATCTAGTACACATCAAAGATCCCGAGCTCAGCAGAGGCTGGGGTTTCATGGTACACTGCAATCTCTCCCTTCCTGTTTTGTTCCTTTCCTTCCTCATTAAACCAGCAGAGATAACCGTTTCTCGCTCAGCACTGTATGCTCTACCTGCCCAGCTTCCCTTAAACTATTTAACTAATTTATCTAATTAGAATAAAACTGGAGGAATTGCTTTTAACTTGTTTTTTGCTTGAAATTTGACAACACCTATCAGAAAAAAAAGGGGACATTTTTGCCTGAAAGTGTGTTCATTTTTCTGTGTACATCAGCCATTAACAAGAAATACTGTCTTTAACTGCCGCTTAAGGCCTTAAAGTATCACCAAAACCAAATAACTCCACTAATTCTTTTCTCACAGTGTTTTTGATCAGAGGCCTAATTCTTCCTCTCTTACAGCTGGATATATAAGCACAGAAACAGGATCTGCAAAAGCTCTGCTTAAAGCAGTACAAATCCAAAAAGCTAATGGTACAATGAAATCAGACCAAATGCATATGTAAGACCAAAAACGAAAAACTCTGTCAGTGAAAATCTGAAAATCTTAACTGAATCACCCGTGATAAAAATTCAATGATATTGTAAAAATGAATTCTCTTTTAACCGAGGGAGCCAGAGTTGAAAATGATAGGTGCAAAGTTAGGAGGTGGGCCATTCTTCACTTTATACTTGTACTGTATTACTCCTCCCTGCATTACTTCTATGCTCTAAATACCTTTCAAAGAATATCCTGAAAGAGGGTGTCACAATGCTGATATAAGTTTTATGAGCACCACCATCCTTTTAAACATTGACATAGACATGTCTAATTCAGCTGGCCGTCATTAAATACACTCAGGCTTCTAAACCCCTCTGAGCCACAGTTCCACCTAAGGTCACAATCTGGATTGAGGATTCATCTATGGTCTACGGTCTCTTATTAAGCTCTTTTCATGCTTTCTTTTGACCTACAAAATAGCTTTATTACTGACAGCAAGGGAAGATGCTATCTACTCTCTGCTTGTAATACTTACCAACCCATCTAATTCCTTACAAGTAGATTCAGCTCAATGCTCCCCCCCCAACAGAAGGGCTAGGCAGTGTTACAAAACTGAAGTAGTCATATCTATTAATTAAATTATAGCAGCGAAACTGTAAAGACTCAACAGTGGTGATCCTTCCCTTTGAATTTTTTTTAATCAAAAGGTTACTTTTCTAGGGAAAGGTGATGGAACATGAATCGGACATACTTTGAAATTTTTTGTTATCTTTTACACATTAAACTAATAACAGAATAGCACATACAGAGAAAATAACTTTACTAACAAGTTTTTTCTAAATCTAATGTTAATTACTTGCTTTGCCTTATTGTACTTAAATACCAGAATTTTAATTGCTTTTGTTGTTTTTTGCAATCTCTCTTCCATGCTTCCTGTGGACCTCTTAAATGAGCGTTTCCAGGATCTATGCTGAGTGCTGGTTACTAAAATGCATCAACTTGTTCAATAAGTATTGACAAGAATCAAGCAAGGAGAAATTTCAGCCAGACTGGATGACATGAACTAAGTCTCCTCAGTGGAAGTTAATGAGATTGCATACTGCACCCACACTACCTGCAACAACTACCCAAATATTGTGGAAGTTGAAAGTGCATTATTTGCAAAACTTTCATTTTAACCAAACATACTTAAAAGTATTTCTGCACTTTTCAGACTGTCACAGTAAAAGAAAATTGTATTTCCCTCTTGAGCCGAGAGCTATCCCCCTTCTCATACCTACTTCTCTTGAAAATTCACTTTCTTCATCGGGGTATGTGAGTCCATTATGTTTTGTACTTTTTCAGTTGTCAGAAACAGAGTGAAAACAATCATCCTGCATTTCAATAGTGAGGGAATAGCACAAAGCAGGTGAATAAGGAAGTTTTCTTTGCTCAACACTGCCAATCAAAAAAACCCCCACCAAACCCACACCAACCAGCACTTTCTTTCTTGTATCTGCCATGGTGATGTTTGCTGCTGCACAGAAAACAGATAAGAGTCCCCTCTGAAAGTAAAGGCTGTCAAGAATGGCCCAAGATCAAAAGAAGACAGAAAAAGAATTCCCTCCACAATGGAGAAGACAGATAGAAAACCTGGTGATAGATATCTAGAAAAATGTACTTTAAAAGTGCAGAGACTGAAGTGAAGTTCTAAGAACTTCAAGAACGCCAAGGGGTCGTACCCTGGAAGAAAAAATAATAAAATAATGCATTGTAGAAAGTCTCCAGGGAATAAAATCTGGAAATGCAACAGGATGAGCCTCAATCACTCAAGTAGCCATTTCAGAAATTACTCTGCACAAATCTGTGATGGGCAGGTACTGTGAAACAGCAACCGTAGAAATACTAGACTGACAGATACCACAGAACAGTGCTGGAGCTTAGGGAAAACGTGGGAAGGTTGAAGGGCATCTTGTAGGGCAAGGTGTATTACAAGCTGGAATTAAGTGCCTTTCCTTTCTTCCTGGAATAAACCAGGCAAGTGTTCTTTACATTTCAGGAGCAAATACAGGGTCACAGTCTCAGCTCCCAATGGGAAAAACTTTCTGAAAAGAATCGGCTTCCCGTGCTGCCAGCTTTCTGCCGGGGCACGTCATCCCTGCACCTGCAGAATTAGAGTCCCAAGACTCTTCTCAGTTCTGAGATAATACGATCTGCCAGCTCCCTCCTTCTCTGCTGCTGGTTTATGTGGGCCTCCTCATGGGGAATCAGCTGTTGCGGCCAATAAACCTTGGTAAGAGAGTAGAGGTTTCTTGGCATAATGTTAAAAGATATTTTAACACCCTGTTTTTTAACCCACGCTGCCTTCCAGGCATTTTGCTATTCACTCAAAGCACATATTCTTTCTTTTTTTTATCTTTAGCACCTTTTACTTTTTATTGTTTATAACAGGATATGAAAAGTTGGAAAACAAAATCTTTTTAGAATTCCATAGTTCTCATTTCCAAAATATTTTATTCTGCTACATTTTCAGCATGATAACAGCTGAACTTGCTACTTCAAGTTCGTTTCTCTGTTTCACAAGCTCTGTTTCACTGATGTTAGTTCTGAGAATCCCAAGCACTCATGTTAACCTGTTCCTCCTTCAGTGAATGATGTTTGCATTGTCTCTCCTGAGCAAAAAAGGTGACAAACTATATATAGTGCTTTCTGTGACTGAAAGCCTGTTTCCTCATTGGCATTCAGTCAGCATCTTTGCCAAAATATCTTGTGAAAATAGGTAAATAATAAAAACAAGAATGACATACTAAGCTTTTCTGGTGAAGGATTGCTTCAGCTGTGGGAATCCAAGAAGAAACTGAGCATTCATCAATTTGACCTAAATAGCGAGGGGAAAAAAAAAAGAATAATTCCAGGTGTATAGTAAAAAGAAATGAGCCTGGGTGGAGAACACGAAATACATCAGTGAGTCTAGCTAAAAAAAAAAAATAATTTACATATGTATGTGTAGACATGTATATCTATCAATATATAAATATAATTAATATCTATTAATATATTATGTATACATGCGCATATATATAATGAAATGCTTCACTGAAAACAAATTATTAGTATCAACTAACTTTGGATGGGAAGAATTCACAAGTTCAATCAAAAAAGAAACACTTGTGCTTGGTGGCTGTATTGGGTTTGCGTGGCAAGGTTTTGGTAGTGGGGGGCTACAGGGGTGGCTTCTGTGAGAAGCTGCCAGAAGCTTCCCGCATGTCCGATAGAGCCAATGCCAGCTGGCTCCAAGACGGACCCACCACTGGCCAAGGCTGAGCCCATCAGTGACAGTGGTAACACCTCTGGGATAACAGATTTAAGAAGAGAAGAAAAACCTGCTGTGGAACAGCAGCCCAAAGAGAGGAGTGACAACATGTGGAGGACCCCGTGCCAGAGCAGGTGGATGCCCGAAGGAGGCTGTGACCCCATGGGAAGCCCATGCTGGAGCAGGTTTGCTGGCAGGACTTGTGACCCCTTGGGGGACCCACACTGGAGCTGTCTGTTCCTGAGGGACTGCACCCCGTGGAAGGGACCCACGCTGGAGCAGTTCGTGAAGAACTGCAGCCTGTGGGAAGGACTCATGTTGGAGAAGTCCGTGGAGGTCTGTCTCCTGTGGGAGGGACCCCACACTGGGGCAGGGGCAGAGTGTGAGGTGTCCTCCCCCTGAGGAGGGAGGAGCGGCAGATCAACTGACCATGACCCCCATTCCCCGTCCCCCTGCGCCGCTCGGGGCAGGAGGTAGAGGAAATCGGGAGTGAAGTTGAGCCCAGAAAGAAGGCGGGGGGGGTGGGGAAGGTGTTTTAAGATTTAGTTTTTATTTCCCATTACCCTACTTTGATTTAATTGGCAATAAATTAAATTAATTTTTCCCCAAGTTGAGCCTGTTTTGCCCGTGATGGTAATTGCTGAGTGATCTCGACCCACAAGCTTTTCGTTATATTTTCTCCCCCCTGTCCAGCTGAGGAGGGGAGTGACAGAGCGGCTTCGGTGGGCACCTGGCGTCCAGCCAGGGTCAACCCACCACAGTGGCACAGACTGCTTTGTCTGGAGTTTGTTATCCCACTAGTGCGAGAAAGCAATGAATAAAATGAACAAATAAAGCATTCTCTGACAACTATTTTAATAGAGAGGTGCATTATTGCTATATCTCACTAAGCTGGTTACACCAAAATGCAAATTTAAGATGGGGAATGTATTCCTTGAATTAAATCAATATTTACGTAGGTTAGATTTAAGTCACTGCATTAAGTGTGCAGAAATGGACCTGAGGGTCTAGGTGAGTAACAGGCTGAACACGAACCTGCAGCGCGCCCTTTCCGCCATGACAGATGGGTCGTGTCCTGGGTTGCATTGGCAGGAGTGCTGCCCGCTGGCTGGAGGGAGTTTTTCCCCTCTACCTGTGTAGTCATACCTAGACTGCCATGTCCTATTTCGCCCCCCTCACCAAAACCACCATCTGAAAAAGACGACGACAAACCGGAGAGGGAGAGGATCACTAGGGTGGTCAGAGGCCTGCGATGCATGATATACAAGGAGAGGGACCCATGTTTGCTCAGCCTCCAGAGGAGAAGGCTTAAGGAGGAATCTAATCACCATCTTCCATCTTTCCCTTAATGAGGGATTATAGAGACAATGGGGTCAGACTCTTTTCAGAGGTAAAGAACAAAAAGAAAGGAGGAAACAGCTGCAAGCTGCAGCAAGGGAAATTCCAGCCAGTTCTAAGGAAGAAATTCTTCAAAGTGGGGCTGGTATGGCTGCATACAGGAGTTCTGGGGTCCCCAACCTTGGAGGTATTCAGAACTCAGCCGGAGAAGACTCTGAGCTACCTAAGTCCAGGTTTGTGACTAGATGACCTCCAGAGGTCCTTCCCCACCTAAATTAGTGTATCATTCTGATACGTATTTAAAAAAAAAAAAAAAAAAATCTGTTGTCCTGTTTTAAATGAAGAGCTCATTTTTATAAATAAAAACTAAGTGTCAAGTGCTGAATTTGACAGTATACAAATATATCTTTCACAGAATAACTGAAAAGGTTCAGAATCCAGTCTGGAAAACCAGAGAGAGAGTAAGGGACACCTCAGCAGACTCTGGAGGACAGGTGGCATATGCACACCCAAAGGTCACAAAGCCTAAATGGTCAGCTAAAACTGGTTAAACAACCATTGCCCATATGAGAAAAGCACAACAGCCTTCTGCTTTCATACAAATTTGATCTTGGAGAAGCATTTGGCAAAGATGTCAGATCTGAACAGTAATTAAATATGGATCAGGTATTCGTCACATCCCTGCCACGTGCCATAAGAATGCTAACATTTTTATGATTTTGCTCTAGTTCAAAATGTCTTATCTCTAGTGATTTTGAAACGCAAAAAAAATGTCACTTTCGTGAATGTGCCTGCTATTTTTGCTCTGTTTTGAAAAGCAAAACTAGATGGCATATAGCCTTTGTTTCTTGTTGCAAATGAATTAGGATATATAGGAAATATATAACACGTGCTTTAGACTATAAATGTTAAAAAGCACAAGAATTTGCTTTTAGACAGGTTCCTTAGATAAACTACACAGGCAAGGTATTTAATAATTTTCTCTTTTCTGCTTTGAAGTAGTGGCAATTGAAGCACAGAAAAGTTAGGTCACTTGCCCAGCTTGACATGGGTAGGTATTAAAATAGGTCTTAAAATTAGTATTTTGTAATTTCAACACATTGTTCTTTGAATTGTAGATCATTTCTTCCTTGTGTTTTTCCACCAACTTCTTACCTCTGAGAGAAAAAAACTCAAAAAAATCCCAAACTCAAAATAGAAAGCTGCCTAACTACAGAAGTAAAAGCTATACACATAAGGTACAGATCATTATGCAGAATAAGGCAATAACAGAGTTGATAAGAAATGTACTTGCACTAAGAAGTAACAATGACTTTCAGAGTCTGTGACATGGAAATTCATCAATACTGGAACTCAGCTATAATCAAGAATGACAGGAAGAATATTCATAGAGAGCTGTAATAAAAACAGTCTGATAATATGCAGATAACAGGTATCTTGGCAAAATATATTTTCAGTGCTTTCAAAATAGATTTATAAATAGCCAAAAAAATTCCTGCATATTTAAGTAGGAATTAAATTTAAAAGCTTTATATAGTTTTACTTTATTTTTCATTCTGAAATAATTAAAAATTGATGATCTGTCTTAAAACACCTTGGCATCTTACATAGAGAGGAAGGAGGCTATTGCACAGATTACTGTATTTTAAAAGTAGACTGCAAACATAGATTCTTCTTAAACATTTTTGTACAAGTACAACCAAGATGGCTATGTTCCTTCTTGCAAACAAAGTGATTTGGGTTTACAACCACCTTAGCTTTTCTCTGTTATTCTCATGGAACAGGGTACTTTCTAAACTATTTGGCTGAAAAAAACCTGTACTGTCTATATTCAGGATATGTACACCAATCTTTTCTATTTCATCCTGTTCCTTTAGGTTTTTTCTAGGACTATTTTCTGCACTGTGTCAGATACCGTGTTTTTAGTGAAAGCCTGTGATCACAGTAACGTACCCCTCTGCTTCAGACATACTTTGGCTATTAAAGATTATGGAACATGATATCCAAATAGAGCGCTAGTTCTGCTGCATTAAAAAAAAGTGATTCTGCACACTCATGAAGTCTTACCTCTCCCTGGGGGAAAATTTAACAGTTTCAGGTGGAAATTACTTTTTTCACAATTAAGGCTGACTCATTGTCTTCCAGGCCTTAACTGGGTAAGAAAGGAAATCATGAGTGCTCTAACCTCCCGAAATACAAATGCTGCAGCTAAAAATCCAATTGCTTTTTTTTAAGGCTGTACTGACTTATAATTGTACAACTTGTTTACATAATTTTATTCCACACTGGAGAGCAAAGACTTCTTAAAGTTTCCCATAAACTCAGGTTTAGCCATATTCAAACCGTGTCATTTGCTGACAACATGTTTAATTTGGTTGCTTCAGTTTGTTAACCTGAATTGCACTATTATTGCAAGTTGCACAGTACGCATGTGCCTTAGCACGTGCGATTTTTCAGCAAGTGTAAGAAAACTTCAGCCCTAAAGTAAATAAATCCAAGGGGCTGCAGGTGTGTGGCTCCCACTAAATCACAAATTTAATATTTTAGCAGCTTATATTTTATATCCCTACCTGGTTCACTAAACTTCATAAGCTTTTATTTTGTAGACTTGATAACATAGGTGAGAAGGGAGCACAGAAAGAGACTAAAACAATGGACTGATGAACAGAGTCTGTACTGAAAATGCAGCAGTCCCCAGCTTTTCAGATTCTGCAACTTAGACCTCTGACAAAATGGGATTTAACTCTATCTCAAAGCACATTATGCAATCTGAGCCGCACTACCTTAGTGTGGCTGTCTTCCTTTGGGTAGAATATGTAGAGGTGGATAGCACAAATGAACAAACGCAGTGCTCTGTCATTGAAAGCACAGAATAGGCAGCAAAATGAAGATGGAAGAGCTAGTCAACATTTTTTTTCAATTTCAGTAAGCTTACTGCAGCTTATTTTGAAAACAACCTACTTGTCAGCCTGAAAAAAATGTTCTATTCCCTGTGTTTGACTTCGCACAGCAACAAGGTGTGGTGAGCTGAAACACCTCAGAAATAAATTCTGCCATATGAAACCATTTCTATTTTATTTTAGAGCAGAATGGCACGTGACAGCCTTTTTTCTCAGTGTGTGCTTTATGCACATGGACAATTCTCCAGTTCACTGAGATCCTCAGCCTTCCCACTTATTCTTAGACTAATTCTTGGTCTGGTTCTTAAAACACTTGACACTCAACACTGAAGTTGACCATCTTTGTGCCGTTCCCTGCTTTGAAATTGTTTTTCCTTCTTCTCTTGAAGAGTTTTAATTGACTGTCAGGGCCACAGGTGCCTCAATAGGCCTTAATCACCTTGACCGGCCTCACCTGGGACCCCTCTCAGGCACTCACATCCTCAGCCATGGACTCAAGTTCCCTTTAAGCTCAGACCTGGGCACCCCAACTCTGCCTGAGCTACAGTGTAAGGTACCTGTCTCCTACCTCCTGCTGTTCCTGAATCTCAGTCTGGATTTCCTTCACTGACCTTGGGCATAACACTGCCTCACCTTGTCTGATGAGCACCAGACTGTTGATGGAAAGCTGTTGCTCTCGCCATCTCTGTACACCCTGCCTGGGGACTGTGCTCCATCAGCAAAGGCGCTGCCCTGCCTACACTGTGGTCCCCCTCAGCTCCTGCCTTTTCTTTCCCTCCTGGAGCAGTCTTATAGTTGCTGCTGCCTGGCATCTCTCACAAATTCTGAACCCTGAGCTTCAGTAGAGCTCCTGGACCAGCAGGCAGAAGGTGCTTGTGTGAGGGGTCCACGTGAGGCTCATCAGGGCAAACAAGGTCTGTTGGGGCACTCAGCGGCCTCACAAAGATCGAGGATATGTTCCTGACTTGCAGACTACCCTTAGGACTGTGAAAGCTCACTAGAAACAGATAGTGAGACTATTGCCAGCAAGCTGAAATTCTCTACACATGGCTCCTTACCTCCACTGGAAAGTCTGAAGGCACCTCCAAACTCCAAGAGGCTGAAAACTACTTTATGCATGCAGAATGGTATATCCAAAACTGTAAAGCCTGTTGTGACCAAAACTATGATCTGGAAGAGCACTGGTAACAGCCAGAGAAAGACAGACATTGGAAAACGTGGCAATGTTTTTCATTAGCAATCACTGATTATAGCTGTTATCAGAATGGCTAGTAGAAAGCTCACTTTTGGCATATATAGCAAGTCTAGTCTACAAACAGACATTGGCTTAGTTCTCCTTTCTGGCGAGACGTGGGAAACACACACTGCATTTCAGCTGCCAAACTGCCAGTTTTAGTATCAAGCCTCTGTTATCTCTCTGTGATCTCGTTTTTCTGTTCTGCCACATGAAGCAGCAACACACGCTTCTAGTCTGAAGAGGCTGTTTGCAAGGAACATTAAGAATGAACATTTGGGACTGGATTAGAATTAATTAAAATGCTCACACTGAAGCCAGTGGGATTCAGAATGAACACATACCACCTTTTATGGAGTGATTATCTTCAGCAGTTTCCTAGGAGTGCGTGTTAAAAACATGTAAGAAACAACCCAAAATTCTGCACAACTTTTAACATTGACTGGTATGATGAATTTATAGCAATTCATCTTTTTTTACATCATGAGTGAATATGTAAGGAGAAAAATGTCATTGAAAAAAACCCTTGAAAGGACAGAAAGCTGAAAGAACATGATCTTTGTGACGCTGCTGTGTTGGGGGACCATAGGTTTGATGTCCCGTGCTGCCACTCGAACAGCATATTGGAAATATTATCAAACCAGAATCATTCTATCCTATATAAAGATAGGAGTAGGAGCAATTAGACATTTTCTGGAGGGGGTGGTGTCAAAAGTCTGAAGTTGGTTGAGTCTTAGGTTTGGAGCACACTGAGGAAAACTGTTATCCTCACTCTTCTGAAGGGAGGGCGACATACTACCCCTGCCAGTTGCTGAGACTGAATGTATGAATTCCTCCCCTTTCTTAATTCACCTTAAAAAGGTTTTCATGAAAAGGCACTGGAATAAAGACGTGGGAAAAAAATATCAAAATGATTCTTTGCAGATTGAAAAATGAGTAACAGTTTCTTAATAATGAAAAAATCACTGCTTCTTATTGTATGTCTTCCTGGTAAAAGAAGTACTTGTTTATCATAGCAAAGTGGACTGTAGCATGTAGGAGCTACACAGTCATACTAATGGTTTTCTTCTAACCCCCAAGGTTCAATTTAATTCGATAAATCAAACCATTAAGAGAGAGAGTACACAGCAGCCTTATTTAATTTTTCATGTTACCTCCATGTTTTAAAAGATGGAATATCGACGATATTTAGAGCACTTAATGTGACAGTCAGGAAACTGAAAAACATGTCAAGAATACATGTTACAAAATAAAAAGTATCTGGTAATTTCCTGAAGTCTAACCTCAGACTGGCTCAATCCCTAAAAACCTTACGTTCCCCAAGAAGTAAGAACTACTTAAGTTTTTCAGCAATTTAGCAACAATGTTCTTCTCTCTGACACTGCAAAGGTCAATAAGGTACCATCCCGGCCTGGCTGTGCTCTGAAGTAATTTCCCCTGAATTTCTGTCTTCAACCTGATTAATCCTTATCCCTGTTTTGCACCCTAGCTCTTTACTGATGTTGCCCTTGAACAAAACCAATCACGGCTCTTCAGCAGGTAATCGAGTTCAAAAGCCTGCATAGGGGAACCATGGCCACATGTGCTTTTGTGTAGCTAAAGATATTGCTACTATTAGTGAATCAGGGAAGCAATGCCACATCAATAATGTCCCCTGAACACCACAGATAAGGTGGACCATCCCCTTATCAGCACCTCAATTACACACACTCACAAAGCACGTTGAAGGACCACTATTCACGTTTGGCAGGCTCCTCCAGTGGGTTCTTATTTACCCTCATGGTTGGGCAGCAAACTGTTTGAATGTTCCACATTTCTAATGGGCATTTATAAGCATTTCCATGTTTTTCTCTTCAGACTTGGCCTATTATTTCACTTTTCTTATTCAAAAGAAGCATTAAGACTCCCTTTACCCATCCACAAGGGGTGCCCTGGATGACTCAAATCAGATAATATTTTTTGTTCAAGGACAGAAAATGAGCTATACACCACCAGTGCCAGCTGAGTAATGAAAGAAACTGGTGTTATGCTCCAAGCAGGTCTCTTGCCTACCCTGTGGCTGGGGGAGTCTGAAGAGAGTATAAGAAGAAACAGCTCAGTCATATGTGTGCAGAGGCATAGGTCCAAAGTAGGCAAAATAAACAACAAGTTAATTCCCAGCAAAACACAGCAGCCAAGCTCTAAAAGTAATTTTCCTGTTCTAGAAGGAAAAAAAAAAAAAAAAAGAGAGAGAAAAAAATCAGATGTCATAAATGTTTAAATTTAATAAGCAAAGCAATTTGAGAAAGAAATTCTTGCTTCATCAGCCAATTAGTTCTCGATTATAACTTACAACTAACTTTCTAAAAGCATCACATTGTGGTGGCCTCAGGATATACATCACATTGATTAAGTGCTCAGTTCCTTGAATGTATGTGTATCAGCTTTCATTGAAAAGAGTTTTGCAGATTGTATAGCTGATGCAATGTTCAATGCTTGCACCCCTAGAGCAAGGGAGATTCCCATTAAGGAAAGCCAGTTTTTAATTTAATCCAAATTTTTACAGTACATCTTTTCTGCCTACTGCATGTGCTCTTTCTCTCCTGACCCCTCCACAGCTTTCAGTGGTACAGTTCACACGCACTGTATATAACCCTTGCATTCTATGCCGTTACAGCACTATTAAACCAGCAGGTAACAGGTTTCCTTAATCATATTTTCAACACTTACTTGGATCTTTTTAAAAACCTCTACAAGTTTACAGAGCCCTTATGAAGTACAGCAACAATTCCCTTTGTATCAACCCTATTCCAGTTATGCCATATAATTTCTCAGAAAGTTTTATTGAATTAAAATAGCTTCCTAATTAAAAACGCACATTACTAAAATATTAAAGACCAAAGGCATCACAGAATTATTACTTCCACTGTTTTAGAATATTAAATAAAATTGAATTTAATATTTTAACAAAAGCCACAGTTTGAAGAAAATTGCTGGCATAGAGTTCAGCCAATGAAAGGATACTTCTGCTCACAGAAATTAGTTTTTTCAGTCACAGGAGTGGAGGAAGGCAGTGTACTGGAACCTGTGGCTCACTCCTCTTCCTAGATATTGAAATACAGACATACATAACTGCTTCCACTTATTTAATGTATAAGAGGTACAATATAAAACAATTTCTCCCAACTAGGAAAAAATACCTTTTTACCCAATAACCAGAAATAAAATGTACCCAAAAGCACATTACATATTTAATAAAGAATCATCAACATTTGACTGAAAAAGTTTTAATTGGTAATTCAGTTCCATTTTCTACCTGTCTCCTGGCAGGGACTTACACTGTCAACACTTATCTGCCACAAGATTTCCACTTTATCAGCCAAGTGGTCTTATTCTGCAAAAACTTATGCCCTTGAGTAAAATAATTCATATAATCCACCCTATTGCAGTAAATTAAATTTTATATATATGGATATGTAAATATTTGTGAGAACAGCAATGTATTCCTCTACTATCTGGGACAGGAGCTAAGTGCACAAACTACAAGAAAGCACTACTGTAAATCACCCAGCCTCAGGGGAGGGCAACGGGGGGGAACAACCTCCACTAGATGTTTTTTAGGAATGACATTTCTGTGTTTTGAAGTCTCACGATCTGCTTCTGTACAACATTGGCCATAGAGCTAGTAAAAGGGAATATTGGTGAAGACGAAATAGTGCATCTGACTGCATTATTTTTAAGATAAACCGTATGAGGAAATCTCAAGGAAAATATGCCAAATCTCTTGTGCCCCTATAAGTCAGGAAAAACTCAGCAGCCAAGCGTGCAAAAACCCTTGTGCGTTTCCAAGAAAAGGAAAGAATTAACTATGCCTGTCAGATGTGAACTTGAACACTGCAGGTAAACTTTGTATGTCACGAGCAGGCGCTAGCACAAAGCAGCTTAGACTCCTAAAACAAGCCCTACAGTTTCCATGTTTTCTGATCCTGTGCGAGGAGATTTATGCAATGTATTTTATTATTTCAGCCTTAGAATAATTGTATTTGACTATAAAGTGCAGTAACTATTACTCAAATCCTCTCTTCCTCTCTGTGTACTCCAAAGTACAGTTCCCTAGGAAAAGAAAAAGTGGCTGGAAAGTCAAATCATGGCCAGTTATGAGGTGACACTATGAGCCACTGCATCTCCATAAATAAATAGAGAATAAAATGATCCAGCAGTTTTACAATTTGGCCCTTTAACAATAGAACAAATAACCTCATTTATCAGCTAAACCAATTTTTTGATCAAGGTAATGATCTTCATTTTGTCTCTCAGACTGTTCCAGTGCAAGAATTTCTAGTCCTATAAGAGAGATTTTACAGAATACAGTTTAACAGGATGCAGTATTTTGCTATTAGTAATCATATTCCCTCTCAGATCATAAATTCTTCTCTCCTAGGTGTACATCTTCCGAATTTGTAAGCAATTGTAAAAAGAGGCCTTGATCTTGACCAGATGCTATTCTGACGTGAGTAGAAGGGCTCACAGGACGGGGACACCAAATTCCATGATTCATTAACTTTCAGTAGCACATGGCTTTATACCAGCAGTCCCTAACATCAGTAGAATTACAGAATAGTGAAGGTGTGAAGGGACTTCTGGAGGTCTTCTACTCCAGCCTCCTGTTGAAAGCCAAGCCAGCCTCAAAATTAGATCAGGTTGCCCAGGGCCATGTCCAGGCAACTTTTGACCATCTCCAAGGACAGACATGCCACAGCGTTCCTGTGCACCTACTCCAGTACTTCACCCCACGCACAGTGAAGAATTTCTTCCTTCTATCTTGTTCAAATTTCCATTCCCTTTCCTGACTCCATCTTCCTCCTAATCACTCGTTAGATGATGGAAGACAGCAATTAGATCCCCTGATCTTCCTTTGGCCTTCTCTTCCCAGATGAGCAAACCCACAGCCTCTCCTTATGCATCGTGTGCCCCAACCGCCTGCCAGACTGCCAGTCTGTCAATGTCTTTCTTCACTGGGTGGAGACTGCAGTTGTTCTATTCTGAAAGACCATACATGGACCAAGCACTAGGGAAGCCTAGAACATTTAGCAAACATTTTCTTCCTATCCCTACCAGGATAACACACATCCCTTAAAACACCAAGTGGGATGTTACGTGCATTTCAGGTCATACCGTTGTTCAGCAAATACAGTCACCGTACTAATTTGTTACTATAATACAGAAATAAGCAAGTGATTTCTCCAGTGAAAATTTGTCCTTCTCAGAGACACCTAATTTCCCAGGAAGAAACAGTTTTCCTATCTACTAAATGATTAAGCAGAATGGCAGCAGAGTGCCATTCTACTTAACCATTTTGTACAGCTAGTCATAGCAAGGAATCTTCTATATTGTGCTCTAAGACCATAGGAATGGTAATCATTCACTAAATACTGAAAAAATAACCCCAAACCTGAAATTAATTCTGTGACTTATGGCAGTTTTCTGCCATGAAACAGTAGCTGGAACAAAATTGAAACTTTAAAATTGAGGAGGAAGACGTTACTTAACATTTTTAAGTTCTTATGTCCTAGTTGTTTCTTTTTTTCTTTTCAGGACTTCATTTAAAGGCAAGAAGAGGACTGGAAAGTAATTAGTATTCCAGCTAAATGGACCAAAGAAGTTATCAAAGACTAACATATAAGGCTTTTCCAGTTTTCCCAATAAGTGGGATGAATTTTTGCTGCATCAGTCTTGGCCTACCCAACTTGGAAAGCCCTATGAAATATATTAAACTTACGAATCTATTTGATAGTTTAGAACATCAAAGAATGCACTCTAACTGTACACTTGCTGTTGTGCATAGGGACTATCCCCTCAATAGACAAATGTAGTGACCTAAACCATTTAGAAATCTGAATGTTGTACACTTACAGGAGATGTGTATTTTTTTTAAGTCACAGCATGATTTCATTTGATATTTTGATTGCAGATATAGCACCGACTTGTCTACCAGTTTTTGTGACATTTCTACCACAATATGTGTAGCTTCGGTTTTTCATGCTCTCCTCTCTCATGTTTTTACTTCAGATCCATGAGAGTGCACAAGTTACAAGATACGTGAGGGAAATCTGTGAGAGCAGCTACATATGAAATAGTGTGCAATGCATAAAATACATGGGAAAAGGCTTTTAATTCCTTTAAAAGTAATTTTTCCTTTGGTCATTTTCAACTTTAGTCCTTTTAGGCATAATAAACAACTACAAAAGGAATAAGATGCAGAAAATACAGTTTTTTCTCTTTAAAGCTGAATCTATGCCTTTGTAACCTTTCTAAGGTAGGTATACACCCACAAAGACGACGTATTTTTTTTATTTATGGTACTGCCAAACACATCCATCTGAATTTTTCCGTGCTAATTAACGTGACAATATCCACCAAGGCTAACCATGTAGGTTCTACTTAAATAGAAGTTTCAGCTATCTCTGGATACGTGGCGTCTTACAAGGATACACATTTTCTGGTCAAATGCTTATTTATTTATCAATGTAGTTAAGACTATTTAAAATCAAAGAGAAAATAATTATCAGAGAAAAAAGATCAATGACTTATATAGCCCTTTTTCTCCAACAAAACCTCTAGACTGACAGATTCTAAGCCAAATTCCCATTGAATGCAATTCCATTCCTCTCATTTGAATTACAGTGGGGTGTACTGGGACCTAAACTAGTCAATATATGTATGTATGGAGATCTGTAATAATCTGTGGTGTCCCTCCTGAGGTGAAGCCACCTGTGGAGGACATCTTTGTTAACTGACACTTGAGCCCCTACATAATACTTGATAGCTCAGTGGGACACATCTTCAGGCTGTTTATAGGCAGTCATGTCTCAAAATATTTTTCAAGGGTTACCACACTTCAAAAATCATGCACATTCTAAGAGATAATGAGAAATGTTTTCTGCAAGAAAAATCAGGGCCTCTATACCAATGCCAGTACTATGGCAAAGGGACCGCATTTTACCTTTATGCTGCTATACACCACAGTGTACCCTGTGGTACTGAAGGATAAGCACATCCTGGGGTGCATTAGCAAGAGTTTTACCTGCAGTAATTATTCTCCTCTGCTTGTGAAGCTACATCTAGATTAGTATGTCCAATTTTGCCCCCCTTACCAATACCTAGTTATAAGGAAAAAATTCTTCATGATGAGGTCGGTGAAGCATGGGAATAGTTGCACAGAGAAGCTTTGGGGTCCCCCTCCCTGGAGATACTCAAACTTTGGCTGGGCAAGGCCTTGAGCAACCCAATCTAACTATAGAAGTTGGCCCTGCTTTTAGAGGGGGATTGGATGAAACTACTTCAAGGAGTCCCTTCAAATGTACATTATCTCATTATTCCTTTGCATTGCAGCAGTGCTGTGCAGAAACCTTCTTGCAAGTTTTAAACTAGTTAGCTTTGAATGCAGGACACCCTATTCGCATCACAGTCCACACTGTAGGATAACCTCAGATACATCTGTGGTTCATTCAAAGCATCACACTGGTGTACTAGACTGCAACAGAAACTAGCTATTTTAAAAGCCTTCATTATATTTACAGTACGCTGCAGCCAGTGATGAGATGTCATACCGAGGGAAAGACAGACTCCATCTGCATAGCAGAGACTTCCACAAGCCTTAATACTCCTATACTCCTTTTTTTTGTTTTCCTATTCTGAGCAGATCACCTTTACAAGATTTCCAGGCATAGTAATGAGTTTGTTAGTTATATGTCTTACATCATTAAGTGTACTTTTCTCTGATACTCTCCCTATTGCCAGAACTTGATTTGTTTAACAAAGCTGAGAGGAAATAACAGTTGAGTTATTTGAAAATAAGGTGCTGCTCACACGCTGAGAAAGAATGTTAAAAGGATAAGTGAATCCGGTGGCAGTGGCAGTCTGTGCACCAGCTACACATGAAGAGAGGCAGCAAGCCCTGCTCAAGAGACGTGATGTCTAGACACCAGGAAGAATACTGTCCAAAAGCAAAAGCCCCTATCAACTGCACAGCTACATGCTGATATGAAAAGTAGAAAGCCAAGACACGTGAAATTTTAACATTTGGTATCTTGATCTACTGCATTTAGAAATATCTTCCAACTTGTTGATTAAAACCAGCTCAAATGCAGCTCAGTAAAGACGGAGGAGAACTTTGCTCTTTAAAATCAAAAATATGCATTTTCTACACTCATAAAAGACCATGGTAACACTTGGTCTTATCTTTCCTTTCAGGACCGGTCTCGTATGACTTATGAAGAAGCACCCCAGTCATTCACAGATCCATAAATCCCCCCAAAAGTGCTAACATCGCTATAGGACCTTCCATAGTCTGTACCAAGCAATTTACTTTGTTGGCTTGAGAGTTAAAAAGAAAAATGCCAAATAGTACCTGGTGCCTTCATATGTGTACAAGGAAGATATCACAAGTGCGCTGCAGAGGGCTTTCAACATGAACAGGAAATGGAAAAATACACTGTTAATCTTATCTTTATTGTTTGGTGCTTGGATGTATTTTGTGATGGAATTTTCAAGTGTGTTCCTTTTTAATGAAAATAGATATGTATTTTGTCCCATGTTTATAGACCGTAAGGATGTGAGACCTACCATCAGCTGTCCAAGAGGCAGGATTTCAAGAACCCACACAGATAAAGGAGAAACAACAAAAAGCTACGTGTTAGAGAGCAGTGACTTCCATCTGGAAGCGCTGCTCCAAGGAATCACTCATTTCTCAGCCTTAGGAGCAGTGCAGAGGACCACTTCATTTGTAAGGCTGTGGCAATGGCTGGGATTCCCAGATAAAAGCAAAACCTGCTGTGGTCAGGGCGGGGGAAAGGGTGAAATCCAGCTTGCAAAACCAGCTTCTTGAGATTAGCACTGTTACTCTTACAGCAAGGGAAGTTTATCCTCCAGCTCTATGGCTCTTTCATGCCATAGCATGAAAATGGTGCCACTTAAGGCCCAGAGGCCCTATGAGACGCTATGAGCAAAGTCACCTCTCAGTTCCATGGCTATCTGTCTTTCTAAATAATTAGTTTCCATGATGTATTACAAGAAGCTTTTCCCTATATAAAAACTCATATGATCATTAAAGGGAAAAAAATCCTGCAGGGTGCTTTAGTGTTGCTACCAATCGTATTCATTGTAACGTGGATATTCAGTCAAAAATCTAAATGTGCTTGTGAGACACAAACTACTGTCCTAGAACAAAGCACGTAACTAGGCCCACACAGCCATGACCACAAAAATAACCTGCTGAGAAGGAGAGAGCCAGCTACAGGGATGCTGCTTTATCTTAAAAAAAAAAAAAAAAACTTGCTGCTGGCAAGGAAACATGAAGCTGCAGCAACACCGTATTTTTCATGAGTCTCAGATCAATATAAAGCTATATGCCTTGTGTGCTGAAACAGCTACATTACGTGGCAGGTGTCATTCATATTTTCAATATGGTGCATTTTTAGTTGAATTATAAACACTTGGATGGAATGCCCACCACGCCATCTCTGACGTCTTATTGACGCATTGCAAGTCTTTACTGTCCGCAGCCGATTAGCGGAAATGCAGACAAACAGAGGTAAGAATTCACTCTTAGAAACCAAAGGATGTTACAATATCTTAAACGTGTTACACTGTAGTGTACCTTAAGCAATTTCATTGTTGTGTCTGCAACATTTAAACTTTTATTAGCCTCTCTCGGTGGGAAAGTGACTGAGAATTCAAACCACAGAGAGGGAAAGGGCGTGCTCAGCATTGCTTTACCCCCTGTCTGTTTTTTTAATAAGAGGACAACAGCTTTAACAATAATCACACTAAAGAAATTTACATTTGATTATATTTAATGCACACGTATTTATCTCTCACGGACATAAAAATGGTAATTTGAAACCAAACCTGACTAACATATCACAGACTGGCAACATATGTATTTACAGGAGAACAGGTACTCTGCATGTTTAGAATGTCTCTAGAAGAACCACGTAGCAATACACAAAATCAAAGATAAATTGAAAGCCTGTGAGGCTATCAACCGATGTTTTACGGAAAGAAAGGCCCGTCATGTTTTGTAACATAGTTACTAGAGAATATATCACATTCAATTTAAAACTGAAACAGTTTGCTAATCTAAAAGAAAAATTTAACTACCTTTTTCTTCCCAATGTCAATATTTGGAGTGTACTTTCAATTAATTTTTCCGTTTTACTGCTTACAAGCACTTAAAAGAAGACAAGCTCTAAATCCAGTCCTCTAAATCATTTTAAAAAGGACTCCATTCTGTTTTAATAGGAAAACGTTATGCACTGCATAATATGAAGGCGGTGGCAGCAGCTGTGGGTTCCCTGTCACAGGTTTGCAAACACATTTAATCTAATTGATGAGCTTTTGTTTAAACAAGCATTGATATGCATCCTGTGATGCATATAGGTTGCAAAGATTCACAGCAACATACAGCCCAAGTGATCCGCCTGTGATGCTGAAACAACTTTTATATGACCGAGTGTGTGAAATATCTTCATTAATACTATTTTAATACAAAAAAAAAAAAAAAAAAAAAAAAAATAATTATATAGCTGGATTCATTCTGGTTCCCACTGAAATCTACAATACAATTCACACTGATTTTAATGGGACGATCAGGACCACTGTGGATAAACGTCTCTCCTCTGTGCTTTGGCACACATAATTTAAAAAATTAATTTGAAATCTGCCATTACTGTGAGCAACTTATAGAATCTTATACACTCAGGCACATATGAACTCGATTATAGGTTTCACATTGTCACCTGAAGTAACACCATGTTTTGCAAACATAACCAAACGCTTCATGTGATTTTCCTTTGTTGCAAACATCTTTCTTGCACGTTGCTCAGAACTGAGAAAAAACCTAACACCTTTGCTTTATTATTATTAAAAATTAATTAGATTTCTCAAATATATAATTAGAAAACACTTGGTTTGATCTCATTTGGCCAGATACAAATCTATTTTTCCAGAATGCAACGACACGTGATTTTACATCAAGTTGCCATCAGAGAAAGTCTATGTCTAGTCTGTACCACTGATATTCAGGGTCATCTTTATTGACTAAGCAGTAGGAATACAGCTTCAGAAATATAGACATTAAAGGATCATTTTTTCTTTTTCTTCGAGTATCATTTGAAGATGTTTGGACGTTCAATGCATGTCAATAATTTTAATTGACAGACTATCTATTTGTCAGTATTTGGCCTATGGAAAGCTTTCCTCCAAATATAAATAAAAGTCCACTTAGAACTTACTGTGACTATATTTTAGCGAATTCTGCATTTCTGTGGAATACAGAAAAGCAATGCTTCTTACTCTCACATTATGGAAACAGACAAAAACCCCCAAAATTAGCACCAAAAGAGTAAGACTTAAGGCATGTTATCATTCAGTAAAATTGCAGGAAATGGCTAGGTGAGAGGGAAGGAATGGCATCTCTGGTTTACTGTAGTGCCTTGTTCTCTATGAAAATGCTGAATAAATGCTTAATTACAGGGAATACTATGAATATTGCATGAAACAGTGAAATGGTAGATTTCATTCCCCCAGGGACCTCAATCCATGAAAAGACGACCCATTGTAGAACTTCAATAATTCAGGAGGACATATGGCATAGTTAAAACAGGACTCTTTCCCATAGAGAACTCGAGAGAAAACAACTTCCAAAAGAAGTATACCATTTACAATTATTCTAATCTAACAACTCATTTGATTTAGGTGGTTTTTTTCCTAAAATCCTTTGTGGTTAATTATAAATTCATCAGGACGTTCCTTCCAAAATCTCCTTACAGCTCTACTTCCAGTTCTACCTGCAATTCCTTTGCAAAACAGTAATTTTTGGCATAGTTTACGCCACCTCTACAGATCATTTCAGCATCTCCCTCTCTCTCGTAAGGCAGAAGTTGCTGTGAGCTCCCTGCACTGCAGTGCAATGCAGCCCAAGAACCAGCAGTACCAATTGTGTTTGTCTGAGTAGGTTTCCCTTGTGTTGTACTAACCTCTGCAATCTGCCCCCGCCTCCATCGGAGATATACTCATCAGCCTCCTGACCCTTTACGGGAAGGAGAGCAGGATACTATCAATCACAGAGGAGCCTCTGGATGATCTCAGCATCTTTCGATGAGACGATCTCCCTTCTCCCCGCCTATCTTTATATGCTTCTTCCTCATCTCTTCCTTCTCTCCTCGGCCCCCCTCTTCTGTACAGATGTGCCGTGGCCGCCCCAGCCAGCATGACTCAGCTCCCACCCTCGCCCCCCACTCACACTGCGCCCACAGTGCTTTGCAGCATTCGGCTCCCAAGGCTCATCAGTGACCTCCATGCTCAATTACGCCCATGTCACCCAGTCCCTGGGGTGTCCTGCCTCCACTCAGGACTGCCAGACCAGCTCCTCTGCCTCTTTGCATCCCTCAGGCTCTTCTGCCCTACACGCCTCTTTAAATTAGATGAGAGTCACCTCAAAAAACCTCACCATCCCATGGCTCTTCCTATCCCCAGGACTTGGACTATAATTTTCCCCACTGTGATTTCTCCATCCTCCCCTCCCCATACACTGCCAGAAGCATCTCGGGATTTAAATCCCCAAAGCACCAGAACAGTAGTAACTTACTGTGTTTCGGAAAAGTCCTTTTCTGAAGCTGAAAGGAAGGGAGTCCCCCTTCCCCCTTGTGGGTCGTGAATGCTAAACTATTCTCCCAACATAGTCAATGTGAGTTACAATCCTTGAAGGCAACCTACAGTGAGAAGAGCAACATAGTTTCCAAAACCACTTAAATTATTTATTTTCTTTCTCTCTTTTCTTTTTTTTTTTCTTTTCTGTTGCAGGGCCTGAAACCCTGCCTACTCCCTTCTAAACACATCTTAGAAAGTGTTGGTTCCCTAAGGAGCACCCTTCCTGCATCTTTGATTTTCCTTGCCATCCTTACCACTAGGACAGCTGCAAGCTTGTTTTCTTCAAACATCCCGAGTCTGCGAACCTCAGCACCCCTGTTTTTCTGCTCCCCTAGAGTGCAAAAGTTCTGCTAGCCTTAATATGCCAGTCAGCTTCAAAAGCAGAGATTAGATGCTCACACCGCCACGGATCTGTGCAACCTGCTCTCTCTCTGCAAAAGAGCGAGAGAGCTCTGGATAGAGCTGGGGTGAGCGAGCAGCAGCAGAGCAAAGGCTGCTCCCGCTCACCGCCGAGATGCGAGGGAACCCCGCGCTCCCTGTAACGCTCCGCCTGCCCCGAAGAGAGCTCTCCCCCCTCCCCGGCGACCAAACCCCCTGTAAGTCCCACGGAAAAGTTGAAGTCCTCCTCCGCCGCAAGCATGCAAAAAAAAAAAAAAAAAAAAAAAAAAAGAAAAAAAAAGAAAAGAAAAAAAAGAAAAGAAAAAAAAAGAGGGAAAAGTTGCCCGGGAGCAGCAGCGGCCGCCTGGCTGCCCGGAGCATCACTTACCGGCGGGACAGGCGGCGGAGAGCCGCGGCGCGGCCGGGCTGCGGGGCGCTCCCGGCTCCCTCCGCTGCCGCTGCCGCCTGCTCGCGGCGTGGGGCTGCGGGAGGCAGCGAGCAGCCTCCCGGAGGAGCCGCCAAGCGTGACAGACCAGAGGAGGGGCGGACCGGAGCGGCTGTGTGGGCTTCGCGTTGCGGTGAAGCCTCTGCTGCAGTGCCGGGGAGAGAGAGGGGGAGCGGGCGGGCGGGCGGGCGCGGCGGGAGGCACGGCACGGCACGGCACGGCACGGCACGGCACGGCACGACACGGCGCGGCACGACACGACACGGCGGCCGCCACCATCAATAATTGAAGGCGTGGGAGTGCGGGGAGGGCGATCCCCGCCGCAGGCAGCGGCCAGAGCCGGTGAGGGGGAGGCACAGAACCGCCCCCCCCGCCTCCGCCCCCGGGCAAGGCTGGGAAGCCTCTGCGAAAACAAGCCCCTTTTCCCGGTGGAAGGGAAAAATAAAAATAGTGACACCCACGTATGCACTTTGTTTCAGAAGACAGTGGTGTTTTATGAGCGGTGAAGACAGGGAAGAGCGTATGAAATGGCTTGTTTCAGAATGGGTTGCAACAGGCCCTGTGACCACCCAAAGATCACCGCATCCTTCCTCCTTACTGTCCTCCCGGAGCGCTGGCCACGAGCGCTTCGCAGCAACAGCGCAAAGCTGCCTGCGCTCCACACGCAACGGCTGCAAGTGACAATCAGGGTGAGAAGAAGTGAAGTTGGTGTAGACAGTCCCACAAGTGAGATTCACTTTCCTGAGTGGAAAAACTCCTAACTAAGAGAAGAGTGAAGCATTAGAACAGACTGCTTTGAGTGATGGTGGAATCCTCATCACCCATGGCTTTTAAGCAAACATCAGCAAAACATATGTTTAAAGATGATTGATTTGTCTTGAGACAAATGGATAAACTAGATTATCTTGTGAAGTATTTTTTTGGACTCAGGTTCTATGAACAGTAGGAGGTTATTATGTTTATTACCATTATCAACAATATTTTTAATGCAGTGGCATGAAGGACTGAAAGTGATATCATGACTTTGTTACACTAGGTGTTAATAGACACTATAGAACAAAGAACATGAAGGCAGTTCCTCCTTTATGATTCTATACGTTTACCTGCAATTGCACCGGCGAAGTGTGTAATGTGACAAACAGTGTGTGCTGGTTTTGGCTGGGGTAGAGTTAATTTTCTTTGTGGTAGCTACTATGGGGCCATGTTTTGGATTTGTGCTGAAAACAGTGTTGATAACACACTGACATTTTCGTTACTGCTGAGTGGTGCTTACACAGAGTCAAGGCCTTTTCTGCTTCTCACACCACCCACCAGCGAGGAGGCTGGGGGTGCACAAGGAGGTGGGAGGGGACACAGCCGGGACAGCTGACCCCAGATGACAACAGGGATATTCCATACCATATGATCTCATGCTCAGCATATAAAGCTGGGGGAAGAAAAAGGAAGGGGGGGACATTCGGAGTGATGGTGTTTGTCTTCCCAAGTCACCATTAGCACGATGGAGCCCGGCTTTCCTGGAGATGGCTGAACACCTGCCTGCCCATGGGAAGTAGTGAATGAATTCCTTCGTTTGCTTTGCTTGTGTGTGCGGCTTTTCCTTTATCTATTAGACTGTCTTCATCTCAACCCAGGAGTTTTCTCATTTTTACCTTTCCGATTCTCTCCCCCATCCCATCAGGGAGGAGTGAGCAAGCGGCTGGGTGGTGCTTACTTGCTGGCTGGGCTTAAACCATGACACAGTCCTTTTTGGTGCCCAACGTGGACCTCAAAGGGTTCAAGATAACTACAGATTTGATTGGAATGTGCTAGATCGAATTTATAACCATTATTGCTGTTTAGCTATTAATTGCCAGGCTCCTGTGCTTGCCATGGGGCTTGCTTGCCTTATTGTATATTAGAGTCTAGTGCTCGTCAGTGGCTGCTTTTTGCTTTCGCTGCTTGCTGTGCTGCTGCGCTGCTCATCATCTTACTCTGCTGTGCCTGGGAACATTCTGATAACAGCAGTGGTGATGTGCCTGGGCTGGCAGATGGCCAGGGCATCGCTGCTGTGTCTGTGCTGCTGTACTGGACACGCCAGAACTCCAGTGTGAACTCGAGTTGAAGGGACCGTGGCCTGTGGATGAATCCATGCGGGAGCAGGACACCCCAAAGCATCTGCGGCCATAGATTAGTCTGCACCAGAGCGAGTACATCTCAAAGTGTCTGTGGCCATGGTTATGGCTGTGCCACAGCAGGTATACCCCTGAAGGGATTGTTGCCCAAGGATAAGTCCATGCTGGAGAAGGTACACCTTGAAGCATCAGTGGCTGTGCATGAGGTCATACTGGAGCACCTCAAAGCGTGTGGCCATGGATAAGCCCATGACAGAGCAGGTACACTCCTAGAGGGACTGCAGCCATGGGTAAGGCCATGTTGGAGCAGGTTTACTTCTGAAGGGACTGTGGCTGTGGGTAAGGCCACGCTGGAGCAGGTGTATCTCTGAAGGCATTGTGGCGCATGGAGAAGGCCATGCTGGAAGAGGTGCACCTCAAAGCGACTGTGGCTGTGGACAAGTCTATGCTGCAGCAGGTATACCCCTGGAGAGACTGGGGCCCACAGATAAGGCTCCACTTGGAGCAAGTACACCCCTAAGGGACTGCAGTCTGTGGATATGTCCAAGCCGGGGCAGCGGCAAGGGGAGGAGTTCATTGCAATGTTAAGCCCTATGATCTGGTCCAAAGGAACCAGGGTGGATATTATAATGGAAATATCTTTAAATTGTTGTAACCCATGATTTGAGTTTCATGTTCTAGGAATTACTATGGCAGGAACCATGTGAACCAAGGGAGGACAAGCCTTACAAGAAGCAGTGCCAGTGGAGCAACGACCTGACCTGAGTTGGCTTTGGTACCCAGTAACTCCACGCAACACACCACCCCTCTTGTCCTGAGAGACCACCATAACAGATGGAGCCCAAAGTCACAGACTAAATGAACTCAGTGGACATTTTGTCGACATTTATGGATATTTTACAGACATTTCACAGACATTTCACAGAGGTGGTCCATAGATTAAAGGAATGATATCTGTGTATTACATCAAAGGATGGGAAGGGTGGTGGTGGGTAATGAGAATGTATTGGATTGTGTGAGATGTGAACATGACGTGAATGGTACAGAATAAGGGGTGGAGAATGTGCTGGTTTTGGCTGAGGTAGAGTTAATTTTCTTTGTAATAGCTAGTATGGAGCTATGTTTTGGATTTGTGCTGGAAACAGTGTTGATAATACATGGATGTTTTAGTTACTGCTGAGTAGTGCTTACACAGAGTCAAGGCCTTTTCTGCTTCTCACACCACCCCACCAGTGAGTAGGCTGTATTTACCTATTAAATTGTCTTTATCTCAACCCAGGAGTTTTCTCGCTTTTACCCTTCTGATTCTCTCCCTCATCCCACCAGGGAAGAGTGAGCGAGTGACTGTGTGGTGCTTAGTTGCCGTCTGGGGTTAAACCATGACACAGTGGTCTCACCAAAGTGAAGACATGAGAAAAAGTGAAGAGAGCAGGTAGGACTCCATACTAAAACTACTTTTAAAAATCAGCAAATATTCCACCATTTTTATTAACAAACATGGGACTTGTGTTCACCTCTCCAAAATGTGTTAAGCCATGAATTATACCTGTAGTAGGAAGGTAGGGTAACCACCACTACCCGTCTCGTACTCTGCATGTGCTTTGTGTATGGCTTCTACAGAGTTGTAATTTCTGATAGCTCATCTATCTTTGAGTCTTCCTGTCAGTATTTGTGAGCTTATATGCATGTTTTCCTACACTCTGAAATGCTTTTCTTTTCCTCTGTTGTTGAGCAAAGGACTCAAACAGCAAAGGAAACTGGCTTATTGATTGGCTACCCAGGGGAAAAGCTGAATGAACTATGCATGGAGTGCTGTCAAGTGTGAAACACAAGCAGAGAAACAGAAAAGAAATACTTATTACTTTTCTGCCCTTTCAGTAATCCCAGCATTAGAAAATTGCACCTGGTGTTAGAAAACAACACCTCCTTGTTAATAAACTAAACTTGCTGTGTACAATATACAAGAAAAACAAAGATTCCAAAATTTTCCTATGGCAACAAAAGAAAAGGCTATTCGTGCTACACAAACAGGAATGATGGCAAAATGTTGTTTCCATCCATTTATTGTTGACTATCTAATAGGAACATTTCTGTATATAAAATGCATCTTAAACCAACCCCATTGTATTTTACTGAAATAAACTGACCAGGACAGAAGACACTTTTGTGAGTTCTTGAGCAAATATAGCAACTAACTCTGAATGGAAAACCACCACCACATTTAGGTTTTGAATATATAGGACTAAAATGCTAAGAAAAATAAATCAGTGTGATAAAAGCACAACGGATAGACTCAAGACTTTTTTTAACCTTACCTTCAGATTCCCCAGAGAAAGGGCCACTGCAGCAGCCGCTTTCCTCCTCACCTACTGCATTAGAGAGAGGGACATTCACAGGACAGGTTTCTAGGCATTTTGTAGAAAACAGGCAGACAGACTAAAGGATAAAACCAAGAATGTTATGCACAGAAGTAAAAAGTGTGCAGTTTCATGGTCAGGTTAAACCGAAGTAACACTGTGTTTCTACTGCAGAGAATAGTTCTTCCACTTGTCTGCATGCCCTGCCACTTTCTTAGCATCAGCTTTATTATTTGTGTGGTTTCAGGGTAAAATGGGTTTTCAGTCAGACCAGCGACTGACTCGCTTGTCTCAGTTAGGCTGAGTTAAGCTGATCCTGAAGCTGCAGGACGCGTATGGGACCGACTGTGCTGGCTCAGAAAGGTGGTTGTGGGAATGTGAAGCATCATTTAAGTAAAACTGCATAGTGTCTCCTTGCTGTGTTTTCCATCCACGAGGATGGATTTGTACAATAGGTGAAAATTCTTTCCCCCAAAACGTGCCCACTGCAGGTTGGTAGGAAGCGGGCCTCATTCCTACCACCAGGAAACACATCCTGAGGCACATTGCCTGCACACAGGCAACTCGGATGGAAATAATGCCTCTCGACTTTGAGAATTTTACACAGAATACCTCTGTTTTCCTTGCCCCTGGATCTGATGGCTTAGACCTTCCTGAAATTTGCCCCCAAGAGTACTCTTTTGTATCAGACATAAAATTTAATCTTTGTATGCATTCAATTAAGCTCATGACATCTGCTGCTCTGTCAGTTTTCTGCAGAGACTACAGGACACATCTGGACATACTCATTCACAGCTATCACAGACCCAATAACACAAGTTTTTTTGCTAGCAAATGATCCTGGAATATGACCACATACACATACACATTCCTCTACCGATAGGACAAAACCAATGACATAGTTTATAGGTGAATGGAAAACCAACAAAACCTTAGCATCATTATTTTGTAAAGGAATTGAAAAATGCAGACCCTGCGATCCATCCAAATTATTTATTCCATACTGGTTTTAAAGGTGTATGGCAAATAAATGTCTATGACAAAATACTGTAGGATTATGTCTGGTTGTTGTTGTTATTATTATTATTTATCTTAACTTGCAACTTAAATATTTGTCTGTGAGACATTAGCTTTGTTTCTCCACTATTTCCTTTTCAGGATATAAATAAAGTAATATCTGGCTATAGAACCATGACTGAAAATAGCAACCAGCAAAGATTTATAGCATTTCCCTTGAAATCAATGTTAAATACTTCATAGAACCAGGGTCTTACACCATATTATATGTTGCTTTTGTACAAGTTCTGTCTTTATCCCTGGTTCAATCCTGCAAGTGCTTTCCTTGACTTAAACAAGGCAATGGGAAATGAGTAGAACATAGATGTAAAGTGCACAGAAACATTTAGGGTTAATCCTCAGCAAGGGGTCAGGGACCCACAGGGGTCCTCTGAGCTGCCATGGTAAACAGGCTACCTCAGACACTAAAGCACTTCAGTATTTTATTGTGTGCAGTGTATAAACATTTCAGACTGCATCCATGCACAGTGACCTAACAGAACAGGACCCACTCGAGAATGAGACATTTGGACACCTCTTTATTTCAAATAAGTAGCAGCAGGAAAAGGCCACTTAAATGTACAGAAGGAATTCATTGTGGTTTCAGGTGACAAAGACAGAAAAAAATTTCTACAGTTTGTCTAAAAGAAAAAGAAGTGTTAAGTTTTCTTTAGTTTTTGTTGAAGTTTTCTTTAGTTACACATGAGATACTTGTCCGAATTTGACCCTAAGAATTGTGTATCATAATGCTTAGCCACATATAATTGGAAATATTAGACAAATATCAAGAATACTACAGTGAAAGAGAAAAATCTGATACTTCTTTGCTGTTGAATGAAAATCACTTTTTAAATCAGCCTGTATGATACTGATTCATACACATAATATGCATCAGACTATGTTTTCCTGTGGCCTAATAAAACAAACAAAAACCCATGGTAGGTAAAGGCTGCCTTTGATCAAAAGATCTTCTACCTCTTATAAAATTAAAGGTGAAGAATCACTAAATAAATCTTCACATAATGTAAGCAGGAGCAACGTTATCAGCTGACAAAGTACTCTACCAGCAGGAGTACTGTTAATACCTGAATCAAAGGATTCATGTACAGATGGTCATGATACAGATACGAAAACCCAAATCTCTCTCCTTCTCTACATAGCATTTTTTTCTTCTGTCTCACTGCTGTCTAAATTTCAAAATCTAGTCGACAAGAATGAGTGGCTTTCTGGACAAGAAGGAACATTAAACATGTATCTCCTAAATCCTAGTTTAGGGTCTTCTGCTGACCTGCTGCACTGACCTTGAACAGGTCGTGTCCTCAAGCCCCTGCTTCCTTTCTTGTTCTTTGCTCGTCTTGTGTGTTTAAAATGATGTATCTTTAGACATGGGGAATAATATGGTTGCACTGCATGTAGAACTGTTCTCATAATCAGTATTGTAATTCATTTGTAATTCATACACTGCTGTTTCTAAGTATAATAAAAGACTTAGGCCTTATTTCCGCAAGGACCACTGCATGATCTTAACTAAGCACCATGTTCAGTTGAACTCCTGGGGAATACTCCTTGTATAAAACAGTCCTACTCAGTGCTGTAAATCTTTGCTGTGTCGAGGTCTAAATTTGCAACAAGATAAATTCTGTCTTTCTTCAGGGCAATGAAAGCTTAACAGAAACATTTTTTTACTAGCTGTTCAGATTTTTTTATGTATACATCAATCTACATATACTAGTACATTGAACTTGAGATGAGTTCTAAGTCATATTAAGTATGTAATTTGAAATTTACTTCTCTTTCAAACAGCCTATTGCTTCTGTGTTTGATCACTCTTGTTAAAGTGATTTCTGATACTGTCATGTATCATTTGGAGAGGCTTATTCTTTTAGGTTTACACAGTGCTAGAGCATATATCATACTACAGCACAGTCTATACTGGTATGTAATGTCCCTGATACTGGAGATGGCATGCAGATACTAGGAAGAAAAAGTTACTGACCAAAGAACTCAGACATGAACTTAACCCAGACAAGGGTGAGTTATTCAAAGTCATAAAAGTGAAAGAGGGCTGCAACAAATACAAAATATCTCATGATTTTCAGTTGTTGATTGATAAAATGGCAGGTGAATTTAAAAGTTGACACAGTTCAATGTGTATTGCAAAAACAGTGTCTTCTATGTGCACAGTGATATGATCCAGAATAGCAAAACCTGCTATAATGTAACTTGCCTTGTTAGTATGTTACATTAAGTATCTCATACTGAATGTCTTCAGTTTTGTTCGTTAAACATACCTGCTGTTTGAAAACAAACCAACCAACCAAACCCTATTTCTATTGTGGCATGACTGGCTGATGCAAGCCAGTTTTAAAGCTCTTTCACCTATGACATGGCATATAGATTATGCTGTGCTTCCATCTAAATAGAAATTGTAACATGCCTTTTCATATTCCTGACAGCCCATGCTGAAGGAGCTAGAGGCTGCGCAACGAACCCATAGTTTCATAGCTATGTGTTTGCACCTGCTTTCTCTGAGGTATATTCTCTGGAACTGGCATGAAGATACAATGAAATTATGCCAGGATTACCTTTCAAATGAAGAATATCCTCAAGAGAATCTGTTATAATTTAAAATCTGTAAACAAATCACGTAAATAATCTGATCATTCAATCATGAATCCACAGTCTTCCTGCAGGTATCTCAATCATGCATATGATGCCCCAGAGTGCTGAATCGTGCATATATATTTAAGGAATAATGAAAAGCTATGTAAATCACAACCTGAGTGAAGCATCCCTATGGCCTGTATGAGCATCTGAAGAGACTTGCAAGCATTGCTTGTAGGATGAAGCTGGAACATATCACACAGCTGAAATGTGAGTTGATATGCTAGTTTCACAAAGAATGTGGAAAAATAGCAAGTTTAACAGGCTATATTTGAACAGTGTTATTTATTCATTGTTTCCTTTCTGATTTTTTTCCAAATAAGGAAGTGAAACAAGTGTATTTGTCCTACTGAATCTCTAAGAGAAAACAAATGAATCCTGAAATGAACAGAAAGTCCACAGAAGACTTTGGGGTTCTTTCCATTACATATATTGGTCCATTCTTCAAAGGCATATATAGTCTGATCAGAGATCGGAATCAAGCCATAAGAAACTCAAATTCTGAAGATAAAACAGGAGCTAAGAAGTAGGTCTATACAAAATACACAGCGGTGCAAATGGATGATTCACTGTGGACTACAGTAAAGTATTTTGTAAGAAGCGGAAGAAAATAAACATCATTAAACACATCAAGTGTGCTTTGCACAGGCATTGCTCATTCTGGATTAAGTTAATGGAGAGAATCTGATTTTCCTGGAATCGTTCTAATCAGCTCAGCAACTCTAGGAGTCTCTCCTTAATTTTTTAACACTCTCAGAGTGTCCTGGTTTCAGCCGGGACGGAACTAATTTTCTTCCCAGTAGCTACTGTGTTCTGGATTTAGTGTGGAATTTGGTATGTGAAGGATGTTGATAATACACTGATGTTATTAGCTGCTGCTAAGTGATCAAGGACGTTTCCAGCTTCCCAGGTTTTGCTAATGTGCAGGTGCAAAAACCTGGGAGGGGTATAGCCAGTATAGTTGACCCAAACTGGCCAAAGAGAGTATGCCATACCATAGACGCCATGCACAGTATATAGTGAAGGCTGGCCAGTAGGCTGGGGGCCTTTTCGTTCGTTCATGCTTTCATTCGTTTGTTCATTCATTCAGCTGTTCGTTCCCTCACTTGCTCTCTCTGGAACTTGCTGTTCCGAGATCACTCTCGGTTTTGCTCCAAGATCGCTGCTCAGGATGGGCTGTATCGGGCATCAGGTCGTTGGGTGGTGAGAAATTGTGCATCGTTCGTTTTATATATTCTATTATAATTATATTTTTTATTATTATTATCATTATTAATATATAATATAATTATTATTATCTTTTTCTTTGCTGTTCTGGTGAACTGTCTTTATCTTAACCCACAGGTTTTCCTTTCCTTCCCATTTCCCCCCCCACCCCACTGGAGAGGCAGGGGAGTGAGCGAGCAGCTGCGTGGTATTGGGTTACCAGATGGGGTTAAACCATGACATTGAGCATAAAGGACTTCAAAACCTGGACCAGCTTCTTTTCCATTATATCTTCTGAGCCATCTTGACAGGTTTTGAACCTTTAATAAGTCTATATCTAAAAGGCTCTTTTGGGATTGCTTTTCTGGAAGAATTCTCATTTGGACAGCCTAATCTGTATCAGAAGGCAAATTATTTGATGATTATTTGATGCTTCAGGAACTCATCAGTTCCCCTGCCTCTGCCTCTGCCTCTGCCTCTCCCTCTCCTCTTCTCATGCTCTTACCAAACACTAACTGTGATAAATCACCAAGAAAAAAAATATTGGATTGCAGTGATTTTAAATGTTAGAAACTGTATTTAGAAAGAGAACGCATTCTACTTGTTCGTAAGCTTAAAAACATTACCACTTAAAATATAAAATGCTCTATGAAACAAAGAAGCAAAAGAGTTAATGAAGTCAGTGAGTACCACAAACATGCTGCCATTGGGCTATCTGGCCACCCCATGGACCACATAACTTAATTTGCTCCTAAAAGTAAAAGCCAAATTCCCTCTTGTTGTTGCCAGTGGAATAGCTAACTCACACTGGTGCACAAAAGAACAACTAGGATCAGTGTGCCTGTAGTCGTACATAAATTCATTGAATGCTGCTTTATAAAAGGTAATTCAGTTCAAAGGAATAAAACACATACGGTAAATCTTGCTCTCTTCAGGCTACTCGTCACCTGGAATTGGATGTAATTTCTCCAGAATAAAGGCAAAAATCTTATGGCTGTTCACATTGAAGGGAAGTACTCCAACAAACTGTAGTAGCTGAAATATACAGAAAAGAACATAAGATTTGATTTAGGATTTCCATCCATAAGAGTAAAGTGAATCTTTGAAACAGGGATTTAACCCTGTGTTGCAACTAATAGTTTTTATAGAACTGAATCTTTCTTCTTTCCTCAGTACAAAGGGAAGTAAAAACACAAACCTGGAGCAAATGGGTGAAAATCAGTACTAAATTCTGGAGCAAGATACAAAATCCCTATGTTAGAGTTGCTATTTTTTTTATATTCTTGTACAACACCCAGACAATGATGTTCTGAGGTGACTGGTTTCCACATGCTGCTCAAAAATACGGTAAATAACGTACACGGTAGTGCCATCTATACATCAATTCCAGTGGTCAAATTAGCATTGAATGTTCAGACATATAAGCAAAAGCTGAAATTACAGTGAAACTGTAAATAAGGGTCATCACATCCTATATTCATCCGTCCTAGTAGGAGATTTCACGCTACCCTCCCTGCTTTGTAAGTTATACCCAGTTTGGAAACATCCTCCGTGCAGTCGTGAGCCCTGGATTCAACTGCTTTACAGCATGCCAGGAGAAGGGCACATCAGTTTGCAGTGAGTTATGAGCAGGCTACGAGTGGTGTAATGGAGAGCAACCCTTGAGTTGCTTTATACTTAAGGATCGGGAGCCAAATCTTGATGTCATTTAAACTAGCAGAGACTTTGCATTTTGGCAGGAGTACAGTTGAGCTGCAAATCTGCTAAAGAGTACATGTGGCTGTGTGCAAATAACATGTTCCAAGAGACTGTCTCATTTCAAATATAATCTTATTAAACATTTCAAAAATAGAGTGAAGTTAGGAGTGCCTGTAGAGTTCATCTATAGCTAATTCTGATTCACAGAATAAGCAGGCTTCTAATGGCTTATCTAAAATTCTAGCTGAGTCACCAACAGAAATCCAAAACATTCCGATATCCTCTGATACGAAGCAAATGTTGCCACACCTGAAGAAGGGGTAAGTCTGAACTCTGACTCCCCCCCATCCCCATCTTAGAATTACCTGAATCAGCTATATCAAATATCTACACACAAAGAGACACCATTTTGGTGATTCATAAACATTCACAAGCCCACAATTATGATGTAATCTTTGAAAGCCAGGCTTGGAACACCCTGTTTCTCCCAGTGATCAGTTATTCACACAAGGGAGGTCTAAGTAAATATTCATGTGACTAACCACTCACCAACATGACTAGATACTTCACACTGGGGTTTGTGAAGGATGGTTATTTTTCACTCTTCCTCCCCTAATGATGTCCTGTCATATCTAAATTATAAAACTATGCCTAGTCAAACAATTTGCAAAACAAATCTAAAAATGCTCAGTAAGCCTTTTCCAATGTCAGATAATTAACTTTATCATAATGTTCACAATAAATGTATTAAGATTATTCTATTTCTGGGCAATATCATTTATTTAATGTTTGCCTTGAATAATTTTTCTAATTGTCCTTTGCAGCTCTTCAATTACTTTTCTTTCTCTGACATTATTTTAGTATTAAGAATTCTTAGTTCCCAGAATGAGGAAACTTGTATAAAAAACCCATGTGAAGTCAAATTTATTTTACCTTTAGGGTGGTACAGCTTTTATAACCAAAACTGATGAAGTTGTAATGGAGCATTAGAATTTTACATAGGTCTCTACTTTTAAAAAGAACATCAAAATGCTAATGCAAAATAATAAAAATTTGGACAAAAAGCATCATATAGAAAATACTCTCCTGAAAGATTTCTGACTTGTGCTGTTTCATAAACAAGTCAAGGATTTGATTTAAATTAATCACTGTTTTTACAGAGATATGCAGCTGCAGTTGATCTTATCTCCTACTTATCAATTTATAGATTATTGAGCTAATTCAATTTTTGTCTTAGAACACATACATAAAATATAGTAGTGCATAATGAAGGAGATGACAGGAAGAGAGGATTCAGTTTTCTTTATCTAATGATATTTTTCTGAATACACATAATGACCACAACATCCAAATTGAGAATTTTGTTGCTAGGAGCAACATCATACCAAGTATTCTCCCAGCTGCCTCAGTTATTACAGCTCCATCTACTTAACATCACATGTATTCTCCACATGTAATGTACTCACTACTAATTTCGTTCTCTTAACCTTCCAAGTCAATCATTTCTTCCAGAAAGCCCACAGAGACAATCATCCAAATGGTTGTTTTGTTCCAGTAACATATCCAGAAATGGGATGATGTCAGAGAAGAGAGAGGTAGAAAATACCAGAGTTTAGTTAAGGCAAAATGTTGTTTCCCAGGACACTAAAAATAGTACCTCTATGCTTCTATTTGAAATTCTCTGACTCTAAGATGGAGGAGCTTTTGACCAACATTGAGTGTGTTGGCAGACATGACGAATGAGTACACATTCAAGAGCTCATTGCCTGAGTACGTAGAGACAACCAGTGTAAGAAAGTGGGGATCGCTGAACCTTCTGGGGATGAAGTCAGCGATAGGTAAAATGATGTTCACCCACATTTTTTGTACTTGCAAAATGGGTGTAAATCCGATAACTTCTGCCCCTAGCTACCTGATTTATGCCCTGCCATGAATTTATTAGATAAGTTTAGGTACATAAGGAGCTTCAGATATGTTAAGGGCCAGAACTTGGTCTAAACATGTTTCCCCATATTTGGATGCTCAACTTGAAATGTTTCTAGGAATCTAACCATCAAGAAGCTGAGCACCCACAAATCCAAATTAAGGTAAATTATGTCTGTGATCAGGTCTGGATTTAAAAAAAATTATTATATGCCTAACGTCAGGGAGTAGCAGAAGCAGGCTACTCAGCAAGGGAAACCGGGAGCTAAACATGACAGCAAGGCAGGCAGGGACAGTGACAAGGAGCACAGGCTCACAGCATCCTAACAAGGCAAGCAGGACAGGTCCAGTGACAGCAACAAGGTTCAGCTAAGAATCCTGATCCTCAGACAAGTCCACAGCCACGAGGCAGGTCCAAGGTCAAGCCAGGAAGTCGAGTCAGCAAGTCAGTGACAGGATCAGGTCTGCAGACAGTAAACAAGACCAGCCGCAGTCCAGTGACAGCCAGACAAGTCCACAGAGATAAGGCAGGTCGGGGATGAAGGCAGGTCAGGGCTGGAATCAAGGAGGTGCACGGCCAGGCGTGGGCAGGGTAGCTATGGTGGAGACTGAGGGCAAGGACCTGGGCTTAAAAGCAGTTGCCAAGCAAAGGGGGACAGACTCACTTCTCACAGCTTTTTCTCACGCAGTGTTTTCCCTGGTGCAGGGCTGTGCAGCTGCACTGCCAAGGCTGGCCCTGAGCCCGAGCAGCCAGCTCCCCCAGAAGGGAGGGTGCATTCAGGTCCCTGGCACCTAATTCCCATCCTTACCAGGAAAGTGGGGATTCTGCTGACCCACTGCACGCTATGCATACCCTTATCTTTTGTAATGTAATGCTTACTTATAATCTACTTCTTGTTGGTTTAGGATATGTGTTTGAGTGAAAAAAGATTTGCACAGTAACAGATACGGAGCATTTGGGGAGAAATTTCCAAAGCATGCTTCCCTCTAATAACAGATACTACTAATATATTTGCAGTTTTTATGTATATGCTGCACATCACCTTTATGTTCATTATATTATGTACACATGCATATAAATACATACATAGATATATTTTTATATATTACACGTACAAACATATACACACACAGTCGTCAATGCATAACCTGACATATATCCTATTTGTGTTAAGGCTTATTCTCAGTATTTCAGTTTGTTTGCACAACATGAAAGACAACCCTTTGTTATACACAGAATCCAAAGCACTATACTTAAGGCGGGGAAAAGGTCAAAGCAAGGTTAATTGCATTTCTTGACTTTTCACAGAAAATATGAGTTCTCTGCATAATAAAAGTTTAAAGGAGCAGCTGGCAGGACTGGCAGAAAACTATGGAGTTGTGAAGAAACGATCAATACACGAACACAAAAGGGAAAAGCTATGCTTTAAGTGTAATTAGTAAGGCATTGTAAAGTAGTGGGAATGATATAATTCTAAGTACAACATTAGCTCAATAATGACGAAAATAACCCAACTGTTTGTTTTGTGAAAATGATCTTTTTTTTCTAAACATACCCTATTTAGAAAGTGGAGAGGAGAAACAAAAACAGAAAAAAAAGGATCACTAATGGCTTTCAAAACACTATAGAATTCAAAAGCTTAACAGACAGAAATACATGTAATTAAAATGAATAAGCATATTTAACAGAATCTCTCCTATTAAACATCTAATTTTGGTTGCACTTTTTCTGCACTTTTAGGAGTAAAGTTGAATTCAAAGAAAATCAGCCAAAGGGGAAGACTTGGAAACAGCTATGAAATATCTTTTTGTTAACAGAAAGCATCAGGCATGTTTTCTGGACTGATTTTTTTTTTTTTTAAAGTGTATGTTGAAGAATGTAGAAAAAATCACAGCTAACTGGACTTCTGCTCAGAACACTGATTTCTAACACATCCAGTTTCATAGACAGCTGTCACTGAGGTCTCATCTGTGTAAATTGTATTAATCTCTGATGTTTCTAGATACCTTTTTATATTGTGTTTTCCCAACCTTGGTGGCAGCTGTCTTTCTGCTGCTTATTGCTTGTCAAATAGGCAATGGTTATGACAGCCAAGGGAGACTTCTTCCCACTAACTCAGATTTTAAGATTAGCCGCCCTTAAACTGACCGTTGCAGTTAGTGGAAAGGATACACTCAAGCCCCCGAGAATCCCAAACACCACGAGGAACATGACATCTCTTGGAGCGGTATTTCTGCACAAGGAAAAGGAGGAGCTGATGTTACCTGGGCAGGGTAGGCTGCAAGAGACTTGATTACAGACCTGAAGTCTGTCATCCAGTTATGGAAGCACGTTACAAATTACCCTGACAACAGATTTCTCTGTGACACTTGACAAGTAGGTCTTCACCTGCTTAGTCATCTGCTTTGTATCTCCGAAATGGAGACTATAGCACTCCCGTACTTAGGCGGGTTAGGGAAGTGTAGGTACAGTAATGACTGAGACATCCAGACACCGTAAAGAATGAGCTGTATAAAAGAGAAGATTTGAGGCCAAATTCTGATTGTTTTGCACAGCCCTAACAACCTCTACTAGCCTTGGATATAACTACTTCATTCCTTCGTCACAGATTGCTAATGATATAGCACCATGATAACATTTGATGGATTATGGAAGGCCACCGTTCTCATTTCAGAACATTTAGAGGCATCATACTATACACATATCTGGTGAAAATTCAGTCTTACTCTTTATAGTATTGGCAGCTTTGGTATTTGTTGTTATGTAATTCTGAAGACTGCCTTTCTCATATGTCTTGTATGTGTCAACAAACAATATCACAAAGAATTTGGGAAAAAATTAAAGCTAAATGTAGATCATAGATCATTCTGACTTTTCCTCTTTTTTTTTAAGATCACAGCAGAGTAATGAACCCAGCTCCCAATTTACACTTTTGCTGGCATAATGAACAGATTTTTCCTAATTCTACTCAGTTTTAATAGTTATATTATCCACAGGTACTCTTAAAACAAACATTAATGCCACAGTACAGAGTTAATTGCTAAATGATATTACAAAGATGTTTACACAGTTGTAGAAAAAATCATAAAAGCAATTTAATGAAATCCTTAAAGCAAAGCTGCAGTTTGTGAATATGGAATAAGTGATCTAAGGAAGAATGGGCAGACAAATACCTATACGAATGGAAAATACTGTAAGTCAAATATATTTAAGTCTGGACAACAGAGTATTCGTGATTCTATTCAAAAACTAGGATAGAAAGTGAATTTAATTCTACCATAAACCAGCAAGTTTATCTATGACCACGCACATGCTATATTAAAATATCTGCTGTGAGATTACCCACACAGCCTAAGAATCATTGGGTATTCAAGGTGTATGGTATTTCCATTTTGTCTAACTGCTGTTAAAATGTTGTTGTGTCACCACCTAATTAGGTCAAAACAGCTGTGTTCATTAGGGACCAGTCAGGTCTTGGGTAACATGACTGTAATTACAAGCATAATAGCTTGTTCATAATTTATTAAGCTCATCCTAAGGGCTTTTTTTTTTTTCCCTAAAGACATGAACAACTTATTAGGCAGGTCAGTCTAAGAAACTGATAGATATCTGAGATGACACTGAGAATAAATTAATATATAATAATATACTCCTCTTTAACATTACAGTATTCCTTCCACACTAAGAAATAGCACTGTGGTTTGCAAGACACCATCCAAAGGATGTCTGTAGAGTAAACAGGAAGACTTTATACTCTTGAAAATCAGAAATTACTTAACTAACCTTGTGCAACTTGAAGTTCTTCTACAGAGCTTTGAATGCCATTAATTTATAAAGAGCATAATACAGTTAAAAATAATGCCATACATTTTAAATGTCAATATATAATTCTCAGACTATCTGGATAATAATAATGCTATGAAAATTAAAAATATGGATCATATTTTCAAATTGGCTTAGCAGCAAACCGGCATATTTCTGTGTCAACTTTCCCAACTCATCAATATAGTCCTCCTCAGCCTATGAAAATTAGCCCTTGGAAGCACTGAGCACACATAAAACAGGTGTGTGTTTCCTCAGTCCTCACTAAATATAATCTGCTTATGTTTACCTGACTATATATAACAACAACAGACTTTCTGTCCAATCACAAAACACCTTTATTAATCATAACGACATTCAAAAAAGAATCATGTATTGAATATAAATATTGGTGTATTGAAATACCACAAAGAGGGCCAGTGTTCAGAAAGTGCTGAATGCTAAAATATTGACAACACCAAATCATTAAACATTTCAAAGACCTTGACCTCCATGCTTAGAAACAGAAGTAGCTTTAGTAGGAACTTTGGTAAGTACGCTCATTTCAAGGTAAGCACTGAACAGCAGAAAGACACCAACATGATATCATTACTTAATATGAATCTAAAAATAAAACATGACCTTTTTTTAATTTCACAATGGGCAGAGTCATAGGAAGTATTTTGAGAGCTTAAGTATACAGAGATAAGCTTTCATTTGATTAACAGGTAGAACTGCTGGAGCAGAACGAGAATGAAGTAAACATCATGTTCTCCCACATCGCAAATTCACTGGTACTTTCTTTGATACAGAGTTACTGTACACTGAGGAATATTACAAGGATAAATTTTCATCACACTTTATTCTAAATAAATGTTGTATAAATTGGATACTGTTCCTCAGAAGACAGCAGTCAAGGTTGCTCATAAGGAACTAATTATAAAAACTTTTTTTCTGCAATAAAGCAGATTTTCTGAATCTAAAAGCTCCAAATTTTGCAATTTATTAATGCTATTTATTTATTGAATGACCCAAAGTTACCACATGCAAATAAATATCTTCCTCAGAGATAATACTGATGAGTTGCTTACTGGAGAAGTAGTTTGGAATCCCAGAACAACTGGTCTGGAAGCAACCTCAAGAGGACATCTGATCTTGTCTACCAAAGAGCAGGATCAGTTATATCTATCTCATAAATATGCATATCTCATAAAATATGCATATGAATCTAACACCAACAGTGACTGAGACTCCATGCCCTCCACACGAGCTACTGGAGGGCTTCACTATCCTACCATTAAACCACAAATCTTGCCACAAAGAAGAAAAAAAGAAGATAAGGTGAATATAATTTGAAGGAAGGCTGAGGTGACAGGTACAGAATTACATCTTTTCATGTAACTACAACTATGTCGGTTTTAATTATACATATTTTGTTGATGTTATATGTGTCTTGTATTACTTGAGATTTTTCACAACTATTTTTCCATTGCTGATACTTGAAATGCAAGTCAAAGTGCATGGAGGAAGCATCACAACCACTTTCTGTTTCCTTACTGACTGGAGGTACTCAGGGTCATGTTTCTGTGAAGGTTATTTGAGTTCACACAACCAGAATTTACTTTTTGCCAGTAGTCTCTAATATTTACTTAATATTTGCTGCTTTCATGAACATTTCGGCCAGCAAGTTTACTTGTTCTAACACTTGCAGAAGCAAATACAAAAAGCACTTAATTCAGCTTTAAAAATATTTGATGAAATTGTGAAAATATACTCACCTCTAACAACATACTAGACTGCAAATACTGGAAGAACAACTAATCCTAAAGTAAAATAAAAATAATGTATTGTAATATATAAGCAGCTGCATGATGATTATGTCAATGAGATAGAATTCAGAAAAGAAAATTTAGCCTGTTCTTTTTAAACTTCCATACAACTAAGTCTGATGTACTGTGAAACACTCCAGGGAAATCACTAGATGTCACTGACACTGGACTTTTAAAATTAGAGTATAAACAGCATTGCTGGGCCCTGTGTTTAAACTGCAATAATATCTCAGTCTACTCAAAATCTGCCAGGCCTTCAAAAACAGTGCAAAATTCAAGAATCAAATGGGTCATTCTTGTGCCCCTCTAATAATCCTTAAGAAAGAGTCTTTGAATCAAACAAGACCTGTGATAATACATAAGCAAAGTCAGCTATAGAAAAAATGAAAATCTGAAGAAGATTGTAGTCTTTCCACCAGCACTATCAGCAGCAGAAATATTCAAGGCCACGTAATACAGTTTCTCTCCTTTCACCCTTCATTCACACTCTGGATAGACCTAAGCCCATGCATAGCACAACAATGTTATTTATATTCTTTTCAATGTGTTAAAAAAAAAAAAAAAAAAAAAAGAAAGAAAGAAAAGAAAAGAAAACACACCCTAGTATACAAAGCTAGAAGTTGTAATCCAGAATATACAGAAAAGGCAGATTAAATGAGCTAAGAAGCTGACAACTCTATATAGTCACTCTTCAATTGGATTTCACGCTTTCAGGTGTTAGGCAACAGCAGTACAGTCACAATGCATTAACCCAAAGTACTGCAAGAGCACTGATTAAATGGGGCTGTTATCCACCACACAGTGCTGCGTCTGCTTACTATTAAACCTTCAGTAGTGATTAGACTCATGAAAAACAGAATTTTGATGGGTTTCTACAAAGACAAAAGCTGAAAAGTTGTTGTTCGCTGACGATCTTCTACTGTCAAAAGTGGGAGGGTTGGTGCTAAACATATGACGAGGAAAAGTCGGTTTCTGAACTCTAAAATGTAGGTCACTTAAGATATCTGCCGAACTTGCTACATGCTTACAGTAAAACTATCATTTATGTCACTGGAAGACTATTAGAACTGTAATTTACTGAAGTATTATACTGAAGTTATATTCATTCATTTGAGGGTTTTGTTTGCAGTGGTAATAATTTACGAAAAAAAGATTCTAGGAGGCTAAAGGAAATTTTAGTCTCTTCTATCAGTTTTAACCGGTGAAATTGTATTACACAGTTATCAAAGATACAGTAACTCAATATTCCACATACGTATAATTGTACGTACAATTTATGCATGGAAGTTTCAGTTTATTAATCTAGGCCTTTTTTCCCTCAGTGTCTGATTATTGCAGTATTAAACACAGTTTGGTATTGTTCCAAAATGCTGCTCTAAAATGTGATCCTTGATAAGCTAATAGCGAGCTTGAAAAAACCAAAAGCTAAAGCTAAACAGCTTTGTATTTGATCTGCAAATCAGATGCAAGAGAGAAAAGGCTAACATTGTAAATCACAGAGAGGTTCAAGGTTAGGGGGCAGCTTGATGGATGAGAAATGCAGGACGAATTCTAGAATTCTGGAGTGCTTTGACTGGAAGACTCTGTAGAGGAGATCTCTTCTGTTCACGAACAACTTGCTTTTTCTTTATCCTGCAAAGAAAACCTCTGCAATAAAACATAAGAATTACATACCTGTCAGACCATCGAGCCCACTAACTTGGGCAGTGCTCAGAAGTGGATGCTTAGGAACTTTTTAAAGTTTTTTGACGTTTATTTTTTTTAAAAGTAAAAATATTGAGAGTAACTGAGCACTGGCACAGGTTGCCCAGAGAGGTTGTGGAGTCTCTGTCCTGGGAGAAACTCAGAAGCTGTCTAGACATGGTCCTGGGCTCTATGTGACCCTGTTTGAGCAGGAGGGTTGGACTAGATGACCTCCAGAGATTCCTTCCAACCTCAACCGTTCTCCAATTCTGTGAGGAAGGACACAACAACAGGCTAATGTATGGTGGTACTTCTTTTCAATACATTTTTCCTACTCCAAGCAATCTGTGCCTTAGGAATCTTTGGAATTAGAGGTTACCTCTTTGTGGATGGTTATTTGGATGGATGTTTCTTTCTTAAATCTGTCCAAATGCTTTTGGGAAAAAAAAAAAGGTCATACCAAGGACTCAGTCCTGTGGTGGCCATGTAAAGAAGCACTGATGTGTATCATGTCTGGGGGTCTATGTAGTAGGACTGTCACCCTTATTCTGACACCCAGAAGAGCACTAGAAAACAGCATTACTTTCTCACTCATATTTTAGCTCTTTTCTTCCTTGTAATGTCATCATACCTGTCTTTGCACAAAATTTCACTGCAACTTAATATTCTCTTTAAGACTTCTCATGCTGCTGGAAAAAAGCACACACACCCCTTGCTCCATTATACACTGTAACCTCTATTTGTATTTATTCATTCATTTAAGATGTTTTACCTATTTAGCCTTTTTCCTGTGTCAAATTAGTCTGGACTTCCAAACAAAGTGAGTCCACACTTCACATATCAAGCTCTATATCCCCCACACCTAAGCAAGATACTCAAAATACTTACTAATATATGCTTAATCCTTGACTAAAGTTGCCAGGCAACATAAGTATTTAATAATAATGATGATAGCAAAGGCGTCCACCTGTCTGCTGCATCAGTTATTGCTAATGAAACACTAGAGCATTAAAGTTGACTGTAAATTGTCAGGCGACTGTGTTGAGCATCACTGGTACCGTGAAGGTAATGCCAGAGCACAAAATAGCTCTTTGCCCGTAGGCTTTCTGTGCAAAGCATTGTGCAGGCACAGCACCCTTCCCATCCAGGTCCCATTCCGGCATTCCATCAGGAGGCAGCTGGGTGTAGACCTGGAAGCTGGGAATTGCTCCCAAGGTCATCCCAATTACATACTAAAGTACGTCATTATGATTTACCTCTTCACCACGGCTTTGGAGGTGTTATTGCAAATATCAAAACAGCAGAGTTGGAGAAAAGCTATAAAGCCATAATGAAGGACATCTTATACTTTACTAATGTTATCCTACCACTGTATTCTTTAGGAAAAACATAATAAATTATCTAAATAGAATTTTTCAGTGTGCTTTTCTGAAAAGGCATGCACAAAGCAAAGTTGAAATTAACTCCATTATGTCTTTGCTGGGTTGCTTCTTTATATAGACGCTTGGTAATGAAAAAAGCAATGATATATGTAAATAGATAGAGTTTACTTGCAGGAAACATTTAATCTTCTCAGAGCTATTTCACAAGCTATTCAAGTGCTGTAAAAATGCAAAAGGAATTAATTCCAAATTCTCTTCCTGCCAGCAGTTTAGAGTATATACTGCATAGTGTCTGTGACTAACTATGAATACTGAAATTGGTTCAATAGTTCCTTGAAATAAAAGGCATTTTTTTCACAAACTTTCTAGTTATCATCAGTATTTTATCTTTTTTATTAGAGAATACATTTATAGATATAACTAAAAATCAACATTTTGCATTCTATTCACTTTTTTAAATTGGCAGTACCTGTTATATAAATATTAATCCTTTCACAACCCTTTCTTAAACACATTCAGAAAGCTTAGATTTTGCATGGATTTGGTTTAATCTTCATATATATGGTAAATATGAACAAAAAAAATCCATATTCTTTCCATATACTGGAGACTAGAAGAAATTAAACAACTTCAGAAATCTTCCTTTTTATCACTATTTTGCTAAGGGTTTTTTTGACTTCTACTGTGGCATATCCCCATGGAAACAGAGTTCATAGGTCATCCAAGACCAAAAGTCCTCTCAGAATTAGAGGACTGTAATCAGCAACATGTTGAGAAATAAGTGACTGCAGCAAATCTTAAGTGAAATCTGAAGTGTACCACTTCAGAAACTTAATTTTATCCCTATTGTGATTATAAAAGTTTGACATAAAATCTGCTAAAACTCTCTGAAAACTTAATAAGTTAGCACAATGAAACATGAGGAGATGGCCTATGCCTGCATTACCTGCTTTTTCCCAGTGGACTATCTTAAACTTCATGGAACTCATATATACAAATAAATATATGCATTTAACAAAATCAACAGTCAAGGGAAGAAAGAATTTATGGGGACTTTTTCCTTCTTCTTTTCCATTGTCAGGTCCTTTTTGTGTTTTTTCTCCTTCTTTATGAAAATCAACCTTAATAATTGCCTGACCTTAGTCTGAAAATACAGCATGGAAGCAGAAATTATTGACTTAGTTTCATATACGTTATGCAAAATACAGCAGACAGGGATCATAATTGCTATATTTGTCACTGAACTGCTATTGCCGATCAGAGAGCTGTACCTTGCTTTCAATCTTCCTACAGCACATTCTGCCATTATCCTGTGATTGTCTCATATAACACATTAAAATTGTTGCATACACTAGGACAAGATCAACTAGCCATAGACACAGCAGAAATCAGGCTCCTCAGAATTACACCAGGAATGGAACATCAATAATCTCAATGTAAACTGGCTCCAGTTTTTCAAAGGCTCTTGGTCTTTTGAAGTGGTGGCTTCTTGCACTTCACCTGTGTATGCCCCAATAATCAAATAACATCTCACTAGTACTTCTTTAGAGTGCAAAGACAATCACATTGTTCCTATTCAATTTCGATACTATCTGCATGCGGAGCAGTTATCTCTGGAAGATTTTCAGATTACTACTGGCTGACAAACCTGAGAGTAATAGCTACTCCATGGAAAAGAGAAGGTTTCTTCCTGTTATTACAACGCATCATGAGGATCAGCTAGCATCAGGGGTATAAGAAATTTTCTGACGCTGGACATTTACAGTTTCTCTTGCCTGCCCCACAACTTCATAACAGCATATACTCTAAGCAAGAGCAAGCAAAACTTTGCAGTCATTCCTGCACTCTCACTGAGGAAATTCCAATTTCTGCATGCAGGGACACTATCTCTGCTGATGCCAATCCCATTATTTCTAAGGAGAACAATTTCTGTGACTTCACATCCCTAGTAATCTGGGTGTCACAAAAGGATAGATACAAGAGTGTCTTAAAGATAAGGGTAAGGTTTTACTTAACTTTCAAGCGATGTCTCAATATGCTGTGGAGAATCAGCATGGAGAACATAGGTCAGGCATGACGTACTGCAGTTGTTAAAATGAAATGTTGTCCTGTGTGTCACGTGCTCTGACAGCTTCATACCATATTCCTAAAATTTATCTGGGAAATGGCAAAGTTAGATGTACCAATGAACTAGCCATTGTTTTTCAAGATAGGATGCAGTCTACTCACCACTGACAGGTCATGCTACGCTAAGGTCAGCAGAAGAATGTCTACCAGTAAGCAAGAAACCAAGGAGTTACTTATGTCTCTTCCACCAAAAGGGAGAATCCTGTGGCCAAAACAGACTCTGAGCCCTTTCTTCTGACAATCAGCATAGTCTGTCTTTCGTGGCTTCTGTTTTAACCAGTTGATCTTTATCCTCCTGCATTTCTTAGCAAAGTCTTGGGCTATATTCATGGTGTGGTATTCTGTGTTATACAAGATAGAAAGAAGCATGCAACTTCACAATCTATAGTGATGAATTAGTAATTTCTGTGTTTGTCAATATTTAATAGGGCCAGAGAGCAAACTAATCTTTATGGGGCTCCAGAAGTAAGGGAGATACAGTTTCTCAGCACAACTAGTACATCTCTTCTCCGCTAAGAACATTAGGCAGTCTGTTCCCCTGGAATTCCTTCCTCTCCCTCAGAAATATTATTAATAGCTCAGGAATGAATGACTGATTCAAAAAGGTTTGTGCACTCTTTACAAAAGGCAGGACACCATTCAACAGTGAAAGAATGTTGTTCCTGTCCTATGTTTTGACCTAAATCCAGATTGTCCTAGATCTAGGATATTTCCTGTAATTACAAGTGTTTGGAACAACTTCAGAACCCTTTCCATAAGCTTACTTGGGAAAAGGAGGATTTGACAATGGGCAGTAATAAACTACGTAAGGTTTCTTCTGGATTGATCACTGTTGTTTGTCTGAATTATATACAGTTAACTATTTCAGTGGGAAGGAGCATCACCTGTTTTAATCTCACTAGTAAGGAAAGAGAGAGAGATAGCATCTTCCTTAAAGGTTACTTGTAGAAGCTCACTGGCTTAGGAAATTTGTCTCCTTATGCTGCAAGCATCTTCCTGAATGTGGATGATCTCTTCAGTAGATGGACTTTAGATCTTTTCTGTGGATTGCAGGATTTCTGGTTTAATTAATTTACTTAGCCCCCTCTTCAGGACATCATTTAACATCTTCTCCAAAAGCAGAGAGAAAATTTCTCTATGAAAGGAAACTTTGCATAGGCTTAGGTAATTTCTATATTGCATTGTCTGCTTTTTCTTTAGTATTATACCTCCATCCTTTTGCCTACCTCAGCCACAGTACCTCAGAGAAATCCATACAGTAACACTCAGCATCTTAAACACTTTGATGTATAGATTGCATCTATCTACACTGCGGTGCATTCTGTGAATCTGATGTAACCCTTAGCCCAAGATCAGCTACTTGTTAAGTCTTTTTTAGCTGGAGAAACCCTACTAACTTAATGTCATTCTTCAAGAAAAAGGCTGTGTAGAGATAAATCGCTCTTACATGTAGAGACAATACAAAGGCATGTTACAATGGGCAGAATATACAGACATATGGATGACAGGAAATCTATAAGAAGAAGTGAGGAAAGGAATATTTAGACATTGTCTTTGAGATGTTATGATAAAGATGGTGAAGTCTCTTAAGATGATGAATCTCATCATTATGACTAAAAAGCTTAGTGATGCTGTGAACCCTTGGCATGATATGTATTAACATAGAATTGTTCTGGTTGGAAGAGACCTCCAAGATCATCGGGTCCAACCATTAACCTATCACTACCAAGTCCCCCACTAAATCATATCCCTTAGGGCCTCATCTAAACGCCTTTTGAATACCCCCAGAGATGGGGACTCCACCACCTCCCTGGGCAGCCTGTTCCAATGCCTGACAACCCTTTCGGTAAAGAAGTTTTTACGAATGTCCAATCTAAACCTCCCCTGGCGCAACTTGAGGCCATTTCCTCTTGTTTTGTTGTCTGTTACTAGGGAGAAGAGACCAACCCCCATCTCTCTACAACCTCCTTTCAGGTAGTTGTAGAGAGCAATAAGGTCTCCCCTCAGCCTCCTTTTCTCCAGGCTAAACATCCCCAGTTCCCTCAGCCGCTCCTCATAGGATTTGTGTTCCAGACCCTTCACCAGCCTCGTTGCCCGTCTCTGGACACGCTCCAGCACCCCAATGTCTTTCTTGTAGTGAGGGGCCCAAAACTGAACACAGTACTCGAGGTGCGGCCTCACCAGGGCCGAGTACAGGGGGAGAATCACCTCCCTACTCCTGCTGGCCACACTATTTCTGATACAGGCCAGGATGCCGTTGGCCTTCTTGGCCACCTGGGCACACTGCTGGCTCATATTCAGCCGGCCGTCAACCAACACCCCCAGGTCCCTTTCCACCGGGCAGCTTTCCAGCCACTCCCCCCCAAGCCTGTAGCGTTGCCTGGGGTTGTTGTGACCCAAGTGCAGGACCCGGCACTTGGCCTTGTTGAACCTCATACAATTGGCCTCGGCCCATCGATCCAGCCTGTCCAGGTCCCGCTGTAGCGCCTGCCTGCCCTCCAGCAGATCAACACTCCCTCCCAACTTGGTGTCATCTGCAAACTTACTGAGGGTGCACTCGATCCCCTCGTCCAGATCATTGATAAAGATATTAAACAGAACTGGCCCCAGTACTGAGCCCTGGGGAACACCACTTGTGACCGGCCTCCAACCGGATTTAACTCCATTCACCACAACTCTTTGGGCCCGGCCATCCAGCCAGTTTCCTACCCAGCGCAGAGTATGCCCATCCAAGCCATGGGTAGCCAACTTCTCCAAGAGAATGCTGTGGGAGACGGTGTCAAAGGCTTTACTAAAGTCCAGGTACACAACGTCCACAGCCTTTCCCTCATCCACTAAGCGGGTCACCATGTCGTAGAAGGAGATCAGGTTGGTCAGACAGGACCTGCCTTTCATAAACCCATGCTGACTGGGCCCGATCACCCGGTTGTCCCGTATGTGCCGCGTGATGGCACTCAAGATGATCTGCTCCATAACCTTCCCGGGCACCGAGGTCAGGCTGACAGGCCTGTAGTTCCCCGGATCCTCCTTCCGGCCCTTCTTGTAGATGGGCGTCACATTTGCCAGCTTCCAGTCAACTGGGACCTCCCCAGTTAGCCAGGACTGCTGATAAATGATGGAGAGTGGCTGGATGAGCACTTCTGCCAGCTCTTTCAGCACCCTTGGGTGGATCCCATCCGGCCCCATAGACTTGTGCGTGTCTAGGTGGCGTAGCAGGTCACTGACCACTTCCCCTTGGACTTCGGGGTTTACATTCTGCTCCCCATCCCTGTCTTCCTGCTCAGGGGGCTGGGTGCCCAGAGAGCAACTTCCCTTGCTGTTGAAGACTGAGGCAAAGAAGGCATTTAGCACCTCAGCCTTTTCCTCATCCCTTGACACTAAGTTTCCCTCCGCATCCAATAGAGGAGGGAGATTCTCCTTAGCCCCCTTTTTATTGTTAATGTATTTGTAGAAACACTTTTTGCTGTCTTTTACGGCAGTAGCCAGACTAAGTTCTAATTGGGCTTTGGCCCTTCTAATTTTCTCCCTGCATGACCTCACAACATCCTTGTAGTCCTCCTGAGTTGCCTGCCCCTTCCTCCAAAGGTGGTAGACTCTCTTTTTTTTCCTAAGTTCCAGCCGGAGCTCTCTGCTCAGCCAGGCCGGTCTTCTTCCCCGCCGGCTCATCTTTCGGCTCACGGGGACGGCCTGCTCCTGCGCCTTTAAGATTTCCCTCTTGAAGAATGTCCAGCCTTCCTGGACGCCTTTGCCCTCCAGGACTGCCTCCCAAAATATTAGCTTTGGTTGTGGAGCCTCTGATTTTGGGATGGTTTGGATTTTAACTTACAGAACTTCCATAGGCTTTTTTTTTTTTTTCTTTTTAGAAGACTCCTAATGAACTGAATAACCTACAAATACAAGCTGAAAACACAGTTGTCAAGTTTCCTCACTGATTTTGAAGGTTTCTCTCACTGTAGCTGTTGCCTGAAAATACCCTGGCAGGATCTGAGGACCTGAGGGATATGTAACAGTAACATACTCCCTGTGACCTTTGTGGTTCAAACACGCACCCCAACATCTTAAAGACTTCATGGTAGTCAGAGGATGTTTCTTCCCCTCTTGCTTCCCCAGTGACACCCCAGTGTATTTCTCTCTCTGGCCTTTGCAGATGAAAGAGAGGTCCATTACACTTCCCTTTGGGCCTAGTAACAGCTGTGCTAGTGAGCTAGGGAACCCCTTCTTATGTATTTGTCACACTTTTGAGAGAAGATTGCTATACTGTAGACCAGCAAATTTATAACATGCCAATCTGAAGCCACTTATAGGTCAAATCCAAACAAAATAATTTATGTATGATATTCAAAATAAAGAGTGTGCTTAATATTTGTAAAAGACATAGGTAAATGCACAGAATACATTTAATCTACCTATGCTAAGCTTATATTAGAAAGTCTCTCACCGCATTGTCTTGCTCCTTGCTTCTGTCACGGCTGCAGTCATGGTTTTTACCTCTGTGTATAGCTTATGGGTCAGGATGCATTTATAAGAGAAAATCCTTCCATGAGACAAGTCACCCAGGAGAGGCGGCCTCCCAACAAGAGCTTCCTTTGGAGACTTCTTTCAGAAGCCCAATCAAATCCTTCTGTCTTAGCGGAACATGTGATGATATCCTTGCAATCCTAGGGGATCCTGACAGATACAGCCTTTCAGCCTGAAACTCAGTCCTTTCTCTTCTTCTATAGGGGTTGATCTGGCCATTTAAAGAGCTGTTTCATTTTTTTTGAATATACAAGAATCCTACCAGTGGACAATGGAAGAGCTACTGGTGTTATCTATCTGGACTTCCGCAAGGCCTTTGACATGGTCCTCCATAACATCCTTCTCTCTAAATTGGAGAGGGATGCTTTTGATGGATGGACTATTCAATGGATAAGGAATTGGCTGGATGGTCGTATCCAGAGGGTAGCAGTCAACGGGTCAGTGTCTGGATGGAGATCAGTGAGGAGTGGCATCCCTCAGGGGTCTGTATTGAGACCAGTACTGTTTAATATCTTCATCAATGACATAGTGGGATCAAGTGCACCCTCAGCAAGTTTGCAGATGACACCAAGCTGAGTGGTGCGGTGACAGGCCTGAGGGACAGGATGCCATCCAGAGGGACCTGGACAAGCTTGTGAACTAGGCCTGTGTGAACCTCATGAGGTTCAACAAGACGAAGTGCAAGGTCCTGCACATGGGTCGGGGCAACCTCTGGTATCAATACAGGCTGGGGGATGAAGGGATTGAGAGCAGCCCCGCTGAGAGGACTTGGGGTACTGGTGGATGAAAAGCTGGACATGAGTCAGCAATGTGTGCTCGCAACCCAGAAAGCCAACTGTATCCTGGGCTGCATCAAAAGAAGCATGGCCAGCAGGTCGAGGGAGGTGATTCTGCCCCTCTACTCCACTCTCATGAGATCCCACCTGGAGTACTGCGTCCAGCTCTGGAGTCCTGAGCACAGGAAAGACATGAACCTGTTGGAGAGGGTCCAGAGGAGGGCCACAAAAATGATCCGAGGAATGGAACACCTCTCCTATGAACAAAAGCTGAGAGAGTTGGGGTTGTTTAGAAGGAGAAGAGAAGGCTCCGGGGAGACCTTATTGCAGTCTTTCAATAGTTAAAAGGGGCTGATAAGAGCAATGGGGACAAACATTTTAGTATGGCCTGCAATGATAGGACAAGGGGTAATGGCTTTAAACTAAAAGAGGGGAGATTCAGACTAGATATAAGAATAGGAGGAGTCAAGAAGAAAGCCGGGTGACTTACTGTTATGTATCAGTGGGAAGTATTTTTTCTGCAAAATCTCAATTCTGTATTAGGCTGTAAATTAACAAACCTTCTTGGTATAAGGACATTAGGAAAATATTATTCACTGGGAAAGTAGTGCAACCCTGGAAGAGATTTCACAGAAGGGTTGTGGAATCTCCATCCTTGGAGACATTTCAAAGCCCTGAGCAACCTGATGTGACTTTGAAGATAGTTCCGCTTTGAACAACACATTAGATTCCAGAGGTCCCTCCCAACCTAGATTACTCTCCATCATTTATTTAAATGAGAAACACATAAGTATCTGATTACTAGTTCTTGACTGAGATCAGATGCTATTGTAATTAAACATTTTGGGATGGATTTGGGATAAACTCAGAAGACCTAGAGAAGGCCTACAGAAGTTTTGTATTTGTTTCATTTCTGTTGTTTCTATTGTTGCTGGTAAAATTCCCAGTGAAAAAATGTCCAGATCCTGTTCTGTTCTGTGGGAATGCACCTTTAGTTGATAAAATAGTCTGCCATTAATGTAGTGCTTGCTCATGGTGAATTTAAAGTACAAAACAGCTGTCACTTGCGCAAGTCTTTGGTTGTTAGGGAAGACTTAGGTGGAAGAGCCTTGGAATGTAGTGGAAAAAAAGTGGTTTAGAAAAAAGTTGTTTCACAGTAATTGCTATCTGACAAAATTGTTTTGCAGGTCCATGAAGCCATTTCCATTCATGTACTCCTTCTCAGCTTCTACTTGTTGCTTGATTGCTTTTGACACAAGATCATTAAGGAAGGTGCAGGTAAATGTTGAGGGGAAAACTTAAGGTGAAAATTTTAAATGTGAAATGACAAAGCAGTTTAAATGATGAGACGTTCTTAAGTTTTTACTGCTTAGCTCATTTGGACCAGACAAACTACTCGTAAGTATCTCCGTTTGTAGATTTCATTATTTTCCCTTTCTTTTTTTCCAGTTATGCTTTAAGCAAAAATATCTTGCAAATACTTTGTATTAACTTGCCTTTAGCACAAAGAATTTAAGATCACTTTTCAGACAGAGTCATGTGCATTGACAGATAAGCTACCTCCATTTACTTCAGGACATGGCTAAGTACAAATGCATTTGTCATAGAGCAGCTGACACACTGCAGCATCACTCCCAACTTCAATTTCCAGTAACTTTTCTGCCAATGCTCACATTCATATTGCCCAAGAGCAGGTCATACTGTATCTGACTAATGAAGAACAGCATGTACCCACTCAAAGTATGGGCTCACTCAGCTCAAAGTGGTATTGTTATTCATGAATATGTATTCCATTATTTTTAGAAGTATTGAATCATTTAACTTCAATTAAACACATTTTAGCAACTCCATTTCAAAACACAGCAAATGTGAGAGATACTTGTCTTAAATGTTTGTTAAGTAGAGAATAGCATTTCCAAGAATAGTGTAACTAAGTTAAGGTTTAGAGACAATTTTACTGATTAAGTGTGTCTTTGTACATAAATAATATCCTTCTATATCCATCTAGTAGCTATAATGTTAATTCCTATGTTTATTACTGACCGGTATTTCACAAGTACTTGCTGCTATAGGTCAGTCCAAGACTTTATTGCGAGATTAGGCACCTCAAGCAATATACACACCTCATTTCAACTCCAGTAAGTCTCAGAAAAATTCATACCTCTACTCCATACAGTCAGAATGTCCCCATGACACAAACTAAATAAGGAACTAGCTTTGAATGCCTTTGCCCTCTTTGAATATTACACCCCTGTTCCTGAAGGAGAAGGACATGGTTTTGCAGTGGATACTTTTCTTCTCAGTTCTTCAAAGGTTTGTAGCTCTTCAGCTCTGGATACCATAGACAACTAAGAAGATGAGCTCTGCCATTAGAGAACTGGAGATAATGATGCTCCTCTACTTTCCTGATGTGGATAGATACCTTAATGATTGTGGGGTGTTCAAATGCTAAAGTGCTGGGAGCCACAAAAAAAAATTGGTAGCTGGTGGATGAAAGGGAGTTCAGACAACTCAGGCTGTATCTGCTCCAATCTTTGCATTGTGCAGAGGACTGAATTACTTTGTAATTTAGTTGGCTGAAATCTGAGATGTGAGGCACATGCTGCATGTATTGGCTACTGTAGTTGCAACAGCAACAATAACAAAAGAAAAACAAAAGTAAATAAAATAAAATTAGATGTAAAGCATGCAACCAAGAGTCGAAATGTCAGTAGTTTTCAGCAAGAAAGAAAAATGTCAAAATCTGCCTGGGCAGGACTTTGTGGACAGAAAGGGATTGTCCATGAAAAGCCCTCTATCTTAGTGGCTTGATGCTGAACTCAATCCAGTTTAGTGATGTTGTTCTTTTATAGGTGGCTCAAACTGGATGCGGTATTCTATAGTAGTCTAATGAGTGCTAAGCAGAGGGATAATCCCTTCCTTTGGTCTATGGGATGCGCTCCTGTTAGTACAGCCTAGGATACCCTTGGCGTTCTTTGCTGCCAGGATGCACTGCTGGCTCACGTTCAGCTTGTTGCCTACCAGGACTTTCAGGGCCTTTTCCGCAGAGCTGCTCCCAGGTCAGTTGGTCCCCTGCCTGTCTTGGGACTGTAGCAAGGGGTTCCTCCTTCCCAGGAAGAAGAATTTGCATTTGTCCTTGTTGAATTTCATGATATTTCCTGTCAGCCCATTCCGCCTGGGTATATCTGAATGACAGCCCTGCCCTCGAGCATATCAACAGGCCTCCTAGTTCGGTGTCACCTGCAAACTTGACAAGTGTGCACTCTCACATCCTCCAGAATGTTGATGAAGATGCTAAATGGGACATGTTACAGGACAGATCCTTGCAGTACTACATTTGTTATCAGCATTGAGGTAGAGTACAACCCATTACCCACCAGCCTTTGAGCCTTGTCAGCCAAACTGTTTTTAATTCGTTGATTTGCACATCCCTATAGGCTGCAACATTCTAACTTGGATGCAAGAATATGGTGGGATAGTGTCAAAAGCATTGCTAAAGTCAAGGTAAAAGACATCTACTGCTCTCACCTGTATTCACATAAATAATTTTAAAAATGGTTAAAAACGGGTTTTTTGGAGGACAGAGTTACGAGATGTACCACCAGAGAGCAGAAACCTTTGCCCAGTCGGGTGAAGTTGCTTTCTTTAATTTTCTTGGCTTTAGATTTCTAAGAGCTACCTTAAAATTTGCTGCAAGCTAGGATGTTGCAAAGCAAAATCATAAATGAAAGAATGAAATGGTGACACAGCAGTTCAAGTGGAAAACCTCAATTCCACCCTGGTATTGAATTAGGTCAAAAGTCCTAAACATGATGGACAAACTGTTGAGAATTCTGGACACATTAGCAACAGAAGGTCAGCTCTTAAAATGCCATGTACCCCCTCAGTCCATCTCATCATCTGCTTTCTGGAAACCAGAAAAGTTTGAAATTAGAGATCACTGGTAATGTCTGCACTTGTGAGGAAGAGAAAACGTAACATGAAATTCAATTAAGGATAGTGAGCCCAGCTACTTAAATTCAAAAGAATGCCGAGACATTTACTTCCAAAGTAATCAATGCTACAATGTATTCAATCAAAACTGCATAGAAAGGCAACAAAATTATCCAATATCTCAAAGTTCTCATACTAACTGCAAATATTACAGAACACCACTTTAAGATGCTCCTCACATATAGGGTTCCATTTTCCACAGTCATCTGATTAGTTGCCTTTTCTTGATGCAGATCAAAATATCAGCCTAGAGAAAGATTACTGAAATCAGCTCAGAAGCATTGGTCAGCTGATGCAGGCAAACCAAATTTTGAAAAATGGTGAGGACAAAAGTGAACTTGGTGGTACAGACAATCAATGCAGATATTGGTGTAGCTTCAGAGCTCTACATTATACCAAGCATGCCTTCAGTCACAATATGACAATTGCTGTTCAAGTGGTATATCATTTTACATAAGTACAAAGGACAGAGTATATTACTTATAAAAAACAGACATAGCAAAATAATTTCTTTCAAAAAACCCAAGATGAATATTTTCACAAGATCTTTTTCAGAGGGATAAACCACTATTCTCTACATTTTATTTCAATAAAAAATTTTTGTAATACGGAAAAAATTGGTAACAACTACATTTCACCTGTCAATAAAGTGAGATTAAAATATTTCTGTTTGAAATTCAATGCTCCCTTTATTAATACAATCCTTGAAATTTAGGCTAGGGGGCAATGAATATGAAGCCTTTCCAAACTTCTTATTGCATGTCCAGAAACATCTAACTACTCAAAGGCTTCAAGACTTACTGAACAGAGATCTTAATACAGCGATACTTTTCTGACTATGCAACCCAAAACTTACAGAAGTTGGGAGTATAATACCCCTGGACAACAATAATAAAGTGTGGCAGTAACAGTAAATCTCAAAATTCTCATAAAAACCACTGACAAATAATGTGAGGTTACACTTTGCACAGATGACCTATTGAATTTTATTACCTAACTCTCTCAGAATACAAAAGTACATACAACCACCTGGAGGCAAACTAAATCTAACCATATCTGAAAGTGCAAACATCAAGGTTCTTCTCTTTCCCAGACAAAATTAAATGTTTTGGAACCAAGGATCCAAATAAATTAGAACAGGCTTAATATTCATAGTTATGAAACCTATCCACCCATTGCTAGCAGTTGCCGGCTGTTAAAGGAAGACAGTGGTGACAGTGCCTCATTTTGCCATTGAGTCATTTGTACATAAAAATTGAAGAATTGGAAACAAATGTACAAATCATTATCTTTTCCTGAGCAGCCCAAGCATGATAACAATGATGCTCCCTATAGCAGGGCCACCTGTTACTGTAAGCAGTTGGACACCGTACAAGCTGTCTTTCCAGTCCAGCATTCCTATTGCAGAACTGAGCAACTTTTCATGAGAAGATATTTTAAAATCCTTTAGGTTTCAGTGGTTATAATATTCCATCCAATGATTTTAGAACACTAGATCTTGCTAATCCCAAACTTTGCTTTGAAATTCCTAAAAATTAGATTTAGTTGGCAATTTGTGTGTATATATGAGTGCAACTGCGCACACAAGCACATATATTTATGGCTCTGATTGCCTCCATATAAACTTATTAAACAGTAAAACTAGGTTTGAGGCATAATTTGAAAGAATTAGTAGTTATTTTTACCACAAAAAGTCCACCCCCACACACACACACCCTCCCCCAAAATAAGAAGAAATAGTTTTTATGTAAAGAATTAGGAAAATTCAGCAAAACAGATTTTATCAGTTTTGGAGTAAGGAGTAGAGAAATCTCTCACTTCTCATACACCACTTAAAGATGGCCTATTCTCAACTACAAATTATGAGACACTAAAGAATCCATGCTATGAAATAGAATTTCTGCTTTAGTAAACTGATGTCTAGAAGAGACCAAAAAAGCTGCAGAACAAGACCTGGAGGCTATGCACACATTTACATTTGGAAATGATTCAAGACAATCACAGGTCTTTATTATGCCCAGATGGTTTGTTTCATCTCATCCCTAAGTCATTTAACATATTTGTGCTTACTACTTGTAAAGAAAGAAAGACAGAAGGAAAGAACCCCTCAGTTATCTCCTCCTTTTCTAATTCCAGATGGGTGTATGACATTTCTCATTTCTAGAAAGAATACACAGCATAATAGAGAATATATTCAATTCTGATTAATCTGAATATGTGCTTGTTAGATGGTAATCCAAGCACGAAACTCTGCAAATGTTCATTAAGATGTCACTGATCAATGTTAGCCTTCAAAAAAAAAAATTAGTATTTCAAAAGAGGTAGACTCTAAATTACATTAATACAATAGAAACTTGTTTGCCTTGGAGCAATCATGGAGCAGATTACTTTTCATATTGTACCTGGTATGACTGTTGTAGACAGAGGGGTAAACAAATGTGCATAATAAATTATTAAAAACATTAGAGTGAATAATGTATCTCTTGTTTTCATATGAAAAATTCTACATATACCCAGCCCCAAATCAAGTAATTGGGTGCATTTTTCCCACGCACCTAAAATAAGAACAGTAGTTTTTAAATAAAATAGTATCCTTCACAAAGCTATTGTAGAAGGATACATATTTAAGTTACAAAAGTCTACTGTTTGCCTAAGAACATCTTGGTCATTCTGGATTTCATAATGAAAGAAGAAACAAGTTATGGACAGCTTGAGGCACCGGGAAGCAGCAGTCCTACAACTTGGTCTCAGGACAGTGGTGCTAGATTCCACAGTCATCAAGAGGGAGACATAGGCTATTGTGGTGGGTTGACCCTGGCTGGACGCCAGGTGCCCACCAAAGCCGCTCTATCACTCCCCTCCTCAGCTGGACAGGGGAGTCAAAATATAATGAAAGGCTCGTGGTCGAGATCACTCAGCAATTACCATCACAGGCAAAACAGGCTCAACTTGGGGAAAAATTAATTTAATTTATTGCCAATCAAATCAGAGTAGGATAATGAGAAATAAAACCAAATCTTAAAAACACCTTCCCCCCACCCCTCGCTTCTTCCCGGGCTCAACTTCACTCCCAATTTCCTCTCCCTCCTCCCCCTCAGTGGCACAGGGGGACGGGGAATGGGGGTTGCGGTCAGTTCATCACACATCGTCTCTGCTGATCCTTCCTCCTCAGGGGGAGGACTCCTCACACTCTTCCCCTGCTTCAGCGTGGGGTCCCTCCCACAGGAGACAGTCCCCCACGGACTTCTCCCACACGGGTCCTTCCCACGAGCTGCAGTTCTTCACGAACTGCTCCAGTGTGGGTCCCCCGCAGGGTCACAAGTCCTGCCAGCAAACCTGCTCCAGTGTGGGCTCCTCTCTCCACAGGTCCACAGGTCCTGCCAGGAGCCTTCTCCAGTGTGGGGTTTCCACAGGGTCACAGCCTCCTTCAGGCATCCACCTGCTCCACCGTGGATCCCCATGGGCTGCAGGGCGACAGCCTGCCTCACCCACCATGGTCTTCACCACGGGCTGCAGGGGAATATCTGCTCCAGCGCCTGGAGCACCTCCTCCCCCTCCTTCTTCACTGACCTTGGTGTCTGCAGAGTTGTTGCTCTCACATCTCACTCCTCTCTCCACTGCTGTTTTCTGTAGCACATTTTTTTTCCCCTTCTTAACTCTGTTATCCCAGAGGCGCTACCACTGTCACTGATGGGCTCAGCCTTGGCCAGCAGCAGGTCCACCTTGGAGCCGTCTGCCATTGGCTCTACCAGACACAGGGGTCTGGCATCTTCTCACAGAAGCCACCTCTCTAGCCCTGCCTGCTACCAAAACCTTGCCACACAAACCTGATACAGATATTCTTATCATTTAGAAGAAATTATTAGAAAACACTCAATATATGTCACACTTAAGCAAGAACCATTAACTTCTGAGGGTGAAAGTGGGAACGCCAGCAAGTCACTGGAACCACAGTTCACTGGCTGTGTTTTCATGTTTGTGACACACAACTTAGAGTTCACACTGTTCCTCTTTTATTTAGTTCATGAAAAAACACTACAGTTAATTTGTTAATCACTTTTTATATAAAGAATTCAAATCCACCTCCAATTATACTTTTTTTTCCCTATAACTGTCAGCTGAAACTCATGCTGAAGTAATGACATTCTTCTTCTGCAACATGAGAAATAGAATTTATGTTACAACCTGATTCAAGTATTGAGTGGGAGGATGGATCAGATGAGCTCCAGAGTCCCTTTCGGTCTAATTTATTGTATGATTCTATACATTATCACAGTGTATCTTTGCTGTTTCTAGGAGGTACCAGGCTGAAAGGAAAGCTAGCCAAACTGCCAAATTTCCTTCCTCAGTGGTACATTTTCTTCGATAATTAAATAAAAATTGTACATAAGTTTTAAGTGCTTGTGGCACTAAAAGGTGAGAAGGGAGAAAGAGGCCTCCTTTCTTATATAGTTAAATGTTCCTTTATTTCATGAAAAGCAGCAAGAAGTACTCAGAGAGATTTACCCTCAAACATCTCCTACTAATCATACAGGCAGGGAATTCATCTGAGAGGTAGGAGACAAACTTCAGTCTCTTCAGAGACAGAAAATAAATGAAATTGAGTCCCACACATTAACAGTAAGTAGTCTGACCATGAGTCTTGTGGAAAACTGCAGTCACTGCTCCTGCTACTATGCTGAACCAGAGTAGTAGAGTCTAACACACAGAGAAATGCTTACTTTCAAACTTTAGTAAGCTTGGATAGGAGCCAGAAACCCAACTGCTTCCCACCGGCAAACCCTGCCGCCCTTTTGTGCATGCTCATTAACAGCTACTCAGGCACTGTCTCAGTTTTCTAAGGAAAATGTTGGCGGCCCAGTCCACCAGGTACTCATGAGTTCAGAAGTAGCTGAACAGGAGTTTGAGGATCCATCTTTTCCCCTTCAGCACTTAAGTTTTATTTATAGATGTAAGCATTGGTGCATAAAATAGGGCTAAATATATGGAAAGAATTAACAGGAGGAGTTATGAAGGCACGTGAAAGCCAGGAAAAATCCATCAGTGATACTGGTGAGAGGGTGATTCTAATAAAGGAAAGTGCTCTCTCTACAATGAAGGAGAAACAGCTCCCAGTGGAAGGGAGACCAAAGGTCAAAGGCCCAGCTTTTCAATGCACAAGATGCAAGAAGCACACACTTGGCTTCACTAATTTAATGTTCACTCAAAATTTCTGCAATAATTTCTGCATACTTCTGTCTTTTAAAATCAGTGTTGCTCTTCCCCAGTGGCTTTGATGTACTGAGAAATCTAAATTTTAAACTCTGCTCTAGTTATTTTAGCTCAAATTAGTTGTTAGGAAGAGCAGTTTGTCTTCTTTTTGAAATATGTTCCATTCGTTTCATCCTGCAAATGGTTCCTAAATGAAGAACCACACTGAGGACTGACAAAAATAGGTATGATTTTCCTGGGCATTGCAAGTTATGCAAGGAAAGGATGCTTTTTGGCAGTGAGGAAAAGATGGTTCTGTATTACAGTTCCTAGTACGGTTCCTAGGGCTGGAGGTGTTGGTCTTGTATGGATAAATGCAGCTTTCCCTGAGGATGGAAAAGAGGTTTTTTGCTCTAAGGCACTTCTCTCTGCTAAAGGGAGAAGAAAAGGAGAAAGAAACTAACAATCAATTTCTGGGTACCAGCCAGGGAAAGATATGCCTGAATCCATTAGGCTGAGAAGGTTTCATTGTGTAGCTGTTCTAAAAGATTAAGTAGCATGGCTGGCTTCAGACTAAAGAACCTGAATTAGAATTACAGCATTCATTGATATAAGTGACTGACAACAGACTGCAGATTGTACTTTATAGGCCAGTATAATATCCTGTTCTGATGTAAAGATGACTCAACAGGCCAACAGCCAGAGAACAGTATTTAAATGTTAGCATCTCTCCTCCTGAAGTAAAGTCGAACAAAATTAAAACTGCATTTGAAAATCAAAATATGAAAAAAGAACTTACTTTTGCTCAGAGACAGTGTTTAAATTTAAGGTAGCAGAGCTCAAAAGTCACAAATGTTGCTGCAGTTTTTCAGATAATAGCCTACAGTGCCAATTGGAAAAAATATCTATACTCTAATCTCTTGTCAGCCACAACTAAAGAGAAGATTTTGAAAATCAGCACTGTTTTGGCATGATTTTCTCTCTGTCCTCTGACTTACACACAGGTCCAAAAAACCCCCACGCCTGAAGGCATGACCTCCATCTATACTAAAACCTCCACCAGCTTCCACAGGAAGAGCAGAGCAGTTTGTTTCGGCAGTCTTACATACCTCTCTTCACAACAAAAGAATAGGAGCTCTGTACAATCAAATGTAGTAAGTGTGAGAGCAGCAAGAGAAAATACTTCATTTCTGGGCTATATCTCAGTCCAAGGAAGAAGTTACAGCTCATGATTCATATTCAGAGAGCTAAGGTCAGACAGGACTGGGTCACCTCATCTGGTTCCCTGTATCATAGGACACTACATTGGAGGACTTTATATTTAGGCTGTCATTCAATTCAGAAATAATTTTTGTGAAGCTTCAGATTTTTTAATCCATGGAGGATGGAACTGCAGTATTCCAGCATCAGCCTCACCAATAATGCATACAGAGGCAAATAGTCATTGCCCTTCTTGTATTTAAATAACCAAAAATTTGGTTTGCATTTGTTGCCACAGTATAATCCCAGGAGTTCATATAAAGATACTTGTCCATTAATTTCCCCAAGTTTCCCAATTAGAGGTGGCATTGTGCATATATCAATCCTACTCCCTATCTCTGGCTTCATGACATTGTGACTGGGTGTATGACACCACACTTTGTTTGAAAGGACCTACTTTACCAAGTGATGTAGGTGACTATTGTCATTATTTACTCGTCCACCCACTTTAAATAATCCCATAAGGTCAGATATTTATAACCTACTTCCAGGTCACTGATAGAAATTTTGAAAAGAAATACAACCCTTTCCATGATGAATCCCTCCAAATTTTTTGAGCTCCACCAGTCAGTTCCTACTGTTCGTTGATGTTTGATCTATCAGCATTAAAAAATAGTAACATTTTTAAACAGGATTCTATGCAATAATGAATTAACCCTTTATAAAAGCTTAGTTATTACAACTATGCCATTATTTTTATTAATTTAATTTACAGTCTTCTCAAAAAAAGAAATCATGCTTGACAACATTTATTTTCATTAAATAAAAATTATGGAGATAATTGTATTCTAATCCTTTGTCATCTAAACGCTGTAGCAGCTTTTCTGTTATTTTGTCTCAGACTAGTAGGACTTCAATTGGGTTCTAAAAATATTTACATTATCAATGTATCTTCCTTGAACACTGATCTAATGCTTTATAGTCTTCAGTAGTGACTCCAATATTCAAAAGTCATACAGGTCTTTGGAATAGCAGGTACAAGTTTCCAGACCTGGTAGCATTTAGTTATAAATCAGTTTAGGCAGAAACCCCCTACAGCCACTGAGATAGCAGTCACTGAGTATACGGAGAACAGTGACTTTTTTAAAGAAGTGTTTACTATATATGGGGGTGCCTTGTAAATAAGCTAATATAAAATATAAAAATGATCATCATTGATCATTCAGCTTTCCTACCTAGAGTACAGCTCTGCCTCACCTTCCTTACCCTTGTTTTACTGGCTCATGTTTCAAAGGTTATTCTTCCAGAAGCATCCATCCCTTCCAAAATCAAATATAAGTGCAAAGAAAGAGAAAAGGGGAAATTCACATACGTTCTCCTGAAACTTAAGACTGGCTTCCTAGAGATGAGCAGTGAAGTCCACAAAACAGGTACATGCAAATGTCTCTACTTTAGTGTGTAGCGGTGCTCTTTCACTGCAACACAAATGACCATGCACCTTTCCCTCAGGGCAGGGGGTAGCGTTACGACGTTCCTGTGCTCCAAACCAGAGCTTATTCCCACCACATAATACAGCCACTTCCGAACAGCAGTTTGGGGAGGAAATGAGTTTGCTAAAGTGTGGTGCTGTTGGGGTCTATAATTACATACATCTATAGAGAAAATATTATGGGGAAACGGAGGAAGATGGAGCAAAAACGACACTTGTTATGCCTCTGTCCCATGTCCAGGCTTGAAAAAGGAACAGTTGATTTCAGCCTGAGAAGAAGCCATTCCTACAATATAACTGTCACAATGACTACCATAAAAATAGATTTTTGAGCCAATGGAAGAGAATCTTCAGCAAATAAGAACATCAGAGAATGTCTCATACACTTTATGAATTATACTCTACAGTATTTTGTGACAGCTACAATTCAGATACCATATGCTATGCACAAATAAGTAGGAAACAAAAGCCCAGCATTTTTAGATCAGTAGGCAAAAAATGCCCAAAATATCTCTCTTTGCACTGAGACAGTAAGAAACACAAAAGACAAAAACTATTATGAGTCATCGCTGAAATATCTCTGCCTCTGTGAGAAGCCAGATAGGGACAGAATGTATGAGAGTCACTAGTCAGCATGTGCGAGGGAAGTCCACACCAAGATAAAACTGTTCCAAACACGAATTTTGTGAAATGCATAAGGAGAAGTTTGAGTCTTTTGCAATACTTGACAGAAATAATGCTACTTAGCTTACAAAACCTACAGTACTGAAGCTGCAAAAATTCCTTTGGTTCTGTAGAAAGACAGTGACTTAAAGGAGATATAAACTAAAACAGAAATTAATTTCCATTCCTCTGCAAAACTAGTGGCATTTGTACCAAGCCAGGTTGTATGAAAATGCAGATACATTTTACATTTCTGCTGATATTTTTGCTTTTGTTTAAAAAATAAAATATGTTGTTCTCGTAGTAGCCAGAATAATGTTGGTACTAACTTCTAGTAGAGTAGCTGGAGTGATGGCATTGCACTGTTGTGCTGATATTTGTTTTTTCTTGTTAAATAAGCTTGATTTTGAAACAATATTTCATGGTAAGCGGTATCAGATGAAGTATTTCTTCCCTTGCTAAAATGCAGCACACTATCTAGATTTTTATCTCTTTCAGCAATGTCCCTTGTACATGGTGTGACTGCCAGGAACTAGAACAACAACTAGGAGATTTTGATTTGATGGTCCTTAAAGTTGAAGGGAGAAGTCTCAGGTTTTGGCCTTCATTTAGTTCCTTACAGAAGAAGTATATCTTTTCTCATTAATACTGCATTGTGAAAAAAAGATCAAAACACATATTGCAGTGAACTATGCATTAAATACACTGAAGATGTGATTCCTCCTCCATTTGAAAATGTTTATTACTGCAGATGCAAAACCAGCTCAGGCCTGAATGCCAGGAGGTTCACCAGTGGCCACCCATGATTTTTTACACAGTTTCAAAACTAGAACTGAACACAGGAATTCTTGAAGAGCTTTTAAATAACCAGCTCCTGTAGATTACTAGGAAAAGGCTATTGAAGTAGGCCACTGAAAGAACTTGTACAAATAGCAAGAAATTCAGTGTGTGAAAACATTCTCCTGCCAAGAAGGCTTTTAGTGGTACAAAAAAAATCATAAATGGTTTCAATCTTATTAAAGAGAAAATTATAATGTTCATGATGGAATGGATGAACAGTCTGAACTCTTCTCTCCCGCTGCCAAACTCTGAAATCAGAATTCTCTAGTTACCTGTCAATTGATTTATATTTGCTGACTAAGTATTTTAGTGCTGTGTGGAATAATGGCCCTGTATATTTTGAAGACTCAGCTAGAGAGGTAACAAAACTGAAAATCCACTCCTAACACATGGCTCTGGATGATGCTGCTCTTGGAGGGAAATCTTGATGGCCTTAGAAATCTGTGTACCCTTGAGTGAGGTTAGAGAGCAAAAGCTGTCCCGAGAGTAAGCAGGAGAATCTGGCATTGATTTATTGCCTTACGGAGATGATTTATTTATTCTGATTTCCAGTTGCGTCTCTTAGATTCTGTAACACAGTGCAATAATTCAAAATGAAAACTTTAAAGGATACTGTTTGGGCAATCCTTAGTAGTCTGTCCTGAAAATATTCCTAAAGCACATGCTAAAAAAGGGATTTCAGGAGATCATCCTACCCACCATCCTGAACCAAAATATTGCTACATCATAGCTGGCAGCATGCATGTCTTGCCTATTTTTCTAGAATAGTCATAATGTCCTTATATAATTCACTCTGAAGAATTAGAAGGTTCTTTCCAATGTCTAACCAAAGTCTCCTTCTTTACAGTTTGAGTTCATTGCTTCTCATCCTGTTCCTAATGACAAGTTCAGACTGCAGAAGGGGAGAGCTGATTCACTAAGTTACATTAGATCAATGATTTGTCTTAGGCACCAAGTGAGAAATTACAGCTGGGTCATTGACACAACTCTGCTGTCTGATATCCTCTGTGAAGGACAGGAACTTTGTCATATTTCTCACATACGTGCTAATACAGATAGAAGAGGTAATAACAAAACCGAACTGTCCCAGCCAATTACTGCGCTGATTTCACTCCAGATAGATAGCTGCAATATGAAACTTCTGTCGCTTTCCTGCTGTTCTAACCCAACCTCTATTTTACAGTGTCTGTAACACATACATCCCCAGGCACTCCACATAAAAACATAATTAAAACAAATATTACACTGAATAAGCTTTTAGAAACAAAGTATCCTTTTACTGTCAGTTCCTTCCAGCAAAGAGAAATGCGATGATATATATTCAAAGGTTTTCCTGGGAAGATGAACCCAGGGAACATTTAGAAGACATGAATCAAATGGGCACGATGTACTAACTAATATGCTGATACTCAACATTCACTATGGGACAAAGACACTGACAAATCTGATGCATCAACAATATGTGCATATTAATTCCTGAAGAAGTTGACAACCAATGCAGCTGAAACCAAATAAGAGCTACAACATGTGGAATAAGATTGGCTTACGTTAACGTGAATGCTGCAGCATTCTTCACAACTTGGGAGAAACAGCTAGGGTAAAATCAAAACAAGACTAAGGGAGATGCTCATCTGTTTTGGTCTTTTTAAATTGGTTTATTTACCAATTCTGTCAGCAATATACTTTCTCCAAAATTGCATTAACTGGTGTGAAGAAAAGTAGATTTGAAACAAACAGGCATTTAACAGCAAAACGCTGTGCCCTTAACTGAAATTCTGTTTATTTACAGAACCATTTCATGTAACCCAAGAATTTTAATTTTAGCAGCCCAGTGAACACACTCCAAAGAGGCTGAGAAAACTGGGTCATCTTACTTTCTGAATGTGCCGGCTTTAAACCTGTACAACTTCAAATTCTGTTAAGACAGACATTCATTAGAACAAGTTCAGTTGTAACTTCATCATCACCCTTTTATTTTCGGGGTGTGTTTTTTCTGTATTTGTTCTAAAAGAGGCTCCTAGTTTAATGAAGAGCTCTTGAATCTCCATCTTATATAATGTCTGTATCCCTTTACCCTTCCTCTTACGTTACAAAAATAGATCTTCCTATTGAAAAGAGGAATTTGTAATTTTAAAGATGGTTATGTTGGAGTATTCTAAAATGGCTTTGAAATTGGGATACCCGGCTTTATATAATTAGGACTACCCTATAAAGCTGATTAAAGCTCAGGTCCATAATAAAGGAATTCTGTATGTATGCAAAACAAACAAATAAACAAATCCCAAATAATTACTACACAAATTTACACTACATAAACTTGTGTAAGCCAAAGTGGGTATTATCAATCATCTCCATTATATAGACAGAAAAAACCCTTAGATTTCCCTAGACATCCAAAATAGATAACCTATACTTGTAGTAATATAGGATGTCAGTATAATTTTGTTGTCAAATGTCCAGAACCATTGGAAGTGGCCCAATACCCATAAGAAAGGAAGAAACACACAAGAACAAATGAAAAGAATTGCAATATAAGAAAGGACATAAAGATTGGGGCGGGGGGGAGGGGATAAACAACAATCCAATGGAAAAATTAATCATCTCTTTGAGAACAAAAGAATCTCACTTTTTCTGAACTTTAATTTTGTCTCTTTCGGAATATTATCTTCCCTCACTTGCGTCCGTACACCTCCAGTAATATTAAACAAGCTGGCATGTGCAAAGGCCAGTCACACCTAGTAAAAAGCAGTAAAATTATTACCTTTGCAAGACTAATATACTGATGACCCAATGACTTTCAGTTTGAACTATGAATTGCCTCACAGCCTTCAAAACAAAATAGTAGCATTAGTTGGTTATAACAGTTCCATTAGATCGTGAAACACTTCTAGGATTTACAAAAAAAAAGAGAACTTAAAAGCCCAAGGTGTCTTTCAGCATAGTGACATTTTTTAAAACTAAGTTATTTCATTTCCAAACTTTTTAAAAGTCAACTCAACTTTAACTAGTTGCATAACCACTTCAAAACTGGCATATAATGGAAGTTTTAATCCTCAGACTTGGCAGGCTTCCTGGACAATAATGAATCAAGAAAACCTTAACATTTATTTAAAAGAAGACTTCAGAGTTGACCCCTTCTGTGCACACAATACTGGAATTAAACACTGTGCAGGGTCTAATTATTTAAGCTCTGTTTGCCAGAAAAACACTGCCTTCCTTGGTCTTAATAGGGAAATTCTTCCCCTCGTCTCTCAAATACAACTAAGTAATCACGTAAATAAATACAAATGAGGAACAGTAAAGTCAACATTTAATTCAGAACGGTGATGGGCTTGTAAAGTTCAAGTTCTTTCAACTAATTTGGTAAACAAGGACAATAGTATGATCATCTATTTAGGAGCAGCAGAGATTTAAAATCAGAATATGCAGGAAGAAAACATGGCTGTCCTAATTGTCAGGTGGTGATTTCTTCCTCTGTGGTAAAATTAATGAGAAGCATTTTTGGTACTGTAATCATCTAAGGACATTTCTCTCCATTCTGCATATTCCTTTTGGGGCTTTTGTCCCAGGATTTCTCATTTCTATTCTCTTGGTTTTAGCTTGCCCGTCTTTTGTTTAGTGTATATGTTCTATTTGTCCTGGCATATAAATTAAAATGCCATGGGCACCAGACATCTGATGGTATGAGCCAGAGCAGAGGCCACAAAACAGTATTTCAAATTCAAATGGCAAAATGAATAACTTAAAGTAGGCAATGATGAAGCCTGCCTGAGGATCTACGTCTGAGAGAACAGAATGTACAGAACGATGATCGTTTGTTCCTTTACTAACATGGTCAGATATTGCTATTAACTTGTTCTCACTGTGAGAACGTCTATCAATTTTTTTGTTTGCTTCTGGTCTCCTTTCCAGCCATGGGAACAACCTGAAGGAAACGGAAGTCACTTACACGCCTTATTTATGCCTACTTAGACACCAGAGATGCTTAGTTGCCTGCATGTTCATTGATTTTGTAAATGCTATTGTACAGTGATTATCTTTTCTTCTTCCCTCACTGTTGAATCATGTGGTTAACAAACTGCCCATTTTTAAAAAAAGAAAGATGAAAAATGTCATCAGAAACATGCTCACAGTTATGATTCAGCTTAGGAAATATTAATGTCATGTTTGTCAAGTGAAGCCCTTGCCTTCCCAAACTAGTGAGGGTTTTACATCTGACTTTGATTGCATCAATATTTTACTTACAGAAAAGATCTCTTGAAGTTCGCTATCTAAAGACTCAGAATCGCAAGTATACTTTGCTACAGGATTGTAAAACTGCAAACCAGTACCATAGCAAAGTGCACGTTTTAATTCAATCACTTCTTAATGTACTAGCCCTATTCATAATTCTTATGTCTTGCACTGGACAGGAGAACCAGAATAGGCTAACTGGAGCTACTGGAATTTTTAAGATGCTAAAGATGATCAGGGGGCTGGAGCATCTCTCCTATGAGGACAGGCTGAGAGAGTTGGGCTTGTTCAGCCCGGAGAAGAGAAGGCTCTGGGGAGACCTTATTGCAGCCTTCCAGTACCTACAGGAGGCCAACAAGAAAGCTGGAGAGGGACTTATGACAAGGGAATGCAGTGATAGGACAAGGGGTAAGGGCTTTAAACTGAAAGAGGGTAGACTTAGATTAGACGTAAGGAAGAAATCCTTCACTCTGAGGGCGGTGAGGCACTGGAACAGGTTGCCCACAGAAGTTGTGGATGCCCCATCCCTGGAAGTGTTCAAGGCCAGGTTGGATGAGCTTTGAGCAACCTGGTCTAGTGGAAGGTGTCCCTGCCCATGGCAGGGGGGTTGGAGCTGGATGATCTTTAAGGTCCCTTCCAACCCAAACCATTCAATGATTCTATGAATCTGCAGCTTTTCAAAACACAACAACCGCAAAAGCTGCTTTTTGAGGGTGGAAAAGATTTGTTTGTAATATTTATTGTAATTATTAATACTAATGTAGTCATAATGGCATTTTTTAAATTATACTGTTTCATACTTGAGGCAATTTTGCATCTTTTCTGGCTTCCTGTCTAGAAGGTTATTCCACACAAAGGGTTTAATATAAAAACTTCAAACCTGTATCATGCTTTTTCAGTGAATAGCTGGACAGCCACCTGAAACTGTGTAACAAAATTGATTATTCTTTTTTTCCCTTTATAATGATAAAGGTAGTCTTCCAGCACGGCTGTGGCTGCAGCATTCTGCCCTTTCATGTATCCTTAGCAACACAACCTCTTCCCTTATTCAGACAGTTGGATGTAATATAAATGTGTCACATCCTTTCTGAAAGGGTATATGTCTCAACAATTCCTATCATGCAGTATGCAAATACAGTGAGCAGTTACAGAGTTCATCAGCTCAGTAGAAACACGTGTCGTTTAGGCGGCCAACTGGTGTCATAACTCCAGCACATCTTCTTTAGAGCTATGGTTCAACATGAAATCCATAGTAAAATTGATCTCCAGGTCTTGTCTCTGATACAGACAGCTTCATTATAAACTATAGTTTATACCCATATTTAAAATGTCAAGCAGATTTAAAAAATTACCGTTTTTTCTGTTTTGTAGCCTGACATTTTGAAAATTATAGGGGAAAATAATTTACTAAACTCAGGGTCAGCCACAAAAACATGAACAAGACAGAGCTACCATTAACATGCAGCAAAACATGGGAGATTAGTATCTCACTCATATTGATTTTATATGAATATGCAGAATGCAAAAGGGGAATAGCATTGATTTAAAAGATACTAAAAATATTAGACTTTTTCACTGCTTCATAACCTACAGAGATGTCATTTTCAATGAAGAAATTACATCATTAACTCAAGTGAAGAAAAAGTCATTTATTGTTAATTTTATCTCAGATGAAATCTGACTGATATTCTTTGAAAAGTTATAAAACAAAATGTGGAAGGTTTCAGGGTACTGCTATGGGTGATATTGCTAGCACATGACTTTGAAATGAAAACCCATATATTACTTTAAGAGGTAAGAAAGGCAAAGTTTTACCTTCTTGACATTGTCAGTTATAGGTAAATGTTATAATCTTTTATATAAATAGTATTTAGAACAAAAGCAAAGGCATTGCACTCTGTTCTTGAACTAATACCAGTAAGACTATGGTGAAACTTACCTTCCTTCAATAATGATATGTTTCTTGTTGTGTTTATGCTATTCTATTTTTGACCTATCTGACAGCTATTCATCAGGGCAATCAATGGTACACCTCTTCAAGGCAAAATAATCTCTAATTACCAGATAGGACTGCCATTTGGAGACATGTTCTTTGGAGACATGGGAGAGAAAGCCTTGATGATTCTTGCGTTTTTCTTCCCACCCAATTAGGGTTCCATCTGTCAGACGTATCTTTCTAGACAGGAGCAGAATAAAACCCTACCACGACACTCAGTTGTAATTCTCTGAAGTGGCTGAAGAACAATAGGGGACACCTCCCCATTGCAGAACTTGCAATATGTTCACATTTATTCCATTTCTGATATCAAGCACAATATAGAACTCTCATATTTTAGGTTATAAAACCATCTCACAAGCCTTCTCATTTAGAAAAGCAGACAGGTCTGACTGCCCTCATTAGCAACCTTTGCCAACCGACCTTACATCACTATCCAGTCAAGGTTAATTTGCTTATGAGTCTCTGAAGATGCTGTCAGGGCAAAAGGACAAACCATACCTGAGTTTGATAGCAGTTGCTTTTAGGTATGCTCTGTAGATGATCAGCTCAGAGCAGCCAGGCAGTTCAGAAATTCTTTGAGTCCTCTAGTCACTGATCACCCTAATTCCCCAAATAAGCTAACACAATAAGCCATATTTGACTTGACCTCTACATTCCTTCCTCTCTGGGAATCTGAATGACCTATTTCCACTGTAGTTCAAAAAAAAATCCACAATGCCTATGCAAAAAAAAAAAAAAAATCTGTAGATAAAGAGAGGGAAAAGCCATAGAACTCTGTTTTGGATCTTATTTACATCTTCAAAACTTTCTCTGGCTGCTTCTACAATCTCCTTCCCCCCAGCTAAACCCATCTATGGTTAGGTGAAGCAGAAGCAGACAGACCTAACATAGCATGCCTCCTGTCTGTGGGTCAAAGGCCATCTGTCAGACTGATATCCACAGCAGTTGTCCGACCTGTTCTTTCAAAACATCTCTTCCTTCTCTAGCTCTGTATTAGGGTCCAATATCCTCTTCAGTCCCAACTATTGGCTTGCCAACAGTGACCCAGCCTACCTGTGAAGAACCTGATGGGCAGTTTCTTCTCATTGTTACCAGTCCGTTGTTACCTGAAATCCTCAAAAGCATATGTGATACTTACAAAGTTAGTACTGATACTTCCTTATCAATATGAATTAAAAGAGATCCCTCATAAAACACAACTGCCCTTTAAAGAGGGATTCTGATTATCTGGTACTTCAAAACGTACTCAAGTTTAATAGGTTATCAAAACTTTCCTGTACTGCATGCTTAAAGCATAGTTTTTAAATATATAAGTGAATGAAAATTCATGTAATATACAAAATTAAGAGTAAAGGAAAAAAAAAAAGAGAGCAAATAACATGAAGATGTTAGGACTTTCCTGTGGAACAGTGTTAAAAACCTAGTACTTCTTTGAATGAGACTATCTAATTGCAATCCATTTCCCCATGGAAGATTATTCAAAGAAACAGCATACAGGAAAATACTTGATGGATGAAGTATCTTTAACAGGCAAACAATTCTATTGTTGCATGGTCTTGAAGTGGAAGAATAAACACATTAATTATCCCAACTGAGTTATATCATTAAACAAGTTAACATAAATGTGTATTTGATGAAGCAGTAATGGGAAATATACAGAAAAGTTTCCACAAAAAGCAAAACCAGAAAATGCATACATTAATGAAAGAGTCAGACAGGTTTAAAAGAAAACTTCAAAATTCTATTTAAGAAGTTCATTATATTCAAATGAAACCGACTGAGCAGTCAATCTGTCTCACTTTTCCAGATAAAGTTGAAAAACATGCATGATTGATTGAGTATAGCTGAGAAAGATGGCAGAAAGAAACATGCATTAAACTTGAGAGCAATGAACGGACACAGATAGTTCTTCTGAATGCTCTTTGTTCACAGGAGATTAAATGCACCTCACCTTATGAGACAGAAGCCAGACTACAACATCACAAAATATAAATGCTTCATGTTTTCAGAAAGTTTCTTTTTTTTTTTTTTCCTCCACTGAAATACTTTTTTGACAAAATGAACAGGCAAGCTATGTACTCACAGTGGTTTTTCCATGTAATTACATTCAGGATGGTATATTGACGATTATCCACTAGAGACTAAATTTAAGGGAAAAGCATCTCTGACACGCTATTCCTTATGGCTGTGGGTGCTGCAGTCTAAACTGGGGACAGAAGACAAAAGCAGACTCCAGAGCCTTGTTTCATCCCGTGACATACCACAACAGATCTTGCCACCTTAGGATTTTGTGCTACATGGGACAATGGCAGACTACAACAAAAAGCTGACTACAAGGGGAGTGCATAACACTAGACCATTAAAAATTGATCAAAAGGTTAAAATAATGATGATGCTTATATATCTTTTATATATTGCAATTGTCAGACACTATTCAATCTATAATGATGTTTAGCTGCCCATATAGAAATATCTTGTCAGAATGCTTGATTTTATCTGCTGAGTTAGAATTCAACAGACTTCTTAGTACTCCAGAAATAATAAGGTAAGAACTAAAAGCATATCTGACAGTCAAACAGATGAGTATGTCCCCTGCACAACAAATTCAGAGAACTCTGTTCATGAACAGACCTGTGTATGCCAGTATATGAAGTCACTGAAGTCAAATATCAAAGGATGAACAAACAAGTGATGCAAACCCTCCTGCTGATATAAGCTGTAAATAGATTTTTGTGCTAAATACATATGTCTGTTATAATGAGGGATCTGGGGAAAATGCCTCATATTGTTTATTACTTCACCTTTCGCAAGCTACAGAGATACTTAAAACTGCATTGCAGCTTCTTGTTGTTATTATTTCTCATATGATAGCATGTTGCTATTGGAACATTAGAGAGGATCAGCTTACACCTAAAAAGTTAGATGTCTTACTGCAACTGACTTTTTAGAGACTTAACAGTCAGTTGTTAAAGATGTGTTTTAGGCTTCCTGGGGATAAGAGAAAAAAGTCTCATGGTTATAAAGGTAAACAGAATAGCTAGCATATTTGTATGATCAGTGTTTGTCATTGTGGAAGAGCTAAAGCTCCCCCATGTATCCATGCCTGGCCAGAGTTGGTGCTTCTTGTTTATATCCACAAGCCCCTGTGTCCTCCAGGCTACATGAGTGTGTCAAGGCCCTATGATCTCAAATCTCTTTATTTCTGGAAAATGGAGCAAAGAATACTTACTCCCTATCACAGCCTTGAAAGCAACCCCTGCATGCATGGCTGTAGTGTTTTATCAAGCCCAGCCATCAAGTTAATTATGACTCTTGAGCACATTACACCCCACACACCCCCCCCCAGCCAAGATTTTTTCAGCCCTCTGCTACACAGAGGTGTGAGGAAGTCTATCTTCTTACATCACATCTGGTAGCACACGTCTGACAAGTGAAAACTAGTTCTCATAAAAAAGCATTCACTACTGTCATATTTATTGTGTTCCTTCACTATTACAAAAGAGAATGTACTTTTATGAAGGTTTTTCCTGTCATATATATGCTTCTGAAGATCTGACTTGAAGCTAGGGAATTTTTCCATTTAAGACTGCGGATTCTAGACATGGCACTATTTAAGCATAATCTGTTGAAAAGACGGATGATCATGACATCACAGTTCAGACACGAGGATTCCCCAAAGGGTATAAAATCTCTGTGTGAGAGAAAGCCCTTTTTTAAAACAGACCATTTGCAACTCAGAAAGAAGCTTTAGAAATAAACAGTAATTAGATCCATGATGTATTTGTGGTTTGTATAGAAAGGTATTGCTATTGGGGATGAGTTCATTCTTCTGTAGAGTTTACTGAAGAATATTCTAAAGGAGAGAGTTGTTCTGATATTTCCTCAAGGAATCAACTTTATTGTGAATTATTTCAAAGAACTAATTAATATTAAGAGAACAAATTAGGTGACTCATGGAGCCAACAGCAAAAGAAGATATAATATTTACTTAATGAAGACAGCAGAAAGAAAATCTCAACAGTAACGAATTATTGTGCATTATGGATTTTCAGCTATGGTGGTAATGTACCACAGGTGAGACTACTGGTATGTATGATGTGCTATGGGCAGACTTCCTGAAAGCATTGTATTTTTTGTAGAATTCTAAGACAAATAATGCTATTTGTGAAACAGCATGAAAGACAGCGCATTAATCTTTCATGCATGCAGCATGAAAGATGGTGTATAAATACCTGAAGGGAGGATGTGAGGACTGGGATTCTGGGACTGACCTTTACATTTCCATCAAATGTGTGGTATGAGCATGATTTTATTGTGATGAACGCTGGTTTCTTACGAGTTACTTTTGTCTTCCCCTTTTGACAAGGGAGTGGTATGGCCTTGTCTTGGCCGAGAGCCAAGTATAAAGTGAGCAGGAAAGTGAGTATGATAAGCCGTGGCAAGCAGGAACAGAGGGTAATCAGCAACAACCAACAGGGGAAGAATCTGCAAAGGTATGCAGCAATACCATCAGGGACCAATCTTATTGGTGGCCTCTGGCAACACCTGGCTATAAAACCGTCAATGGTAGAGATCAGGGGGACATCCACATGCAGATATCCAGCACCACATAGAAGCATCCCTAGATATAGGAACGGTAACATACAGGAGCTAAGCTGTTGCCCAAGCTCAATATGGAGACTGGTCAGAGGGATTGTCACATTCCCCAAAGCTCAGTTTCACCACCTAGTCAGAGTGGTAAGTAGAGCAGCAATAAGTTCATGATATGTGCATATGTGTGAATATGAATGAGAAGGTCTCCCTTACACCACCTTTCACTCACTTGGTCTGCCTAATAAATCAAACAGTATCATGTCATTTGGTGCGCTTCACTTCTTTTTGCACCATCTTTTCACATCGCCACTGAAATTGGACCAAATTAGAATTGCCACTACTAGAGCCAGGCTGCTCCGGAATCTTCCATTAAACCTATCAACCTGTGTTCATAGGAAAACTATGCAAACTCTGGTTTGGAGATATAAGACCTGTCTAACCTCTGTGTATTTGCTGTTATTGTATAATGGTGTACTGTAATACTAGTCACACAAATAACCTCAGTGACTTATGACAGGTCTGGAAGAATAAAAAAAAGTCTGCTTAGTGTTGTGTTAGCCAAGCACAAAGTAATAAAACTTGGTCTTGATCTCCTCCACTCCTGACCCACCATAAGGCCTATCAGCTTATATGGGAAGTGAGAAAAGCATTCTAAAGCTGCCATGCATTCTCCACAGTCCACATGTTAAAAATGAAGTGAAGGCTTTTTTTGAGTGAGGAGTCATCTCTCCTCTTTGGATGTAAACATTGCCCAGAGTGCTTATACTGTGCAGACATTTGTACAGCATACAAAATCCTAAATTAAATCTGAGAAAGGCACTTTACTAGTTCTGGGAAGTTTAATACTTACAGCAATTTCCTGTGAAATTAATGATTGTTTCAGTTGATTTTCCCACTGAAAAATAAAACTGATACTTGAATTCTACTGAAAAAAGTCTCACAAATTGGTATGCCATTGTTTGACTCCCTACACTCAGTTATTGAAAACATAAGAATACATGACAAGTTTCAGTCTGATGATCCAAAATCAAACTTCTTTATTTAAAAGTCTAAAATAAAAGACTGAGTACTTTTTTTAACCTTCTTATTATGTGCCTAAAGTTGAGATTTAGTCTTTCACTATAATTTTTCTTTATGGCACAAAATATTGTTTGTCCTAGCACAACAGTTAGAAACATTCTCTCCTCAAGCATCCGTGGGGAACTCTTACTACGGTTGATGAGCTGTGAGAGATGCATAGGACATCAGATTCAGAACCTGAGATTTCCCCTCCAGATTTTGTTTAAAAAGACACCTGATTTTGCTTTTACGGTTTGTGATGCTGCCTATGAGGCTGGATAATGACCTTCCCCTACGCACCATTCAAAAAGGCCATTTATGTCTCCCTGAAAACTGTAAGGTCAGCAGAACCAGTAACGAACTAGAAACACTGATGCCTGATGACTAAGACGACCCCTAAAGCAAAGACAGACAAGTAAAATGGATTAAATCTCTCAATAAAAACAGACAGATTGTGGTCAGGACTGATGAGTCTCCCAAACTAAGAAGTAGTAAAGCACAATCATCACATGAATGTCTACTTTGAGTGAGAGCTATATTAGCTGTAAATACTAGTTCTTCAAAAACAAATAGGAGAGGAAAAAAATCATTGCTTTGAAAACAATGTATGTAGCTTACAGAGAAGTGTATGTAGCTTACAGTAAGAATATACAAAGGTCCATATTACAGAGAACTGTAAATCAGAGCAAAATCAATACATGTCAGAAACTAGCATGGAATATAAAAACAAAAGCTTTGGAAAAACTGAAGGAATGCAAGAAAAGTTCCATCTGTCCATAAAAAATAGAAAAGAAAATACTTTTAAGAACAAAAAATCTACTCAGATATATTAATGACATATTAATGTCCAAAGTATGTACTAAATTATAGGTATGCCTGCAAAGAACAGAACCACTTTGGCCTTCTAAATCAGTGTATTTCTGCTTTATCCTAAGCCAGTCATTTATTTTTTGAAATTACTACATACCCTTTTGACACAAAGAATTAAAAACATTATTTCTCTTTGTTCTCTGAGATTTGATTTTAGTTCCAGCTCTACAAGTTGCATCTTTCCTTTTAAAAGGAGGCTAAGCACCCTGCACTTGGAAGGACAACATACTACTTAAGAGAAAAAAAACAAAGCTGGATTTACAGCTGTGATGGGAGGTATGGGGAGGAGTCTAGATTCTTTATCAGACTGTCAGGATACAGTGTTTATTTTCTTGATTTGCCAGTTGAAGGGTGACCTGCTTGCTCTACATTTTGAAGTGATATGGTATCTTCTGAGAATAGTGGAATTCAACAAAAAGTCAGTTTGCTTCTTGTTGCTCTGGAGTGAAAATGAACAAATGCTCTGGACAAATACGAACCAAATAGGCACATTTATGATCTCTGTTCCTCTGAAAATCATTTGTTGTTTTTACTTAAGACATAAAGATCTGGATTCAGCAAATTATGTTCTTAACACTAATCTTTCTGCTAACCTTCTGCCATGAGTGAATTGACCTCACCTAAGATCTATATCTACATTTGCATTTATACTGGTTGTGTAAGTTTCCTTTGCAGTTAACTAAAAGGAAGGCAGGGGCAACTGTAAGGTGATTCCTCCTGTTTCTCATAGACACTTGTCTCAGGATGTAATGACTCCCATCCTAGAGATACCTGCCTCTCCCCATTAGGTGTTGAGGGGACTCAGGCAACTAGATTAGACTGGCTGGAGCCTGGTGAGCTCATTGTCATCCCGTACGGGTTGGTGAATCAGGAGCCGCTCAAGTGCGTGATTCCACAACTAATTAAAAAGCTGGTGATTACTTTATCCATGACACATTTTATTGAAGATCTTAGCAGAAGCAGGAAGCTCTAACAAGCGACAGAAAGAGGTAACATTGGCAACTGGTATGTTGTGAATTTTGTGTGCTTGCAATTGTTGCCAAACCACGCAATTATTTTGTGTACCAGACCTCCGTATTTCTAGGGGACATTTCTATCTTTCCATGGCAGTTAACAGCCCTTTTTTCTTCAGCCCAGATACAGACAAGCACTTTGCTTTCTTTTTCAGAATTCATTTTATTTTCTCCTGATTCCTGACTTTCTATTACTATTAAATACAACAAAAATTAACATTTTGGAAGTATGAGGTTCTGTACCTAAAGGAATCATAGTATGAAATGAAAAAAATCATATTATGAAATATGTAACAAGAAAACTAAAATTAAGAAGGGCATCTAATTATTTCAAAATGAAGATATGGAAAAGCTATTTTCTGTGCAATTATCCATAATCACATACTACTAGTAACAGCTGTATGAACATTCTCCAATTTTAAGTAACAAGGACCTGATGTCCAATTTCTTTCCTCTAAACCTCATTTTAAAATATCATGAGTAAGTCATAAGTAATAGATCTGAAAAGAGTCTTCCAGCTATTCACTTTCTTATTGTCTGGGTTTCATAATGACTATGTAGGATTTCATATAAGAGCCCTGGAAAAAATTCTGAACCAACAATCTAGAAAAGCCTCTGAAAGCAATTATTACTAGACGTGCTGTAACTTCCAGTGAGTAAAATGTAGGATTTTCATCTTAAAATGACAATGATGTGCTGCATATCCTCATACATAAGCCTTCGTACAGTGATAAATGATTCCTGAATTTTCCTGAACTAAAAGGGTATAACCATATCATTTCACAAACTGCATTGCATTTTATGTTTTTTTCATTTCTGTCCCTTCTGTGTAATGGAATCCTAAAATATTTAATTGGAATAAATATGCAAATATGACTTAGGACTTCCACAGTAAAGGTAGGCCTTAGCCAGAAATTAAACAAAAAAATCTAACCTAAAAGTTAAACAGAACACAGAATCCCACTGGTTATGCAAGGGGAAAAATGAACAGAGTTTTACTGACTTACCTAAGATATGATGTAAGGATAAACAAAGCAGTTTTGAAGAATTATTCCTGTTGCCAAGTCACAGAGAATAGATGAACAGATCAGCTAGTAATGTCAGAGATCATTTTATTTGCACCTCAGAATTATACTTGTCGCTTAGGTAGAAAGGCTTTTGTCATGTTTATATGTATGCTATATAAAAATATTTTAACTAAAATACTTTATAAATATCCTTATATAAAATTGAACTATTTCCACAGATGGAAAAGGGTTGATGCATATGCTGTCATTTTCTACCATCTCCTTGGGATCAAAATGCTATTGAATAGTTCAAAATATACAATGATATTGCATTTATAGAGAGGGAAAAAAGGTCCTGTCATCGTTTATCAGTCAGTGGAAACATGAATGCAAAACTGAAATTCAAAGTTTTAAGATCTTAGTGGCTTGACATCCCGAAGTCTCTTCCCACATTTAATGAAACCTAACTCACCCAGACCAAAGGTCTGGATCTTTTCTTTGAGGAACTGGCCCATACTTATTCAAAAGTTGAGATATAAACATTTGAAGAAAAGGAATTCTGGATTTATAAATATCCTGAACAGTCATAGAAAAGGAGCAGATAGAGTGAAGCAACATGCATTTTCATTCCTGCTACTACCCATTTGCTAACTACCCAAATGGGATTTTTATAATTCTTGGTCATCATTTATACTTTTTTATTTCACAAGATGAACAATATATAACCATCTATATTGCCGGTAGCTTTTTCCAAATGTTTTGAATTCTACTTTTGAGTACATGTTCTCAAAAGCATGTACTTTCTTTTTTCACTTGGTTTGTAGAGCTTAAAGCTCAAAATTCTCCAGTTCTGATGTGCCACAGGACTAATATCTCATAGGCAAAGTTGCCTATGCTTTCAAGATTGATCCTGTGAAAACATGTGCAAATCTACTTGTGCATAAACTAAATATATGCATAAATGTTTGCAAGTTCTGGGCCTTAGAATATGCCACAAAATAGTTTGCAATGAATATGAACTGTTCAAAGATTCCTCATACAAATACAAACCCAAACATTTTTCATTACTACATTTGGAACTGATTTGTAAATAGATGGTTTGTCAGAAATATCAGCCTTTAGCTCTGACAGGTGAGGCAAGCAATTAAGCCAACAAGTCATTGCTCCTTGTGAATGTTTTCTGGTAAAACAGCACATTTCAAGACATGACTCACCATAGTTTATTAAATCCATCAAAAGGGAGATAATTGTGTAGCTGACCTTGCCAAACAATGTGGGTACAAAACTCTGGGTAGCAGAAAAAAAAAAAAGTAAGATGCATGTAAATGAAAAGCAGGCATCACTCCCTTTTCTGGTTTAGATCAAGATCATAAGACATAAAAGATGTCATGCAGTATGAGGCCAGAAATAGATTTTCTGAGGCAGGCAGATCTCCTCTCTTCTTCCCCCTGCCCCCCCAACACTTTGCACTGTAGCATTGCCTCTTTTCAGCCACTATAGTGATGGCTGCTGGCTGCATCTCCTCTTCTATCCATAGTAGAGTATCAACCAAGCTTGAAGGTTAAAATAAGCCTGGGTCTCAGATCCATTTATATCTAAAAGCAAAATCAATTCTAAGGACAACTAATTTATCCTTTTTTTTCTTTTTCTTTTCTTTAGGCCTTATCTCACTAAAATAACAAATGTTCTCACCATCTCTAAATTTTTAACAGAATATATATATGTACCTATATCTTTCCTGGTTACGAAAATATACTGTTGGTATTCTCTAAGGAATCTAAATAAATTACATTTCACTCACAAAGTCCATAGAACTTGAAAGGGATGGGGATAATTATGCTTTTAAAATGCCCAAACAACTAGATATTCAGCCAAAAAAACCAGACATTACATCAAAATATAAAAACTAAAGCCATGATCATAAATCTCTCTTTTTTTCTAAAACAGTGAAACAGCACTGAGATTTCTATCCAATCTTAGAACTCTTTCCAAGGTATTCTGTCCAAGGATCCCAATTAGCCTTATACAAAAAGTCTACATTTATGTTATTTCACAGAGGAAAGCTGTAAGAACATACTTTTTAAAATACAACATAGAGAAAACATTCCAGGCTCAATCCCAGAAGTGCAGAGTGGAGTGACATATATCACAGTGCATACCGCTAGTGATCACAAACTAGGTCATAATAGAGTTTTGCCTTCATATGTCATATAGCACATCTGATAAACCAAGCATTTCCAACTGTAAATTACTAAAGAATAAATTATTGGACTGTCTTTCCACTTCTTGTGGTTTCCCAGATTGGTTTGTGTAGTTCCCCGGGTTGCTTCTCTATTAACCAATACTTTATTTTTCTTGTTGTTGTTACAAACACCAGAGTATTTTGAAGAAGGTTGATGTTACAGCCCTTGGCATTATTTTGAGTTCTTGAAAATTATGAATACCAGGTTTTGCCCATATGAGTTGCCATGTCTAACTTTTATGAGTAGGATCAATATGAAACAAGGCCTCACAGATTAGTGATTCAGCATCACTGTTACTTCATATAAAAGTTACAGAAGTTATTCTTTTAAACAAATTAATGTGAAATTATATTGGATGAATGGTCTTGGAACTCCTGAGTTATGAAATAAGCTAATGCTACCTGAGAAAAGAGAAGAAAAAAGATATTCTGCATGGATTTCCAAAACTGTGTGTATTAAATGATATATTAAATGTATGTCCTTATGTGGTTCACACAACAAAAAAAATGAGCTGTGTGCATGATTTTGTACATGTTCCCTAATGAACCATTAATGATTCAGTGTAAAATAATTCTGTTATTAAAATAGTTAAGGACGGAGACAAGGCCTGTAATTTTGAGAAAAGAACTAAGAGACAAGAAATTCTAACTGCGCCTCTTAGCTTCAGCTTCTTGATTTCTCTATTTATTAGGTACTCTAAGTTACTGTCTTGTTATGGGGATTAATGAATTACTTTTTGGTTTAAAAAAAAAAAAGAAAAGCCATGGAGATCAGAAGTATCATAACAATAAATTTTTTAAGGTATCATCAGTTGAATTGTTCAGATCAAATCGCAGAATCATGGCAATGTTGTCTGTACGGGACCTCTAGCAGACATCTAGGGTAGCCTCTTGCTCATAGTAGGACCACTGCCAACGTTAGAGCAGGCTAGCCTGTGGATACATCCAGCTGAACTTTGGAAATCTCTCAGGATGGATTCCACCAACTCCCCTGGGCAAGCCATTCTAGTGTTTCATTACCTCAGGGTGAAGAAGTTTTTCCTAATACGTAATGTGAATCTCCCAAGCTGCAATTTGTGGTCACTGCTCGTTGTTATACCACCTGCTACTAACAACAAGAATTTGGCTTCATCTTTCTAACTTCCCTTCATGTGGTTGCAAGGTGCTATTACATTGCCCCTTAGCTTTCTATTCAAACTAAACAAGCCCTGCTCCCTCAGTCTCCATCCATAGATCATGTGCTCTAGGCCCCTGACCATCTTTGTTGCACTCTGCTGGACCTTCCCCTGTTTCTCTGCATCTGTTTTGAACCGGGCATCCAAAACCAGACAGAGTATTCCAGAAGGTCCAGCCTCACCAACTGCAAAGGAATAGTAACTTCTCTCGACCCATTGGCCACACACCTCCTAATGTAGCCCAGTGTAAAACATGTGACTTGGACTGAAAGCACACTTTTGGCTTAAATTCAACTTGGCATTAGTTGTGATCCTGATTTGGGGTACTACTCAGCCACTTGGTACCCAGCCTGTACCTACGTGCAGGGTTATTCCATCCCAGACACAGAACGCTGCACTCCTCTTCATTGAGTTCTGTAAGGTTTCTGTTAATCCAATGTTCAAGTTTCTTAAGGACTCCCTGGAGCGTAGCTTTACAATTAGGTATGTAGGCCACTCCCAGCTAGTAACATTCACAGATTTGCTAAGTGTGTATTTTATCTCATCATCCAGGTCACTGGTGAAGACACTGAACAATGCTGGCCCCAGTATTGGCTCCTGGAGAACTCTCCTTGCTACTTGCTGGCTGCCAATCAGATACCAAACCACTGAATTCAGTGTCCAGCCAATTTTCAATCCATCCGGCAGTCCAGTCATCCAGACATACTTTCTCAGCCTCCAAATGATAATGGTGTGGGTGTTGGTGTCACAAGCCTTACTCAAACTGAATATTTTTAGAAGTTTTGATGTAACTTCAATTTTGATGTAATAGCAAAAGAAAACCCATGTTTGGAGCTGAACATTGCTTTTTTTTGGTACTGTAATGCCACAGTCAAGTGCCTAAAGACACCAGCCAGAATATGGGCATAACTGCTTGAGAGTATGTGCTTGTTGCTCAGTAGAATGTGAAGAAGAGACTTCAAAGCTAGTAGCAATCACCAATATATAAACAAGGTGTACCATAGTGCTGCATTGAGATAACAGCTGGGATCCTGAAGCAGCCAGCTGATGGCTAGCTAGCTGGTGATAAGCTCATTACTGAGCTCACTAAAATTACTGCAGAAGGATTTTGAGCTTGCTTTAACAGAAAAAGTAGAAGTAATGTGCTGTGTGATTAAAACTAAAATCGTTATTTATCTACTGTAATCCGGGCAAGCAGAAGAAACATGGTATGGTATTTAGAAACACCATTGTTCTATCTTATGTACTTTAATATTGATTTACCACCTATTTCTCAGCTGAATTGAGTACATTAAAATGTTACTTCTACTGGCTACACAAGTCACTTTTATCAGGTTCACACCAACAGCTAACCTTGGTTATTTCTTCGGTTATTGTAACTTCACCTTGCATTTCGCCATTCTGTCGGACGAAATATATTTAAACAAAACAGGCTTATATCTCTTCTGGCTGTACTACTGAAACCACTTGAATTGAGTTAATACAGTTTGTTTGTACCTACCTTGTTTGATGGACCCAACCTGAGTCTCTGGATCAGGGACTGAGTGTTCTCAAAAGTTCAGGATCATCTTTCTATCAGCCTGCAGGAGGAAAGCCAAGCTTGTCGTTTATCGGGCTTTTCCTTGACAAAAGACTCAGTCAAACCAGCTAACACAGTGAACACTTCATCAACATCTATAATATACAGGATTTCTTCTTCTTCATCAGATACCAGGGATACAAACTCCCTTCTCCTCAGACATTGCCTTCTACGGAAAGGAAATGTGGATGTGTGCCAGAAGAGATCCACAACTTGCATCAGAGCATTAGGACTCCAAGGTGTGCCACCACATGTACCTAACATTCTGTCAAAAAGCGTTTATTTTATTTTCATTTCCTTTGGTCAGAGGTCCTAATATTTTCTTTTTCTTTCTTAAGTGTATGTAATTTATTCCAAAAAGCCAACGCACCACAAAAGTAGTACCTGAGACACAGCTCAGAGATCACAAGGTTGCAGCATCATACTGCAGATCTAACCTTACTGTAATGCTCACTTAGCCCCACCCTTCTTCTTCCCTCCGTGCCACGATAGACAATAGTATGTGGGTGGAAGGAATCACTTGAAGTTGACAGTGTGTTACAGTGCCTTAGAGCTGCACAGAATTCTCTCTGAGTCACTGTATCAGGACTACATTTCTCTTAGCCACAGAATTGCTCTCAGCAAATTGGAACCTTTTCCCTGTCCAGCACAGGTATGTACTTCAGACCAAAAAAAAAGGCACACAAATACCTGTAAGTGGCTCAGACTATTTATTTTAAATAAATCTACAAAGAAATCAGGAAAATACTGGCTGTAAACAGGAAAAAAGTAATAAATAGATGAGTTTCAAAGAGGCTGTGTGTTTAGTGGATATATTCAATTGTAAAAATATGAGAAGGAGCCTGAATCTAAAGCATTAGCTCTAATTGTCTGTCTGATAAATTACACAAACACAGACACAGACAAATACAATGAAAGACTCCACAGATTGTTGGTGCTTCGTGCCAAGTTAACATAGTAAGTCTGTAGTCCATCATGTTTCTGCTCTCCTGAAGTCCATGTTTATAATTCTGTTATTAATCTTCCTCACTTCTCTCATTATCTTAAAATCTACCATTTCATGATGGTTAAAGCCACGACTGCCATGACCTTCACAATCCCAACCCGTTCTTTCTGAAAGTAATGGATCCAGTAGAGCATCTTCCCTAGTCAGCTTGTCCATCAAGAAATTGTATTAGACACACTCCGGGAATCTCCTGGATTGCTTCTGCCCAGCCATCTTCCAGTTGGTGTTGGAGTAGCTCATGTTCCTCACTAGAATCAGGGCCTGCACCTGTGAGGCTTCTTCCAGTTGTCTAAAGAAAGATTCATCTACTTCTTCTTATTAGGTGGTCTGTATCAGACACCCACCACAAAGTCACTCCTGACTCTTTGATGCTCCTTTACCCACAAACATGCAAATTCGAGCTGCTTTGTGCCTTTGAGATTTGCGCCTTTGTGTAAACTGCTACCCCTCCTCCTTGCCTTCCTGATCTGTCCTACCTAAAGACTCCACATCCAGTCATCGCAACACTCTATTCAAGCAAACTATCTCACCGTGTATCTGTGAACCCAATGAGATCATAGCTCTGCAACCGCACCTGGACTTCTCCTGCGTGTTTCCCATGTTGTGTGAATTGATGCACAGGTGTCTGAGATAGGCCTCCAGTAACACTACTTTCTGAGTGGAAATATGAGAGCCTCCTTCATGTTGTGTTCCCAGGCACTTCCTTACTGCCTCTCATGCCTCCCTTCGCTTCTCTTCAGGCTTTGGACACCATGCCCTGACTAACCTAGATTAAAGTCTTCCTCCCTTGTTGGCAAAGATGCTCTTGCCCCCTCAAGTCAGTCCATCTCTGCCCTGTGCTTTTTATTCTTCGAAGTGAACCAAATAGTTATTAAAAACAAAGCCTTGCCTGTGACATGAGCTGTGCAAACAGGCATTGACCTGCCAGATGCCTTTCTGCTCCACTCAGAATCAAGAATGTGAGGTGTAGGAATAAAGAAAAGTAAAGACAAAGAAGTTTTCAGCATAACATTTTGTTTTCCCTGAGCAGTTTCTTTGTCACAAGAAGCTACCTATTTTGTCACAGTTCTATGTTCCATTATGTTTTATGCTTTCCGTGCATCCTCAAAACTACCTCTTAATTTTTGCCTGTTCATAAATTTTTTATGGCAAACACTCTAGGGGAAAGATCTTTTTTTTCCAAAGTACAAAAACAGAAAATGAAAGTAAGAAAGTCAGAAATGTCAGAGCTGTGATCTGTATTGAAAAATAAATCTGTAGGATTTTGAGAGAAAAAAAAAAATCAGATCATGACTGCTAATGAAATAATGTTATTAAATTAAAGGTTGCCTGTCTTTCAGAAAAAAAGGCTGAATCCAGTCAGTTTTCTTAGGTCTGCTCTGAATATGTCTAAACAGCACATTTTAAAAGCAGAACTCTTTGTACAAAACTGTTCTTTATTATTGCTTCTGTAACAACCTTAAGTGTAACACTAAGGAAGAACTGGGTGCTCTTAGACTTTTTTTTTTTTTCTGAGCTGCCTCTTCCAAGTATATCTGCGTTCTCCTGTGTCAGTATGTGAGTTCTTAACCTGACAATAAACTGATTACTTCATTTTTATCAAAATATGGTTTTGGGCAGTGAGAGAAGAGATATTGTTGTAGTTTCGAAATTAAGCACCTGGTGGTCTGACTACAGATATACCCGAGTTGGTAAAAGTGTTTAACAAACTGAAGTTATACTGTGTGACAATAAGCTGCTATTTCCCAGATGATGCGCTCAGTGTTACAGAGTGATTTTTACATTTTCCTGTAATAATACTTAATCAATATTCTCTTTAAGTCCACATATAAGGCATCAATGAATCATTACTTTGGGAGCGAATACCAGTTTTACCTGTAATGCATCTGTCATTACTTTACTCCAGGTGATTTCTTTGAAGCAAAACAGAATAAAAATTTCACATTCAAAAAGCAGTTTGAAACCAACATGCCAGCCTTCCAAAGAAGACAAATAAAACCTATCCAAAAAAAAAAAAAAATCCCTGCTTGCTTGCAGCATTGGTGACATGGCAATTCAGGCCAGATAAGAAGTGCCATAAATTAACATAAATGATGACCCACTTGTATAGGGGGGAGTAGTCTCTAGGCATCAGCAGCTGGAAAGCTTGGAAGCACAATATTCAAGGTCTGAAGAACAGAGGACCAAATAGAGGAAAATGAGATGGCTTCAAGAAGACCTACCACAAGACTATACTTCCAAAAATTCAGGGGAGTCTCAGCATGCACCCAATCTGCGAACACCATGGAAGCCCCTAAATGTCTACTGACTTGTAAATATTTTTCTTTTCTTTGGCCTCTTTCTCATTCTCTTTGCTCCACTATGACTTACCCATCATGAAGCACTGCATCTTTTACTTTCCTACATCGATCAAGACATTAGTCTTTGCTCAGCTCTCTAATGATAGAACCTAAGAATTTTTTTCATCCCACATTACCAACATGAACATTATTTAATAATACAATCAGAAATAAAATTTTCAGGATCTTTCTCCATGTCTGCCAATAATTAGTCAGATCACACAGCAAGGAAAAATCACAGTCTACTTGCTATAAACCTCACTTGTTTAGGGGCGAGTAGTCTCTAGGCATCAGCAGCTGGAAAGCTTGGAAGGACAGTATTCAAGGTCTGAAGAAGAAGATTGTCTCTGAAGACATTAGAAAAAAACAAGAGACTTCTCTAAACCTTTTTATGGATAATATGCTAAAAAGAAAAGACCTAATCAGATAAAAAATTCACTCTAAACAATTGACCCAGCAATACTGTTCCTATTAGTTCATCTGCATACTTCAGCTAAATTTCTCAGTGTTTGCAGATTAGTGCTTTACTTTTTGATCTGTCCTTAAGGACTAATTATAGTAATTGGACTGATTAGCTTGCCCCCCATTTAATACTTTTTTCCATACTTGTAAATATAACTACTTCCCCCCAGTTTTCTTCAAACTAAGGAACAGCAGTGCTTGCAAAATTCTCTTGTAGGTCTTCTTTGCTAAGCAAATCTTTACTGCTCTATTTACATGCACAAGAAAGTTTTACACTTAATATTCAAAGAGGACTAAGCATGACTCAGCTAGCAACCAGCACTCCATCACAATCTATCCACAAGAGATCACTGGTCCCCAGACTTTCTGAAGTCCAAATACCCTCTGAATACCACTACCTTACTTTTACTAAGCTCATATATATAGAGATCATAAGCCATCTATCAATGATGGAAATGATGGAAAACCCTAAAACTGCATTTACACAACATAACGGGCATTCTGCGTACACCACTGCTTGCATTTTTATTTTACATTGCCCACTGCTAATCTCAAATCAAATCTAAATTCACATGCATGAATAGTATATGAAATATATGCACATAAAGAAGAGTAAACCAAAGCATTATGTGCAGGACAGTTGAAAAAATCATTGTATTTATTACCAGTATGGCTTCAGCTGGCGTACCATGTTGTATATACCTGAAGACAGACATGACTCTTTCAGAAAATAAAGCTCAAAGAAGAGTATCTTGGATGATCAGAGGCTTAGGAAAAAATACATAGGAGGAAACACTGAGAACTGGATTGATGTAGTCAAAAGAAGATTGACAGGATCAGGAGAACAGTCTTAAAATATGCAAAAGAGTTTTCCACAATGAAATAACAGTTTCCCCATGGCCCTGTGAAACAGAGAAGAAGTACTGGGCTAACCGCAGTAAGTGAGATTACCTTAAGCATCAGGAAAAATTTCTCAGAGGTAAGACAGTGAAGCACTAGGACACATTGCCTAAGACTGCAAAATCTTCATGACTGGAGGATTTTTGAAAAACATTTTGCTTACACAAATATCTATCAGGAATGATTTAAGTAAAATTTATCTTGCTTTAGAGCAAGGAGATGCTAAAATTTATCTCCTGAGGTCCTTTCCAGTTCTGCTTAGTACAATGAGATATTTCCATCACTACCATTAAGAAAACAAAGAGCAAACCAAATCAATAGATACACAAGTACAAAACATTCCATTTCAATTAAAAACAACCAACTAAACAAAAAAAACCACAACACCCCCCACCACCACCTTTTTACTGTGAGGGTGTCAAACCCTGCAACAGGTTACCCAGAGAGGTTGTGGAGCCTCTGTTCTTGAAGATATTTTAAACTCAACTGGATATGGCCTTGAGCAACCTGCTCTAGATGACCCTACTTTGAGCAGGGGGTTGGACTCAGCAATCTCCATACATAGACCCCTTCCAACCTCATCCATTATGTGTGTGACATGCAATCAAATATTTCAAATATATTTAAACCAGTGATTCCCATCTTGCACTCAGGCTGTGACCAAGGCCATGATCTAGCTTCTTTGCAGTTAGTAGTCTTACAATTGATTTATTCTAGCTTTTGTTATAACTCAGGCTGTCCTGTTTCTTAGAGAAACCACATCAAGAGAAGGGTTGGACAAAAGCCTGAAGTATCAATAATTGCAGTCTTACAAATCACAAGTTCTCACCTTGGTCAGCAGGGAAGCAACCCAAGCATCTGGGTACTCAACCAGAAATTTGAGAACAGAATGTCTATTAGAAGCAGGCAAATATCCATCTAAGCTGCTATCAGATATAACAAGAACTGTGCTACAGAAGACTGTTCCCAAAAAAAGCACATCTTTGCATCCTGTATCATAGAGATTCTTGTAATCAGTGCATTTTTCTTCATGATTCTTTTAAATAAACAGCTACTGAAATCTGAACACAGGCTGTCATTACCATGGAATAACTGCTTAATTAAAAATGTAGATTAAATTAAGTACTTGTCTTTAAACACTAGTAAATAAAACAAGCTTAAATATGTAATTTGGCTAAGTTGAATATACAAAAATAATGATTTTAGCAATACACAATCCTTTTAATTTCTTTAAGATATATTGAATACTAACACCACGGTATTTAGAAATGCTGAAATACATTTAGGGTTTTCATGCAAGCATTACAATAACTCATAACAACATGGAAGCTTATAAACAGGAAGACATTTAAATTCAAGCTAAGCCCTACACTTCATTAAAATACAGACAAAAATCCCTTTTCTTTTTTTTTCAGTGATAGTCCTATAGAGTGGTAGTCCTAGTTAGATAAACACATTAAAAATCTATGCTGATCATCAGCTTTTAACCAGTGCATTTTTCATATTCTAAAACATATTGTATTTTATAATAGTCTATATGGGAATAGAATTATTTTGATCAGTGGTATGCCCTGGCGCAGTTTTAGAGTTCTGGATGAGAAGTCAGAATTGAAGCAATTGTTGCTGTTCTAATAGAAAGTGAAGCCTTTTCACTACCCACAGGAGAGGCTATGAACTGCCTAGGAAAAGTTTCTGCAAAGACTGAATATTGTGCCTCTCATATACAGTAGTGCTGAAAAAATGAGAGAAAACCCACAGAAGTCCTTAAAATGTCAAAAAACACATCTTCTCATGAAAGACTACAAAAGATCAATCAGTCATCAGAAAGAAAGAAGGGGTATGAACTGATTAATGTTGAGGTATATGAGACAACATGAACCAAAGCCTAAAGCTTCAAACTAGATAATATTAGACAAATAGGCATAACATTTTAACAGTAAGAATAATTAACAGTTGGAGCAACTTCAAAAAACTAGGATGGGTTTTCCATCCTTGACATATTTAGGTTAAGCCCAGACATTGCTCTGAAGATATACTCAAGTTTGCATAGCAATTAATTACAGGAAGACTCATAGCCTACAGAGTGGATACAGTCAGTCAAGATAATTACAAAGGTACTATCTGGCTTCATAATGAATGTGTAAAATCTCATGGCTTTTACTGGAAGTTGAGAGTATTTAACACCTTACCAGAAGTTCAGCCCTAATTGGCTTGGCAGCAAAGAATGTGTTCAGGGTTTCTTGATACATACCCTTGGATCAGCAAGGTGAAAGCATGGGGTCAACAGAGTAAGTGGCAAATTTGCCACAGAACTTAAGAAAATCAGAATTTCACTGGGTTAGTAGCATTTGTCAGTACCGAAAAAAATGCAACTGTTTCCCTTAACCTCCAAAAAGAGTTAATGTTGTAATTATTACTAATATAATACACACTGTATTAAGATATCTCACTAACATGCCAAGGCAGTTGTTTTCCAAATCAGTATACTGCCTGCAAGACATCAGTCTAACATTGTTTCTGTTGACAGCACTGAGAGTCCAGTTATGCTTATTAAAATTTTCTATACCTCATAAATTGTATTCATTTTTAATACTTGGCTCAGAAATTGGAAACCATATTCAAGAAAACCCACACAAGTAACACAAAAGAACACATAAATTAAAATAAATAGGCAAAGTTAAATGAGAATTTGAACTAATTCCAGGCTTCCAAAAGTTTTACGAAACTGTTTCTCAGGTGGACTGTTCCTAGCACTTCCTCTCTGCTGCTAGGTTTCTTTCTCAATGTGTTTTTTACATGAAGGCTCTTTCATTCACACCCATTTACATATTCCTTCAATTGCCTTATGGTATATCTAGCATTTTTAAAGCATACCCCAGATACTTCCATCTTCTTTTACAGATAAGAGAAACAGGAATATTGACATTTCTGACTGGTCTTGTCATGTTATGAATTTATTCCACTTAATTCTAATTGTTTCTCTCAGGCACCTCCTTTCTAAGGCATCTAGAGGCCTATCTATTACTATAGTGGATTTCCAGATTTCATTTCCATAAACTGATTTCTTGCCCTTTAAAGGGCAGGGGTTAGTATCTGGCATTAAACAGACTACCTGCAAGGATGGTGATTCAAAGTGGAAATTAACTCAGAGTGGGAATTCATAGTGAGAATGAATTCACTCTTGTTATTTTCTCACCATTTACAGAAAGACCTAATGCCATTAATGCAGCTAAGTATTTCAAGAAATGCTAGTTCTGGAAAAGGGACAGATTTTGGTGTCACATATAGGCACAAGACTCTAGAAGCGATGCTGTAATGCCTAAGATAGGAAATTTCTTTAAAGAAATTATGAACCTGTGAGGAGAAACTCAACGTTAATGACATGTCTACCACAAATAGCTGCGGAGAAGCCACTCCAAGATCTTGTTCTTTCTGTCTCCCCAAAAGAATGAGAAATTTTCCTTCCAATTACCGGATGAGATGAAAAAATTTACCTCTTTCCTTTTCCTTATTCCACTACAACGCAAGTCTATCCTGTGCAGAGTGAAATAATCAAAAGAGCACACTTAGACAGACTACTGCGGACAGGTAATGTGGACTTAGGTCCCACAATCTGACAGAGCAACGAAGAATTCATATCATCTACTGACAGCTAGGTTCTGGGTCCTGTTGTCTATGTACTATATCTCACTCTATGAACACCATAAGCTCTCTTAAAATTAGACATCACAGTGAATATTGATGATATAGCTGTGTTAAATGCCATTGTATAGATCCATAGTGAAGTTACAGCACACGTTTATTTACCTTGCTTCATGGCTGTTTTACTTCCTGTGGTGGATACACTGTTACCAGGACTAATTATTTTAAAGCCAGTTTAATTTATGCTGCTGTTCTTCTCACTGCCTCCAATATGAACATACCTACAGTTAAAATACTGTCAGCAGAAATAGATCTTCTACTGACGACTGCCAGTCTTTTCACTATGGGATAATACAGAGAGCAGAAAACCTGTATTGTGTAATAAATTCAGGCTTATGCTATTGGCTCAGAGAAAGTATTACTACACTAGTAGGTCTAAGGGTAAGTTTCTCCAGGATATGTTTGATAACACAGCTATTTAGGAGAATCTCTAGAAGCAAAGTCAATAAAACCAGCAAATTCAGCATACATGTAAGACAGTCATTATCTTTCATCTGTTGTCCCTCCTATCCCAAATAAAGAACAGAAAAGAAACCAGTGTTGTGCTGATGTACCAAGGAATGCTGTAATATTTGTTAAATATTTGCAGGGATAGAATTTTTTTTTTCTGCTGAATACTTTCAAGGGATGAAAACTGCATTATTTTAAAGCAGTAAGTTATCATTTAGCAAAACTGGGTAGAAATTCCCATGACACTTCCATGTTCAAGGTCCATGTTGATGGACCTTAGTGATGATGATGATGGTGATGGTGATGATGATGATATGATGATGATGGTGTCTGGTTCAAGTTGCTCACTGCTCAGTGAATGCTGGACAAAGTGCTTCTCATTGCTTAGAATTCTAAGTTTCCCAACGGCCAGTTACCCTCCATTACTTTTTCCTAACTGGATTTGAGTTTCACCGTTACTGAAATTGACCTTGGAAAACGACGTCATTGAGCAGTTTCTTTCTTGTCTGAAAAGGCCTCCACCCCCTGGAATGTGTCTTGATTTTTTCTGGTTAGTTTTGTTAAAGACTGTATCCAACCTGCTTTATTTGAGATATGTCCTTTGACTTCACATTTGAAAGATGGGACTGTCTGCATGAACAGAGACTGACAGGATCAAATCCCTGATATGTAAATTCTTCAAGCTTTTGAAGCCTGTAACACTAACTCTATGAGTAAGGGTTCACTAATGTCAATAGAGAGTTCACAGGCTGACTCAACGTCTGCTAAACATCTCACAAGCAAATAAAAATAAAAGGTTCTTGATGCAGCGTTTAAAACGTAAGGTCTACACTGTGACTAGCTATAGTACAACTGTGACAGGGAAGAGTGGAAAGGGGTCAGAAAGCAAGAAGCAGAGCAGAAACTGCACATTGTTTCACTATCCATTAAAAAAGCTGCATCTAAATATTAATCCAGCCCCAAATAAATAAACTGATAAAATAGGAGGCAAAACACTAGACAGGGCTGAGCGTTGGTGGTCGTAGTTCTGCCTAGCTCCATGTCAGAAGGGAAGTAATGGGTTTCAGGGCAAATCAGTGAATACACTGAAGGGCAGGCCCTTGAGGAACAAAGTCGAGAAAGACCTACACAGATTGGAGGAATGTGCCAAGGGGAACTGCATTAATTTCAGCAAGGATGAATGCAAATTCCTCCGCCTGGGAAGAAAGAACCCCTTGCAACCATAGAGACAGGGTCTGACTGGCCAGGGAACAGCTCTGCAGAAAAGGCAGCTAAGATGGCCAACAGCATCCTGGGCTGTATCAACAGGAGCATAGCCAGTAAGATCAAGGGAAGTGATTCTCCCTCTACTCAGCATTTCTTGGATTGCATGTAGAAAACAGTGCCCACTGTTGGGTCCTCCATTACATGAAAGACTTGAGTCAGCTGGATTGAGTTCAGTGGAGAGCCACCAAGATGGTCTTTGGGCTGGAGCACTTGCCCTCTGAGAAGAGGCTGAGGAAATTGGGCTTATTCAGCATGAAAAAGAGAAGGCTTCGGGCAGAGCTAGTACCATTCTTGCAACATCTACACGAGGCCAGGCCAGCCACAGTGGTGCATGCTGGGAGGATGGGAGACAGCAGACGCTAAAACAAGAGAGGTTCAGACCGGATAAAAGGGGAGAAAAATCACTATGAGGACAGTGAAATGGAACAGGTAGTCCAGAAAGGCTGCGCAGTCTTCATTTTTGGTTGCCCTTTCTTGTACTGAGGACTGTCCCCCAGCACAAGAAAGACAAAGATTTACTGGAGTAAGTCCACTGAAAAGCTACAAAGATGATTAAGGAACTGCAACATCACTCGTATGAGAACAGGCTGAGAGAGCGGGGATTGTTTAGCCTAGCAAATAGAAGGCTTGGGGTAATCTTATCAATGCTTCTAAATATCTGATGGCAGGGTGTAAAGAACATGGAGCAAGACTCTTCTCAGTGGTGTCCAGTGACAGAACGAGAGGCAATGGGCATAAATAGAAACACAGGAAATTCCATCTGAACAGAAGAAAAAACTTTTTTACTGTGAGGACAATCAAACACTGGATCAAGTTGCCCAGAGAGCCTGTGGACTGTCATTCCCTTGTGTCATGGTTTAACCCCAGCCGGCAACTAAGCACCACAAGGCAGCTCACTCACTCCCCCCTAGTGGGATGGGGGAGAGAACCAGAAGGGTAAAAGTGAGAAAACTCATGGGCTGAGATAAAGACAGTTTAATAGGTAAAGCAAAAGCCACATGGAATTAATTCACTATTTCCCATTGGCAGGCATGTGTTCAGCCATCTCCAGGAAAGCAGGGCTCCATCACGCATAATGGTTACTTGGGAAGACAGATGTCATCACTCTGAACATCTTCTTCTTCCTTCTTCTTCCCCCATCTTTATATGCTGAGCATGACACCGTATGATGGGGAATATCCCTTTGGTCAGTTGGGTTCAGCTGTCCCGGCTGTGTCCCCTCCCAAATTCTTGTGCACCCTCAGACCACTTGCTGGTGGGGTGGTGTGAGAAGCAGAGAAGGCCTTGACTCTGTGTAAGCACTGCTCAGCAATAACGAAAACATTCCTGTGTTATCAACACTGTTTTCAGCACAAATCCAAAACATAGCCCCATACTAGCTACTATGAAGAAAATTAACTGTATTCCAGCCAAAACCAGTACACCTGGAGATACTCAAAACCTGACTGGATGTGTCCCTGAGCAACGTGCTCTACCTGATCCTGCTTTGAGCTGGGGTGGGGGTTGGACTGGGCAATCTCTAGAGGTCCCTTCAAATCTCAACTAGTTTGTGATTCTGTGCAATTCTGTTAGATGTTGTGTAGTTATAACCAGACTGGACAAATCCCCGAGAGAGCTAATCTGACCTCAGTGGATCCTGTTTGGCGTAGGAGATTGGGCTACAGACCTGCTAAGGTTCCTTCCAAGCTCAGTTATCTTGTGATGCTATGCTTGGAAGTAGAACTTGGTACTGAGAAGATGGTAATGATAAGCCAGCTAAACAGTTTGGGAAGAAATAATGTAGTTAGAACAGAAAAGAAAACTCAGAACAGAATGGTGCCCTATTGTAATCTCAAATGATTCTCTGATGCTTAACGGTACAAACCCCATGAGTTACTGTAACACTGCAAATAATTTAATGGCACAGTCATGTCTGAACTTTCTTTTAGATCTACTACTGTCAAAATATAACAAACACTAAATATAAAGCGTTACACTTGGGTCCATTAGAAGCAACTGAGACAAGTACATGTATTATCAGTAGACTTCACAGCGAACTTCACAGTACTTCTATTTGATGAAATCATAAATGAAATAATGAAGCGAACAGTTTTACTCACCCCATATACATAAAGCTGCGAAGTACGTGGTTGACAGAAGATGGAAAGATGATAGTAACATCTCAAGAAAAGACTACAAGACAATTGTGAGGAATATCTTTGTGAGAGTTTTTTATCTGGAGAAACAGCTTGTCTGCAAGCGTATAAATGAACATCAATAAAACCTTTGTCATGTATTCAAAACGAAAAAAAGAAAACTGCAATTGCTGCATGCATCCTATGTGCAAAAAGGTACAAGTGGGTTAGATATTGCTTAGTTATATACACCTGGAGTCCAGATTTTATAACATATATCTCATGATGGAAACCATCCTGTATAAGGAAGAGCAGAAATGAAACCCATCATGATTCCCTATTCAGAAACAGGCAGACAGACAGATGTGTGGTCATCTAGTCTAGATAATTGTTTTGAGTTAAGGAAAACAACTGAAGAATGACAAACAAGTTATGAAGTTTACATAATGAGGGCACATTGACTGACTAACAGCTTGGCACCCAAAGAGAAACCACAGTAACAGGTGCCTTTCCAACAAAGTGGTAGTTCTATATATAATTAAACATAAGCTTACAGAAAAACAAAGTCTGCATACCCATCTGAATGTCCTCCAAATTAAAAGGGCTTTGGAGAATAGCTTCTAAATCCTTGGTTCATCCTTGCTAGAGAGAAAAAAGGTTTGCACAACCTACAGGGGAGAATTAGGCCCAAATGCTTCTGAAAAAAAAAGCCACTAAACCAGATTGATTCAAAAGGATACATAGTGAACCCACGACAAAACCAAAACTGACTTCAGTTAGTTTAACGTGTCTATGTTAGGACAGTATTTTCTGTGAAGGAACAATAGGAGAGAAATCCACTACAAGAGAAGCAATTAATTGAAAGTTAGAGCTCAGCATTAGCAAAGAGAAGCAAATGCTGTGAAAAATTGAAGATGAGAAGGAAAATATCCAAAGTATTCTTCTAAAGGTCAAGGAAAATATCAAAGAAACTATCCAATGGAAATGCCATTAACTTTAAAATCCTGAGAGCAGCGGCAAATAGGACTTGTACAATATGCATGGTTGAAAACATACCCTGAGTGGCCCTTACTGCAACTACATTTAAATGATGTATTGTATTGGAAATATGATTTGTTAAAAAAAAAAAAAAAAAAAAGTTGCCTGCCACCAACATTTGTTTCACGTTAAAATGGAGAAGAGAGAATACCCTTCAACAGCCCAATAAGCTATACATAATAAAAGCAAGAAAATCATTGTCTCAGTGAATATACACCTCTCAGAGATGAAAAGAGTTGAAACTAGAACCACAGTAAATCAGATTTATTTCAACATTTCAAGTTTAGCCAGAAAGTCCAGATCCATCTTACTGGATAAATGTCAGCTCCTCCTACTGAATATATTTTTACTGAACATGGGCTTTGATCTCCTCTTGCACAATTCCTATAGTCTCTTTTAGAACATTTCAGTTTTTTCTAGAAATACTTTTGATTTCTACAAACCCATCTTACTTTTTAAATCCTCATGGTAATCCTCAGCAGCCATTTATCAAGATAAATTTTCAGTTTCTGAAAAAAGGAAAAATAAAGGCTAAAATTTTCCCACGTATTTCTTTTCTATTGGAATACTGATTGTGTCTCATTCAGTGCAGATTAACAAAATGTCAGGAAAAAGAACAGGGAAAGAACATTTTAAAACATATTAGTACAACTGCTGTCTAGGAATATATCAGATAGCATAAACTGCAGCTTCTGCATGGATTGGGAAATCCACATTAAAAAAAAAAAAAGCAAGCTATTTTTATTGAATGTACTGATGCTGTAAAGACAAATATTTCTTTCAAAAGAAGGACTCAATAAAACAAAATCAATTGGTTGCAATATTGTTTTGGTTATTTACAAGCTATTAGTAATATGTAGTAACCATCATAATACTTCAATTCTAGCAATCTGTGACTGCATGGTTTTAAAAAAATTGAAGTTAAAAAAAGATCAGAAGAGCAGGAAAATCATCTTATTAAGTATTCTGGGTGACACAGTCATTAGATCTAGGGACCTCATGGTCTATCTGAGTCTGAAGACCACCAAGTGTTAAAACAGAATGGAATTGTGTGTTTGCTGAAAACAGCAAAGCTCATTTAACTCCAGTTGAATCCATGTTTCACCTATTTACAACTCTAACATCTTCCATGGAAACAATTCACTGAAGTGGAGGCTACAAACTATGACATGAGCTTATTTTTTGACAGATTACAAAACCAGAGTATACATACAATTTACATTGGTGTAGCCCTTGCAAACTACTCTTTTATCTTCTACAGAATTTCAGTACCCTTTTATTTTTCTTTAAACTCCCACAGTCTTTCACAGAGAAGTATGGGTTTTCCAGAGGGGCTGTCTGACTAGTCACAGAACACTGCTGCTATGAAGGTTGCTTTGGTTGACATGGTTTGAATAAGTATGGGCTGCCAACTTGAAAAGAGCTTGCAAAGTCAGGGCACTATAGAAAAAAAATCTTCATCTGCCTTAAAAATATTGTTTAAAAGATTTTAAATCTTACAGCCTGAAGGAGTGAATAAAAATTAGCATAAGGATTTTTCTTCTGTGCTCCCTGGCATATACCTCTGCCTCTTATGATTTCTTTATATTTAGAAAACCAGAGCCATATTCTGGACATTTTTACATCAGAAAACAATCTGTGTCCCATTTTTAGACTGGATTACATTGTCCCAATAAAGATTGCTTCTCTGCTCTACTCCTGGGCCCTCCTTTGTAACTTTGACTGCTTTGAGAAGAGCATGTAAGTATACTAAAGAAGAAACAGTCTTTGCGTTGTTCCCTACTCTATTGCCATTGAGGGTCAAGTGCCCAGGGAGCCTAAGCTGCTCCACAGAGAGGCAAAAAGCTGGCATTTCCCAGAGCAAAAGATCAACAAGGAAACTTTTTTGATGTTCTGTGCAAACAGTCATTCTACTGTAGTCCTAAAACAATGTCCTGCCCTTACTTAGAGAAGACTGTAAAGTTATGATCTACCCTAAAATATGAAGCAGGGATTTTAACACAGAGAGAAAAAAACTTCATAAGGAGTCAAAAACTATCAAGTGGTTGAGAACATGGGTGTTTGGGCTACATCTCATTAATAAGGCCACAATAAGTAACTGTGTACATACTTGTCGATTTTCTTATACATAGCTTACAAGTATACAAATCTTGATTTATTAACCATGAATGAGTACTTTGGAATACTCCAGAACTTTCCTGCTTCAATTTGCATCACAGACTTACCTTTTTCTGTTTTCTATTCCCATTACTTACTTTCTCTGTGACTTTTCCAACAAAACTGATCCTGCTCCTCAGTAAAAGTTGTAGAATAATTTCCTCGTATCTTCCTCCTACTTTGTGACTCAAGACCATATGCTGGTATTTCTCCTCCAAAGTACTCTGTTTTAGTAGATACAACAGATATTACTGAACAAGTATCATGGTAGGAAATATTGTGGAAAGGGAGAACAAGATGGAAAATAAAGTTGTAATGACATTTGATTTGCTCCTCCTCATCTCTCCTGCATCATAAAGTGACAAGAAATACAAGGTAAGAAGGGTACTACAGATTAGGAACTACATTTTGTCTTTTATGCACTCTTGTATTGATCTCCACGAAACCAAGGGAACTGATGTAACCTAAGAGCCAAAGGTCTGCTTTCCACCATGAGCTATACTTGATACAGTACTGCATTGGGTCCTATCTTCTATATAAGTACTTTAAAGGATTGAAGTGTTGAGTCCTGTGCTAAAGGAGGAGGTGATGCATAAACCGTTGAAGCTGCATCAAACTGGCAAAGATGTATTAAATGTATTACAGACCTGTCACTGGGAGAATAAACTGGGACACCCATCTTTCAGCTAGATGAGATTACAGTGAGATCTTTCAAAAGAACAGCTGTTCATGATCACTTCTGCCACGTAAATAAATCTTTGAGACATCTTTTGTTTGTAGCTGAAAGAGTGAACCAAGGAAGAGCTTTCCAGAATTCTACAGAGTGTACCTTATAGATCAGTAAACAAGACAGGGTATCAATAATATGCAAAGTCTGCCAATTGTTTAATCAAAATTGTCTGTAAGTGGTTTAATATACGTGTGTTGTTTGTGGTTTTCACTAAATTGCTTTTTTTCTCCTGTGCCACATAAGTTTCAATGGACACTACTAGAATTACATGTGGGGTTCATTTTAGTTGTCAGACACCTTGAAGAGAGGGAAATATGCCTGTGATGTTAGGTCAAGCCAGAACTTACAGAAACCGAGATCAGAATATGGCCTTTTCCAAGGCTTATCGGAGACTGTAGGTTCCTTACATGAGGGAATGAGTAATAGCAAGACTGGGAAAGAGCATTTATTCCACAATGTTATTTCTACAGTTCCATGAGTCATTTTTACTTATAATAATAATGTATGACTGTAGTCTTGAATTAAAGACAGACAAGTTCACACAGCTACAGAATTATGATATTTAATAGTAGTAACAATAACAATTGCCCTTACGAATTAACAAGAAAAATGCACCTCTGTATTAAGAATGAAAGCTCTCTGGGGATCTACTCATTTCCTGAACAAAGTATATGTCCACACTCCTCACTGAGAAGCAGCGTAATTATATCGCAGCTAACACCCAATCAGCTAGTCATGGTAGTGTAGAACTCCATGCTGCTGGCACTGTACTATTTTACTTCTCAAATTAGCTCTTTCAGAGCTTGGGTATACTGTATTATGATGTGTACTAGAAATGTATCCACAGTGTCAGACCCTCTTATACTGCCTCATTCGCACTGTAACTAGTTCTTCCTTGGACTCACTTAGAATTAAAGATTGAATATGCCTTAAGAGAGGTAATAAAACCCATAGTTTTTTATTTTGACAGTGTTCCCTTGTAGTTCAGTAGAGGCAAGTCAATTTAACACTAAGGTGTGTTTTCTTCTTTTAACTTCAAACACGCCATTTATCCTGAAATGTTCTATCACCTAGCATGCAATCATATTGTAGGAAATTAGAAACCTCAAACAACACCAACAGTGTCCCAGATATCTTGCCAAGTTTTCCCATATGGAAGGCTAAGTGACTCAGGGCAAGGCTAGTGAATTAGTTTCCAACATAACCATTCTTCACCAGAAAGTGATGATTTGAAGAAATATCAGCACTCAAAATACTGTCTATTTTGTCTCAGTTATTAACATGAACTGACCAAAATGTGTCCATTCACAGAAACTAGACCCTTCTCTGTCTATAAGTTCATTTGACTCTACAATAAGCAGTTGTAAACTGCTGTAACGGTTGTAAAGCAGCAACAAACTTTCTACCCCCAAACTAGTAACATCATCAACTAAAAGCAAGAAGGAATCATCACCTGCAAAAGAAAAATCTGATGTATGGTATGGAAATCTGAACAGTTACTAATAGGAGGAAAATATTTATGATGATTCCATTCCATGCTGATGACTCACACGTGAAACAGTAACAAAAATCAATTAAAAAATAAGCCCCGTAACTCCACTCTTCAAGAAAACATAACAACATACTTAAAAGTTGAAAATAAAACTATACAGACAACCAGTTTATTAATTAAACTAACTAAAAACATTCCTTTTACCTCTGAAGTGATCTGTATTTTTTATAGGGATATGCAGATCTCTGAGACAAGAGAATTTTATTCTGCAGCACTAGAAGTCTATTAACTGTGGCTGAATGAAGTGCTGAGTGTCAAATTGTCAATTTAAATTGAAAACAACGAGAAATTAAATGTTATTGCATATTATTTTGACAAGGATATAGCCCTAATATGGAGAGATCTTAATCAAACTCTCAAGCGGCTAGTAGGAAAATAAGAGCTAACCTGTTGCCTTCCCAGCATAACATGTAATAAGCAAGCATTAAAGCCAGCTAAATAAGCATTGGTTAATGAGGAAAAGGGGCGTACAGACTTAAATCACACCTTGTATCAGCAAGTCCTGAAAATGCAGACAAACAGGAAACAGGTGTTTATTTTTATAAGACCCAAAGATCATCTACTCCACAAACCCAGCTTAACAAAATGATTCTAACACCTCTCAACAAACTCAAGACCTGTAGAAAAACTATAATGTTCCAGATGAAGAGTGAAGAAGCTATTTCCAATGTCCTAGATCCCATAATTGAGGATGTTTGGAAGAAAAACATGCCTAAATACTCCTTAAAAATGGATTGTGTTCAATGGGGAACAAAAATAGGCTAATGGCTGTTGCTAATCTGATGAGAGTGGAAGGAATTTCCAGCTGATCCCAAGACTCGCTGATTAACCGTGAATGTACAAGGAGCACAAATCAACCAGCTATCCATCAGTTGTTCAACTAACAACATACGCATATGTATGTACATACATGCACATGCATCTTTACCCATGATCATCTTTAATATTTGAGAGGATGACAGAAAAATATCTCCCTAAACTAAATTATGCACTAAAAGGAAAAGAAAATTTTTCTTGTTATGAGTCTTGAAGCATGAGATTAATATAAAATGTATATTATGCAAACAAAGAATAGTGTTATTATAAATCTTCTTAGAGATATCATTAGAGTAAATATTCTAAAATTTTAAATGTTACTTTTGTTCCTCCAAGAACTCTGATACTCTGTCATGCAACCCTTCAGTAGTTTACCAAGTAAAAAATAAAATAAAAAAGGAAAAAACGTGGTACTAAAAATCATTCAAAAAGCAAGGTGGGAAATAAGTCTCCTTCATGGCCAGAACAGAATGGTATCTATCAATGAGATGAGATAACAGCAGTTATGTGCCAAATCAGAGCTGACTTCTCCCATCTCCCAGCTGGAGTGTTCATTGGTTATTGCCACTTCTGACAAAGGAAAATACTGGTTGAGGTAAGAGAAAGTCACAGGAAAATGAAGAGAGGACCATGGGTTGCACTAAGGGCCATCACTACTCTAAGTAAATTTTTACTCAAAATCAGTCTACCGATTTACCTGCATTTCAGGTCAAGGGGATATGCCTTTCCATTATGTGGAATGGTCCTGAATTCAACTGATGAGTCTGAGTTTCCTTGCAAAGCTGTGACAAACTTAAGCATCACTAGCTTACTGCTCTATTCTATCTGATTAGTTAAGCAGTATCTCTGGTAAAACCATGTCTTCAATGTTTGACACAATCATATGTTTGCATAAAATATATTTCCTAAAATATCCCTAAACCCAAGAGCAAATACTATGCCACCTCTCTTTCTGAATCTGTTGATATTTAGCTTTGTTAGTGCCTGCCTCTTCCTGCTTTGACCACATCATGATTGAAGGATCTCATCAGTACTCTGTTAGATGCACTTGTAGTGACAGGCAGTGATGGGCAAAACTTCAAGGCAGTTGTAATGATAGGCAGTGCAAGGCAGACAAGAGAATCCAGCCAACTCTCTCCTGTTATCATCTTCTTTACATTTATATAGGTTAAATACACAAGATAAAACACATTTTAAATGTTAACTTCTTAAATTCAAAATATGTGACACAAATCTTAGAAACTGTGATGCCGGTTTCTGTTGAATCATAAATCAAAAATCAAAAAGTTTTCCATTTTTGTTTTATTTTGAGTAGATACATAATCCAGCTATTCCATTAGAAATACATGTTTACAAAACTGGAAGCTCCAGTATAACTACTGTTGTTGAGATAGAAGTGAGTTCAGTGGATTGTAAAATATAAAATGTGATTAAATAAGACAAAAGTAATATCAGTCTGGATCTACAGAAATTAGCTTTTGATGACATTATTTGATTTAAAGGGCATGTTAAAAGACCGGGCAATAAAATTGCTATGCTCTCTTTTTTAAGACTTATAGATGCACTAAAGGGAAGGAGGCAATACAGTGTATGATGGGTCTAATGATAACATTAATAAATACTTGACTTTTGGAATGCGGTGATTTAGGAAACTGTAAATGGAGACTGTCAATAATGTTATTCTGCATCATTGCACTGTAATTGCTTTTATGTCATTGATATGAAGCAGTGCATGATTAGAGGCTATTTTAATTCTAGTTACAAATAATGCATCTTTGTATTGCTAAAACAAAACTGTACAGAACTACTGTACAATGGTACTGTTGTGACCAACAATGGTTTTAGATAATAGTAACTAAAGTTACAAGCAAGCTACCCGTGATTTCACTAGTTAACACCTATCAGTTTACATTTGCAAACTGTTCATCTATGCACTTCTAGCCAGCTGAGAGAAGAAAATTACCAGGAGAGGTCATTCAAGCTAGCTTAACTGCCACTGGAAGACATGAAAGCTCATTTAAATTACTTCGTGTTTCTTACAGGCTAGAAGCATCTCTCAGACAGCTTCTGCGAATTCCCTGACATATATTTACTCTTTGTCTCAAGGTAACTTGTTCATTTTTCTGAGCCCATAGCTACAGTTTAATTGTATTTCTCCTTCTAAAACATACTTTATTTTTAATAACCATTTTTTTCTGTTGCAAAGGAAAGCAATCGCCCTAAATTTCTCCTCACAACAGTTTTTCCCCAAAGTAAATTCTTCCTTTAAGTTTGATATAAGTAATGAAAGTTAAGGTATTTCCAAAATGTTCATCTCACTGGCACTTTTGTTTACACTAGTAGTACATGCAGAATGACCTGGTCTACAAAACCCATATTTAGTTTTGCTTCTTAAATTACCTGCTGTTTTTTTTTATGACAGTTTGCAAAGGAACAATGGGAGGATTATAGATTTATAAACAGTTAATATAAGAGAAAGGGAGAACTGTTCTCAAAAGCACCAGTACAGACATTTAAAGAAAGTGCACAATAGCATAAAGGGAATTATATTTGTACATGAACTACAAATACCAATAATTCATCCTTTTCTCCAATTGTTTTTTGAGTTGGACCCCACAAACAGGTACTGTTTATGAGCTGATACCTTTTCTTGTTCTTTAATACTTGCCAACTTCTGTCACTCTTTTTCCACATGTGACAGTCCTCACAAAAGCAACAATCTCTGCCAATGCATTTCCCATTTGCAGAACCCTCCTCAGGTCAGTCCCAGTTTTCATCTTCTCTTAAACTGCTTCTTTGCTGTCCTAGATCTGTAACCCATGGAGCCTAAGCTGATAGAAATCTTGGAATCAGAATAATAATGCCTTGCTGGCTTTGCCTAATTACACATATGTAAATAAAAAGACATAAAACGCCTACAAAGTTCTAATATATTTTGACTTCCTTCCAATCAATCAAGTGTATTTTGAACAATAAAACTACTGAACAGTACAAAATCATACAGCATCATCACAGAGAGGCTTTTGAAAAGAAAAATATTTGATTCTTTTCTTTAAAGATTTCAGTAATATTCAGTGATGGATTTTGCACATTTTAAATAACAGCAGATGAATGTTAAATTCAATAATGGAATGGCTAAGAAGGTCAGAGGTGCTAGAAATAAAAAGTAACATGTGTTTGCAGAGAAGTAATGAAGAAGAATGAATAAGCTCTCAAGAATAACCTATCCAACACACCAGGGAAAAAAAAATACATCTAAATGAAAAAGTAATATCTAGTATTTACATATTTTGTTACTGTATGGGAACAGAAAACATGTGATTTAGTTTTTCAATGCAAAATTACTATAAACTAAAAAAAAAAGTAAAAGCTTTGGTTAAAAACATTTTAGCAAATAACTTTAAAAGATGTATCTATTGTAACAACTAAATGCTAAAAATAATGCATTCAGTGATGAGAAAACAGGATGAAGACCAAAAAAGGTTAATTTGGGGTGAACTGAAAGTCTTACAATAATTCCATGTTGCAGAGCATTTCTCTGATCTGTCACTGTTTCATTATCTTTTCCCTTGTTGTTTCTTTTCTGCTTTCGTTTCTTTCCTTTTCTCACTGATATTTTGCAGCCTCAAAGCTAAAGCAGCAAAGCCAATGAAACGTTGATCTGCCAAGAGCAGCAGATCCCTGCCAACCATAAATTAAGGTCAGGTGTGTGCATTAGGATGGGGGTCAGTCAACGGTTGCAACTTCCTGACATTTTGACTAGTCCCAATTCTGGAGGCTGCTCTAAATTCAGCCAGCCAATTATGATAATAGAAAATCAGACCAGCTAGCCAGTAGGAGCTCCTTACTCTGGCTCTAAACACATCAGAAATTTCCCTGAGACAGGAAAATTGTCAGATACCTTTGCATAGGTTTCATCCACACCTACAGTCTATCGCTGAAGTTGAAGTGAAAGATTTCATTTGCACATGTTCTGACTCCACACTCTATCTTAATTTTAAGGTCTGCCCATAAGTCATCTGGAGATGGATGGGTATTTATACATTCTTCTCCCTGTAAGTATTATCATAATATCTGACACACAGTGAATATATTTGTGCTCAGAAATACTGTGTTCTTCCAACTTAACAACTTAACATGGAAGTACTTAGAGGTAATTCCATGATTTTTTTTGATAAAAATATGATTGTTCTGTACGGTTACCTTTGTGTCCTATAATACACCAGCTAGTATGCACCTATACACAGAAATGCAACCAGAGTCACTACAGGTTTATGAATGAGAGGGCAGCACAGTACCACTAACAACCCAGCTGAAGAGAAGATAGCCAGCGTTCTGCCCTCAAAAGTGATTGCTCATTACGTGGCTGGTTTTAGGAACAGGGTTACAACTAAAAATCATGATTGGTATCTTTAATGTAAAAATGCCTACTATTTCTAATGGGTATTTCTAACTTTCCTTCAAGCATTCCCTGCAAATTTCACACAAAAAGTTTAATGAAACTGTTGGTTTTTCACAGATGCAGTCACAACATATTTTTTTATTTCTTCTATCTCCCCACACGTAGGTAAAAGAGGTAGCAAATATCAGAACAATGGGAAAGAAGGAATAGTAAAGATTCCCTATATTCAGAAAGATGGAGATATAGATTATGTCATTTACTAAGCCAAACTCCTGTGCTTTTCCATTTGAAATCCTTAGCTTCTTTACGATACGATCTGTTTAGAAGTTAGTTTCTTATTCTCTACAAGGGAATTTTTCAGGCCACTGATTCTGGTGTAGAAGTGCTGCTGAGATTCTGTAGGGGTTGGGAGGACATTTGCAGAAATAAAGCCCTGTTGGAAGCTGATTATATTTGTGATTACAAGAAAAATTGCCCTAGAGATCTTTGTAGGCGGAATTAGCAACCATAAAGACAGGGAGGTTTAATTATATGTACTATTCTTCTGCTCTGTACAATGTAATCTTGACAGGCAGTGCCAATTATCTCTAACATTTCTCTGCTTTTTTTTAAAAATGTATTTTCAGTATATGCATATTATCTGCCAGGAGCAAAAAAAGCTCCAAAGCTACAGTGCTACAGCTAAAGATGTGGGGGAAGAAGGGAGGTGGTACTGAAGTGCTCCTCTTTCTTTTGTGGTTAATTATAGGAGACCCATTGTCTGCTTGGGGTGTGAATGTCTTTAAGAAAACAATTACTACTAAAAATCATAGCTGGTTTTCTCGTCTCTCCTCAAGGAGAAATGGTTTATTATGGAAGCACATAATTCACACTAGAGTTGTGATTTTGAGAAGGTATTTCCATTGTAAGCAGAAATTTCATTCCATCGCTAAGTGCCCCTCCCACAGGACTGTGAGAGCCAGAGGATCCCCCAGAGCATCTGCTTGAGAAGTAACTTCAATGGCTTCATAATAAGAATGCATAAAGATAAAAAAAAAAAAAAATCAACCATTCTACTCTCATTGCTTTCAGAACAAAGATAAGAACACAGGATACAACATTTTGTTCTCCACATCATAGTAAAGTATGAACATAAAAAGCCATGGCACAAAATGTCAGCATACAAAGCAAGGACCCATTTCAAAAGTTATTAATGACTTTCTATGGATCTCCAATAGGCACGTGGAAAATCAGGCGCTTTCAAGCTGCAGAGTAGATCACAAAGCTACTTAGAAATAACAAAAAGGAACTCTGTGATTAACTACAGAAAGAAGGCACCAGTATACAGTGCTGTATACAACACAGATTGTGCATGGCCAAGGTCCTCAGAGGCATTTAGACATTTACCTCCTATGTAAACTCTTAAATAGTACTGAATAGACCAATATACTGTCACATACAATCCAGACAATCTGTCATGAGTTCCTAGTCCATGTGTGTTTAGTTCTGTATCTAGCATCTTCTCAGCACATCACTTGTCAATGATGTCTTTCAAAAAAGAACACATAGATGTAATTATATATTCAGAAAGTTTAGAGAACAAAGAGTGTTAAGCTGGAAATGAGTTTCAGTCCTTATTTCTTTCATTTCCCACATTTACTTCAAAAATAATGAGAGAAGATGACAATAACAATGTTAGAAGACTGCACACCTCACATGATATACAGCTGACTTCTGTTTTAAATAGATAATCCAAATTCTTCTGAAAGCCAGGTCTATCCATAAAACAAAGTAAGGTCAAGGGACTCGCACAGGAGATCCAGTTCCTAGCAACAAAATGGCAAGAAGGATGTCATCAGATCCCGATGGATGTGATCAACAAAATAACAGCTACGTCTTCACCAACTAACAAAAAGGAAACCCAAGCTTTCTTAGGTGTTGTCAGTTTCTGGAGAATGCATATTCCAAATTACAGTTTGATTGTAAGCCCTCTCTATCAAGTTACCCAGAAGAAAAATGATTTTAAATGAGGCCCTGAGCAATGACAAGCCTTTCAACAAACTAAATGGGAGACAGTTCATGCAGTAGCCCTTGGGCAGGGCAAGATGTAGAAAACGTGCTCTACACCGCAGCCGGGGAGAACGGCCCTACCTGGAGCCTCTGGCAGAGAGCACCAGGGGAGACTCAAGGTTGAGCCCTGGGGTTTTGCAGTCAAGGGTACAGAGGATCTGAGGACCGCTATACTCCAACTGGAAAAGAGATCTTGGCAGCATATGAAGCGGTTCAAGCTGCTTCGGAAGCAGTTGGTGCTGAAGCACAGCTCCTCCTGGCACCCCGGCTGCTGGTGCTGGGCTGGATATTCAAAGAGAGGGTCTCTTCTATACATCATGCAGCCAATGCCACATGGAGTAAGTGGGTTGCACTGATTACACAGTGGGCTCAAATAGGAAACCCCAGTCACCCAAGGATCTTGGAAGTGATCATGGACTGGCCAGAAGGCAAAGATTTTGGAATGTCAACAGAGGTGGAGGTGATGCATGCTGAATAGGCCCCACCATATAATAAGCTGCCAGAAAATAAGAAGTAATATGCCCTGTTCACTGATGGGTCCTGTCATATTGTAGGAAAATACTGAAAGTGGAAAGCTGCCATGTGGAGTCCTACATGACGAGTCACAGATGCCACTGCAGGACAAGGTGAATTGAGTCAGTTTGCAGAGGTGAAAGCCATCTAGCTGGCTTTAGATATTGCTGAGCGAGAGAAGTGGCCAGTGCTCTACCTCTATACGGACTCATGGATGGTGGCAAATGCCCTGTGGGGATGGTTGCAGCAATGAAAGCAGAGCAACTGGCAGCGCAGAGGCAAACCCATCTGGGCTGCCACATTGTGGCAAGATATTGCTGCCCAGCTAGAGAGGCTGGTTGTAAAAGTATGTCACATAGATTCTCACATACTCAGGAGTCGGGCCACTGAGGAACATCAAAACAACCAGCACATGGATCAGGCTGCTAGGATTGAAATGGCGCAGGTGGATCTGGACTGGCAACATAAAGGTGAATTATTTATAGCTATTATTTATAGTGGGCCCATGACACCTCAGGCCATCAGGGAAGAGATGCAACGTATAGATGGGCTTGTGATCGAGGGGCAGACTTGACCATGGACACCATTGCACAGGGTATCCATGAGTGTGAAACATGCACTGCAATCAAGCAAGCCAAGTGATTAAAGCCTCTCTGGTATGGAGGACGATGACTGAAATATAAATATGGGGAGGCCTGGCAGATTGACTATATCACACTCCCACAAACCCGCCAAGGCAAGTGCCATGTGCTTACAACGGTGGAAGCAACCACTGGGTGGCTGGAAACATATCCCGTGCCCCATGCCACCGCCTGGAACTTTATCCTGGGCCTTGAAAAGCAAGTTTTATGGCAATATGGCACCCCAGAAAGAATTAAGTCAGACAACGGGACACATTTCTGAAACAACCTTATAGACACTTGGGCCACAGAGCATGGCATTGAGTGGGTGTGTCACATCCCCTATCACACACCAGCCTCCGGGAAAATTGAACGGTACGACGGACTGTTAAAAACTACACTAAAAGCAATGGGTGGTGGAAACTTCAAACACTGGGATACATGTTTAGCAAAAGCCACCTGGTTAGTCAACACTAGAGGATCCACCAATCAAGCTGGTCCTGCCCAATCAAAACTTTTACGTACTGTAGAAGGAAACAAAGATCCTGTGATGCACGTAAAAAATACGCTGGCGAAAGCAGTCTGGGTTATTCTTGCCTTGGACAAGGGCAAACCCATTCATGGAATTGCTTTTGCGCAAGGACCTGGGTGCACTTGGTGGGTGATGCAGGAGGATGGGGAAGTCCGATGTGTACCTCAAGGAGATTTGATTTTAGGTGAAAATAGCCAATAATGTGAACTGTACGATGTTAATCGCTATAAAATACTGTATGTCATCCTTTCTATAGTTGTTATATGTCATATCAAAGGTATTACAGTAAGAATCATTGGGATCAATGAAGAGCAAACTTTGATGAAACCAAGCAAAGTGCAGTGGTGATGGAATCAGAACTGGTTTCAGCAACTGGTGCCCAGTCAAGACCAACATCTTCAACCTGCAGACCGTGGACAAGCTACACCAGCCATGCCAGATACACCACCTATAAGCTCCAGATGCAGCCTGCAACAATCCAACACCGCACACCATCTCTCCTGCCCTGAAAGACTGTTAAGACAGATGGAACCCAAAATCATGGACTAAATTAACTCAACGGACATTTTGGAGGAATGGCCCATAGACTAAGGGAATGATATCTGTGTGTATGTATCAAAGACAGAAAAAGTGGCAGTGATCGGAAAGTATGGGACCTGAGCATGACATAAATAGTATAGAATGAGGGGTGGATACTGTCCCGGTTTCAGCCAGGATGGAGCTAATTTTCTTTCCAGTAGCTACTGTGTTTTTGATTTAGTATGAGATTTGGTATGTGAAGAATGTTGATAATACGCTGGTGTTATCAGTTGCTGCTAAGCGATCAAGGACATTTTCCAACTTCCCAGGTTTTGCTATTGTGCAGGTGCAAAAACCTGAGAGGGGTATAGCCAGTACAGTTGACCCAAACTAGCCAAAGAGAGTATTCCATATCATAGATGTCATGCACAGTATATAGTAGGGGTCAACTGGTGGGCCGGGCGCCTTTTCGTTTGTTTGTGCTTTCGTTCGTTTGTTCGTTTGGCTGTTTGTTCTCTTGCTCACTCTCTCCGGGACTTCCTGTTCTGAGATCGCTGCTGGGCAATATTGCTGTTCGGTGATCGCTCTTCATTTTGCTCCAAGATTGCTGCTCAGGACGGGCTGTATAGGTCATCAGGTCATCAGATGGTGAGAAATTGTGCACCATTTGTTTTATATATTCTATTATCATTGTATTTATTATTATGAATATATAATTATTATTATCTTTTTCTTTGCTGTCCTGGTGAACTGTTCGTATTTCAACCCACAAGTTTTCCTTTCTCTCTGGTTCTCCTCCCCACCCCACTGGGAGGCGGGGGAGAGAGCGAGCAGCTGCGTGGTATTGGGTTATCAGCTGGGGTTAAACCACGACAAATAGAAAATCAATGTTAATCAATTTGTGTTCCAGTAACACAATAAATAATAAATATCTTTCCCTAATTTGGAATAAAGGGTGACATAACACTATCACTGAAGATCCTTGTCCATTTTCCTGGAAGAATTTTAGGGGTCAATAAGTGAAGCAGTGGTAAGAAAAGTATGCATTAAAAACATCTGACACAAAGTATCCCAAGAAGACAGCAAAAACTGCTGTAGAAGTATTGCATGAACTTCTTCACATTCTAAAGACACACATCAAATTTAAACTTACCTTTTACGTACACAGGAGCTGCCCAGGGAAGTGGTGGAGTCACCATCCCCGGAGGTATTTAAAAGACGCGTAGATGTGGCACTTAGGGATACGGTGTAGTGGTGGACTTGGTAGTGCTAGGTTAACGGTTGGACTCGATGATCTTGGAGGTCTCTTCCAACCAAAACGATTCTACGATACACAAGCAATGGCAAAAATATACAACACAATTTGTTGCATCTGCTTGCTAGGTACAGAATATCATCCTGCTCCCACTCCTGTTCCAGAATAGAGTATTCACATTAGGGAGTTTTACTGGCAAGACCATACCTTTATTTACAATATTATTCTCCAAACAATACTGGGAAAATAACCAGAGCAGACAAGTTTTCCTGAAGGATATGTCTTCAGGAACAGGCATGAACACATGACTGTGGGGGCTACAAATTAGACATGAATATGAGCTAGCCACGTGCCATGGTAAGTTACCATATCCCTGAAATGGCTCCAATGGACCAGTACGGAAGCCGACAATCATTGCAGTGTTACCCACTCTGCTTTGGTCATCAAAACTGTACTCTCTGTCAGCAAAGGAAACTTCTATATTGTACTAATTTGCCTGTAAATGACTAGAGAGGATAATATCAGAGGATGCCTAACAACTACTATTCTACTTAAAACTGCAAGAAAAGCAATGTATGCTATGGAAAAATAGGTCTATATATGTCTATACGGATATGTAAACAGCTGTGCCTACAGTTTCTGAGAAATACTTTAAAAAGTTGAACACTTTTTTTTTTTTTTCTTTTATGACAGGTAAGAATATGACAAAATGGACAGAAGTTGAGAAACTAATTCCATACATTTCATCATTTATACTACAGTAGGATATGAAAGCATTTGTTTAACCTTCAGTGGCAGCATAAATACCACATAATTCTGCAGAATCAGCTGCCTTTGACAATCTTCCTCCAAGGAAAGAGCACAGACTGATCTTGATGACTCCAATCAATTGCATTTTATTTTCATATTTTGGTGAGAATTATTTTTGGATAAGAGTAGACATAATTTTGATCTGAATGTAAGAGTATGCAATCATGTAACTATGACCAATTAGTAGGACCAGGACTGTTTAACTTTTTTAATGAGAGGAATATCACCCTCTTACATTCCGCCTCCTATAAATCCACATATAGTCCAAGCATGAAGACTAGAGTTCGTAATTGAAAAGGAAAGATCAGTCATTTATACAATCATGCTTTAAGCATTCAGTTAGATACCAAATTCCAATAATAATAATCCATACGCTGATACGACTTTAAAAGGGAAATTATAGGTAATAGCTGTCATATTTAACACAATGCTGAGGTCCATTTTCACAACGAACACTGTGTCTTGCTAGAATTGCAAAGTCCACCCAAGCAATCTCTGTGAGAAGGGCTGGAAAATACTCTAGAGATCAGACAACATGTTTTGAGGCACATTCTGCAGAACTCATACATACTTTGCGGTAAGCACTAATACATGACTCTTCGATTCAGAAGCTTTGAATCTTCAGTCTACCTGGTTTGAAATACACTTTACTGCCACACAATGCATACTATGTCAGAGACAGCTGATTAGCTGCAGATGCACTTATGCACTATACAGTTGAACATTTTCACAAAACCTCACAATTCAGTAGTGTGTTTTCTGGTATTGTCTATTTCAGAAAGAGCTCCTGACTTTACTCTGTATATTGCACGAGCATATACAGCCATTTCAAGATAACACTTTTCTCTGCCTCCCAATCACTCCCCACATAGTCCTTGATTTATCCCCATAGGAGAAGAGCAACTTTAAAAATAATGATCTTCTGGGACAGTTTGTAGAAACCCTTTGAAATCTGGACACTCATTGATGTGTCACGACCAATACTAAAATGTTAGGAACAACTGCCACCTTTTTTCAAAATGCCCATTTTTGCAGTCCTTAATGGTGACTCCTAGGCACAACGATAATAAAAGTAGACAAAAATTGGCTGCAAATGTCGCTTACACTTTGTGGGATGACATAAAATTTCACCTTCTTTTCATCTTTTAAGATTTCATCAGCTCATTAGTGGGTAGCAGCACTTAACATCAGGAAATAGTAAGGTAATAGGCTCACAACAGGAGGAATGTTGAAGGAGATTTAAACTATAAGTAGCCAGAAGCAAAGAGCAGCAAAACAATTTATCGGTCTCTGACACAGACTTATTTTTATTCACAATACTTTTCTGGTGATCAATGAGATGTTATAAATTCCATGGCCCATACTACAATGAAGCTATTTAGTAAAAAGAAAAGGACCCTTTCTGTTAAATGTATGAACGCCTCAAATGAGCCATAGGAAGAGATATAAGCACTCGGGATTTATCTAGGCTTTTATAAGAAAAAAATATTTAAATTTTAGCATTTTATTTTTAACTATTGCTTACATAGCAAAATTCTAAGTAGAAAGTTTGTTTGCACTGATATCAATAAAAAAACCTCACCAAACCTGAAAAGATTTCCACTGATTTCCACGTTATCAAGAATACTTTCAAAATATTCAGAGTGTAGTCCTTAGCTGATGCAAACTGGTAGAGTTTTACTGAAGTCTGTTTTCTGCATCCTGTTAAAATTATTGTGCTTCATGTCCCAGAGTTTATTCCCATTTGTTCTGTGTACAGGACCAAGTTAGTTTCATAACCAAATGAATTTATACTTTGGAAATACTTCATCTTAGGCCTTTTAACATATTCTCTATCAACTTAAGCAGTTTTTCCTCACAGTTTTCAGCGTTCACTTCCAAGTTTTTTAACCTGGTGTCTTTCCTAACATTTGCAGTAGGGTGCAAATCTGTCTGTGGCTTTGCAGTCATAATAATATTCACGTAGTTAACAACTGGTGAAGAGACTTGCTTTTTAAATAGAAGGGTGTCAAATTTGCAAACGTTTTGCTCCTGTATCAAATTTGCAAACATTTTACTCCTGTATCACAAAAACGATCCAGAGGATAATAATTTCAAAATTTAATGTATGCTATATATAATGTCTCCTTGAGTGAAAAAATAAATCTGATTATGATAATGTCCACACTAACATTTACTAGATGACTTGTCTTAAAACGTACAAGAAAATTAATAGTTTGAAATTTCAAATAGCCTCCCCTCTATTTATTGAGATACTCAGAGGTATTAAAGAGAAATTTATTGGTTCAACATCAAAAGAAATTAAACTAACCAATGTTTTTCTGAAGAGAGGCAATTACATTTAAGAAAGTAAAAAAGATGGTTACCAAGCAACTATGTTCAGCCTACATACATTGTCTATTCATAATCTCTAGCAGAGTACAGGAAATGACAGGCTGTCACTACAGAACAGAAACATGCAGAATTATGCCATTTCTTTCCTGTGTTACCTCCTACAAGAGAGAGAGCAATTATATCCTACATATATTGATTAGGTTAAATAACTGCAGTAAGATTGAAATAGTAGGATGTCTCAGGGTAGTCACATAATGCAGTGAGAATGCTTCCAAGAATATAGCCACTTACCTCTAAACCATCACTACCATCTATATGCTGGACAAACACCTCTTGCACAGCTCTCTGGGTAAAGACGAGACTGAGTTCCCCCAGAGTTTCAGAGGTAGAATTAGCATTTCAGTTTGGCCCATCAACGTTGTAATTTACAAGTCATTGTCTCGATCCTGCAATTGTAGCAGATGGGCAGATTGTTGTGCCAGCATGAAACACCGTTAACTTCGCTGAGGCTCTGCATGGGTGTAACCTTCAGTCTATACACAGTAAATTACAGGACTAGGACCTATGATTATTTTTTCTGGGCTTCTAATAAATGACAGCATCACACTTTCCCAAAGGTACATGCTTGGCAACTTTCTGAATACATGACAGAATCGAGGCCTAAATGAAGTCAGTAAGAATTCCGCTGTTAACTTCTATGACAACACCATGAATTTCTTTATAATCTTTCTGTCTAAAATAACCCTGAGATTAAGGGACATTTACTTCCAAAATCAATTTGGAGGGGAAAAAAAAAAAAAGGAAAAGCTTGAAAGCTGATACTGCTGCAATTTTAGCAATATGGCTGAGATAATAAGAACTGATTTCTCTGTTACCATGATGACAAAAGTACTTGAACGTGTACTCAGGCACTATGCTTCTCACTGTCAGCAGCAAACAGATACTGTAAAACAGAATTTGAAATTTTGTACAAACATTTCGTTTGACTGTATTGTTTTTTTCGTCTGTTTTCCCAAACAGATTCCTCTTGTCATAGACCAAAAAGAATAAAGAAATGTAAAAATAGTTGGCTTATTATTTGGTTAATTGAAGGAAAAGAAGGCATACACTTCCTTCTGTATTCCAGTAAAACCACAAAACAACAAACACAATTAAATAATCAGAAAGATATAGAAATGAGTACACCAGTGTTTGCCTGTCTTTAGAACATGGACTTTATTCTCCATTTTCATCCATTTTTTCCTCCACTGATTGCAGAAAAGCTCTTCAGAATTTATTTTCTTTTCCTTATTACTGCATTCATGCAAGTTTGTCCAGTCAGGAAAAACTTACCCCTCTTCAACTGCAGGAACAGAAGTATTTCCCACCTTGTTTTATGCTAAGATCTACAGATCCCATACAGAATTCAGGCTCTGTAAACATCACTATGCAAGGAATGAGAGAAAGGTCAGGAGTGTGGCATCTGTTTAGTGGAGCAACAGAAAATACATTTACTCCAGTACAAAATACTGTTTGCACAGAAAATCAATTTTCTTCTCAGATGGCAAGAAAAGCTGCTTTCTAGGACTCCACACAACGCTCATCAGCTGCTTAGGTCAGGCACAGGGAGCAGGCATCTTCTTGCACCCATATTCCACTTCAAATAATATACCCTGAAAGCAATTGAAATCTAGTTGTCATGAATGTTGAGAATACTGTAACAAATCTTCTGCGGCCAACAGATCAAACTATGAGGATTTGGGGAAAGGGGAAGTTCAGCTATATAAGGAAGTATTACTTTATGCTGGTCTTCTGAATTAATTGCCAATAGCTAATTAATTATCTTTACCTATTTAATAGTGATTATGTGTTTCTGGAACTAGCGGAATGCATCATTTACATATACAATTGTATATACTCCATGTTTCATTTAACATACTAAAAAACTAAAAATAGTCTACAGAAGGTTAATCACTGAAAGTAGACCTGAGAAACACCTGGCTTACTTGCAAGTTTTTAATCAAGTTAGCCATATCATAAATCATGAAAGTGAATAGCCACAGTCATTTTAATAATCGCCCTTGTCATCAAAATCAGAGGTGCCTCAAAATTTTGCTTGAGCCCTTGACAAGTCAAGGAAAGTCAATGGCATAAAATGACTGATGGTGTGGTTTTTCTTACAAAGAATAGGGCTAGATCCCAGGGAGGGGAGAATGTAAAGGAAAGGCAGTGGAATCAACAGCGGCTGCATGTTCAAAGGAAAAGATGCAAATAAATGATAAAGGATGAGTGAGTAACCGTTGACCAGAGGGTCCAGAAGAGGAGTAAAAATGGCTTACAAGATAACAGAAACCACCAGTTCACCATGCACAAAAAATCCTTTCACAGCTACCTAAGTTTTTGTACAATTTTTGCAATTTGTGTCTCCTTCAAAAATTAAAAAAGCAAATAAACCCTTAACATCTTCCATGTACTGCAAAAATATTTTCCTTCCTTCTCATTAGCGGCAGTGCTTCATGGTCAGCTCCCAGTCATTAAGTACATACGATATGCACATGACACAGTCACAAAATGGGACACAGTCCATGCCCTGGAATGCCTCATCAGCACAACTCATGTTCAAAACTCCTGTATCCTTTGCAAGATTAATTGGTTGTACCGATAATTCTAGCTACCCTGAAGATGCCAAAATGATGCTCCTCAGCAGAAATACATACAACAGAGTGAGGATGCCAAATGTTGTCCTAAATCTAGGCATTTGCATTTTTTGCTAGTTAGGTTGTAACTAGAAGTGTCTAAGGAAACTCTTCTGAGGGCTAGTTCAGCCAAGACACGTAACAACTCCTTTAGGATAAACAAACGATAAACAAATGGCTAGTGTGCTTGTTGTTTTTCTATCATGCGTAAGTTGCCAATTCAAACGTATTAACAGAACGACTTTTTCTTAAGCATCAAAATAGCTTTAAAATAAAAAACATTGTACTTGAGGTTTCATTATGGATGAATTGCATAAAATTAAATTTCTTAGATTTGTAGAGGCATAGTGTTAACTCATGGTGAGGCAGAGATGCATCCCCAATAGAAAACATCTGGGTAACAGCTGTTGCTATGAAATGACCAGTAGAATAATTTTTTCAAGCATTTCTTTAAACAGTGGAAGAATTCAAAAGGTGTACAAAGAACCTTAAAAAAAGCCAGAGCAAGAGCAAACAGCAGGAAATTTGTTCATTCTGTGCTCTCATTATTATTTTTTAAGTTACTACAGATTTACTGCTGCTGAGAAAGTCTTTTATTCTAATTAGAGACAAGCTAGTGGTGTGCATCAGTAGCAGCTGTTGCAGAGTCATTCTTATGTTCTCAGTTATTAGCCCAGGTGGTGAACTGGAGGAAAAAATAAAACAAAAGATCCCGAAAAGTGCTCTCCCTGCTTTTCTTTTCTAAGTTTCTGAACACCATTTCTGTGGGGAAAAAAAATGCTTTACTGGTGTTCAACATTAAGCTCTTCTCACCACACTGGACCTAGGACTCAAGACAAACTGAGCATTAAGTCTTTTCAGAGCACTAAGTCTCCAGCTTAGAGTCGATTTCACTTGACTTGCAGAGAATCCATTTTATTGATATGCCCCTAAAGTCCCATATGGAGCTTGGGATTTCTCCAACATATAATGCAGACTAGAAGTTCATGGGTCTGGAAGACAGATCTAACAATCTCGTTATCATAGGCCATTCACTCCCAGATAGCTAAGCTTAAGAAACAAACATAGAGAGCAGGTGGCAGCTAAAGCTATCCTGTCTTTCCTCTTCTATATTCTCCTATTTATCTTTCCTCATTCTTTTTTTTTCCTCCCTAATTTGCAGGAGTTTTGTACAATGATAGAGACTCTTACACTGAAAAATCAAGGAAAAAAAAATACTTTTGCATTTTTTTTAATATTGGTGTATTAGATGATTAGAACTGTCTTAACCATTACAAAAGAAAGTCCCACAGACCTGTCTTCTCAGTATCAAACTAACAGTTCTGTAAGCTGCAACATCCATTTTTATCTCTAAAGGGCATAGATGAAGAGGCAGCCTTCAAAATATCTCATGCTTAGTTCATCAGTGGATCTGTAGACTTAAACAAGGACATTGAGTTCAGCCCAACAGCAGATGGAGAACATAAATCTTTCAAATATTCTGTATGAATGTACACACTTTCTCACGATGCAAGAGATGGAAATAATTGGGTCTACTATTGTGCAGCGTTCCTCAGGTCAAGAAAGGCAGAACTCTTTTTTGAAAGGAAAACCTTGGGAAAGGGCACAATCTGTAATGCCCAATCTATTTGTTTGGGCTTTTCTTCTAAAGATCATCAGTAAACTGACCATAACCAATCCTTTCCAGGAAAAGTTTTCAGTCCTAATAAATGAACATTTTTCAGCTAGTCACACAACTGTACTGAAAAATTCCTGAGCAGCTTCAATTCTGAACCAGGTAATAATTCTGAACAGTTTTCAAAAGAATCCACTGCCATAAGACACTTAGTCCAACATAAACCAAATGCCAAGCAAGTATGGCTCTTGTAAGGTTCAGAATGGGAGGATAAAGTTTGAAGTATGTTGTTCAGTTACAGACAAAGTAATCTGAATTAACTATGTCTCTCTGACACTTTAAAAGCAAAGACAAAGCCAGACAGGTTTCAGGTCTGAATAGAATGAGGAGGTATGTATATAAGTTAATTAAACAGTGCTAGGCAATGTTCCTGGGAACTGGAATTTGACCATCTGTTCTTTTTGGTTGTTACAATGGTGCCTGGACCTGTGACAACCAGCGCTTTCGCCAAAAAAATGACAGGTTTGTGAACTAGCGCAGGCTAGAGATTTTTCCTAGTAGGTAGTTTGGATGTGACTCTCCTGGTTTGACAGGTAGGCGAACTCAATAGCATGGACACAGGCCTCTCCATGCCAGTCAACATTAATGCTAAAGGTTAGGGACAAGCATGTTCATTTTGCCATCACAGCATATATGGGTTGTACTTTTAGTAAATATTCGGATAGTAGTACTCAATGATCAATGATACTGAAGGTTGCTGACAAGTCTGATATTTAGTATGAACATTTACACCACTCTGCTGTCCTAAGTGGCTCCACAATACCCAGGTCATTATGCATGTGCTGATTTTTGGTGTGTGTCTTAGAAAACCACTTTATGCTGAATTTGGCTTACCACTGCTTGTTACCACTTTTTACTACCTTTTCCAAAAAGCCAGACTAGCAGCTTTAGTGGTTGTTATGAAATTTGTTACTATCAACATAGTGTCTTTTTGAGGAAGCAATAAACTATTGTTGATTAAAGGATTTGAGAACTAAATTAGTTCCCTTCCTTCAGAGAGTGTTCAGCCATGGTTTGCACCATGCCTTCTAAGCTCTTGCTGCTATTCAGGAATAAACACTGGTAAGCAAAAAGGCAATGGTGTGATGCCATACAACTTGAATGTGACAAGAAATCTATACAGTACACACAAAAAATAAGCACCACAAGAATTTGACATTTAAGTGTCAAACACATACATCTCACATGAACTTGGCCAAGACTTTAATCTCAGTCACAAAAATGATGTACTTCAAATTAAAACAATTTGTTCCCAACGAATGAAATACATTTTTATGCAAATAAAGCACTATCATCAGAAGGCGGAAGAAGTCAGTATCATTGGCCTAGTGACTGCCATCTAGTGTTCCAGGATCAGCTGCTGGTTTTTTTCTGAATTGAGTTTTTCACAGCTCTTACTTCAGTTCTTATGGTGATCTCTCAAGTAGCATGAGCAGGCCTCTGAAATCCTCCTGTTGCAGGAATTTTATATCTGATGTTCCTTGCCCAGTCTGTGGTTGGACATGAGGTACTAGCCCAGACAGGTCTTTGACTGATCCACTAAAGCAATACCCCTGTTCCCATAAGAGAAAGTAAGATAATACTATGAAAATTTGTATGGTTTACTCCATATGCTGCTTTCTTCTGATGTCATAAATAGATAAAGCCGGGAAGAGCACTGCTTTTTTTTCTTCCTAAGTTCTATTCTCATACTTTTGCTTTGTATGATGCTCTAATGCTCGACTCATTTCCCAAACCTGTGACATTACTACAAGACATGAGGGTTGAAAGCCCACAATAGCACAGGCTGCAGCTGTCTTCTTAGCATCACCTGGATGATAAATTTAAAGTTTAAAATTTTCTTACCACTGCAGTGACCCATATTGTGAAAATGCTGTCTGTCTCTTCTGTTGGCTTCCTAAAGTATGAGAGAGATGCTGTCCCTTTGTAAAACCAAGATCTGGAAAACCCTTGCCTGTAGAACTGTCTTCTCAAGGTTGTAAGTCAAAAGCCCACCAAGTAATAAGGGCTACTTTTTGGCATGTTATTCATCCATCACACAGGCAGATTTCACTCTTTGTCCTCTTCAGAACACTTCATCTTATAAGGTCTCCTGATAAACAGGCAATAAAACTAATTTAGTACTTTTACAAGAACGTTTAAAAAATCTTTTAGATGAATCATACCCTCTTCTAACAAAATGTTGCCCACTGTATTCATTGCAAAAAAGATTAATGAGTTTTCTGTCCACAAATATCCAATTCTTTAGACAAAAAGGAAAGAACTAGAAAAACAATTATCATTAGACAGTAACACAGAAACCTGGTTATAAACAGCAACTTCATTTTAAGCTTCTATAGAACTAGTATTTGCATATTTCACTCAAGTGAAAACACAAAGCTCAGATGAACAATAGGAGCGTATAGAAGGATACATGACACAGAAAGAGAAAAGACAGACAGACAGCTATGACAGACACAAAATCAGAATGATTAACAACAGATATGGAGCCCAAACATATTGGGTAGCAGAAATGGAACTGTCAAATGAAAAATTCCTTACTGAACTGGAATATTTAAGTGCTCCCCTTTGCACTATTTTGATCAGATACATTTATCTGAGGGAGATCGGATGCTTTTAAGAAATATCTCAAGATGTCTCTCAAAAACCTGGGTTTGACCTGGGTTTATTCTTTAATTTATGCAATATGAAAAACATGCAAATTTGTTCACCTTTATTGGCCATGAAGTTTGCTTTTTCTGGAGAAACATCTTCACAAAAAGGTAAATTAAGGTGACCATTTCCCATCCAAAGCAAGAATGTTTAAAACGCAGCAAATTTTTTTAAGCTTTTTTTAACCACTTGTTAGTGTATCTTCCTCCCTCTGGTAGCACCGCCTGTCGTCACTTAGTGACTTAGACTGCCAATGTCATCAGAAACAACTTGCACCCTGTGCCACAGCTGATTGTGCCAAACAGCATCCTAAAAAGTGGCAAACGCTAGCTGGCATGGTAGCTTGTGGGAAATATTTAGAAATTTGGAAGAATTTGTTGCTTTCCTAGAACTAATTTCTCTCTCATTTTCCTTCTCTGGCTCATTTTGCAAAGCTTGGAACCCTGAAGAACTCTGCAGAAGTAGAACTGGAAAACAGGCTGTATGACTGGATTCATCTAATAGTGAGGGAGCCCACACATGCAGAGAAAGAAACAAATTATATACTTAAAACCTCAGTTTCACAAAAAGATTATAGGTAAATAATACGCACAAATAATGTTTTAATATGGCAGCTTGCTAACAGTTTTATTTTTAGTATCACGGCAGCAGCAATGCTTTAAAGAGTGAAAGGCACTCTAACAATTTGATGGGTGGCAAAAATCAACATCCTTCTTCCAGTACTAAGTGAATACTTAGTATAAATCCCACTAGAATATTAAACTCTCCAAAACCTGAAAGATTTTGACTACGTTCAGTACCCGAAAAAAAGGAAAGCTCGGTAAAAATAGTAGCAGTTACTTTTTACCAAAACCAATTTTCTGAGTGAAAATTGTGTTGACCCTCTCACAGTCATGCAAACTAGGGGAGTGGTGAGTTTTATTTACAAGACTGGGTTTTTTTGGGTTTTTTTTTGTTTGGTTTTTTTTTATTGTTCTGGTTGGAAGAGACCTCCGAGATCATCGGGTCCAACCATTAACCTAGCACTACCAAGTCCCCCACTAAATCATATCCCTTAGGGCCTCATCTAAACGCCTTTTGAATACCCCCAGAGATGGGGACTCCACCACCTCCCTGGGCAGCCTGTTCCAATGCCTGACAACCCCTTCGGTGAAGAAATTTTTACGAATGTCCAATCTAAACCTCCCCTGGCGCAACTTGAGGCCATTTCCTCTTGTCCTGTCGTCTGTTACTAGGGAGAAGAGTCTGACCCCCATCTCTCTACAACCTCCTTTCAGGTAGTTGTAGAGAGCAATAAGGTCTCCCCTCAGCCTCCTTCTCTCCAGGCTAAACATCCCCAGTTCCCTCAGCCGCTCCTCATAGGACTTGTGTTCCAGACCCTTCACCAGCCTCGTTGCCCGTCTCTGGACACGCTCCAGCACCTCAATGTCTTTCTTGTAGTGAGGGGCCCAAAACTGAACACAGTACTCGAGGTGCGGCCTCACCAGGGCCGAGTACAGGGGGACAATCACTTCCCTAGTCCTGCTGGCCACACTATTTCTGATACAGGCCAGGATGCCGTTGGCCTTCTTGGCCACCTGGGCACACTGCTGGCTCATATTCAGCCAGCCGTCAACCAACACCCCCAGGTCCTTTTCCACCAGGCAGCTTTCCAGCCACTCCCCCCCAAGCCTGTAGCGTTGCCTGGGGTTGTTGTGACCCAGGTGCAGGACCCGGCACTTGGCCTTGTTGAACCTCATACAATTGGCCTCGGCCCATCGATCCAGCCTGTCCAGGTCCCGCTGTAGCGCCTGCCTGCCCTCCAGCAGATCAACACTCCCTCCCAACTTGGTGTCACCTGCAAACTTACTGAGGGTGCACTCGATCCCCTCGTCCAGATCATTGATAAAGATATTGAACAGGACTGGCCCCAGTACTGAGCCCTGGGGAACACCACTTGTGACCGGCCGCCAACCGGATTTAACTCCATTCACCACAACTCTTTGGGCCTGGCCATCCAGCCAGTTTCCTACCCAGCACAGAGTACACCCGTCCAAGCCATGGGTAGCCAGTTTCTCCAGGAGGATACTGTGGGAGACGGTGTCAAAGGCTTTACTAAAGTCCAGGTAGACAACGTCTACAGCCTTTCCCTCATCCACTAAGCGGGTCACCATGTCGTAGAAGGAGATCAGGTTGGTCAGGCAGGACCTGCCTTTCATAAACCTGTGCTGACTGGGCCCGATCACCTGGTTGTCCCGTATGTGCCGCGTGATGGCACTCAAGATGATCTGCTCCATAACCTTCCCGGGCACCGAGGTCAGGCTGACAGGCCTGTAGTTCCCCGGATCCTCCTTCCGGCCCTTCTTGTAGATGGGCGTCACATTTGGCAGCTTCCAGTCAACTGGGACCTCCCCAGTTAGCCAGGACTGCTGGTAAATGATGGAGAGTGGCTTGATGAGCACTTCTGCCAGCTTTTTCAGCACCCTTGGGTGGATCCCATCCGGCCCCATAGACTTGTGCATGTCTAGGTGGCGTAGCAGGTCACTGACCATTTCCCCTTGGACTTCGGGGTCTACATTCTGCTCTCCATCCCTGTCTTCCTGCTCAGGGGGCTGGGTGCCCAGAGAGCAACTTCCCTTGCTATTGAAGACTGAGGCAAAGAAGGTATTTAGCACCTCAGCCTTTTCCTCATCCCTTGACACTAAGTTTCCCTCCGCATCCAATAGAGGAGGGAGATTCTCCTTAGCCCCCTTTTTATTGTTAATGTATTTGTAGAAACACTTTTTGTTGTCTTTTACGGCAGTAGCCAGATTAAGTTCTAGTTGGGCTTTGGCCCTTCTAATTTTCTCCCTACATAACCTCACAACATCCCTGTAGTCCTCCTGAGTTGCCTGCCCCTTCCTCCAAAGGTGGTAGACTCTCTTTTTTTTCCTAAGTTCCAGCCGGAGCTCTCTGCTCAGCCAGGCCGGTCTTCTTCCCCGCCGGCTCATCTTTCGGCTCATGGGGACGGCCTGCTCCTGCGCCTTTAAGATTTCCCTCTTGAAGAATGTCCAGCCTTCCTGGACGCCTTTGCCTTCCAGGACTGCCTCCCAAGGGACTCTGCCAACCAGACTCCTAAACAGGCCAAAGTCTGCCCTCCGGAAGTCCAAGGTGGCAGTTCTGGTGACCCTCCTCTTTACTTCGCTGAGAATCGAGAACTCTGTCATTTCGTGGTCACTGTGCCCAAGACGGCCTCCGACCGTCACATCACCCACAAGACCTTCTCTGTTCACAAACAACAGGTCCAGCGGGGCGCCTTCTCTCGTGGGCTCCCTCACCAGCTGTGTGAGGAAGTTATCTTCCACACACTCCAGGAACCTCCTGGACTGTTTCCTCTCTGCTGCATTGTATTTCCAGCAGACATCTGGCAAGTTGAAGTCCCCCACGAGAACAAGGGCCAGCGATCGTGAGGCTTCTCCCAGCTGCCTGTAGAATACTTCATCTGCCTCCTCATCCTGATTGGGTGGTCTATAACAGACTCCCACCACAATGTCTGCCTTGGTGGCCTTCCCCCTGATTCTAACCCACAGGCACTCAACCCTCACGTCACCATCCTCGAGCTCAAGGCAGTCCAGACTCTCCTTAACATAGAGGGCTACCCCACCGCCTCTCCTTCCTTGCCTATCCCTTCTAAAGAGTTTATAGCCGTCCATCGTGGCACTCCAGCTATGTGTGTCATCCCACCATGTTTCTGTGATGGCAACTATATCGTAGTTTTTCCCTTTCACAACAGCCTCAAGCTCCTCCTGTTTGTTGCCCATGCTCCGTGCATTCGTGTAGATGCACTTCAGCTGGGCTAGTGATCCTGTTGCCTTTGTGGTGGGAGAAGCCCTACTCCCTACATGTCCCATCTCAGGTATTTCTGTGGTTCCTAGCTGATCAATGACCCCTGTGTCCCTGCTGCCGCATGGGTCTCTCTGTCCTACCTCATCTGAGACAGCTGACCGAAGGGCCTCGCTGGCACGCCATCCCTCATTCATTGGCGTGCCACCCCCAGGCTTCTCTCTAGCAAGCCTAGTTTTATCCCCTTCCCCCTTCAAATCTAGTTTAAATCCCTCTCAATGAGCCCTGCTAACTCCTGTGCTAGGATCCTTTTCCCCCTTTGGGACAGGTGCGCCCCGTCTGTTGCCAGCAGGCCTGGTGCCATGTAAACCAACCCATGGTCGAAGAACCCAAAGTCCTGCCGGTGACACCAGGCTCGGAGCCAGTTGTTGATCTGCTGGCTCCTCCAGTTTCTTCCCTCATCCTTCCCCAGAACTGGAGGGATAGAGGAGAACACTACCTGTGCTCCTGATCCCTTAACTAGCTGCCCCAAGGCCCTGAAGTCCCTCTTGATTGCCCCGGGACTTCTTTTTGCCACCTCCTCACTGCCTACCTGGAAGATCAACAGGGGATAGTAGTCTGAGGGCCTTACTAGGGTGGGAAGCTTCCTCCTCACATCCTTGACCCGGGCCCCTGGGAGACAGCAGACTTCCCTAAGCAGTGGGTCCGGTCTGCATATGGGCCCTTCTGTTCCTTTCAGAAGGGAGTCTCCTGTGACAATGACCCGTCTCTTGTTTTCCTTTGTGGGGGCAGTTTGGATGCAGGCCCTCGGCTGACTAGTCCTCGGCGGCACCTCCAGGCTGGCTGAACCATCAGCCTGGTCGTTGTTTGGTTCCAGTGGCAGGGCCTCGTACCTATTGTGCAAGGGCACCTGCGGAGGTGGGGTAGGCGCTGATGAAACACGCCTGCCTCGCCGGGGAAGCACTAGTTGCCACTGTCCCCTGTCCCCTACGTCCCTGCGTTCAGCCGTGCAGGGAGAGGGTCGGGATCGGGAGTCCCCCGTGACAGGCACCTTGGCTGCCTGTTGTGCCTGTCACAAGGAGGGCAGGGTGCGAGTCCAGTCGTCGATCTCCCTCTCGCACTCCCTGATGCTCCTCAACCTGCTCACCTCCTGCCGGAGCTCTGTCACCAGGCGGAGGAGGTCCTCTACCTGGGCACACCTCCCACAGGCGTGCTCGCTGCCGCTGCCGCCCGGTGCTGGCGTCAGAGTAGGGCACACCCTGCAGCCTGACACCTGGGTGGCAGGTGTTACAAATATTAAATCCAATAAACACTTCCCTAGTCTGATTTCTTCTCTAGCATGCACTGGTTTTGCTCCACCTGATATGGAAGTGAATGCATAATCAAGCCTGTGGTCCACTTTCTCTCTGAAGACATGTGGCCTTTCTTCAGGTGGCCTTCATTCCCCCCTGCATCCAAGCCAGACTCCAGCCAAGTTCACTACACCATCAGAACTGGAAGCATAAAACTAGGCCCACACAAGATCTGGGAATAAATTGTGCTTTTACGATAGTTTTTCAAATAACTTGCAGGACTGGAATGTAAATGGTAAGAATGGAATCAACAGGAAGAAAAAAAACATTCCTTATAACTGGTTAATACACAGTTTCTCTACTAGCTGCCCATTAATCCTTTTATGAGTACTCCTGCATTACCTGACATACATCTTCCCTTCTCCAGCTTTATTAACATCACAATTTTTAAAGGTCAACCAGTCATCTAAAATGGAACATGATACACAGGCACTAGGTTGTAAAGTGCCTCTTTGTAAGGTATACGCTCCTTTGTTTATAGAAATTAAACGCAAGGGCTGGCATTTTTTAAAGTACAGAACATTTCTCCAGCCAATTTAATAATAGGATATTATTCATTTGCTCAGCAGCGTGCAAAAGGATAGCACTTTCAAAATAATGAATAATAAAATACGGAACTATGGTAACAAAAACTGAAATAGCAAGCACATATTGGATGGGACTAGGAATAATGCAAAAGCATTATCTTTTATTGCGTAGTAGGCTATACGAAAGGTGCAGGACATGTGAGCGCTCCCGAGTGCTGCTGGTCTACATGTAGAGTTTTGCCACCTCAAACTACAGTAGGGCATGATTCAGGCATGCATCACCTATCAGATTCTTCCAGTCCCATTCCCTTCCTTCCCAGGGATGGGAGGGGATGAAAGGAGGCCTGCATGCATGGGCTCGCTGGAAGAGAACTGGACTATATACTACCTTGTGAGCAGGAAATCAGAACCTCTGCCATTACATGGTAACAGGAGATTTGGGCACAGGTCAGGATGCTGGAATGCCAGGTACAGAACACAGCGTCATCTTCAGATGCACAGTACGAGAATACTTCTCTCCAAAGAATACTCAAAAAACATAAATATTGAAGAAATCCATCTTTTCGATCAAAGTTAACTTTCCTCTAGACATTTCATGAACAGATAACAACTTGAAAAACACGATAGAGGGGGTAGTGTGTTAGTGCTTTACCCTAAATCTCCAGTATTGATATGGGCTAAATGAAAAACTTATTTTCTTCGACATTTCATCGTTCCCATTACATATGAACATTTCTGAACTTATTTGGGGGGGGAGGGGGGGGGGAGGGGCAGGAGAGAGTCTCGTGACATTTGTGACAGGTTGATCCAAATTCATTTGTGGCAGAACGGCATTTACTTCAGTGAAGTCATAGGAAGGATGAATTTGGTTTGCTGCATTCTTTCTTCGGAGTGAAGTATTCCACTCAGAATTTCAAAATTCAGTTTCTCAGTTTGTCTTTCCTTGAAGGCCTGAGCCTGAGATTGAATCAGGTTAACTTGGTTTTACTCTATGCACTATAAAAACACACTTAAAATTGACCTTTAAAGGTCATCTAGTCCAACCCTCCAGCAATAAGCAGGGACATCCTCAACTAGATCAGGTTCCCCAACATATTATTTTGTTATTATTGTTGAGGTTAGAAAGGAAAAGCTAGGGGAAAAAATGCAGCCCAACTTTTACTCTGGACTAAACATGTAATGAACAAAAAACATTAGGAGAAGAAATCTAGAGCGAACAAAAATTGTGGACCTGTTAAAAACAGAATATGTCAGGCAAATCAAGTGCAATTGGTATGTAACAGAAAGTTTGGTATCAACAGATAAGCTAGTCACCAGTATGAGATATGTGATGGGAGGAGCAAGTAGCATCCATCAATATAAATAAAGTGGGTTTCTCCTCTTCTAGAGTAATCTCCTCTCATGACTCAGGACAAGGATCAGTAAAAAAATATGATAATTACAATACATTTTCTTACCTTCAAGGAAGTAATATAATCTACAGTGATGTTCTTTTCCCTGTTACTCTGCAAGACAGTCAGAACTTCCCCAAGGAAAAAAAAAAAGAGAGAAATTTAATTAGGCAGGAGGCAAATATTTTGGTCCTTGTCAGTAAGGTATTATAATAATCAAATTTGCATGGAAAGCCATACTCATTCTGAATATTTCAAATTTTGAGACTGTGTAAACCAATTTTTATTTTAGCTATATCCTGACCAATGAACTGATCCAGCATGTCTGAAAAATAGTTCATAAAAATATAGAAAACAGCAAAAAAGCAAAAGAAGAGCCTGGTTTTTAAAATTTGGGCATGCTGAAGAATTCTCAATATCTGAACATTAAACTTTGAGCCTAATTCTACCAAAGCTACGAATGAAGTATTTCTGAAAAACAATACATACTAATGGACCTGACCAGTCTATTACTAGTGCACCTTGACAGGAAGTACAAAGAAGCAGCCTGGGAATTGGAGAACTGATGTCCATAACATCAAAGAGAGACATGTTTGAACAGGTCAGAAGCAGGACCAGATAGCAGCAGCGGACCAGATGACAATAGAAGTACTTTCACAAATTCTTTTTGCTATTAGGCACATCATTACACAGATAATTTTTGGCCCTGCATGTGTTACTTTTTCTTTAAAGTGGCCTTCAGGGCAAAATAAACTCTCTGAGTGCTATAGTCTCAAAAAGATTAGCTGAATAGGTTAGCGGCGCTTTCCAAGTAAGACGCATTTTGTATGCGTCCATGTATATATACTGCACAATCTGCAACAAATGGTTCAGTTAAAAATGAGGTAAAAGCCATTCAAAACACGTATACTATATCAAACCTAAAACGACCAAATAAGATGCTAGACCTAAATGCAGGGCTCACGCTAGTAATAAACAAAGTTTGGAGTTGACAAGTTCAGAAGAGGCAGTAAAATTGTCATAGTTGACTACTTTATTTGTTTTTGTAAGGAGAAAAAGACCACGGAAGGCTCTGTCAGAGCCCTAAAAAAATATCTACTACTGCTTCCACCACTAAGAGATGGATCAGCAACTACCTCTAGGGGAAAGACAGGAAGGAAAAGGATCCCTCCCAGTAGCCATAAATATCACTTTTGAGTCTTCCTTTCTCTGCAGGAATAGCAAGCTTGACTCTCCAGGACTCCCTCTTTGATCTGCACCCTGGCTCTGACCCTTCTCTTTCATTACATGTACCAGCAACAGTTAAATCCTAATTTGGTTTCAGTCTTCCACCATCTGGATGGCAAAACTGCATTCCAGGTATGCCACTAAAAAGTTTTGAGTCGCACATTTCTAAACTCAAACTACAGTGGAAAAATATAAACCTGGAAACACTCTTCAGCATAGAGTCAAATACACTCATTAAAATCTCTTATTTAGAGCCACCTTACTGAACATCAATGTAATATTTAAGTGAAATTATTGCATGTTTCAAATAAATAATCTCAATTATCTTCACTGACTATTTGAGCTAGAGATGACTTGCTATGTAAGAGGCACCTCCTGCTATCCTTCATGTTATTTAATGGAACACATGCAGCTTTGTACCCAAAAGGATTTGAAAATCCAACACAAACCATCTAAAAATAGTGGACTAAAATAAGGCTTCCAAACACAAATCAATGTCATGTATAAATAAAGAAGTAGGCAAAACAAATCGTGTCAGCTTCAAGTCCTACCAGCAGTTCACCTCTAGAAAAGAGGGATTTTTTTAAACAGGTAAGATGACAAAACTTAAAATACATTCCTGCTCTTCCTGACACATAGATATTTTCAAGTTTTTAAAATGCATTTTGATATACACCAGAAGCTAGCAAAGTGTCAAAGCTCATATTTAATTTTAAGCATGTTAACTATAATCATTATACATGTTACAGTATATATATTTGTAATAATATAAATGATATTATAAAACATAGTCTGATAATACAGAGTTAAAAAAATAAATAAGGATTGTTTTATTGTTATTGATAAAACAAAAACCAGTAAGCAGCCTTAGGAAAAGGTATCACTACATGCTCACATGACATTGAAACTGCAGCCCGTAAGTACAGTGGATGAAATCCTAGCCCCGTGTAAGTCCTGGGCAGATGTCTGTATCTTCAGTAAAGACAAGGGTTTACCTAGTATAGATGGGTTTGATAACAAATAAATTCTTGAAAATAACCTCCATTGTTGCCATTACCAGAACATTGTCTACCATCTTCTGTATCAGAAAAGCAAGTTACCCCAGCTTTGGCACTGCCAGAAGACTTCTGCATTATTCGACACTGAATCGCAGCTTTGCACTTACACACCTTTGAGACCAATGTCCAATGACTTTACAGATATGAGTTCCCATTATTTCCCATTATATTTATTATATTTAATTTCCCATTATTTCACTGGCCTGAATATTGCTGGCCTGAACACTGTACATTCATAGACAAGATTACAGAAAAGAAAATGCTCCATCTCTCTCGAGGAAGTATTACTTCCCTCACAGACATCCACATGCTCCCAAACACAGAGAAAATAACACTTACACATGTTTTTTTCTGCTAGAGTTATAAACATAGCGGGCTACCAACATTTTTACTATTGCATCTTAAAATACCAAGGAAAAGTAATTCTCTTTAAGAAATGTTGGAAGATGCAAAATTTAACATGGATCTCAACTCTAGCAATTCCAAACATATCTTCATCCCACTTCCAATCTGGTAACTCTCCAGTTATGGCCATACTCCCAGAATGCTAGTATCAGATGGTATTAGGTTTTATTGTCTCTTCCTGCATCTTTATTCCTAAAGTTTCATACTGCCTTTCACAGGTCATTTCAAAATTTCCCAGTTATCACCCAACATACTAACTAGAGAAGCACACTGTCAAGGACTTTTGACCTGGACTGCTTTGCTTTAAATACAAGTCAAAACTAAATAAATGAGCTGTTGGAAAAGGTAAATGTGACAAAAAATCTAACAAAGATTCCAGTCAAGGAACACCTTTAAGTACATGAATAAATGTGATCCCTATTCAGCAAAGTCCTGAGTCCTTTAAGCATATGCTTAAGTTAAACTGTCCCCAGTGTGACATAAGAATTTGTTCAAATTCTTTCCAAAGTTAGTGATACAAATAATTGGCGTTATTATGATTTTTGCAAATTTCCATTTAAGGCAGGTGATAAAAGGGGAGGCAGAGATTAACTTGACACACACAGCATGAGATGTGTTTTTCCGAGCGCAGAACCTCAGCATGTTCTTTAAATTTTTCTCATTCGTGCATTCAAATTGTTATCAGATGGAAGACTGGTCACAGACAGGCATATGTGAGCATGCGAGAAAATAAACAATAACCTTCCTAAACATTCATTTTACAATTCATTTAAATGCTTCAGCCAAGAAATCATCACTTAATTGGGTTCATACACCACAGAAGCTGACAAAGCCAATTTTGAGAAGACAACTGAGCCTCAAGAAGAAATGCTGTTTCCAACAGCTGTTTACAGAAAAGATATTAGACACCGGGTTGTAACGTCGATTTGACTGAAGAGTGGCTGACAGCTTCATCCAAAAACCAACTGAAAACAAACAAATTAATTCCTACACAACCTTACTGCAATCCTTCATTTCTCAATACTACTATTAGGGTTTTTTTTAGTTAACATTCTGTTACTATTTCCCTTCCATTAGAAAAAAAGCTGCATGACAGGACTGCACTTCACACAGTAAAAATCAGTTTGTGGATGGATTTCAAACACCAGTAATACCCCATGGAAGGCACAAAGCAGCAGCACCTTGGATATTGTAATTTCACCACACCTTTTCTTCTGTTATTTAAAGCAAGAAGAATATTTCGGTGTATCTGCTATTTTTCTTTCCTTCTCACCTCTTCCTCCACATCCGGAATGTCAGAGTTTCAGTCACGAAAGAAACCCGTAAGAAGTACTAGCTATTACAGTTCAGGGATTTAAGAAATATCTCTCAGATGTCTTTGTGGAAATAGAAATGCTGACTAGGATTTCCATAAGTTCGCATATGTCAGTATTGAGAAGCAAAAACTAAACCAGTATAGTATTATCCTGCCCAGAATTTGGATGACATGGTCCTTCGGTTACTACTGGCTATTTTTTTCAAATCCTGCCCATCACTTTTGTATTTTAACCAATCCTGTACCTATAAAGGAAGAAGCTTCTAAATTCATTGGTACTCTTCTCCAGTACCAGTTGAAAATGTAGCCTTCCACCTCGAGTACGGAACAAGACTTTGAACAAGAAAGCATGTTGAATTTGCAACATGAAATGGTCCTTTAGTTCCTTATCTCAATGTCCATAAATGTTGATGTCTTCTACTAACATATACATTTTCCAACGTTACATTAGCTTAAGAAACACAGGTTTAAAAGTGGTTAAAAATGTCAGCATGGCTGTAGTTTCATGGAGTAATTGGCATGCCTGCAATTTTTTATACACAACCTTTCAAGATGGAATTTTTGACATTGTCACTTGATCTGGACACTGCCACAAGTTATATAATTCACATCTCTAAAGTCTCATTTTGATGTTCATCTCCAGTTTTCCCCTGATAACTGATGAGCTGACTCTTGACACTTCTATCTCAACTTTCTCATTCTGGGCTGTCAAACAGAAAACTCCATCTCATGCACCTTTTATTAAAAAAGAAAGAACATATGCAGCTCCTTCTCTCTGGGAAGGACTAATGATTTGCTGTATTAGAATAAATGATGTTCTATATAAAAAAATATTTTTCAGATTTACTGAAACACAATATCAACAGAATATTAAAAATAAAAGTTGCAAGAGCAAAAAAGATTGTGTATGACGACTGAGATTAGCTCACACAGAGCTATGGGGACCACACTGATGAAGTGAATTCCAGCCCCCATTATGTTTCAAGGTGTGCATGTGTGTGTATGTATGCACACACACGCATGCAAGATTAATTTCTGAACAGGAAATAGCAGGGAGAGAAAACATCTTTTGTTCCCTGAAGCTGGCTCCTGCTGCTGCAATCAGCGTAGGCTTTCATAACACACGCAAGTATATACACACACTGCTGGGAGAAAAGCTTTTAGCATTCTGGTCCCTTCTTTTGATTTCCAACCAAAATTAAGTGAGAAACGAGGAGGGGAACAGGGAGAGAAAGAATGGAAAGACTGGAAGCGCAAAGTAACATTTTATTTGCAATTTATACCCAATTATGTTTGTTTTTACAATTCCGAAATAATGGTGGCATACTGCCAACGAAAAACAAAACTGCTGCTTCTGACACATTTTATGGATCAGACATTGGGTATTACACCACTAGAGAACCAAAGACCATCCTGAATGCTTAAGCAGCAGCTATGTGGAGATTTCATAGTTTCCTTACTTACTGTAAAGTTGGCAGAATTTTTCTTACAGCTTTTCTCTCAATGTAAGGGAAGATAAGAGGGTATTTGACAGTCTGGATGTCAAAAGTATATGGCTGGAAAGCTCATGTCCCTCAGTACCACAGTGTTTTCTAGCTGTCAACAGCAGATTAACAGCGGTTGTCACAGCTGGACACAACTTGGAATGGCCCAGTACTTCCTCAGACAGACCACACAGTAAACAGGGAATTGGGTGGCCTGAGAGTTGAGACAGAGAGAATAAATGTCACACAAAGTCACCTTTCCAAGCATCCAAGTGCTCAGAAAATAAACAGGAGGGCTGGCTACCTGGGTCAGTATTTGTAAAGTAAAAGCTTAACTTTGTATATGTTGGAATTTCTTGACAATACAGCATAGCTCGACTATTACACACCTGCAGTATTTCCTAATCTTAAATGGCTCTACATTGTTATTTGCATGGTTTACATTGTTTTGTACTTACAGTCATTGCCAGAGGGTTCGTGATACTGATTGAGACATTTAGATATGTACTCTTTTGAAGTCTGTATTTTGGGTTTTTCTTCACCACACAGACTTCAATCAGCAGCATCACTTTCCATCACACCAGAACTGAGGTACTTAACTCTGTTGTTAATTTCATTGTGGATAGAGAAAAAGCAAAATTTTCTCACTATTTTCTGTTGCACGCTTCCACACAAAAACTGTTAAAAGAGTAAAAGCCTCTAAAGCAAAGAACCAAGAATAGAGGTCTGTGGTGCTTATGCAAACTTGATCTTAGCATTTGCATGAAAATAGTCAATTACATTGTTATTCTGTTTCTCAAATGGAGGACCTAACCCATGCCACACTAATGGTTTATACTCATTTAACAATCATCTATTTGGCTTTACCTACATTGCCTGGTGCAAGACCCTAAATCTAAGATATACCATTCCATTCCAGCCTTTCTCTGATGTCCAAACCAGTAGTAATTATCTGTTGATTTTTTTTCAGTACTTTAAAGTCATTACTTTAATATCTAAGTGCTTTGCACAAATTAGGGTCTCAATTCAGGTGCCTAAACATAGATGTCTAGCACCACACTATAGAACACATAAGATACTTGCACAAGGCTGTCATATGACACAGGATCTACAAAAGATTCATGTCCTTCAGAACTGGCCAAATTGCAATAGTTTACGGCATCAAAAATGCCTATGTTCATGCAACCGATCTAAACTCTGTAAAGCTTACTTTCATGATACCCCACCCTCTTTCTACAATCCCCCGCCACATTCACTGTGAAGCATTCAATTCATGCAATAAATGAGGCAGAATCCTACAAAGCCTAGGTCTCCATCTATAACACAATATCATCCATTATCTGGAAAAAAAAGAAGGTAAGCCTGTAATTAAAGACTGCAGTACAGATTATCTGCTAGCAGTCTTACTGTTTTTTCTTTTTTCTTTTTTTTTTTTTTTTGAGATCTCATCTTTGGTACCTTTATGAGATTTTAATAAAGAAAATACATACAAAAACTGATTTTAATGAAAGAAAACCAAAAATCCAAAATCCTTCATGCACTATTTTAGTGACACCTCTATAAGTCATGCCTATACCGCTTAAACAGAGTCACCTCAGACAGGCTGCCATTTTCTTACGTGTCTCAAGTGTGTTTTACAAATATCTCCTGAGAGCATAAGAATCAAATCTTCCACCATCATTTCACAAGACAGAGATGTTTTCTTCAATGGATGTGTATTTTTCAACCCATCCTCTAAACTTGGACCTTTTGCATTGTTCCCTTCAACAAGTCCTTGTCCCAGTCCCAGTTCATGATATCCAGTCTGGTTCTTATTCTCTTTGTTTAATGCATCTGGTACTCAGGGTCCTCCTCCCAGTCCAACTCTTCTCATCCAGCCAGATTTTTTTCAACTTCACCCAAGTCTCAGAGAACAATGTCATTTCTAGTTGCTTCTTTTCCTTGCTCTGAGTCTCCATAATCAAGTAAATCTAATTCTTTCCATCCTCTCTCACTATGTTGATGCAGACCCTGACTGGCAGACTGACTTCCCGGCTTGACCTAGAACTTGCCTCATCATTATACACCTTCCTGGTGATCACTGGGCTGCATCAGACTCTGGTGACCATCATTGGACCATATCCTGACCTGCTCACTGACTTAGCAGCTTGACTTTGGACCTGCCTTGTCACCGTGCACTTGTCTGATGATCTGGACTCTTGGTTGAAACTGGCTATCATCTCCAGGCCTTCCCTGCTCACCTCACCAGGGACAGTGGGTCGGGGCCCAGCTGGCGAGGCACTGCCCTGCCATCCATGTTATTGCCCTTGGCTTCTTGTCCCTTAGGAACCTGTCGGACTGACACTTTCCTCTCTATTGCGCAGATGCCAACACCTAGGTAAGGAAGAGGTGAGGAACACCAGTTCCAATGCCCAGCACCAACCTGCTGCAGGGCAGGCAAGAGCATCACAGAGACATTGCAGCAGACTTGCAATACTCTGCCTAAACATCTCATGCGTGGCCTTGTCAGCACTAGGAGCTGTACGACACCGAAGCATTCCCTGACAGACCAGGGTTTGCAATTTGAGTTGATGAATACTAAAAGACTTGTGCATATGCAAATTAGAATCCTTCATGGATTTATAGAAACAGAATGCTGTAAGAACAAAATAAGTGTATCCTTGACTGAAAGGCTGTTCCTATGGCAAATTTCAATACCCTCCCAAAAGGTATAAGGATGTCAGATTGAAGAACTTTTATTTATCCTTATTTTAAGCACTCAAAAAAAAAGGCACTTTTTCTCTATCTTTATTCCTAAGAATGCCTGAAAACAAATATAATATTGAAGTAAATCACCTGAAAAATCTTCAGACAAAACAATCAAAATTTGAGGCAATTACAAGCATCATAAGAAATGCTAGACAATTTTAGTAAAAGGTAATGGTATCACTCCCAAATACTATATTAAAAACCCTAAATGAATGGGAACTTTATCATAGGAGCTAGACTCAGTTCTCCATACATGGAACATTTTACTATGTGCCCTATCAGAGTCAGTTTACTTGGCCCGCACAAAATGGCACACGGTAGTACAAGCTGATACATCTCTGTAACTCAGTTGATTGAACAAAATGCTATGCTGCTATATTGTAGTGTTTTAAGAAACAGGACCTATAGTTCAAGATTTTATTGTACTACAGCTATAGTATTAGTACATTCATACTACGTAAATAATGGATCTCAATTGAGGTGCTTTTCAGAGATTTACCTTTCAAAATTAATATTCCTTTAATGACATCGTCCTCTCAAATTATGCATTTTTGTTATGCATTATGTGTAGTAAAGCATAAAATGAAGCTGTTTTTCAAAAAGGAGTTTTGATCCCCAAGATGTCAGTGTTATTTACCTCTAGGACAGAAACAAATAGGACTGTAAACTTTGTATTTGTATTTCTGGAACTACGCATGTGTGTCTTGCAATTTGACAAAGGAATACTTCTTATGTTAAATTTCAGACAGCAGTCTTGAATATCCAATGCATACATATGCAGTCTTCCCTAATTCTTCTCTGAAATTACAAACTACAAAACTGAAAATGTAATACGTATATAGTTATCGAAGACTCATATCCAAACTAGACTAAGCTCATCTCAATGGAAATCAGGTGAGAATGAATTTTAACCTTCAGTTGCCAGGGTTTTGTTACATATAGTATACATAGGGATGCTACATTACAAATATATTACATATATTATACATTTCCATAGACAAAAGTGTTGATCCACATAACATGTTTATGTCACAGAATTTCCTCTTTGTCCAGGACTGAACCTCACTAATTGTGCAAGAAAATAATATGAAATATTTCACATCTATAGTAGACTAGCATCATGCTCAGATGGCTCACAAAAGTACTTTAAGCTGATCTTTTGGCCACTGACAATGTCCAATCCCCTATTCATTACCCTAAGATACATCTATCTGAACCATATTTTTCAACAGGATATAAACCCACATGTCCCTTGGCTTTCATAAACTACTACCCCAGCACCAGTAAGTGAAGCCCCCAGAACATATTACACATGTCCACTGTGTGACACACATTTTTTTCACTCTAGATCCTTTCCATTTCACCCAAATACACACCAAGTACAGTTGGTTTCACGTTGCTCTCCAATTTCCAATCAAACAAATTTGTTATACAAAATAGGAAGAGCAGGCCAGATAATTACTATGTCTGTTTCACAGTCAAACCATGCTGCAAATTAAATGCCTTGAAATCAAAGCTTACATTTAAAAGGACACTGTCAAAATATTTTCATAAAATAGACTTTCTCTTTTGTTATAAAGAATTGAATACTGAAAATGGAAATCTATTTCTTCACCAAATCTCTGTCTTTCCTCCATGCATACACACCGTATGTTTCTGTATCGTTCCTCAGGAATAATAGCTTGCTGGCAGGTATTCATTCTTTTCAGAAAACACCAGTAAAGCATTTATTTTGGGAAGAAAAGAATAGCTAAATACTGCAGTTTGATTGCGCTTGTTTTTATAAAAAGAGAAGTACCTATGGCAACTCCCCATATATTATGTTTAGAAGCTCCTTTCCATTCTGTAACAGCCAATACAGCTCAAGAGGGACTGCAACACTAATTCCAGGGACTCCCTGGTGCCTTGAAAGGAACGGGTTACGCTTCTATGAACCCAAGCAGAATAATGCAGGAAAAGGACGCCCAGGGTTCTCTCTTGACCAGCATCTTACCATTCATCATCAGAGCTCTCTCTTGAAACTTGCTGCAATTATGTTTCCATTGAAACATAAGTATTTTCTCTTTAAGGTTAAGAGAAGAAATTAAAGCTGGTTGTAATAAAATTACATGAATTTACTGTCCAGCGGGTTGTGGACATGGCAGCCTACACAAAAGACCAAAGATCTCAAGCCATACTGTGCAAGGTCTGGAGCTGATTATAGGTCTGAGATTGTTAGGCTTGAGCCTATTAACTGCAGAACACATTGGTATTATTATAGCAAAACAACTAAAGTTTTGAACTGTATTTGAGTAGCTCATTGAAACCAAACTAACTTGCTTGTTTCAAGTCAAATACATGGGCAAATACAAATACAACGAGCTGGGGCTAAAATGCTAATCAGATCGACATTTTTGATGGAACCCATTATTTTGGTATTCTTCATTTGAACAGATTTATCTTACATAGCTAAATAAAAACCAAAACACCCAAGCTTCTCTGAAGCTCTCCACAGTACACTCCACTACTCTGAGAATATTATTAACAGTAGAAAAAGCATGGAAAAACACTAGAAATCTACTTCTGCAGCTCTTCTAACTACTGCGATCAGACAGGCTGCTCAGCTGACATCCATTTTTGCGGTGCTTCATCCCTCTATGCTGAGAACACATTGAAAACTACATAGGGCTGCAGCTTTAATCTAACATCTTTTATTACTGTATTCATTATTTAACTTAAATCTGTCAATAAGCTTATGATCTTACGCTAGATTTATAATCTGCCTCGCTGAAATCAATGGAGTTAAAGCAGTTCAAAACAGGTTTGATGTGGCAGAAAAATATCAGGCCTTCAATCTAGAGAGACAACCTTTTAGATCATGAACTCCGTTATCTCTGAAGTTAACATGAAAGGCTATTTTTTTCCTGGCTTCTCTTCATGGCGTGCAGATGAAGCTGGTGATCGAGAACACTGATGGGTTAATACAGGAATGCTTCTTTCAGATACAGTCTTGTGAAAATCTGCTCCTCCAGGGTGGGGTTAGTTTGCGCAGGGGAGCTGGGGGGTGCTTTTCTGTTTTTTTAACTGGGCAAGTGAAACACTTCCAAATTTTCCAGGAAATTATCATCACTCTAAAGGGAAGGCAAGCATATTTTTCCTGGACTGGTAAATCTTCATGGCAATTTTGCAAGGCTGCTTAAAGATTTTTTTCCCTCTCACACACACGCAATTACAGTATCACATGTAACTGGGAACAAAGACTACAGGGAACAGAGTTTAATGGACTGTGATTACTGTTCTGGAACAGATTGAGCCTCTTTATAGCCTATGAGAAGACGATGTGAACTGAATTCAAACAAAGAACTGATAATGGATTTTACTGAAAGCTACACAGTTAAAAAAGATACTCTCATAATTCATAGCCATGGAAGGTATCTCAAAGCAAAAAGGGACTGAAAATAAATAAGAGATATATTATGTGTAAACCAACAGACTTGCACATTTTATCTTTATATAGTACTCTACTTCCAAGAAAGGAAAATCAATAACATTATTTAATTTTATTTGAAATATTTTCATTAATAGTGTTGTGGTCTGGTGCACTAATACAGTAACTGTCCCCTTCTTGTTGTTCAGGCAGTTCTGTTCATGTTTCTATCTAACATAAGTCCCTGCTGCTACCAAAGCAAATCAAATCAACTGTACTTCAACCAATGCTTTAAAAAAAAAGCGTATTTCATGTCAGCCATTCTGTTTTCCTCTACTTCTTACTCCAAATCAACTAGCCAGACATATTCTTCTTCTCCCATCAGTGAGATGAGGGAAGAGGTGATTTTTCAGCTATCCATAATGATCCTTCTTGACTTGCTCACAGCATGGGGGAGGGAAGTGCCTCATCCCTGCATAAATACCTCCCTTTGTGACTATAGACGTCATTTCTGATGTGCTATCCTTGCTGGCTGTTTTCTTTAATCTGATATCTCTCCAAGCAGTGGAGGAGTAGGCTGCCTGTTTCTGAGTAAACAGCTTTTGAATTTTAGTCAGTAGATGAGAAAATCAATTTAAAATATATTTACTGTAGTGCTATCATCTGCTTCAAATTCTACCTTTCACACAAGGAGGGTAACCCTGTTTGTAAATTAGAATATGCCTTATTAAACTTCTTACCAAATGAGACTGAAGGATTAAAACAATGAATAGAAGTTGCTGTGCTGTTATCAGTAGGACTGATGAGTTAACCCATAAAAATCACAAAACATCCCACTTTCTGATTTCTGAGACACATTTTCAAATACCATTTCACTAATGTCTGTCATAAGAACTGATCCAATATCAAAACTGGGCCCCAAATCTACTCCCAAATAGATGAATCTTCATGGTCCTTTTTCACTGTATTAAAGAGGAGCAGTTCCGCATATGAACAACCATTTCCACACCTCAAATTACATTGTACAAATATTTTTAAATGGAAATATTGGCAAGTTTGTAACAAGCAAGCTCAAGCTGAAGTTTTTCTAATAGGTATTTTTCCTCTAACTTTGAGTCCTCCCACCAGACGCCTACATTATCCTAGTCTTTTTGTACTGCCTGCATAACAGACATCTCCACTAGAAAAGACTCAAACAATTACCTAATGGTGCAGAACTAGCATGACAGCCCTTGCTGCTGTGCACCCCATTTCAATGAGGACGTGTTTTGTATGACTCAGAATGAATCAGACTGAGGAAAGGGAACTGCAGTCCCAGAAATAATAAACAGCAGCATACAATTTGGAAGAAAGATCCTATGCTGCTTAATCATTGCTGCCCCACAGCTAATTGCATTGCACATTATACTGCATACCTAAATAAGATATGTGTGTGGATGTATGACCATGCTTCTAATGAGCTCCGCAAATATTAGTCAATGCCCTGTGTTGAAAATATCAAGCCCTAATCAATCATAACCGGGTATTGATATAAAGCTAGATACATTAGCAAACGAAATCAAGACACTAAGAACTCCATTCCCACACTCTGCTTCTGTCCCCGCAAGCCAGGCTGGTGCCTACCTGTGGGAGGGGGGCACATCACTTAGGAGGCACGAAACCACTCTTCCAAGTATCCAGCACAAAGGCCAGGCACGATGAGTTGTGGACTCAAGGTCCTCTAAAATGGAGAATGCTTATATATACAGCCCTTTCACACAGTCAGTCTCAAAGGTAACAGAATGCTTACTTCTTTTAGAGGGTCAGCAGAGCTGTTCTCCCAAGTCCTCCAAAGGAACAGTGAGATTGCTACTTATTTAACAAAGCCCAGGTGCCAGGTCTTCACAGCAAAGCCACACACACGTTATGAGGCTCCTAACAGCTTCTGCCCTTAGCCACGTGTGTGCAGTTGGGGCACAGCCCTTGTAGAGAGCTGGGGAAAGGCACTGGCAGACCCCTACCGCTGCAGGGACCTCATATAAATCTTTCCTGTGGAAGTACACAACTTACAGACGGCGTTACACCAGACCTTGGACTTTAACCGGTCATTGCAGCTGTGTAAGGCTCAACATGCTCCTAAAACTGGGTCGGATTCTTTTTCTAGAGTGGTGATGTCAAAATCCATCTAAGATATACACACTGAAGGTATGTCTCACCCCAGCCAAAGCTTCTACTGAGTTCTCCTGTTGATGAGTGCTGCTCTCTCACTCATCACGTATTGCTCAGAACCCCTCACCCATCTCTTAAGCACAGATCTGTGGCAGCTCCTTTTAATCACAGAAAATCCTACTCTATTCCTTCATTAAAAAAAAATAAAGGAACAATCTCTTTATTAAAATGCTATCAACATACAGTACTTTCCATAGAAAAGAAAATTAAAAGCTATCTCAGATAATACAAAACAACAAGATTACTGTTTTCCATATGATGTTCCTTTTTTTCCTCCCTAATACTCCATTATTTACTTTATGGTTTGGTTTGTCTAGCTTTTTCTTGCATGTATTGATGCTTCTAAGATCAATGGCTATTTAATCTGCTTCCTTCTTACATTTATGTAGAGGTCTCCTTTTATTCCACTATTTGCATAATGCCTCTTATCTTCATATATTTTTAGAAGAACAAATAATTTGTGTAGATCAAATTTTAACAATCCACCATGAAGGGCAATTAACCTCAGTAAAGTCACCAAGTCCAGTTTGTTCACTTTTAGGAAGAAGTCCAATATTTAAAATCACTGCACACGATCAAAAATCCTTGAGATGTCCTGTACTGCAACATCTTATGGTCAATTGCATTTGTTTGGAAGACCTGAAAGTACTACAGTACTCCCTAACTTTTCAAAAGAGGATTACAGTCCCTGAGGCAGTGTTTCAGGGGTATCACAGCTGCACAATTTTCCTAAAAAATATTATTTTTAAATAATATATATTTTAAAAATATATTCCTATAAAAAATATTTGTGTTTTCAGTTCATTACCTTCGGCTGTGAACAAAATACCAACATCTTACATCCCTAGGGCTGGAATCTCAGGAAGGGCTTCCCTGAAAGATTTCAGCTTTCTCCACCGGACAAAAAGAAGGCATGAACACGTTTCTTTGTCAGCTTTACTTCAACACTTATTTAATGTCAACAATTTAAATGTCAGCACTTTCTGACTTCCATAGGTGGAAAAAATTGAATATACAGGATAAATTATCTCAGCAGTCGGCAGCTATGCCTACTTTTGTTTTATAATCTCTTCAGCAGCTTTCTGTTCCATCGGGGATGACTGCCCCCTGGTTTTGGTTTCTTATCTAGCTACTGTGCTGCATTTCTTTACAAGGTAAGAGAAAAGAGCTCCGGGATCTTCCCAGAGAGACTGATAATGGCTCAGAGACCCCATGTGTTATATCACTAACCTCCAAGTCATTTTCTCACTATGGAAAATGGAAGAAAGAAAGAGGATATCAGAAGGAATTGCAGTCAGTGTACAGGTATCCTAACTTCATTTGTTCTTTTTTCTGTCGTTCACCTTCCTGTCAGGCAATCCCTGCAACATTCAGATGCCAGCTTTACTGTAGTTCCAGCAGGGCACAGAGTGGTTTGAGAAGCGCAGACATGATTTGGCCTTTCCTTCTGCAGACCTTGACTGAGAGCGCACTACAGCCTGCGCAGCATTAGCCTGCTTTCAGTGAGGCTCTCAGAAGGTTGCTTAGAGAGAGAAACATTAACGGTAGTAAGGAAATGTAGACCTGGACTGGCAGTGTGTTAATCCACTGGGCTGTCTGGGCTTTCACGACTGAAGTAGTATTTGTAGTCTGGTTCCTGCATACCCTATGAGCACGGTCTTGAGGACAATGCTGAAATTGCCCTGAGAAAAGACTCTAGACATGCAGACAGAAAAAAAAACATCTTTATTTGTATGCTTTTCAGTTAAAAAGAGTCTATTAATTTAAATCTAAATAATCCCAATTATAAGATATTAAAGTGACCGAGGGCACAAATTAACCTTAGACCTTTATGATCCATATACCCAGTCAAATCAATACTTCTGTGAGTCCAGACCCTGAATTTCACAATAACTAATACCAAGAGAACAAGGTCTGTATTTTCTCTATGCTAAACAGAAGACAGGCTTCATGACCAAAGGGGACCATTTCATCAGACCTGTTGCTTAAGGCAGTTTGCTGAGCCTCCCCAGTGGCATTTGTGTTGAGCCCAGAACTTGTGTTTGAATCTTTTAGAAAGATATCCAAGTAACCAGGAAAAATGGAAATACTGTCTACTATGCCAAGCAGTTAAGCCATAAAAAAGAGCTGGAGAGATGTAAAACTCAGAAACTACTTTCTGGGTTGAGATTTCTGATGGAATACTGAAGAGCATTCCTTGGCTCTGGGGTACACGTATTTCAGATTTCTGCAAAATGGTGTCATCCACATTCATGCGGGATGATTTGTAATCTTAATTCCATGTGTCATTATATCAGACTATAACCGCCTGTTCATATTAAAGATTTTGTTTATTTAACAGATTAAGTATAGTTTATATTAAGAAAAACACTATGCCGTTAGCTGCACACAACAATTGGGAAAAGATTTATTTGTACTTTAGGAAATAAATCAAGATTAAGATTGTTGAAATTTGAAGAATTACAATAGGAAAAACATTAACTGTATATTAAAGATGTCACTCAGTAGATGCAATTCACAGGCAAAACTGCTCTTAAGTTAGTGATTAATGAACACGTTTGAAAATGCACATACTTGAAATGATGAAAAACTATAATGCAGTAAGCCACAGTTCCAAAAAAGTTTTCAAAAAATATAAAATTGAGAAAAAACACAAGGCAAGCGTACATGATCTTTTACATTTAAAAGCCTTAAAGAGAAAATCTTATTTCACTGTTCAAACCAAATCTTCACACTCTAAAAATCCCCTTTATGCAAAAGGGTCAGTCTAAGCCTATGAGTCCAGTGCTCCACCAAAGATTAAATTAAGGGATACTTAAAGTAGTATATACTTAAAGTAGTATATAAAGTAGCCCAGGGAGATCTTATAGCAGCCTTCCAATACCTAAAAGGGGCCTACAAAAAAGCTGGAGAGGGACCTTTGACAAGGGCATGGAGTGATAGGACAAGGGGCAATGGCTTTAAACTGAAGGAGGGCAGATTTAGATGAGATGTAAGGAAGAAATTCTTCACCATGAGGGTGGTGAGGCACTGGAGCAGGTTGCCCACAGAAGTTGTGGATGCCCCATCCCTGGAAGTGTTCAAGGCCAGGCTGGATGGGGCTTCGAGCAACCCAGCCTAGTGGAAGGTGTCCCTGCCCATGGCAGGGGGGTTGGAACTAGATGATCTTTAAGGTCCCTTCCAACCCAAACCATTCTATGATTCTATACACTTAATGGCTGTAAAATTATGAATTTCAACCACTAAGAGGATGACTTGATTAATTCTGCATGCCAGGAGTAACATCAAAGACAATGTACCATGGTGTTGATTAAGATACTGAAGAAGAGAACTTTTCAGTGTCTATTCAGTGGGTCTTCTTAGACCACAAGTTCTTTGGGACATGAAAAGCTGTTTCCTTACAGAAAAAGCCTCACAATATGGGCCTGTAGGAATTGCTCCAGTTATTGCAAAAAAGTAGATATATTTAAATGTATTTTAAAAAAATCCATATACAAATATCAGGTGACTGTAAGAACAAAGTCATTCTCCTAAAAATGGTATGCTCCCGTTTTTCATTAAGGTGTAGTAATGGACTATTCTAAATATGCCATCAACCAAGGATAAAACATACTTCCAAGGTGATGAATAATAGCCAATTCCAGAACACAACAGACTTCCTTATTCCACTGTAATGGCAATTAGTAAACAAAGACGCTATAACAGGAAACCATGTCTATTTCCTAATTTCACTATATGCTAAAATAAGCTTAAAACATCCAGGATTACACTTCCAGGAGGCTACATCCAGGCCTATGTCCAAGACAATATTACACTGTCCTTTGGCAACAGCCAGAAGAGTTGATGGAGACAGAAAGCACCATAGTGCTTGGCATATTTATATCTGCTCTTAAGCCTTCTCTTAAATCCACTGAGTGAAAAAAGCTTCAGACTCTTAAAGAGTCAGATTAGAAAGACTTTCATCAAGTCAAGGAATAGGATAGTTATCTTGTTGAGCTTGACAGTATCATGGCTTTGAAAAACTTCTAACTCAATTTCCATCTTCCACTTACAGATCTCCAAAATTTTAGATTATATTTTAGTTGATTCCAATTTCTCATCTCTCAATATATTATACCAACTGCTTGGTTAGAAGGTACTCCTTTAGCCGTGCTTTGCTGGATAGTGGTTACTATCTCCTAGTCCTTTCAACTTCTCATATTTGCAAGGTGGTTTCATCCATCAGTTTGAGAGAGAGAGGCAAATACGCAGCTTGTGGTGATGGTCATCTGCTTTCATAGCCCAATACAGCAACGCAGAAAACAGGAATTTGAGTCTATTTCTCTCTGCCTCAGGTCACTGTGGACATAGCCCACAGTTCACCTTTACTGAAGTTGGAGCTTATTAATATCTAAGGTGGTGAGTATGTGCAAAACTGACTGCTGAAGAAGAATCTGTTCCTGTCATAACTGTCCCAGGAGGCACAGGAAGGGAGTGTGATGCAAATGCAAACGCAAATGCAAATTCACCATGAGCCAGCAATGTGCCCTTGCGGCCAGGAAGGCCAACGGCAGCCTGGGGTGCATTAAGAAGAGTGTGGCCAGCAGGTCAAGGGAGGTTCTCCTCCCCCTCTACTCTGCCCTAGTGAGGCCCCATCTGGAGTACTGCATCCAGTTCTGGGCTCCCTAGTTCAAGAAAGACGAGGAACTACTAGAGAGAGTCCAGTGGAGGTCTACAAAGATGATTAAGGGACTGGGGCATCTCTCCTATGGGGAAAGGCTGAGGAAGCTGGGGCTGTTCAGCGTGAGGAAGAGAAGCCTGAGAGGGGACCTCATCAACGCTTACAAATATCTCAAGGGCGGGTGTCAAGAGGATGGGGCCAGGCTCTTTTCAGTGGTGCCCAGCGACAGGACAAGGGGCAATGGGCACAAACTGGAACACAGGAAGTTCTGCCTGAACATGAAGAAAAACTTCTTCACCGTGAGGGTGACAGAGCACTGGCACAGGCTGCCCAGGGAGGTTGTGGAGTCTCCTTCTCTGGAGATATTCAAAACCCACCTGGACGCAGTCCTGTGCAGCCTGCTCTAAGTGACCCTGCTCTAGCAGGGGGGTTGGACTAAATGATCTCCAGAGGTCCCTTCCAACCCCTACCATTCTGTGATTCTGTGAAATGTCTGCAAGTCATACCTTGAAAGAACACTGAGGAGTTACATGGGTTCAGCTCCAGAGTTTCACGCATCCTTTGCCTTCAATGAGTTTCCCTTAGTAAAGAACACTTAACTTGTAATGTGTTTAAGCTTTAGGGCCAGAGAGGACTATTACTATTGTTCATTCTCACATTATATACATATACTGGCTATAAAACTGCACTTTGAAAGCCCTTCAATAAGCCCCACCATTTGTGATATTAATTCAGGGTTTCCTGCAAAGAATCATCCCTCATCTCAAATATCTATCTAACGTTAAAGAACATATACAGAATTCAAAATTTGCGTACTGAAACATTTTTCTACTGATTTCTGGTACACCGTCACCCCCCTAGTTCCCCAAGGGGAGCTGTTTGTTACCTTTCATTTCTTCCAAATGTTGTGATTTTCAGACTCTGTTGAAGATTATGTCTATAGTACTGAACTAAACAACATCCAGAAACATCCCCGAACACTAGAACATGTACAAGCAAATTCTTGTTTGCACAAGCAAATTCTTTAAATATTCCCTAAAACAATTTTGTCACGTACCTCTCCCAAAGAATTCATGAGCATGATTTGAAAGGCACAGTGTTCCCGGAACTATTCCTAAAAGGCAGTTTGTATAAAACCACTCTGATTTTGGAGGATAAGGAGTTTACTAGCATACGTGTATGGCATTATCTGCTACTTAGTCCCAGTGCCCAGGAGAGATTTTAATTTACTAGTATAGGCATAGCCTTAATTTAGGTAGCTAGGAGATTCTTATATTGGTAGGTAGAGGCAGCAACTGACATTGTTCATTTGCTAGCCAACATTATTTGGGCAGCTGTTGAAAACATTATTAATGAGTCAGATCCAGTGAGATCCTACCTGGCTCATGAGGGGTACTGAGTATTCTAAAATCCAACTTCAAGAAAAAAAATGCTCCCTGCAGCCTCCAAGGAGGGAGGACACACAGGATTAGGCATAAATGTGATGATAATATTCAATAATAAACATTCAAATGCAGTGGTAAGAGAGCTCATTTTAGAGTGAACCCAGTATCGGTGAATATAACAAATGTCACAGAAGTGCTGGCAACAAAAAGCTAATTGCAAACAGTCACACTAGAGAACCGTGTTCAATGGAGGAGCTGGAGAGGTTATTGGGAGAAGCAAAGAAACAAGCAGTAAGGACTCATCACACCTTTATTTATCTTCCTCCTTCTGTTTTGTATCACGTGTGCACTACTTGTAGCAATGATTAGAAGTCTGCATCTATTCAAGACATTGCAGGACACACTCTATTTGAAAATATACCTTTTTATAGAGCTTCTATCACTGCCTTTCAAATTGGATGGATTTTACAACACATCTTTCCCTCCTTCCTACCTTTCAAATTGCAGATATTCCTGCTAGAAAACAGGCATGTTTTCTATCAAAAACATCTCTTCAGCAAAACATGTCTTCACATAAGAAAACTGCATTTCTTTTTAAAACCCAAACAGCTGGAATTATTTTTTCATTTACTGTTAGAAGAAAACTATAAAATGCTCTGTTGAGTAAAAATGCTGTTGAAAAGAAAATATGTGAAGACCATAGCACCTGTTTCCATCATTCTTTTCTTGAGGAATCAGAATGAAACAATTAAAAAGTACCCAGCAATGATATCAATTTAGAAGAAGAAAGAATCCCAGATCTGAGTCTTGTCACAGCCACTTGCTGTATATTGTCACAGCCAGCTGTATGTTGCTGGCTGTTCTTGCACCCAGCTGCTCCACTACAGGTATTTATATCACCAAAGATCTGGCTCATAATTAGACAAGCTAACAGGAACTAAGAAAATGATTAGGCTGAACGTCGTTGGGCTAGCTAACCTTACTCCCGATGAAAAGCATTGGGATCCCCAAGAATCTTACTGGCCAAGCTCTGGAAGTTACAGAACCTTTACACAAGACTTTAAGACTAGCTATTTGTTAAGCTAAAGAGGGCCTATTCTACATGAGTGAAGGAAAGGTATGGCTTGTGACTAGTAAACACTTCCAAGTATCCAATAATACTAGCTGACAAGCAAGTTCACACGTACTGTTCAGCTCCGCATGCAGTGAACACTTGCAGCTTCTACTGCTTTTGAAAGAACCTGAGTACTCAGCACATTTGAAGAAAAACAACATGAAGTCCTATCCTCAGTGGAGGACCTTTCTATCAAATTCTTTCTTGTTTATCTCGTAGTCAGCACATCCAAATGGGCACATGCAAAATTAACAGCTGATTTCAAAACTGTAAGATTGCAACTCTCTACATTTCCATTTCTTAGTTTCTTAAAGCCCAGCAACAGTACTGATGAATGATAGTTAGCTACTTCATCATTAAATAATATTTGAATACCAAACAATGATTAAGACCTGTCAGTTGCAGGAATACAAGGCTAAATCAAAACCTCCTCTCGACCAGGCCTGTATTTGTTCCACTGAATCATTTCTTGTGGACACCATCACTTCCTTTCTTCATTCACTTTTCTCCTTTTTCAAAATGTGGGACAACATGTTTGCTGGAAAAGTTCTTTTTGAAATCTCGCATATCTCCCCAAGAAAAGCTGCCTTTCTCCAAAAATATCGCCAAAGTCCCTAGAAATTCTAACCACAAAACTGTCCCAAAAGCCTAAATCAGTTGGTATGCAAGATTACGTGAAATGAATTGGTAAACAAACAAATAATTACACAGGTGTTGTGGTTTAACCCCAGATGGTAACCGAACACCACGCAGCTGCTTGCTCACACCCCCCCTCCCTGGTGGGGTAGGGGAAGACAATCGGAGAGAAAGGAAAACTCGCAGGTTGAGATAAAAACAGTTCAGCAGGACAGCAAAGAAAAGAGATAAAAACATATTTTAAAAGTTAATAATAATAAAATATAAAGATAATAGAATATATAAAATGAACGATGCACCATTTCTCACCACCCAACGACCGATACAGCCCATCGCGAGCAGCAGTCAGGGTATTCCCCAGCAGCTATCCCAAAACAGCAAGTTCCAGAGAGAGCGAGTGAGGGAACGAACAGCCGAACGAACAAACTAAAAGGCCCAAACAAATGAAAAAAGGGAAAAGAAGGGCAAGTGGCCCACCAGCCGACTCTCATTTATACTGGGCATGACGTCTATGGTATGGAATACTCTCTTTGGCCAGTTTGAACCAACTATTCTGGCTATACCCCTCCCAAGTTTTTTGCACCTGCACATGAGCAAAACCTGGGAAACTGCAAAATGTCCTTGATCACATTTAGCAGCAATCAACATCAGTGTACTACCACCATTCTTCACACACTAAATCCAAAACACAGTAGCTGCTGGAGACAAAACTAACTCTGTCCCAGACAAAAAAACCAGGACAACAGGCTATCAAACAAAATAAAAGTTAAAAATTCTAAGCATTATTCCTCTCCGTACCACATTTTCAGGTTGTACCGTTTTCAGCCGGTATGCTTACATATTAGCTATTTCGGGAAAGGAGACAATACAAAGCAAACTACACAAACAGTCAGAGGATCTGTATTCGTGTGAACACTATGAAATCCAAAGGAGACTTCACAGTGCTACCAATTTATGCAGACAGGGGAGGAGCACGACACAGTGTAAAAGTGCTAAATCTGCAACACAACAACTGAAATATCCATGACCAAATTTGAAGAGATCTTAATAATCTTCCCATTGTGTAATGAGAAGATAAGTGAGATTAGATGAAAGGATAAAAACAGTTTTCACTTCATATGAATGCTAAAATTTGTGTAACCTCAAGAAAAAAAAAAAATAGAATAATTCTAATAAGCCTGACAAGTATAACCGTCACATTAGTACTGTCTACTGGAAGAAGCTGTCTCAGAATATTCTGGAGATGGTCTGGCACTACAGTAGGCTTTCCTAAATGTGAAATTAACCGCGTAAGCACTGCTCTGTTAAGGTAAGCTATCACCAGCTTAAAAAAGGAAAAATGTAGCTTTTGGAGGATGTACTATAGCAATAAATCAATTACTCAGTTAAACAAATTATAACCCTGAATCCACTCTAAGACTTTAGAAATGTACGCTTCTACGTGTGGTTAAAAAAAGAACAGAGCAGTTAATGACTCTCAAAGTCACTAATTAAGAGTACACATACCTTGTAGCTTTCCCAGCCATAAGCAGAGTTAGGCATTTGTTTGGTTTCCCTAAGCTGTGCTTTCAAATTTACCATTTCTCATTCTGTTGAGCTGCTGGTCTCATTGAACGTGTTCATGACCTGAATGTAGAAGGAGTAAATAAAAAGACAACAGATGAAAAAGTATGTTGGATCTGATTACTCATTACAAATAATGATTATCTAACAAATAGAGATACTCTGCTGTACATATTAGTATATTTTCTAGCAAGATTTCAAAGTGCTTCACAAACATATTAGGATATCAAGCAACAACCCAGAACTCCTTAATGGCAATTATTTTCTCTGTCAGGAACATTAAGTCCTTCTCTTTACCAAATATTAGCACAGATAGGCAGGAGTACCTCAGGAAATCCTGATTTTCTGTACACAAAAAAAGAGAATGATGCCTGCCTAATGTTAGAAACAGAGGTAGTTATTATGACATAGAGAAAAATTGAAAAGTTCATATTACTGAAGGGCTGGCCCAAACCCCCATCTCTGATTAAATATATAATAACATATAAACACTTCTATACTTAAAATTGCCCCTTAGGTACAAGGAATAAAACGAGCTACAGAGCTGACAGCCTGATGTCCCATCTACATTCAGTATACAGAAATCCAAACAGGATTCTGACAGCATCTAGACATGATATATTCTTGCCATATAATATCAGTGATTATAATACTTAACTGTTCTGCACTGATGCAATGCTACATCTGAGTGATCAGAAAAAAAAAAAAGAAAAAACTACTTTTTGCATAACAATGTGAGTTTTCTTAAGGGTTGTCAAGGCCACCAGCTAGTTAGAGTCTGCAATCTACTTAATATCACATTTCAATTGCTCCCTTTAGGAGTAAAGAAAAATGTTCTTTTCAAGACACACCAGTATCTTTGTAAGAACTAAAACTGAAATGATGGAACTGCAGCATGAGGCAACATGAAGAAGAAAACTAAGATGCGATCTTGAAAATAATGTCTTAATGACTAAAAATTAAGTATTTAAGGATTGCACAACTGTGCTTCACAACTATGGCTCAGACAACGCCTTGTTTCCTCAAAGTATCTTAAAAGTCTCAACACAGATCACAAGTCTTGGCTTACTATACACATAACTTTGGGGCTTTTTAACAAAGCTCTTTAAGATCAAAATCTGTTCACACATAGTATCTCAAATGGGGAAGTTTAAAGCTTTAAGTCAATTAAAATTGTCGTAACATTTTAAAAACTAAAGCCTGTGAACTTGATACAAACTCTAGAAATGGTTAGAAAAACTGAAACAGATCTTAGCTATGTCATCTAACTAAAGGAAAATTGATTCCAACTATTACTCAGTTATCATCTCTTTTATTTCCAAGGTTTTAATCAAGACTTCATCTTTGAAGAATCTTTTCATCACAAAACTCTAGAACGCAGCACTTCACATAGTGTCTCACAGGAGATGTTCTTGGTGCATTACTAATTACCATCAGTAATGCTTATTCTACTTCCCTTTTTACTCAAGTCGTAATGAATGAACTATAACCTTTCTTTCCTGAATTATGTTTTTTAACCAAGCTCCTGGTTTTAGAAGGATTATCCTCTGTGCCTCAAAAACTACTATAAGTTAACTGATACAAAGCTGAGACCCTTGTTTGATATTTCCATTATATCTACAGGCAAAATTTTAGAATTTTCAATGGCAGACATTTTAGAGACTGGCAAGATCTCACCATAAATCAAAAACTTATTTATCACCTAGCTATTAACTTTGCTATTACTTTACAGCAAAAAAACATCCTTCCTTTTCTGTGGTGCTGTAGTCCACAGCTGTGCTTCCAGAACAGCAGCAGTAACAGCATACCAGCCCCAGAGTTCTTCTGCTAAACATGATACATTATCACAGAGAAAAACTGCTCAGTTTACGCTGAAATCAGAATTGATGCAATTTATTAGTAACATGTAATTAACCAGCAATCAGTGAGCTGTATATTTAAGATTCAGCAATACAAGTAAATCACAATATTAGATGCATATGCAATGTTTATAATAAACACATACAAAACCAACCTCCTACAACAACCCCCCCAAAAAGCTCTAATGACACACACATAACACAGTGACATGCGCACATCTCTTTCTCACAGAACCTGTGAGTAGTTACAAATGCACACCCCTCACCTGGGAGTGTTGGTTCCCCTCGTTACACATCTCCTGCTAGAGGTGTGGGTGCTCTAACTTTCTGTGTATCTGTGCAGCTCCTTACAACCCACTGAATCCCGTGCGAAAGCACCCCACAATTTCAAATATGCACACGACAAGCGTGGGTACGTATTGTTGCAGCCTGTACTGACAGTTCACTAGCTGGATGCAGACACCTCACAGCGTCCAACAGGGAGGATGCTTCTTGCTTAGGCAGAGGTTTTGATGCCAGCAGAGCAACTTCTCACTGTGTCAAACCACGTTCTGAGTACCGCTGTTTCCAGTCCAAGATCTCTCCCTCCTTGTTACAAATTTCCATGATGCTTTTATACTTCTTTTCAGGCTGTCTCCTTTCAAGAGTCAACAAATGCAACTATGATTCTGTTAAGCTAAAGAAGCTATAGTGATCAATCTCCCAAAGTAACATGCTCATGAAAACAAGATCACGAACATTGTATCTCTTGAACTCGAATCCGAAAAAGAAACTTCTCCCCATTCATCTTCCTCTTCCTGCACAACAGCTCAGGAAAGGCACCCTTGCATCAACAAAGAATGGAATACTTCTCACTTAGCTTTAGTTGTCTGCATCTGAACTAGTCACCTGAGCCCTGTAACAGGTTTTAGATTTCCACTCTAGGATGAAATAAATTAGATGTTAAACATGCATGTTTCTCTCCACTGATGGGAAATGGAGTTTTGACTTCTAGTTCAGATGTAAGTGCGAGTTGTATAGCTAAATTTATGCAAGCAGAATATCACCCCAAATGTTTACAATGTCTTCTAAACTGGCATGGAGCACCTCCTTTTTTCTTTTTTCTTTTTTTTTTTTTTTTTAAAAGGAGAGGTTGTTTGATTGCTTTTGCATTGGCTTCTATCTTTGTCCAGACTTGAGAGTTACAATTTTTAAGGTTTGCTGGTCCTCTGCTGCATCTCCTTCTCCACTTTTTCCTCCTGCCCCTAGCTACCATCCATCAAAGTCAACTTATATCCCAAAAAGAGACCAGCACTAACACATACCAATACTGTACTGGTCAGATACATTACTTGCACTAAGTTCTCTATTTCAACACAGTAAGACTTACTTAGCACAAGAGCTCGTCCATTTGACACATTCTTGAAAGGTCTGTTTCCTACTACAATCTTTCAGTCACTGATGACTGTGCACACTTTGACAAAGACTCTTGATATGCTATTTTTTGCAGGTTGCCTGCTGAAAAACTCTTTTTCAATGCAACTTTGAGTACTGATTAATTATGTAATGGAAAAGAAAGCTGGGACAACTTTAATGCCTGCCTACAGATGGGTGGTATGTTTCCAAGTACTGCAAAAAGAAATTCCCACATGGCAGTATCATAATAGGCTTCAGTGATTATGAGCTTGATGGTAAAGAAATTTAATATCTTTAAAGGTGTTCTAAGTTATTGTCTTCATATTAATAGATATATGTAATCAAATATAAGCAGTTCACCTGCAACTGAATGCTAATTTCTGTATGTTACTTCTGACCTTCTGCATCATACCAGATACAAGACTGCATGGCAGGTAATGATAACTACTTTTATGCTTACACATTCAAAAAGTCTGTTAAAATGAAAATTACATTGAAGAGGTGCCTCTTCCCTCTCAAGTCTCCCATACATTGCCATGACACCATCAAAGCAAACAGTTGTTTGTTTCCTTTTTCTTTCTTCTTCTTCCAGGTCAAATTAGTGAAATTATTAGTGTGCTGTTCTTTCCCATAAATAGAATAGCCATCTGTAGCCACATAACATGCTGGAAAGTGTATAATCTGCAGTCCTGAAGAAGGGAAGCAGGAAAATGCGAGCAATTGCAGCACTTACCACAGATTTGTTACTACTGAGTAGATATGCTTTCCCATAAATGGAAAAGAAACACACTGATAAAAATGGAAAACAGGAAGTGAATGTTCTTGGTTCTGGCACAACTACAGTTATCCCTCATCTAAAGCAAGTGGGAGACAATAGCAAATTAAACAAAACCTAGCGAACTAAACAAAAAAGAGAAGCAAAATATACATGTCTGAAAAAGAAAACTAGAAAACAGCAGAGTTAAAGGTAACTTGTCCCTTCGTCATTTATTCTCCTATTTATCACCTTCACTGTTTTTGCTACAGGACGGACATATTTGAAAACTTTCAACTTTTTTTTAAGCATGCTCCTGAAATGCCAGTAAGGACAACTGTAATTCACACACAGAATAAAAAAAGCATTCACTCTACCTTAAATGAAATCTGATAAATTTCATGTATTTACCTGAAAAAAATATCCCAACATAAATTACATACTTTTGTTATAAATCTATTTTAACACAATCAATCAATTAAATTTATTATAATTTAAAATCAGCACTGTTTCTAACATAACTGTGATTCCAGGTCAGAGCAAAGGCTAGTGATTCATCAAGCTTAGTAGCCTGTCTCCAAAAGAGCACCCAAAGTAAAAACAGAACAATATGGCATGTAGTAGGTCTTCTCCAGAACGATCTCCTATGCTCCAAAAATATGTAATACTGGGACTTCCTCAGACAGAGATAATGTCTTTGTATTCAACAGGTATTGGTGGATTTTCCATCCATGAACTTGTCCACTCTTCTCCTGAAGGCATGTAAACTTTGTAGAGTGAATTTGTGGAGCTTCTTGCAAAAGATATTACAGATGCTATTTTGTTTGCTTTGAATGAGGCTTCTGTTAGCTTCAACTGATGCACCCCAGCTTTTTTATTGGAAGTGAGAGTAAACAAGAAATCCCTAATGCACCACCTTCACACCACTTGGGTTTTTTAGCCCTCTACTACATTTCCATAGAACAGTCTTTTCTCTAGGCTGAAGAACTCTGGTTTGCCTAATTATTCTTCCTATTGCAGCCACTTCATACTTTAGATCATCCTTTTTACCTTTCTTTGAACTTCTTCCAGTTCGACTGTAGCTTTTCTAAGAGGAAGGGGTAACAATTGTTAAGCACCAAACTCACGTTCTTATAAAATCTGTTGTAAACTGAAGACCTTGTTCCTGAGTGAAGATGGGCAGCTAAAAATCCAACATAATATGTGTAAGGTTGGGGGTGTTTTTATGTACATCACAATACATTTTAGATAAAATTGTATTTAGATACATTTTCCACCTCAGCCTCCAATCACTGTCTCAAAATCTTGTAAAGACAATCAGAGATGGTCTGTGAGTGCTAGGCAGTGTTTATTTTACCCTGCACTGCTAGTCTCCTTGAAATAAGAAAACTTTGCTAAGTGGTAGCTTAGGGACTCCAAAAATTAACAATTAAACCCCAGTTATTCTTGCAGGATTTCCAGAACAGTAGCCTCTGACTTTGCTGATTAATTAATTTATTGTAAAGTAGTCCCATACAAGCTTACATTCCACCCTGTCACTGATTCTGTTTTGCTTCACCCCAATGTCAAAGCTTTTCACATTCTGCCTAAAATGTTGTTTATCTATGCACACATGCCTTTATCTTCCTCCCTCTCCTGCTTCTTCTTTCATTTAAGGCTGCAAAAATTTCCATAAGCACTTTTATTCCCTTAATTTCAGTTCACATTCATTGATTTGATTTTGTCTATATCATTTCTTTCATATATTCTTTATCTTCCCATTCTTTCTTAATACTGTCTTCATAAATGTCTCATCTGTCAGTTTACTTGTTATTTGCATTTTAAATACTTCACAAACTTTTATGTAGCCATAGCTATGTTTTCTTCTTACATTTGTTGTACAAACTTCACAGAATAAGCCATTTAAACCTTTGACAAAGACTCTTCCCTTACATTGCTTTTACTATATTTTTATTATGTTAACACAGTGCTCTGGAACAGAGTCAGACAAGCCCTACCAGATTCATCCCTCACCTGATGTAGTGGGAGTTGTGTCTATTTGCTCCAAAAATGGATTAGAATTACTCAGATCAGTATTTAAGCCAAGCTTGCAGAATTTGGGTGCCAAACTGACAAATTCTGGGGTTTAATAATCAAATCCTCTAAGAGTCTGTAGTTCCATTTGAAGTACAATTAAATTCAAAAGATAGGAATCATCTGAGCAAATGCAAATGTCTAAAATGTAGATATCTGAACTAGTTGTCTAGACTCTCTTTATAGTCACAACAGAGACATAAGCACTTCTGTAGTATGACTCATCTGACCTTTTAGAAATGTATGAGATCAACTGAACCCCGCAGGCACTTGATACTCTGCTAGAACTATAAAAGACTAAAAGACTTTTCAGATGAGGCTATCTCAGATGTCCCTTAAGTAACTATAAGGGGAATCCAGAATGAATAGCCCAGAAGAAGATGTCTGCAATAAAAAGGCCTTAAGTTAGCAGGATGCGTATGTTTAGCAAAACATTTCAGCCTGAATGTCACAGACATATACAGATAGGCAGCCTTTCTGAACACTGGTTTGAAAGGCACCTTTGGTGAACACTCTTAGACCAGCTAGACCATCGAATGAAATTACTTTCTTCCTTTCAGTTAATGGCAATCCACCAGTCTTTGTCAACATTAATATAACATAACATAACATAACATAACATAACATAACATAACATTATTATAATATGATGTAATATAATATAATATAAATAACAATACAAATTCCAGAAACATTTAATCTGATTTTAAAAAAAAAAGGAAGGGGTAGCAGAGCCAGGATATTGCTACTACGTTTGTGATTCTAGGAGTAATCAAGAACGGTTGCTTATATCAATATTGAGCCTTATCTCATGACTGGCAAAAGAGCAAAAGTTTCCACTAAGCCTCGAATTCTAGAAAATTCTACAGCTCTAAAAGGTATCCAAAACACTTGGTCATATTCTATGTTGTGATCTAAGGGAGAGGGACCAAACTAACTAAAGTGACCTTTGTTGCTTTCTCATCTTGGCGAGCACAGTGGGACAACAGACAGTGCCTTTTAGACAACTTTGTGTTTCTATACATCTTCAGCAATGCAAGCTCAAGCTTCAGCCTAGTATATTTTCACCCTAGTACACACTGAGTCCTGGGACATGTCTAGAGAGCTATCCTATAGCTGAATGTCACAACACCTCTTGCAGAACATCTCAAGCTGACCAGTGAGCTTTCAGAGCTCTCTAAAATAGCAAAGCTCCTTTAAAGCTGAATAAAGGAGGCAAGGGGTCAAGTGGATAAGCAGTGGACAGAATATGAACAAATGAGGATTCAACACCTAAAGCTGATTTTTCCTTTCAGTACTGACTGAATTCTACAAACTGCTGCATATTCTAAGTGTTTGTTTCTTTAAATCCACCTCACGAGCAAAGCAGCAGCACGATATGTTGCCACCTGGCGTAGAGGTGATGTAAAAATCCTTGCTGACTCCTGTATGAGCAAAGGCTCTGTCACTGCAGAGGCATATCTCTGCTTGGCCCATTCCGGCAATGTCGTCAGCTCCCTTGCTTGCTGACTCACGTCTTGCAAAGAAAACAGCTCTGAGGAAAGAAACTGTCCTTCAGCCTGCGATGATGCGGGGCAGGCAAGCACAGGGACTGCAGAACTTGCCTGAGAAAGGGGAGAGAGGTAGTGATGGCTACAGGCAAAGGAGCTGGCAGCATTCGAACCAGAGTGCAAATGTACATGTTTACAGCTGTCAACAGCTGACGTGTTGATCCTGCCATAAGATGCTGGAGAGATGCTGAAACATTATGACTGTTACACAATCACTCATGTAAATGGGCTGCTCTGAGAGGGAGGATGAAAGTCTGCTTCACTTTAATCATTTCAAGCTTTTCTTGCATGTCATTTGCCAAAAGGATCTGTGCTTTATAATGCAAACCTCATTCAAATAACCTGCCTAGTATTCGTTTGCACGAAGAACCTCTCAAAAGTGGCAGAGCAAGTACAGTGTGCAGACTTTTTAAAGACAGCAATAAACATCACAACTGTTATTTATAAAGATTGTGTTTTCCTTAGGAATAGATCATTAATATAATTAAGCTTGGAAAACCTTTTACTTATTTTCAAAGAAAACAGTTTAATTGCTGCCAACTGCTTTCTACAGATGCCTATAAGAAATACGGTTTTACCTTTCTTTAAACCATATATGCTGCTGTGAGGAACAATTACAAAACCAGTATTCATTCTTCAGATGTGATTTTCAATAGCAGATTTATAGGCAGCCTTAATGTAGTCTTGAAAGAAGCTGATGCTGTGCATTTTATGGTCATTCAATACTCTGTAGCACAGTGGTGTTCTACTGCCCCTCCAGCAGAATATGTCATCACAAATATGTTGTACATGAGCACCCTGCCACTGACAGATCTCTAGGGATGTTGATCTTTTTATTTCCTATGAGAACAGATTTAACTGATCACCTGTTCTCCACAGCTTAAAAGGAGAAAAGCAGCATTACCACAAAAATATTCCAAGTGCTTTTTGGCAAAATTGCTGACAGATCGTTTTTGGACCAGTCCAAGAATGTTTCTTATCAGGAACTTACCCATGACCCCATGACTTACAATGCTGTTTTAGTTTATGAAGAGTATCCATGGCATTGTAAAATTTTATCAAGCTGCTTATATTTTTTTTTCAATTCAGAATTTTGTAACAGAAATTATTCTTTTAATTATTAAAATATAAACAATGCATTGCTATTAAGTACTTCACCCCAATTATTTGACTGAAATGGTATATTCTAGTCACTGTAGTGCTACCATTATTTGCCACAGAGGAAGAGTTGATTACTGAAGTCATATATAGCCATGGAATGGAATTCAGAATACAGAGTGCAAGCAAGAATATTCAGGCATCTTCCATTCCAATTCTTTTCAATATTCAAAACAGAACAATCATTGAAATGCCTTCCTTTTAATGAGCTGGTCTCCTATTTCTCCCACTAAAGACTAAACACAGCAGAAGTTGCTGGTATTTCTCTAGCTTGAGGAGAAAAATCTGCCAAAGGAAGATTAAATAATCTTGAGGAAAGCATTCTCCTGACATTCACCCAAAGCCTATAGATCCAGTTTCTTATGTGGTATCATGTTGGAAAAAAGAAGCTTGTAAAACAGGTGAATGTATTGTTACTCAACGCACTGTAAGAGAAGCACTTTTTTCCATGTAACTGAAAATCTTTATCTAACGTGCCAATAAGTCATTATGGTAGAAAAACCTTTCTTGCAATTCATGCAAAATCTATTTGTAACTTTAGTCATGATAGGTTCTGTTACTGATGGGCAAAAGACTGACTGACTGATGTGGAAAATCTTACCTGAGTGAAAAAATTCAGATGCCCTAGGAGGAAATGTTACATATCTATGAACACATTTGCTAGGCCAACAGCATGTATAGGCTCATCAACACTGTCCTGTGTCTGTCAAGCTATAAGCTGGTATGTCTGTGAAAAAAAATGGGAGAATGTATTTTCAGACATAGCAAATACCAGACTTGAGACTATTTTCAACCTCTCAATACTAATTCCAATTCACATATTTTCTCTGAAAAGGATATATACTTGATATATGCACTAACCATATAAAAATGACATAGTCAGAACAGCTTTTCTACAAGGGGATAGTGCTATATCAGGTAGAAGATAGAGCCCTTCAACATTGAGGTGTTTGAGGTATGATTATTACTACTATCATCACTATCACAAGAGAATAATGCCGGTAGCTTCCAAAATATGTGGAACTGCACTGTCACAGTGCCCATATGCATTATCTTTAGCCATTATTTTTTGTCTAAAATTAGGATTTCAATTGTGAACGAAATGCTGGTATTTTGGAAAATGTTTATTTATTTCAGTTGGAACAAAACATTTTATTTGAGTCTTGAAATTGTTAATCTGACAATCAGTTATATTTAATATTTCAGTTCACATGATAGGAAAGGAGTGGTCCTGGACCACACAGTTACGAAGGCCCCACTGCACAAGGCAGTAGCTGTGATGTGACAGTCCTTTGAATGTAAAGCCCCAAAAGACACAGCTTGGTGCTTCTGCCTGGAGGCTCTTCGCCTCCAGAGACTCAATGACTCTGTCTGAGCCACGGAGCAGAATAGAGGCTGTGAGACTCCATTGTACAAGGCACGCTGCATGTGAGAGAAGACAGATCTTGTGTTCACACACTAAACAGGCAAATAGTTAATCTGGTAGAGTCAAATCGTAATCACTCCAGTATCCACACTTAAGTTATTACAATGCATCTGCTTTTCCATCAATCATGATAGATACGGAAGAAAAACAGAAAAGAAAACACAGAAAAGGTGTTTCAACAAGCTATAGAATGATGGACAACACTAAAAATTCATTAATATTTCATATAAACTAGACTGTTTTCTTTGCACTTTGAATTCTTCAAAAACTGTTTCAAAGAACAGAGATGACCTTTTGTCATTAGATGTGCTAATGCTACTAAATCAGTTCGGCTTCCTTCCTCCTGCCTCCCTTCTCCCTTTTTCCTTAAAAAAAGCACAGGACAGTAACTGTTCCAAAACTAATTCCTAGTCTGCACAGATGACTGTACTTTTCCTGGCTCCAATCACTGCTGTGGCATTTGCTTGGCTAGAGCAGCATATGAACATATGTGGTCATAAAAGCATGGAAAAATCTCCTTCCCTCTGTGAAAATAATTGTACGTTCCACTGTACTATAGGATCCAACATTAAAGATGACTAGTATTTTTGATACACAATTCAGAATCAGAAAGTTTCAACAGAAGGTTTTATCAGATACTCCATAAAATCCACAGTGTGGGAGTAGGGTAATTATTGTCGTTTCATTGCTCTCCCTCTATCTACAATTATCTCTTTATACTAGTAATCATTGTTATACCATTTGATCTCCTTTGCTTTTTTTCCCATCTAATTACAAAGTAGCAATAGATGTTTGCATCACAAAGACTGGTTTGAGTACCCATTGCAACCTCCTTCAATTTTCAAAAGTTTGCATTTTCCCAAAGATGTAAGACTGAAAACTAAATGCATATCTAAAGACTACGTCTTACGTGCCAATGGCAGTCATGTATTTAAAAAACTAATTTATGTGGAAAGATTCATCTTATTTTTTTTACACCAGCAGTGTGCAACACAAATTAGCATGAACAGCATGACAGAAGCATATGTCAGCTCTCTATTTTGAATAACACTCTAACATTATTGGGTCCAAGACAAGGAACTTGTGCTCTGTTTCACTAATGTGCACCAGACGAACATAAGCCTTGTTGAAAAATTAGATGTTGACAAGCACTTCAAAACACTGCAGTAGTTCTACATTCACGTGACCTTACTTCAAACACCAAACAAATACCTAAATTTGGAGGCTGATTTTTAGTAGTTAGAATGGTCAGAAAAGCTTGTTTGGATTCGCTGATCTAAAATTGCTCTTTGGAGGAGCTTATCTCTCGCTCTTAATTACACTGCCTCTTAAATACTAGATATGTGTAGAGGAAGTTCTGTGACCAGACGTCCTGTCACATTTCATGACTACAAATGGACTACACTGCTGAACCCATAGTGGTATTAGTAGGTAGGGAATGATTTAAATTCAGTTTCAGAAGATGCTTATCTTATTATAACCAAGGAAAGATTCTAGGTGTAGTTAGGTTTACAAATTTACGGAAAAATATGGGAAATATGCTTTATTCCTTGAGCTCCTAGGCCTAAGGGAAAGTCTAATGTTGGTAAGTGCCAATTGCTAAAGCACTTCATATTAACAAAGTCAGCACCTCTCTTTAGCTAATGCTAAACTGAAATTATGATTCAGTGTTTAGAAAAGAAAAATAGAATACCTCAAGTTAACAGATGGTTACTGTGTAGATTGCTACAGTGGACAACTGAGGCTGATAAGGGGCAATGCCTTCTGTTAGTTTACTGCATGAAAGCATGTGGCTGGGGTAAGGGAATATCTTATGTTAATTCCTATACAGACATCAGCCACCTGATTGTGATTAGGGCTGAGCTTCAGGTAAGATTTGAGCAATCAATTTTGCATCAAAAATACATAAACACATTATAAATACAACAGAGAACAATGTAACATATATAAAAACAGGGAAGTTATGAAAATGTAAAAAATATACCTGATATATGCCATGTGTCCTGGTTTAGGCTGGGACGGAGCTAGTTTTGTCTCCAGCAGCCACTGTGCTTTGGATTTAGTGCATGAAGAATGATGGTAGTACACTGAAGTTGTTGGTTGCTGCTAAACCATCAAGGACATTTTGCAGTTTCCCAGGTTTTGCTAATGTGCAGGGGCAAAAACTTGGGAGGGGTACAGCCAGAATAATTGATCCAAACTGGCCAAAGAGAGTATTCCATACCATAGACGTCATGCCCAGTATAAGTGAGGGTTGGCCCGTGGGCCGCTTCCCTTAAGCTTCCCTTCTGGTTGCTTTTTGTTCCCTGCTTTTCCCTTTTTTTGTTCATTCAGGCCTTTTCGTTCATTCGTTTGGCTGCCTTCTCTGGAACTTGCTGTTCTGGGACAGCTGGGGGGGAATATCCCTGCTCCCTGACTGCTGCTCGGGACGGGCTGTATCAGTCATTGGGTGGTGAGAAATTGTGCATCATTCGTTTTATATATTCTACTATCCTTATGTATTATCATCATCATCATCATCATCATCAATATATTTTTATATTTTTCCTTTGCTGTCCCGGTGAACTCCTTTTATCTCAACCCACGAGTTTTCCTTTCTCTCTGATTCTCCTCCCCACCCCACCGGGAAGGGGGAGGGTAAGTGAGTGGCTGCATGGTGTTGAGTTACCATCTGGGGTTAAACCACAACACCATGAAAAAAGATTTATCTTGAAATCCTTCCAAAAAATCTGTTAAAAAGAAACAAAACAAAACAAAACACACAAAGACCATATTTCTACCAGCCTACTAATTTTACCAAACCATCCCTGGGATAATTGGAAACTATTCATTGATCTAGAGGCTATGGTGGTCCTTTTTTTTAGAGATGACCTAGAAAGCAGACAGTTTTGCATTAATGTATCTTACACAGTTTGAAAAGTAGTCTAAAAAGAGGACCTGAACTCTTGGGTTTGCTCATGTTCTGCACAGCTCAGACCTAAGAGCGGGAAGCAGCAGAAGCAAAAGCACTCCACATTAATGAAGCTTCGCATCAGGTAAAAATGGCAATTAAGTGGATGCTGCAATAGCCAGGAGTTTTGGGGTAAAAAACCCAAACGTTGAAGTATGCCTTTTACTATGGAAAAAGACTTACTTTAGGAGAACTTAATGTCTTTAAGAGGTGAAATTTTGTGATGGTTTCCTTACTAACTGTGTTTCACAGATGCAAAATATTCTAGAACAAGATACATATATTGCTGTAAACATAAAAGGCAAATTATAAATTATAATTTTGTGGATGTTTGGATATTTTATGTCTAAGCTATCTTTCTCATGTTATCAGACAAAACGTTGGTGCAATGTAAGGTATATTCACATATTATGGAGCTTGACCAGGATGTCTGTGGCTCTAGTATACCAGATGGTACAGTTGTAGCCAGAGTTCAGTGCTGTAAACTACTTCGAAAATATTTTCTATGTCACACCTTGCATTACAAAAAGAATAATTAAGATGGTATCAGGATAAATGAAGGCTAGCAAACAGAAGGACTCTCTACTCCTTGATGCCTGATAGAAAATCTTTAAAACTTGGTGCTGAATTTCTGTTTATTATAACCCTGAGATAACAGCAATAAAAGCAATTCTCTCTTGGATCACATCCAGCAGTTACTGCTCCAACCGCTGACCCAGGAGCTTTGCCTCAGATGGGGTGTGCTACACACAGCTCTACCACAGGTTAGACCGAATTTAACACCAGAATTCATTTAGTGTGTCTACCTATAAAAGTTTTTCTAGAAAAGCTGGATTGGAGAGAAATGCTGGAAACCATGAGCCCAGAGCTCCTTCTGTAACATCACTGCAAAAATTATTTAAAGCACTTACACGGGGAGGTTTTCTAGCTTATAATTAGCATAGGTGGAAACGTTTAAGAATTAAGTAGGTCCACCAAAGAACACTTTTTTTTTTAATCGTCATTCTCCACAGGAATGCCCTTCAGCAGCTGTTCTCCAACATGGAGAATACGAGGCTCCCACACGTTGCCCAGCCCAAGCTTTTAGGCTGGCACGGTCCCCTACACCCCCCGCACTAACAGGGCCCTTGGCCACCGCTTTGGCGCTCGGTAAGGGGCGCAGGCCACGACCGCGAAGCCATCACAGGGCCGCAGGAGCAACCGCAACAACCTCTCAGTCGCCCCCCGCCCGCCCACAACGGCGCCACAGGACCGCCCCTCCCCTCCCCGGCCCGCGCGCAGCCCCGCACGCCCCCGCCAACGGCCGGCGGCGGCCCGCGCACCAGCCCCGGGAATGCTGCCGCCAATCAGCGCGCGGCAGCCGCTGACAGGCAGAAGCCGGCACGAGGCGAAGCGGCCGTAGGCGAAAGAGGGACGGCGACGGGACGGACTGGCACGCCCGCCCCCCGGCTGAGCAATTTAACTGGCTATTTTGCCGCCAAACTGCCCAATCAGAGAATGCTTTGTAAACGCACCCTGAGCCTATCAGGGAAGTGCTTCTTCTTCCGCTCTGGCAGTTTGAAACCGTCTGGCTCGGTGGCCGGGGGCGGCTGGTGCCCGCAGGTGAGAGGGGGGTGGCGGGGGGCGGCCGGGGGTGCTGCGCCCCGAGGGGCCGTGACCTCCACAGTACCTTCTCCATAACCCCGGTGTTCCTGCCCGGCGGCTTACCCGCGGCCCCCTCCGCCTGTGCTTCCCATTACCCTCTGAGGGGGCCTGTGTGCACCTCCTGCCCCCGGGTAGTTGGGCTGATTGTCTTAAAGGCCCTGTTTAAAAAAAAAAGAGAGAGAGAGAAAAGAAAAATCTCCTGTTCACATGCAGAATTGTGCTCCTTCCTGCCTGTCAACCGTTGTGCCTACCCGGCTGTGCTTCCCAGGTGTCTGTGTGACACCCTGCGGCTTGTCCTTATTGTCGCTAGTTGACATGACAGAGGTGGTCACTGTAGTAACAGCTCTGCAGGCGTCAGGGGTAGTTGCAGAGATACTACAGTGAGAAGCTTAAAAACGTGGACTTGAGCAGTGCTGCTTTGCAAGGGGGTGCAGTTAACGGGAAAGAATATGTCCTGTGTGTACTGGGAGATGGTGTAGTTCTCTTTCCTAGATGTTGAGTCCTCTGATCTGAATGCAAGAGTAAATTATTTGGAAAGCATCGCTTTTAGTCAAAAGCAAACCCAAAAGCACAAAATCCTGAGCACAGCTCAAGCAATTCAAAATCAAGGATGAGAGTAGCCATGGTGAGTCAGACTAAAGATCTTTATAGTTGCATCCTGTTTCTAAAAGTAGTTGTTTGAGCATTGTAGTCGTACACTTATGGATTGGAAGAAACTACTGCTGTTAACATGAATCTTTCTTTAATGAAGTCAGACGTATGTTTTGGCAGGTGCTTGGGGAAGATTAGAAGAGCATGGTAAGCGTGAAGATGCTTCTCTCGCTTGTATCTCACCATATAATGATTTGCAGCTTAGCAAATCAACTTGTTGACCCAGAGATGTTGTCTTACTTAATATCACTTGATTTCTCTTTTAGAAACTTACCCAGTATTTTCTTGAACTTGGTGCTTGTTCACTGAGATCAAAGCAGACAAGCTATTCTTAGCATGATGTGGCAATGATGTCTGTAAATGTCAGCTTAAAAGAAGTGAAGACGTGTATTTATCTTCGTTTATTGTAGTAATCCAATCTATTGTTCTGTACATAAGCAGATTTCTAGAATTTTGGGTTTACTGGGATTTTCACTGGAATGTTGCAATAATCAAAATGCCAGGTTAGACTCCAGACACAAACATTAGAGGTACAGACAGGCAAAACATAGAAATGTGGGGAAAGCTCAAACATTTAAGTAGTAACCTGTTAGTGGAATCTAAAGCAGCGTTGAAGTCAGTAAAGGCAGTCAGGAGGAGACCGAATGGACAAACACAGTGCAGAGCTAGTCCATGGGTATAAAGAACAGGGATGGGAAGAGGAGGCAAACACACTGAGCTTGAGGTTACAGTGAGTGACTCTTAAAAGACAGTGTCAAGCAGGTAAGCTGCAGTTATAGATTTGAAGGGAAGACTTGGCTGGAGTGGGCAGGTAGCATCACTTGTGACAAAGGAACCTTTTGAGTTTTGGAAGACCACAAACTTGAGCGTAGTTTCAGTGATAAGCAATGAACTAGATACACCCTTGACTTTCAGTCTAGTGTGATCACAGAAAACTGAAAACAGAAGTCAGGACAGTGGTCTTAAGTTATTGAACAAACTTTTCAGAAGAAACCTTTCTCCTCAACTTCCTTGAACTCATCTCTGTTCACATGAAACTCCTTTTGCCCTCCTGTTGCTCAGAAGAATTGATGGTAGTTTACTTCTTTTTAAGTGGACTAAAAAGGGAAGAGAACGGTATTTGTAATTTCTGGCTGCAAACACACCTTTAATTCCCGTAAGTGCTAGATAGTTGGTTATTTGTGATCCTCCCTAATGTCCACACACACATACGTGTTTGAATACCTCCAGGACTTTTAGGGTATTCAGGACCCACAATTTGAGAAACTATATGAGTGGGAAGGCATATGGAGTTGAAACTGACTTTTTAAGATTACTGAAGAAGTATTTTTTGGCTATTTAAAGAATTTATCCACTAAAGGAAGGGGGAGTGCTAGTATAAAGTTATTTGATTAGGTAGATAGGCCAAAACCAAAGGAACAAATAGGGAATAATTTGTGGGAGAGGAAAGAAGAAAATTATCAGAGCAGGACACAATGAAAATGGAAGAGATGAGGAAGCTAGTATTTCTTCTCTCATCTCTCTGGTATTTCTTCTTTCATCTACACACCAGTTTACAGCAATAAAAGTATTTAGTAAACCTCCCCAAGACTTCATATTGTGTACTTGAAAAACATGGTTGGTATATTAGGGCTCAGTAGGAAGTAGGGAGACAGTAATCATGTCTTTTGAACCTTAGGCTATAGGAAATCTCAGCTTTTAAAATTGTCTTTATACCATTTTTTAAATGTCCATCTTCGTCGCAGAAATGAACTTCCCATTCTGAAAGGTGTAGATACCTGTGGCAGAGAGAGCTTTTGTGGTGCAGGAAGAATGAACATCTAGAATAACTCAAAGAACAAAAAGACAATTAATTTCCATCTGTGTTCCTATATAGAGAGCTATAAGATTATTGCATTTTTTTGACATTTTGAAAAAAGATGATGATGCTTAAGGACAATATTCCTGCCAATTTAATAACAGTACAACTAGCAATTTAAAAATAATATCTCAGTCAGAAAATGCATCTGTTTAAAAAACAACTGAGAATATTATAATTGACAGATTTAAAGGTCTCTCTCTAAAAATAAATTTTCCTTGCATGGTTGTTTGCTACATTGTACAAGCAGTCACTTCCTCTGGTTATTTATGGTGGTCTTCTTCCCACGCTTGCTCTCTGCTGACAACTGCCTGCTCAGCGTGTCTGATGATTGGTTTTTTTGTGTGCATCAGGCAACTGTATCACTCTGCCATTCATTCATTAACAAATTCACCTTGCTTAATACTTAGTTCCCACTCATTCTGTAACTCCTTTCATTCCCCGCCCCCCCCAATATCCTTTAGAGTTCTTTTTCCCCATATCCTTGTCAAGTTTTATCACAAGAGCTTCAGTTCTTCACTGAAGGACTTGATCAAGGCTGCAGTAGATCAAAAGACGCATATATCTTTCAGAAAGTCTTCAAGTTTCTTGTCAGTTCTACAACATCGCCTCCAACCCAAATGTTCAAATAATACCTCACTATCTTGCTTAGAAATTGCTGTAATGATTGACATTACCTGAACCTAAGGCATTACTTGTCCTTCCATATCTGTTCATCCTCCTGGGCCTATAAGGCAAAAAGAGTTTAAAAAGTGGAGGGAGGCTGATATTGACCACTAAATGAAAGCTTCAGGGTATTGAACTGGAGTGTTCAGGGCATCATCTCAGCTTGGGCTGTGGTTGAGGTAGTTCAGGGGGAAAAGAATCGCAGTGTAGCTTAGTCATTCCTGTGCTGCTCTATAGGAATTTTGTACTGAAACAAGCTGATAAGTACCAAAACAATGCAGTGTGAATAAGAAGGAGGCATTGACACAGGAATATATGTGTAAATTAAGGATTCTGTTATTCTTGATATATCTGTTTCTTTTTTTCCTCTAGCAGTATATTTTAGTTACCATTGATGTAAAATTTTATATTGTATATCATGAAGTATTAGGTATTAAACTTATTCAGTGAACATAAAATAAGAGAAAACTTTTATATTGTTGCTTTTGGGTCTTCCATTGCTTTCTTTTAAAGTCAATGGAAGTCTTTTCATGTTTTTGAGTATGGTTTGGATCAGGCAGTTTCCTACCTAGCATTATATAATGAGACTATACGATCAGTTTAGCCCACCAAATGGGCATTAATGTAGTTTCTACAGCAGAATCTCTGTTTTGGGGGAAAATGTTGTTGAACATACAGTAAACCTGTTGGAACTGAAAAATGAAGTTCAGCTTCTACTGTTTTATAGACTAACTTTATGCAGAATGTCATCAGATGAGGAGAAAAGCACAAGTCCAGTTTTGCCAAAAGACTCTGTTCGGGGCAGTTCTGTTTCTTCAGATCTTCAGGTAGGAAAGAGGCAACCTCATTTGGTTCACTGTCATGGCATTTTATTTGGCAAAGGATAATTATGAGGAAATCTAACAAAACTTGCATCTTTTTTATGTTTTACATGTACTGGAAAAGAATAAAAATGTTAGTGAAAAGAAACAAATTATACAAAAAAGAAATCTGAGGTAAAATATCTTCACTTGGATTCCCTTTTGTGCCTTCCACAAGAAATTCCAATTTATGTGAAAATTCTTATCTGAACTTAAGAGGTTGATCAATGACAGCTACAAGTAAAATAGTACAGTTTTCTTACCATTGTTTTTTCTGGTGTTATTTTTTGTGTGTGTTAAGTCTTATCAAGAAACATGAATTCGACACAGTAGGATAGAAACCCATTATTTCTGAGGGATGAAGTATAAGTATGTGTTAGGCTTCTTACATGATGTTGTAAGAACTGAGGGTTTTTTTAATGGATTAATTTCCCTTAGAGTAGGATTGTGGTCAAGTTAATCTCAGAAAGGAAATGCTATTTTTTATTCTGCATCAAATATGCCAAGGTATGCTGGAACTGTAACGGTGGGAGTTCTTCCTTTTCTGTGCTCAGCATTATTTTGAGAGGATGCAAAGATACTGGATAAAGTGTTTGTCCTATTCTTTTGAAAGCAGCAGATTTTCATCCTTTAATAATTGGTTATTCCAATTTGAGTAGTGGGTGGTTTTTTTTCCCTTCAATAGGTTTCTATCCAAAACAGGCTAGTTTTGACAAAAGTAAGTTTTGCTAGTTGCCCTGTAGAAATGCATCTCCACTTCTGTCACCTCATGGAATGGGCCTGCAGAGCAGAAGCCTTGTTAAATTAAGGGTGGGGTTGTGTGTCTTCATGTGGATTGACTTTGTCCCTTTTAAACTACCTGTTTACAGGCGATTAATTTCTGCAGTTCGTATGCTTCTCTATTTGTGGTCATATCTCATGGATAAGTTTCTTTAATCTTTGTTCAGCAATAGTAATTCACCTGTGTTTCCAATGCCTTTTGTAGTTCAAAAACAGGATGAACACATTGCACAACAAATTTTGAAAGACCAGAATTCTCTTTTATGATCTGGTTGATTATCAAGGAGGTTCTAAGGCCACCTTGTAGAGAATGATAAACTATTATTAACGAATGACTGCTTTGCAACTGAGAACACGTCTAGAATAGGATAGAATGGTTCCAGTTGGAAGGGACCTTCGACGATCATCTAGTCCAACTACTTGACCACTTCAGGCCTGACCAGAAGTTAAAGCATGTTGTTAAGGGCATTGTGCAAATGTCTCTTAAACACTGACAGGCTTGGGGCGTTGACCGCTTCTCTAGGAAGCCTGTTCCAGTGTTTGACCACCATCTCGGCGAAGAAATGCTTCCTAATGTCGAGTCTGAACCTCCCCTGGTGCAGCTTTGAACCATTGCCACGCGTCCTATCACTGGATCCCAGGGAGAAGAGCTCAGCACCTCCCTCTCCACTGCCCCTCCCCAGGAAGCTGTAGAGAGCAATGAGGTTGCCCTCAGGCTCCTTTTCTCCAAACTAGACAAGCCCAGAGTCCTCAGCTGCTCTTCACAGGAGTCTGTTACTGTTGAAAAAGAACACCACTGGGGTCACAGCTGCGCAATAGGAATATTGACAGGAAAGTACTCTACTCTTTTTAGATAATTTTGAAGGGCCTTTTTTTTATTTTGTTTGGGCCTTTTTGATAATTTGATGCTTTTAAATAGAGGCCAGATTATTACCTTTTCCTTATAAAAAGAATCCACTGACTCTTAGAGAATTTCCATTTACTTATAATTGAGTTCTCCAAGACTTTGTCCACTCAATCCATTCTTTTCGTGTTGTTTAGTAACCTTGACTCCAATCTTAAGGACAGATTCTATGCAGCATCCATAGGTTTTTATAATGCTTTAAGAAGGAAGAAAAAAACCAAACCTCTGAATGCTCTTGTGCCCTTTGCTTATTGCTACACTAATTTATTTACTTCCACCAAACCAAGGTAGTATGCATTAAATGATCAAAACTCCTTTGACCTTCAGGCCTTAGAACTATATCCCTGTAGTTTCATGCTCTAACAGAATTTCTGTAGTTGACATAGCAGCTTGAAAGTTTTGTTTAAGGCAGAACAAAGATAGTAAGTAAACCAAAGATGTGGTGTTAATTTTATTTTATTATATTTTTATTTGAAATTTATTGATCAATATTGCATTCCAATTGCAGCATCCTTGTTATGGAATATTTACGATTGAGATAATACACTTAATCACGTAATGTTTCGATTTGTCTGTCTTAAATATTCTTATTGCAGTCTCCAGGGGTTTTTTTGTGTCTGGTTACAATTGGGTTACTGTGGGTTTTTTGATATTTGCTTTCAACTTCATGCCAACAGTGTTGTAATACTGTAATTTATAAGCATTTATTTCCAGATTTTTCACTGGATGCTGTGTATTGACACTTTCTGTTGGTGCATAAGAGTGTGTATTCTTGCACATAATAGATTCATTGGGTTTTAATAAGAGTGTTAGAACTTGAAAGACTAGATAAATTTCCTGCTATAACTTGATATGTATATTTTGAGTGCTCAGGATGTCTATAGTAAGACAGACTGTGTGCTAGTGATTAAATTGGGTGACTCAAAGTAAACCACCTGCTTACACCTGACATCTTACCTACTCTGTCCCTTGAGTTGGATAAGGTACTCATGGAAGCAGCTGGATCACCTCTGACTGAAAACTAACTTGTTTGGGGGGAAGAATTAGTTTTAAGTTTCTATTTGGTTACACAATCTCTGAAGAAGACAGAGAAGTGATCTAATGTCTTCTGCACAATTATTTAATTTAGATGAGTTAAGGTAAAGATTAATACATTGGCTTTTTTACACTGCTGAAATTTTGCTGCAGGGAATTTTGCATAGATCCATGTAGTTCCTGGTTGAATAATTCATCTGAAGATACGTGTTTTCATCTGATAAAATCTAAACTATATTTCTTCAGAAAGATATGGATATGGAAAAATTGTTAACTTGTTGATTTGCAACTAACAATATGTTTTACATGGAATGTGATACTTTCTTTAGCTTATCAAAAAGATACACTACGTATTTGTTTGTAATTATATAGCTTCACATACATTTATTTAGCCTTCTAATTTTAGCATGACAGGCTAGAAGATGGGAAATGGATATTTGAAAGGAAACTAGAATTCAGCTAAAATGTACAAAAGCTAGCTTCTTAAAATGTTCTCTAATTAGCTGAAACCTGTGTAAATGTAAGGGTTACACTGAAAGTTTTAAAATATTATCCTTTTCAGCTGGTAGATTCAAAAATATCTTACATGTAACTGGTATCTTTAACTGATTGTTTCCACTCTAACTTTCCCCAGCTTGAAGAGGAAAATAATTTTTCAATTTACAATCAGTTTCTGAGGTTTGACTTCATTAGGATACTAAACAGAATTAGTATGATAGTATTACGTGAAAAAAAATGACTGCTAGTGGCCTGGTTTAGTACTTTCCAACTGGCGTTTTTTTCCAAATGTTTAATTAGTGGCTTTGATCGGTTTCAGCATTTGACTGCTACAGGAACTTTTTTAATTAATTACTGGAGTGTATGTTTAAGCTATCATACAGATTGTTCACAGTTTCACATTGAACTCTGAATACTCTCATTCTGAAAATCTGGTTAACCAGATTTCAAAAAGGTGTTAATTGGCTTACTTTGGTACATAGTATAATGCCACATACCAGTTAGATTGGTTTGTAACTTTTTAACAGGAAAGCTTTTATATTAGTTATGTATACACATTCCATATACCTCTGTAATTTAAAAAATGCATAATATAATGTGACAATAATTATATCTAATCTAATGAAAATACTGGATAGTCAAACATCTTTTGATGATTGGCTTTAGAACTCCCACCAAAGAAATTTTAATGTTATGGAATGTGAAATGTGACTGTATTCAGTAGCATCTTTGTCATGGCTATAAAAATACATATTTTTCTTTGCAGTAATAGTAATACTTAGAAATAGTATCGAGTGATTAATAGCTTATATGATATGGAACTTTTTTTTTTAGTTCATGTGTTTCTTTAAGGTGCCTATTATAGTATCCAATTCTGGCATCTAGCAAAGTCTTTCTGTGTAACTATTACAGTGCATCTAGTTGTAATCGGAATGAACGTGAACATGAAACAAGAGAAAGATAAATTATAATCATGGTAGGAAAACAGCTCGCTTTTGCAACTTAAGGGAAATCCTCTTAGTTTTCTTCATCATCATCCTCCTCCTCTCAAGAATTACTGAAAACTATTTCCGCTCCTTCCTACGAATACCTAGTTTTTAGAAATGTAATTGTAGTTTTGTAATTATTCATCATCACTTTGTAACAGGATGAATATGAAGAGCTGCTTCGTTACGCTGTAGTGACTCCAAAGTTTGAACAGTGTGTCTCGAAGTGGTCAGAACCTGCTTCAGAACTGAGAGCAGGTGGCAGATTTTCAGCTGTAACAGATGATGCCATTCACCGTAAGACTCCAGGTAGTATGTGCAAAGCTATGCATTGAGCTTACAAGAACAAGGATATAACTGTTTTCACTTAAGTTTTCTAATGGCTTCTGTTTGAAAAATATACATTGCTCATATATAGTACACTTACATTTTGCACAATAAGAAATTTAGGAAGGCTTATTCACTGAAAGGTTCTCTCTCTGACATCTCTTTCAGATGATAGTATTGACGTGCTGACAGTTCTGTGTTTTGTGATGCAGATGTAGGAAGTGGTTGGTGTAATAATGCAAAAAGGGGTGCCCTTACTTACAGTATACTTTGAAATTTAACAGATCACAACTGGTTTTGCTCATACTTGTGCTGCCATGATAAATGAGTATCTAAAACATGATTATTTGGAAGTAAGAGTTACTTTATTGCGCCTTATTTAGGACTGTATAAACTTAGTGTCTTGTGATGCGTTATTAACACTGATATTTGTGGTTATATGTTGTTTGCTTTTGTCACTAGCATTTAGATTGAGGAAGCTCTGTTAATTTTGCTTCACAAGAAATAGTAAACAATCATACCCGCGTTGTTTCTTTACTAGGGAGTTTAGCTTAATCAGGAAGAACTTACTTTAAACTAGCTTCTATTCTTCATCATGCTATTTCATGATAAAAATATTTACCTACAGTTTTCTCTTCACTCCTCTTTTTGTGACCCTTGAGGATGGATTTATCTCTACTATTCAGAGGAGCATGGGGTACAAAATGTGTAGGTAATTTTACTACTAGAGACTAAGCAGCCTTGAAGTGGTGTGTAAATCTAGTGCTAATTGTCATCTCGGAGTAAATGTTGTTCATGGCTGATATATGTAAGAGCTCTCGGCCATGCTGATCAGAGCTAAATAACTCTCTGCTAGCAGGAATTTACCAGTGTTTACCATGCTCTGTATCCTTCCACAGTGAGTCTGTGCAATGGAGTTCAGGTACATTCAGACACCCAAGCCAATACGTCTCCTTCCAGTGTGCCATAAGGAGACATTAGGAGATTTTTATAAACTAATATATAGAATCTTAGTCCTTAAGGACATCATATCCATAACTTCTCCCCATGCAGAGTTAGTGTGGTGGTTCTTCTGAATATCAGACTGCCATAGGAAATGCAGAAGGCGTGATTTGGGGGTCATTGAAAAGCATGAGAATGCTTTCTGCCAACAGAAAAGTTTCAAGTGCAGCCTTTGCATTTTGATTTTTACATATTGAAGGTTATTAATTTGGTCCAGTGTAGTTATGTCCTGTATGGGAATTGTACCAAGTTGCATAAGAAATCACATCAATAGAAGCTGCTGCTATTTTGTGCTATTGCATTATTCTTGAACAGTCGAACATTGTAGAAAAAATCCACTATAGTAAGAGTGGATTACTGCAATTCCTAGAATGAGAGCAGTTGCTTGGGGTTTAAAAAATGATGATACAGAATATTTTGATTGGGGGAATAAAACATCCTCATCTGGTATATCAGGTCGAGGTACCAAAAATTGCTGTCTGATAGATTCAACTAAAGGTAACATTTAAACTATTTGTGATTTCCACAGCGAAAGAACATTCTGTGGCTGCTGTCAAGAGTCAAATATTCTCTGACTGGGTTCCTTTAGATATTGCACACAAGGAGGGTTTAGTCTTCTAATACCATTTTACTCATCTAAAGATAGTTGCAGTTACATGGGGCCTTGGTTTAGCAGAGTGATAGAACAATATACCAAAATTGCAGTGCAAGCACATGTCACGGTCTGTTTGGATCTCTCAAATTTACGCGCCAGCATACTCTGTAAATTAAACTTTATTTTCTGAGCTCAATAGGAAAGAAAACAAACACATGAAACAAGGGCTCAATCCCCTTTGTACAGACTAGTGTAACACGAGAATTCACTGATTTATTCCTTAATTCATGAGGTTTCTAAGTCACATGTTCTCCAATTCATAACTCGCAACTCGTAGCTCACACTCCTATGAGCAAAATAGTTGCCTAACTGACAGAGAGAGTGCTCATCCTTCCTCCTCCATCACGGTGCAGGCCTCCCCTGTGTCACACTGGGAAGCATGAGAGCCTCAGCAGTCTGGCTGCTGTTGGATATGTTTCAAAAGCTTTTTGGGTAAGCTGACATATTTATACCTTCCAGCTCGGAAGTTTGATCTATACTATTTCTGTAAGTTAGTGGATTCTGAAGGAACTGCCAGACAATCAATGTGCAAGCGTTATGGCTGCAGGAGACTGCAAGCTGCAGGCGATAATGGCTGCATAATGACCTTTATAGCCCTTCTGTCCATCATGTCCTGCCTACATGCTGCTCTTGCCTTAACCTAATGGCACTACTCCCAGGATACACCAGGCCTTAGCATGAGCTGTGTGTTAGCCAAAATCTGAGCAGGACCTGGTAAACAGTCACAGCATGGCAGAGTAATTGTAATATTCAGTTAGATCACAGTACAAACGTGATTCCTGTTACCAGTCTCTATACACTAACCATCATGACACTGGGCATCCCCAGTTGCTGGGAAGGACTTTGGGGGTTAAAGCCAGCTCAAGCCCGTTGCTCTGTTGAAAGTTCATTTTGCTGGTTGCTCTGGTTTTTTACTGTGTTGGGTTGAGCCAACACTTCCCTCATGCTTGTCTGTCTAGCACAGGAATGCATTCACGCTTCTTGATTAACTAAGGCCAGTTATATAACCAGTTGATCCACTCAACTGGTACAGCCATTTGTGAAAAACAAAGGCCACCCTCTCCCCCTCCCTGTGTTGAGGTAAGTTCAGCTTCCTTTACAACAGCTGTGGTCACTCCCTGTATTCTTCCCTGAGCTTCATGAGCATAGTGCTCATCTGAATGTTCTTCCATTGTAGCAAGCTGTTGATAAGTCCCACTAGCAGATTGCCAGGATTCAAATACACTTGCAAACACTCTTGAATTAGAGCAGTTCAGAAGTGTTTCTCAGCCTGAGAAGTTGTTCTTAAAAGGAAAATAGAAAATTTCAAACCCAGATATGTGGAATTACATTATGGAGCAAATACCAGTTCAGGTCTTGTCCCCAGTGCTCTCTCTGCTTAAAGTTTTGTTTCCCAGTTTGAGTAGAACATTGCTTTGTAAGGGAATACTGTGATGTGTGATACTGCTGTTCATAAGAAAGATGATCAGAATCAAAACACTAGACTTGTGCGCTTTTTTTGGTAGATGGCTCTATAATCCATTTTCGATCATCTTTGTCTGAAGAGGAGATTTTAGCCAGCACTATCTGCTGTCTGTCTTTAACTCTGGGAGAGGAGTTCCGCTTTTACTCCCCCCCCCCGCCCCCCGGCTCAGGGCCAAACATGTAGCGTATGAAGACAAAGACTTTTTACTGCCTAAAGGTGTGCAGTAGAAGTGAGACGACACATTTCCGTTCCCTTGATTGCTTCTCTTGAAACATTGAAATAGAGTTATCTTTTAATATGCTTGGTATTAGCAAATAAGAATAGTCATTTGCAAGCTGTAGTTAATTGTCACGGGACAAGGGAAAGAAATGCTCTTATACTTGATGGTTATCAAAATTTTGCATTGCAGTTTTATGTATTGCTCATTACAAGGAGCCATATATTCGCAGTTACAGATACTCAGATGTTTATTATCTTTGCAAAGGGCAGCACCTTGTAAAATACAATTTGTCTTTTAATTTCAAAGTGAAAAAAATGGCTAAAAACAGTAAAGAAGGTGTTCTTGATCTTCTCAGAGACTGAGTCAAGAAGAATATTTACATGGCCCCATATGCTTCTATTAACTACACACTATAAATAAACTTCTGGTGCTTTGCTGCTTTATCAAAACATAGGTTTGCTGTTCAAAATGTCACTACGTCCTGTCAGTCTAGGAAAGAGGTGTCTTGTATCTCCTTGAGACAGAGCTTGAAACAATCTAGTTGTAAAATGAAGGTTATTTCAACTTTTACAAAAGGATCTGACCAAAATCTGTCCGACTCTTTTTTATATAACCTCTAGTACTGATTGAGGATGATTGCATATTTGAGTGGTGTTTGCCACAGTGTTAATGGCCTCGGAATACTTCTCCCCCCTCCCAATACTAGTAACAAGACTTTGGATGAACAGTGAGAAAGTAGTTAAATTCAAATTCAATACTATACTTCTGATACTGATCAATAGGATAGATTAGCAGGTTGTTGCTGAAGGACAGTTAATTTTTTTTGTTTAGCTCCATTCTTTTGGCATTGGTACATGTTCATACTAAAAATCAGGCGCTTTCACATTTGTTTTTTCCCTGTCCGGCTCTAATGCTGTGCTGTGTTAAAGTAACAGAATCATAAATTATTAGGGTAGTATTCTATAACTTTGTAAAACAAAATGCATGCCTGTGCTGGGTGTAGAGATAATACCTAAAAGTTTGCTCTTCTGCAGAGCTTCTCAAGCTTGCAGTGTTTTTTCCCCTTCTCCACACGATGGTGGTATTGAAACCAACAGAGTTTCCAATGCCACATGATGCCTTCTGTAATCAAGTTCTGTTTGTGGAGTATTCTTTGGTCTGTCATTTTGACTTTCTCCTCAGGTTTTTGAAACTGAAATGAATGCTTCCACTATGGCAGTAGAATTCTAATTAATGGTAATCTGTATTTGTTGCAGTAAATTTAATGATACATAATGTCTTCACTAAAAGCTTTCAGTCAAATAAGAAAAATAATTGGAATAAAACATGCTGTACTATTCAGTTCAATGTCCAAATGCTTTTAAGCTTTGAAATCTAAAACCTAAACTAATTTCCTGTTCTTGTTACCAGTTTGGTTGATTAAATTTGAAAATGACTAAGACTGGAGCAGTAAATTATTTGTAGCGAAGATAGGTAATGATGACTCATACCCAAACAGTGGGAAGATGCGTTCTCTTCAGGCTACCAGTTGTCAGTAATGATCCATTAAACTTCTGAGAAGATTTTTTTAAAAAACTATACATTTTAGCAAATAGCTACCCTCAGCTTGGGCCACTGATAGCAGATCATGTGTGAGAACAGCCTGTCAGAGCTTATTTGCTTCATAAAGGCAGAAAAAGTCAGATACTAGAGGAACATAGAAAAAAGAAAAACAGTGGTATTAGGATAACAGACATCTGGAAAAACAGCTAATTTCATTACTTCTACTAGAAACAAGAATACAGTCTAGAGATTTGTCAGAGTAAATACATGTGGGGATTATTTAATGAAGTACATTTTTATACTTTATCATATCCAAATGGTTCCATGTCCTTGGTAACTTAGTGCATTGTAACTGAATGACATAGAGGTGACAGAAGGAGAGCATTAGGAATAAGAATGAAATTAATATGTATACAACTAGAAAATTATACCAATACTGGAAGGCCAAGATAAATTACATGAGGTGATGATATAAACATGTAACAGATCCACTCAGTGATTCAGTGAAGGATATGTCCTATGGTAAATGAGAAAAATGAAAGCTGAGTTACGATAATGTGTACATAGGGAGGATTAAGGGGAGGGGAGTGATGAATTTGTAATACTACAATCTTGGACTATGGCAGTTGTCAGTCTAGGTTAATGTCCTGTTTTTATTGGCTATGTTTTGTTCTGGTTTTTGTTTGTAAATATCTTGCAAACTGTGCTCTGTAAGCTGGATATCTTTGTAATCCAAGCCAATAAAAGTTTAAAAATAAAAACAAACCTTCACGCGTTTTACAGCAACGTCACAGTTGAAGGAAGAACACAGTGAAATGCAGGAATGGGAACAAGTGGTGAAGGACAGAATTGGGAATACTTCATAATAGTAATGCTGCCAAATATTTTACATTGTGAAAGGCCAGCCAGATTCTTCATCACTGGCATTAGATGTATTTCAAGTAGTCTGTGTCATCTGTCTAGCATGTCATATTTTTTGGCGATCCTTACAAGCAACGAATATTCAAATTCTGCCATTGTCTAAGCAATACTTCTCTCATTTGCAGGAGAAACAATGACAAAAAGCTAAAGCCTGATCTTTATATACCAATGTGATTGGGAATAATCTGTTTATGGTCTTCTGCTTACGTAATGGGGTAGGGAATTTAGTTTAGAGAAATGGTGTGTTAGATGGGGCTTCCTTAGCTCAAGCTGATTTTAATTTTATGATGTGTAGTTGTATATGACCTTGGGAGAAACGCCAAAAAGCAGTTGTAACAGCTTCTGTGTCACAGTTCTTCCTTATTTCCTTCTCATTTTGGAGCCTGAGTGTAGTAGTTGCAGTTCAACCTACTTGATGGGGGGTGGGGGGGCAGGTATTAGGCAGACAGCTCCTCTCACTTCCTTTGGACGAGAAACCTGACAGTGACAGTAACTGTAACAGAGTGTCAACCATCAAGCTCGACTTTGAATAAATCAGAAACATGCATTTCCAGTGCCCGCTGAAAATACTGCTTTGTGACAAACAGTTAAGCTTATCTGTGCATGCTTGTACCTATCCACAGTGAAACCAATTGTACAGACAATACTTGTTTTCAGAAGTGAAGACTAAAATGTTGCATGTTTCCTCTCTCCATTTATGAAAGGAGGAGAGTATTCTTTTGAAGTTGTCCTAATCATTATTAATACCAGGAACCTGCTAATCCTTCTTCTTTCCATTTTTTTTTTATTCAGCTGTCAACTCAAATAACAAATTTTCTGTTAGCAGTAACTAAATAGGAAACAGTACTTAATTTCCTCTGTTTACTTAAATATTAACTTCTTTATTCGTAGCTCATTTTTTTTCTTCCCATCAGTTGGAACTCAAATGCATGCACATTCACTTCTGGGTGTGGATTAATTTTTATTGCAGTGGTAGTTAGCCATAGCACCTGAAAGTGAGGCCTTACTGTGTAAGGCATTATATAAATTAATAGTAAATATTTCCTTTCTCAAAGAGTTTAAAATCTAATTAGATGAGTAAATTAAAGGGTGTAAGGAAAATGGTTGCAGGTACATAACAACATTGAAATATACCCACAGCTTGTGTTGTGAATGCACAAAGGCAGGCCCCTGGCCTCAGGAGTTTACAGTCTCATTAAGGAAAATGGCAAAAGTTTTTAGATTTTTGACCTGAGATGTTAATTGACAAGAAGTCTTACTGAAAGAGATGCTTTTTGTTTCCGGCAACACTATTTTTTTTTGTACTTGCTGGGAGCATCCTCTTTAAAATGATATGACATTAAAAGATTCTGTTCTTTAAGGGAGTAGTAGTTTTGATTTGACTAATGTTTCAATAGGACTGTTAGTTTAAATATACTTGTATCTTGGAAACATGTATTTGAATTGGGTTGTTTGTTTTACACTGGGGAAGGAGGTTTCTGATGGCATAAAGATTTGGGGGTTTTGTTTGTGTGTTCGTTTGTTTGTTTTTAAATGCCTAGTTTCTGACTTCCATCCAGAATGCAGACCAGTCAGCCTTTCCAGAGTATCAATCCTTATTCTCTGTTTAATTTTTAGTCTTAATATCAGTGAAGGAGCCTTCTGAGGCCAATATGGAACGACTTTGCCCTGTTCTTTCAGAAGAGACTTCTTCACGAGGGTCCACACACGGTCCAAGAGAAGTCAATGAAACCATAGTGACTGAATTAACTTTACCTGATGAAAAAGTAACTCAAATAGAAAACATACTTGATCTCTGGAGTGGAAGTCTTAAGGTATTTATTTTGTATCGAATCCTTAAAAATCATATACAGATGTCAGTGTGTTGTAGAATAAGCAAGAATGCAGGAAAAGTTGCAGTGTGATTGCACTGAGAAACAGTAGTTTTCTTTTTGATTGTTTTTGTTGTTGCGTATTGTATATAAGCACTAGACGATCTTGTTTCAAGAACTTTGGAATAACTTTCTCCATTAGGGATGTTCAGTTATTATCATTGTGTTCATTATGTCTAGTAATATTTATAGATAGACTGTGTAATGAAGGCATCATTGTAAATATTCATGTCTCCTTAATTGCTAAGCGTTTTAAGATTAAAAGATTAGGGAGGAGGGAATAATTTTACTAATTGCACTACTGTCATCCCTTAAACTTTTCAGACAAATGTTCTGACTGAATTGAGAAAATGGAAGCTCAGTCTGATTGAACATCACAAGCTTCAAATGAGACAAGAAAAAGAGAAACATGCTGCACATGTGAGACAACTGAGCAATGAGATGGAAAACCTGAAGGAGTTGCTACATACTTATGAAATCTCTATTGGCAGAAAAGATGAGGTAGTAGTTCAATTTCGTAATTCAAAAGTTCCTCTCTTTAAAAATATCCACACTGAATTTTTAGTCCGTTTCTTTGAACAAAATTCTTTTTGCAGCAAGTAACATAGAGAAGTAAATAATATATTTAGACTGTGTAGTAGAAAAAGAATCGTTGATGCTAATAATGTTGTCCATACTAACAACAGAAACTTAACATGTTGTATGTACATAGTTTGCATTGTTTGCTTATTAAATCTAGGATCTATTGGTTTTCCTTATTTATTTCATGAAGATCACACTGGCTTAGATGAGTCTATTAGCTCTTACACTTTAAAAGCCTTTAATTTTTCAATGATTGAATTGGTTTTCTTGGATTTTAAATGGGCAGCAGTCTCCTAAATGTTAGAGTCTTTGTTTTAAGATTCTTAGGAATTGTACATTTGTACCAATTCTTAGGATTGTACATTCGGGGTCTCTGAGTTACACTTTTCTGCTATCAATAATATCAACAACTTCAAAATTTACTAGAATTGTGGAAATGGATAGAAATTTTGGCAGCCTTGCAATTACATAATGTAATTGAATCCTTTTATTGCTATCCTGAATTTTTAACCTTGTCCTTGACAACTCTTAATGGAGTTTGGGTTTTTAATTCCTATTTACCTTTTTTTTAAAAAACATCCATTGAAGGAGTTAAAATATGGAAGATGATGATGTTTTGTGTCTATTTGGAAAAGAGTCTAATCTTACAGACCAAGCAAATACAAATGTTGTAACATTGCAAGAACAAGATGAGTATAATATCATTTAACTAGTACGTATCTGGAGAGCCGTGGTTATTTCAGTGTATGCCATTCAAAAATACCTAATTCTGTTGGATATCATTGTATCACTCATGTGCCATAATTCTTGATGATGCTTTGAAAGCAGTATTTTTTTTCTGCTCACAAAGAAATTATTTCTTCAGCCAATTTTATAGTTCTGTTTCTAAAAAAAATTGTTTTCAATAGAAAATTATTATTGCCACCATCTTAACAGTAGGTGGCAGTGCTTGTATCCTTATCAAAACTGCTGTATTCTCACATGGGCATAACCCAAAGTCCATCAGCCTCACAAATATTATGAATACTGTAGATTCTTGTTTTCACATTGTAAATCTCACAAATGCTTTTTAGTGGCAAAAATATACTAATTAACAAACATGGATTTAGGCTAAGGCTTCCAGTGTGTATGAACAGGTGTGCAGCATCAAAAGTTGATGTTTTATGTTAGTATATGACACTTTTTCAACAAAAGTAATTAATTATATTCATTTCCTTTGCTTTCTATTTTCTTATTGATTTGTTGATAATTTATGCAAATTTACTTCTAATTCTAGATACGTTCATTGTTACTTATATAGCTGAGACTATTCAGTTATTCTGAAACTGCAAAAAGTTAAAATTGGTCATATTTAAGCAGAGAAAAGTAGCTTATACTAGATTTACTAACATACAGTATTATGAACAGCTCATTCTTAAAAATCTAGAGATGAATCAGCTTTAAATCACTTTAAATGTATCAAATTGACCTTTATTTGTTTCCGACTTTGATATTTTGAACACCTTAAAGAAACCAAGCTTTTGCCTAGTAATATTTCATTAAACATTCTGAAGACGGACTGAAACAGTTTGTATGAAATTCTGTACTGAAACAAAATAGGAGTTTTGTACTATTTGCTAGATAACTTTGTTGATTTAAGGGTAAATTTTATTTTAAGTATCATTCATTTAATTGACGTATGTTCAATATTATTGCATATAACGTGCAATATAACGTATTAAGATATGTTAGCGTGTAACATCGTAGACTATTGTTCTTCACAGTCTTTATGCCGTAGTTAAAATAACTTTGCATCACTCCCAAGAGTCCCAAGATTGGTCACTATTGCCCATTGGAGTTGCTCAGATGTGACTGATGGCAGAATCTAGCTTAAGAAGTTAGACAAAAATACAGAGAAATAGTGATTTAGTGTACCCAATTTGCATCATGCCCAGCCTAATTTTTAATCAGGGAACCTCAGCTGTCTGTGTACTAATTAAAACATATTCAGAAATCGGTGGTAAAAGTCCCTAGTTGCATTCTCTGTCCAGAAGTCCATCCTGCCTCTCAAATGTTTTGATTGCTATAAGCCTATGTGATATCTTTCATGAGAACTTTTAAAGAGAATAACAATTCTTAATCAGATTTTTCTAGTTCTTAGCAACTCCTTAGCTTGTTTACTCTGTTCACACAATTGAATAAGCTTTCCATGGATAAATCATTTCTTTACACTTCAGTTAATTAATAATGCACTAGACCAAACCTTTAATATAAATGTTCCTGATTTATCAAAATTGTCTTTGAAATAAGTGATCCTTCTGACCTTATGCTGCAGTAACATTATAAGGAAGTAGCACAGAAGCCTGCGGGTGTAGAATGAAATAACTGTTCAGTTGAACTTTTCCTAAAACTACACAGTGAAAGTGTTTAAGTCTCAGTGTTGAAGCCACAGGAAGTTTAATTCTGATTTGAACTCTGATTATTGTTTCCTGCTTGATTAAAATAAGGGGAAGATTCAATACAAAGCATCTGTTAAAAGCAAATGCCTTAAGTGAAAAATAACTGATGCATAAAGTGCATTCTGTTTGACCTTACAAAGATCATAGCTATTGAAATAGTGTTAATAAATATTTTTGCAGGTGATTACTAACTTGACCCAAGCATTAGAGAGGCAAAAGGAGAGAATAGAGTTGATGAGAAAGTTTACGCTGTGGCGGATTGAGCATGTTAAAGCCAAACAAGAGGTATGTGCGCAAAATAAAAATGCAATGAAAATGAAACCTCTGAACTCAAAAGGGTCAGAGTTGCTGCAGTTCCTGTTAGAGTTTGAAGAAATGACAGTGTTTCTATTTTGATGTGTTTGACAATGTCAAATAACAGTTTGAAAACAACAATTCTAAAAAGAACGCTGCTGTCAGAATACTGTCTGGGATGGGAAAAATAATCAAACCTATACTTGTCTTATGTTGCTCCAATTACTGTGATCAGCTCACAGAAAATGGCCATAGTTTACAGAATCTGCATTTTGAAGTAGGTGCCAAGGGAATCTCTATCTAAATTTCAAACACATTACATTTGAACAGTGATATGATACAGTATCACATTTTGGGGGAAGCCACTTGCACAATTAAAACTTCAGCTACCCTCTTTTCTCACATTGCCAAAACTTGGAGTAGCTAAGAGCTAGTCACACACAAAATGTTGGGCATTGCATCAGGCATCTAACAGTAAGCAGTCTACTAGGTGAAGTATGACAGAAAAGAAGCATCCCATGTCAAGACTGCAAACCTTTCCCATTCCAGGCTGCTAAGAAGGAGAAGCTGCATTCAGGACCTTTGTTCATTGGTACAAATTCCTGGCTAGACTTAAGTTCATTGATGCTATCCAAAACTCTGCTGATTTGCAGAGAGGGATAGCCTTTTCTTTTTTCCTTCCCTCCCGTCTTAGAATTTACTAATAATTTGGAGTCTGGTTTTTACTCAACTCTTTTTATTTTTTCTCATTCATTTCTGAAAAAATAATTAAATGCTGAAATACATTGTCTGGTGACTATTTTGAAATGGAGTAGAATAATGCAGTTGTCTTAAAGGACTTTTTAAAGCATCCTGAAGTCTAAATTTATTAAAAAGATATGTGTTTTATGCTAATCATGTGCAATATTTGTGACTGCAGGTTTTACATGGTTCCTGCAGTGAATCAAAATGTGCCACGTATCCATTAAATGGCTTCACACATGCATGGCTACACCATGTATGTGAGGTGGTTCTTTAAGTGTCATTAAGCTAAGAGTAAAAACACTGGTTTGTGTAACCTAGGAGTATGCAAATATGGTTTCTTATACTGGGGACAGTAGCGCTCCATGGCATGTGTGCAGGAAGAAACAGTGAGCTGCTGATGCTATGTTTGTGTACCACTTCACTCTGGCACGTGTAACTCAGTTTAGGCGTTCCTACTGTGGTCTATGTAATAAGTTGTAAAACAATCACCCACACTCTCTTGAGTACTTAAATTTTTAGGAAACCTGAACTTGCATATGATGTGGTTATATTTATTTCCTAAGGAATATGCAAATAGAATAGCAGACAGACAATTCCGGACAGCTTTGATGAAGAAAGTATGGGCAGCATGGCGCTCTCTTAGTGAAGAAAAATGGAAAGAAAGAGTAGCAAAAGCCTGTCAGTTAAGGGCAGAAGATGTCTGTGTTCAGCTCACCAATGATTATGAAGCCAAAATTGCAGAGGTAAAATGAAGTTTCTTTTTTCATTCTTTCACTCCCCTACCCCCCATCCCTCCAAAGTATCTCTTTCTCAGCAAACTTGAAAAACGTGAGGACTTTCTAGCAGAACAGAGCTCCCAAGTACACAAGAAGATCTGAGAAGATCAAAGATCTTTACTATGGTTTCTAGATGTGACTTTTTTTTTTCCCTCCATCTCATGTAAAATGTTGCTGATCTACATGCACAGGTGAAGTAAATTTGACTCTTCCTGAAGTGAGACAAATCTCTATTTGTCCCCCAATAGGGATGATACTTGTTTTCTTAAGAGCACGCTGTTAATATTGGTTATGCGTTTTGTGGTCCTATTGAAGAAGACAATGGAAGTAGAGGACCATTATTATTATGAACGATCATGATGCGTACAATATTTTTTTCCTAGAATAGCTACTCTGTTAAAGGCTGAATTTAAGTTTAGTTTTGCCTTCAACTTGCCAATTAAGCTCTGAAAATTCTTTAATAAGCTTAAGGTGAAGTTAAGTTACCAATGTGTCCATTGGTGCACAGTAAGTAAATAAAGTTTTAAAATACACATTTTTAAAGCTTTTTATTTTAACAAGAAATTAAATCTAGAATTTTAAGAATAGGCTTACCAAATGTGGCTTACCAGCACAAAAATAGTAAGTAGTGAGTTACAAAGGTAACTTGGTCTGTCTTTTCTCAGTATTTTTACAGTAGCTAGAACAGAAAGATTGCTGATGACAATTCGCAGTATGCTTAAATAGTTTTCTGGGAACACTTATTCTTCTTTTGAGCAAATCTATGTTCCTGCGGAAATCTAGCTTGTGCCAGATGTTCTAAAAGACAAGAACTTGCAAAATAAATTTCTGCTTAGCTGGTTAGGTAGGGTCTGACAGTCCTTTCAAACGCACTCTTGTCCTTGGTGTGTTCTAGTACAAAAAATGTTCTGTAGTACAAAGAAATGACAAGTAGCTGTTCATCTCTGGTGAACCAGAGATTTTTAAGTGAAAATGCCTATCTTTGTAAATGTATTAAGTGACTTTTAAAGCTAATTGAGGAATATGTTTGTAGTTTGCATTCAGAAGTACCAGACAGGTGTTTCCTTGTTCTCTTTCGTAGCTAACTGCGACTTTGGAACAGACAAAAGCTGACATTCTGCGACTGCACAGTGAAAGAGAACAGTACGAAGACACCATGAAGAAAGCCTTTATGCGTGGTGTATGTGCTTTGAATCTGGAAGCAATGACCATGTTTCAGGGCAAGGAGAGTAGGACAGATTCTGGTCAGTATAAAAAGCAGCTCTAATCTGGTAGTGGGGGGAGGCAGTTTGTTGAGTTTGGTTGGGGTTTTTTGTTTGTTTTAAAGGATTCTCCATTTTCCTTTTTTTTTTTTTTAACTTAATGTGAGGACTTGTGGCAATACAGAGTTTATCAAACTCTTACTGCTTTAAAAAGTCCTGTTGAATATGTTGAGAAGTATTCTGATGCTGAACTTCGTACTGCTGTAGTTGAAAGGTGGAACATGTTCTCTTCATCCTGCCTTGCTGTGAGGGTGGTAAGCTGCAACTGAAGGCAGAACAAGAAGCCAGGGACGGCAAACTTCTTAAAATACTGTGGAAGATTACCCAGAATTCTGTCAGCACCCAGGTTATGGGGGGGTGAGGGAAATCCTGGTAAACCCTCCTCTGTTCTCTGGAATCTCAGGGTGCAATGAATCTGCTTTTCCCAGACAGCTCTTCCTTCTTGCTTAATCTTGCCTTATAATGCAGAAAGGGCAAGAAAATCTCCAACATTCTGTATTTAGTCGGAGTTCTGTGCCACAACAGGAAACACCACTGTAATTATATCAGCAGCACACTCGTAAAATTTGTGCAGCTACACAGGAGAGAGCTGCACACCCTTACTGATGCAGTGAAATCACCCCCTCAGAGTGAGACAATCTATAGCAGTAGGAGTGTAATCATGCTGGTGCAGCAGTCTACATTAAAGAGAAAATAGCTGTGCCAGCAGGAGTGTCACAGCTGTACGTGTGGCTTAACAACCAGCTGTACTGGCAGCAGTTGTTAATGGCCTTAGAGAAGTAACTTCGGTTGCTAAACTTAACAATCTTATACCAGAAGTTTCTGAACTACTTCAGAGAAATTCCTCCACAAAAAAGGTAGATATGAAGAGGAGAGAAAACTCTGAAGAAGGTGTAAGAGGATACTTACCTGAGCAGCTGTCTGAGCCTGTTAAACATATGCAGTATTTGCGCAGTTGCTTAGGAAACTAGAATATGACGTTGGCTAGGTGCACTAGCTGTGTGCTAGTAAAAACTTAGGATCAGTATTTGGGGAAGGTCAAGAATGAATGATTTCTTGAAGATACTGAGTTTGGGAATAAAGTTACAGGGCATTGCCCAAGTACTTTGTTCTTCACTGTGTTATAAATTAAGAACTACTCTCTCTTGAAGCTTTATCTTATGTTTGTTTGTTTGTTTATTGTTTTCCAAAAACATGCAACAGACAGTGGGTCTCCCAGATAATGATGGGTAACTGAGTGGTGTGAAATAGGAAAGCATTGTTTCTGTAAACCTGTAAAGAAGAGGGTAAGTATGAAGGAAATGAAGAAAACTGAGCTTTAGAGCTGCCGTGACCAATCCCTGGATGCATGGACCAAACACTTTGCTTGTTTTTTTCACTATGAAACAGGAGCTGATACTCTATACAGGCACAGTACCTAGAGATTTTGCTGTGCTGGACAACACTGGGGTGCCTGTACCCAACTTTCTGGGTGTCCAGCACCATGCTTTTAATTTCCTGTCGTCACTGTAGTCCTCATCAGGCTTCGTAACATCTCACAGTCTCTGTTGTCCTTGGTCCCATGCCTGCCATCTTCTTCCACTGCCTCTCATACCACTTTCTGCCCTGCCCCAGGCACACTGTCTCTTTCTTGCTACAGCCAGACGGTGCTTTTAATGAAGTTAGTTACGTAATTATTTAATATGGTTGTACAACAGTTTATTTGCATTCTTAGGTATAACAGAACAGTGATCAGGACATCAGAGGACTTCAAACATTAGATTAGATGATTATTGCGATTTGTACTAGTCTTGTAATCTGTGGACGTTAAAACTTCCATGTGGCAGAGTCAGTCAGTGATTATATATTTATATGAACACTGCAGTGCCACCTACTGTCATTGGAAATAAAAGCAGAATTTGGTCCCTTTACAGATTTATTGTTATTAGGTTATTACAATGTATATTTAATATACATACAATATACAAATAACATAATATACATTATAATGTAGGTTATTAATAGTGTGCAAGTATCACGACCTAAACGGGTCTATAACATTTGGAGTCAATGTTAATGGTCTAAAATCTATCTGGCTGATTTACTGATAGATTTTTTTCTTTAATTATTATTATATTAAGATTATTTTTAACCTCTTTATGTATTTAAAGGAACATTGAAGCCACAAGAATTCATGACTTTTTACTTAAAAAAACCTAACACTGCTTTTTTAAGTAACATAGATCAGATCTGATTGGTCTATAACTATGCATTGGTCCCGTATATGCTTAAGCTTAATGTGTGTGTACATACATATATATGTACAAAATGCATATTCTGGCGTACTGTCACTCTTGAAATCTTTGAGTATTGTACCTATTTGGACTACCTTCCTATATATTTTTCCTGCTCTCTTCAAGAGAAAAAAAAAAAAAAACCAAACCCCACAGCTACCACATGGTGTCACTCTAGTCACTGGAATGAGCAAAGTTCCCTTGTCCTGGAACTGCTGCTAGCATCATCTGTTTCAGAAATAGGAGAGTAAGTAAGAATACCTCTCTCTGCTTCCTTTAAGGAAGTTTGTATTCTAAAGGAAAAGGCTGAAACTGCTTGGAAAAGATAATGGGTTTAGGTCTGCAGATCTGACCTCTCCAGGATGTCTGCACCGCGAGACAAAAGAATCCTGGGTGGGTTTTGCTCAAGCTCAGGCTTACCCAGCTGGTGAGGGGAGATGAGGGCTGTAGCGTGCCCGTAGATCATCCCAGCCCTACAGCCAGCATGCAGCCAGTCTCCAGCCATTGTCTGTGGAGATGAGATGCTGCTGAGCATGACCTGTGGCTCCTTGAAATTGCACTAGATTCTCAGGAAAGTTAAAATAACACTTTATTTTACTGACAGTGAGCGCCCTTAAGGATCTTACGCCCTCGCAGAAGTCCGGTGTGGCCTTTATGTGTTTTGCTGCTCTCTACCTGAACTGGATTTTGGCCCTTAGCGTAAGAGCAACTCGTGCACACTGCATTGGCAAGCAGTACGGAAAACCTCAGTTCTTTGCACTACAAGTATGTGACAAGTGTGACAGGGATGTTGAGGCATAACACAGAAACAAGCCCCTTCGAAAATGTTATTTCCAAGCGTCTGAAAAGAAGGGTCAAATACAGGTATGTTTATATATATATACACACCTATAAAGAACAGGCTCGTCCTTTTAATTAGATTATACAGAAATCCCAAAGGAATAGTAAAATTTTTACTGTGCCTTATCTCTTTTTTTTTTTTTCCCCTTAGGGTTTGCTAGGTTATGTGCTGATCCCATTACTTTGTGTTTCTAATAATAGATGTAGGAAGTAGGAGAAATGATAATGGTACCGTTGTTGCAGGAAGGCTACCTCCTTCGCAGTATAATCCGCCCTCACCACCACCTCCACCAGCAGCTACTCTTCAGCTGGAAGACATGGTAAGCCTGTAGCTGGGACAGAACTGTATTTGCTAGTGACAAAAATGAACTTCCTCGGTTGGAGCTTTTTAAAGATAAATGCCATAGCCTGTGAATTGAAGGAATTTGAACACAGTCTAAGTGTATAAAGAAACCTATGGGTATGTTCAGACTGCATTGTGTAAATGAAATGACTGGGGCACAGCTGCTGTGACTTGCTATACTTCCGTTAAGCTCTGGTTTTTATTTTAGTGAAAATGCATTAAACTAATGAAGACAAGGTCACTATAATAAGCAGAATTTGCTCTTTAAGGTTCTCTCTGAAAAAAAGCTGTTACGAGTTTTTTGAAAAAAAAGTGAGCTTAATATAATCTGAAAAGAAGAAAAGTTGGCTTGACTTGAAGCTTCTTTTTTAAAAATGTAACATATATAGACACTGAGGGAACTTAGCTTATTGTCCTGTCACGTCAGCTTAGCCAGATCATTATCCAGTAGCTTAGATGTTCTGGACCTGCCCTGGAGTCATGCTGAAGACATTGGCGCTGTGAAACAATTTCACGCTAGAGTACAGGTTAGAACAGGGAAGATGTGCTTGCCTCTCTTCCTGATTTTTCATTCTAATAGTATCAAATGTTATTCACACTGTTTCTACAATTTTTAGACAAGCATTTTTAAATTAGCCATAAAACAGTAAAACTAGACATAAAATATCTGCAAAGAAGTTGAATTCAGAAGGGTAATTAGAATAGTCAAAAACCTGACTATCTAAAGAGTAAAACTGTATTTTCTAGAAAGTTATACTTATTCTTTGTAAACTCTGGTTTCATTCACAGTTTTCTACCCACCTGGGTCATGCAAGCACTTCTCAGACCAGGCTAGATTCTGATTCTCCAGTAATCGTCACTAGCACAGCTGCAGGGTCTGGTGTGGCATCAACTCAAAAACTGGTAACATGCTAAAATTAACTTTTTTGTTTTAAAGGCATAATTATAACAAAAATCAGTTTGGGTATTGTTATTTCCACATTTTTCAGAGCAACACAAGTATGTAGTTGAGGAAACTCCCTTAGAGTTCACATAGCTGTGTGAAGACACTAGCTTGCAAATGCTCATTAATGTTACAGAAATGCATTTATGTTAGGAGCTATTTTAAATGATTTTTGGAGAGGGGAGGGGGAAGTCTGACAAAATGAAGAATAGAAGAGTGCATGTACACTGAAGTATAGCGCAACAGGAGCAGCTGGTGTTTCACATCATACCATTTTGTTCTGGAAAGAATATGCTTTACTTTAACATCCTGCCCTTTGAAAGGTCTCTCTCACTCCCTCTTCTGTATTTGTTGCTAAACTGTCCTTTTTACTTTTCTCCACTGTCTTCTGCATTGCTCTCCTTTCTTTTTCCCATCTGATACAGTTTGCTACCCGCTGTCAGAGAAAGATGCAGCATTTTACTGCATGGAAGCTTTTTTGTATCTGCTATGTCACTGCTAGAAAGACTTTCCAGGGTGATGGAAGTGCCTGCAGCTGTCACTCGAGTATGCAGCCAGTAAGCAAAGCTAAACTGTCCATGCTGCTTGATTTTTGTCAAATTAGCGTCACTGCCCTCAGGACAGAAGTCACTTGCTCGAAACACTATTTCATACTTAGAGTGGAAAAAGATGGAATAAACCAGGCTGCAACTAGGTGGAGCAAATTTAGTCCCGTATAACATAACTGGATTACCTGCATCATCCCATGTTCCATTTCAGCATGTGGCTGATAAAGCTAAGCAGACATACTAGAGCATTGTAAATATTATGTTTAGCATTTTTTGCCACCTAATACTTGATTTTTTTGTAGCCCATGGCAAAAGTAATAACATCTGCTCAACAGAAAGCAGGAAGAACAATCACTGCTCGAATCACAGGCCGAGCTGATATGGGACAAAAGGGCAGAATTTGTGGCAGTTTAGCAGTGATGGGAGTTGCTCCACCCATGAGTTCAGTCATTGTTGAAAAACATCATCCAGTCACTCAGGTAAGTAAGAATTATGCTTGCAATGGTATTCCTATGACAACACATCTGGTAGTAGTTTAAAGAAAAATGACCGCCATGACGAGATGTGAGACAAGGCTCAGATTTGAGTCCTGTTTAAAATAACGAACATTACTGTCTTTGGGCTGGGTAGAAGGCGCTGGTGAGGAGAGGAAGTAAATATTGCCACTTTAATCTATTTGTCTTGTTTCTGTAGTGATTATTTCACGCATATAGTAGTCTTGGCTGTCTCCTTCTTAGCCAGCTCTTCTGTGAGTCTTCCTCTTTGTAGAAGTGGTCAGTTGGTGCAGCAATTTTGGTGTCGTCACCATGTAACCACAGTTTAAAGACAAGCTTCATGGTGTATAGCAGGAAGAGCGACTGAACCAAAGGTGATAGAGGTTAGACTGACACGCTGAGCGTAGCAAATTATTGGGGGAAAAAGTAAAACCCTTGTCCAGAGGCAATCAAATTTGTCGAGCCTGCTGCTTGTTGTGTATTGAGTCTTACCCCCGCTCTCCATTTATCGTGAAGAAAACACTGAAATAAGTGCATTAATAGGGTATGAAAGCAACATACAGGAAAACTGTGAACAGTGACCTAGATGGCCTAGGCAATTGCTACACTTTTAGACCAATCCAAGCAAAACATGGTTTTGACTGGAGGTGTATTAAACAGTTGAAGATGGTTTTTTATATTTTAATCTGTAAAGTAGGATCTGAGTTTCCTCTGTGCTATCTGAAAGTCCAGTTGCTCTTCAGTGATACTGCCAGAACAAGCAGAGCTACATCAGGTCCTTTAATTTGAGCTGGAGATACTGGTAACTGTCCGTGTGAGGGATGTTCTGCTTTCACTCATTTCCTGCAGTGAATCGGAGCCCTGTGGCAGGCTGCACGTCGCTTTCGAGAATTTGGGTTCCTAAGCAGAAATGCATATTTAAATTGAATGTCGTTATGCGGTTAGAGGTTTGGTGTGAGACTTCTTTCATTATGAACAATTTCTGGATTCAGATTGTGTGACAAGTAAAGTACCTGAACTACTGTACCAAAAAGTAACTTCTGAAAATGTAAGAAATGTGAAAGTCCTAGACATATATTCCATATACTGTTTCTGCAAATAAATGCCTAGGTGGAAGTCAATCAGATTGAAGTATTTCTCTTGAATTAATCTGATGGGGGAGATAGTTTACCTTGATCAAAAGCAGAATGACTACTCTTTACTGCAGTAAGGTGGCTAGTTTTTTGGGGGACAAAATTCATTGTTGTTAAATAAATGCAAACCTTTTCCTTTCAGAGACCAGAGACCTTTCAGAGACTTCCTCATAGAAATACTGAACTTCAAAAGGAATGTTGGCATGATTAAATTAGCACTACAGAGGAAAATTCTGAACAATTTGGAAAAAAAAGCTCAGGGTACCTAGTTAATTGGAAGTTTAGTACTTTATGTTCTAAAAAGTATATTACAAATAAGGGAAGGAAAAAATTACTCATTCTGTTAAAGTAACCCCCCCCCCCCCTTTTTTTTTTTTTTGAGAAGTGTATTTCAGTTTGCTGGAATGCAAATCTTTCTGTTTAAACTACAGCTCACTTAGAGCTATTTTAATGGGAAATTTTTCTACTGTTAAGTGTTTTGATGTATCTGATTACTTTTCAGCAAACCATATCCCAAGCCACTGCTGCTAAATATCCTCGAACTGTGCTCCATTCTTCTGGTTCTACCACTGCGAGACCTGCAGGACAAGTTGGGCGAATGCTTCAGGGCCAAACACATACCAGTGTTCAGTCAATAAAAGTTGTTGACTGAGTGAATATCTTTCTCACCAGTGGGGATTTTTATCAAGGTACAATTTAAACATGTTCCCAGTCTTTTCAGATTTGATGTAGCAAGGCCTAAAATATTTATCATGTTTTTACCCTTTTCTAAAAAAAAAATTTTTAAAGTAAAAGTGCTTTTATAGTAAACATCTGGAGGGGAAAAAAAGAACTTGAAATGTTGTTCTACCTCCAAACCATTTGAGAACTTATTTTATTAAGATAAACACTTTTTATTTAAGGAATCTTTTGCACACTTTTAAATAAAGGATAGAATGTGATTTTTGTCTGAATCTCTTTGTTTAGTTCCAATGTTACTATTATCTACTTTCAAGTGAAAATTAAATTTTTTTGTTACATATGCTTTTAGTTGCTTATGCAACTAAATGTAGTTGATGTGCATTTTAATTATATCCTACAACAGCATACTTAAATGAAGAATAACAGGGTGGTAGCCTTCACATTCAGGGTGCGATTTGGGCCAGGTGAGGTACTGAGTCCATCAAATTGTGAAAGATTCTCCTTTTCCAAGCTAATATTGCAGAACTTGATGCATACCTGTCAGGATATAAGGATTTGTGATCTTAGATCCCTAACTCTAAAACCTGGGGATTTACCAGTCCATTCTTCACTCTCATGTGATGCTCTGCAGCCACGTCAAAACGGGTTGCACACAAGAGGGCAGTTAGACATAAGACTTCAGACTAAGATACAGATCATCATCTTTTTCGTACGAACAATAAGATTTAGTACAAAATAATGCTAGCTATATATACATAGACAAGGCAATTCAATTCTTCTGTTATGTGATAAAACTATTGCTATTTTCTTACAGACAAGACTACAAAGACAGATATTTTACATAGTTTTTCAGATGCGAAATATATTCAATAATGAGAAAACCTTTAAACATATTCAGCAAGACACTACCAAATATTAATTCAAGACATGAACAAGAAATAGGTAAATAATTGCTAAATGTGTTAAGTATTAAATATCAAATGTTCTTTTTTGAGTATGTATACAAGGTTATGCCATGATAGAAAATTCTGCAGCCAGCCACACATGGTTTTAGACATGACATTTTTGTGTATTTTCACTACATAAATGCTGAAGAAGAAAGAGTTGTCCCAATCCTAGCACTAATTAAACAAGAGGAAAGCCCTCTTCAGACAGGAACACTATAATCCTAGCAAGAATTTATAAAAACCTGAATCCCAAATGAGACCCGTTTCTGGAAGTGTTGATTTATACATGTAATTTTCACTTATTAATTTCTTGCAGGTAGAAAACGTCTCATTTACATTTCATGTCAAACACAAAATAGCTTAATTTGCAGTTCCAATATAGAATTAGTGTATCAATGTTAAGCCAGGTGTAGAAATTGTAGAGGGGTGGTTCTTGCTTAGCAGTATAGTCATAAATTACCAGCCAGCCATTCACTCTTAAATTCTTTAAATCATTGTATAGCAAGCATATGAGAAAGAACTAACCAATATTTCTGGAGTGCAAGTTCTTCTAGCTTGGAAAAAGTCATACAACTTCAAAATAAGTTTTTGTTTCCAGAAAAGATACTGTTTGTATTTGAAAGTCACTTTCCATCTGGCATGTAATTCCATCATGTGTGGCATGTTTTATTGATTGAACTCATGAAATCGCACATTTTCTGGAGTCCACGTCAGTGCTACTTGCAGCTCTGACCTTCTCTGTAAAGTAAGAGGAGAAAACACTTGCTTGACATGCTCTACGTTTTACAAGGTCAGACTGATCTAACTGAAGGATGGCCAGTCACATTTTAACGATGTTTGCAGGACAAAGGAGGGAAGCAAAGTTGGCACATTTTTCTCTTCCTTTAGAAATCTCAAGTATTACTTCAACTCTCTTCCTCAAGCAACCTCACCCCCCAGCAAGGCCAGATTCCCAGAAAGGAAGAGAGTCTCCCACAGCTCTGCCACGGTCCCACCTTCCCAGCAGCAGCTGCAGTCGCACAGAGGACAGTGTAATGTGCTCTGCACACCACAACTTACCGGCTACAGGCTGAAATCCTGCTTCCACTAGATCCTCATATATATGCTTGATGGGATTCTGATGCGCCAGCAATATACCGTGTAACCAGATGAGCAGCATTCTGTTTCCATGTTCCTTATAACTTTTTTTCCCTGTGCAATACACAAAGTATTTGTCTGTTCTGTATGCTGGAAACAGTGTATTTTGTGCTTTTGCACTTTTAGAGTTCCAAGAGGTTTTAAAACCTACTCATTTACTTCCTTTCTGACCTAGAAGCAAAATGAAGACTGAGACTTACAAAGGTTAAAAAAAAACAAACCAAAATTCTAGTTTTATCCTAAGGCTACTGTAATGGGGGGGGGAGCTAATACATCTTAAAATTTTTTTATTCCTTTCATTTTTACTCAGCATGTGGAAATATACCCTGGAGTAGTAGTAAACAAGTACAACGCATGCTATAGAAATACTGCTTTCCCAGCACTTGAGATGCCTGAAACCAGAAACTGCTGTTTCATGGCAGCTGTGAAGACAGAGTGTGAACAAGGTCTCCCTGCGTCACGAGGTTCAGCGTGACCTGCAAGACCCTTCCATGCTGCTCACTGCTACTATTTTTGATTTCCAAAGATGAAGGTTCCTTCAGGCCAAGGAGGAGAACAGAAGTGGCCTGTATTTCTACAGCACTGCTTCCCAGGAACCAGGAACAAGACTTGTATCTATTCACTGCTCTTTTTCATAATTCAAATAAGAGCAGTAGGGCCAGTGTGTACCTGTGATACTCGCGTAGTTTAAAAAGCAACTCTGCCTTGCATTTTTTTATAGCTTTTATATTATGTCTAGCCATTCAGGTATTGTTACCTGTCCATTGTTCTTCAATAGCTTTAATTTGTTCATCCGTGAACTTCCAGAACAGGGCCAGTTTTTTCCATTCCCGGGGTTTTAACTGGTTGTACGCTAGGCTCCACAGGGAGGAACGGATTTGCTTGGTCTGTGTACTATGATCTTGTTTGAAGGACAAGCCAAAGCCAGACTCATCATCACTGTGAGCTAGATGTTCCTGAAAAAGAAAGCAGATGATAAATTTTGTAACGAAGCTGGGAACCTTTGCTTAGGGAGCAGTGAACACTGTCCTGTACAGCCGTATGTAGCTACTGACAGGTGGTTTGCTCAGTGTAGGTAAATGAACCATAGAGCTAGTAGAGCTCTTTGGAAGATGTCTTAGCATGGATGATGTTATTACAATCTTAATAACAGAACAGAAACAAAGCCCTCCTCTGGCTGTTGCTATGTCTTATCAAGTTAAATGCAAAATAAACTGCTTGCTTTCTCTGGCAATTGATACACAATAGCAAGTAACATCAAGGACTGTGCCAGTACTGCTGTGCTCCCTGGCTCCATCTACTTTATATGTCACGTTTTGAACATGGTTGGGATTCAACCACAGTTCTCACTCTTTCCTCTTACTTCCCAAAGTGCTAACCTCTCCCTGAGAAGAGGCTAGGCACCACTGGCATGGCGCTCGCTCGGGCTGTTCTGCCTCTGCCCTGTCAGCTCCACTTGACTGAAGCAGGGACTACCAGGACATTTGATGGCAGCGTGAGCCATGGGGTTTAGCATGCAGAGCTCGGTTTAGCCAAGCGTCTAAGCACACGCACGTTTTTGTTGCCTGCATAAGCAAAATCAGGAGGATACCCAAACTGCAAGCATTTTACCCTCCAGATTAAAAGTGATGTTGCTACCATACATGTAGCTTGCCTGAAACAGGAGTGATGGGGTTACTTCTTGTTTGGGCACCTCTGCAAAAGTCACGTCTAGCAGTGATTTCAGCCCTAGCTGAGTGGTGCCCAGGGAAAAGCCTGATGGCTAGTGTAGGTATGCTCAAACTGCTTTGGTATTTCATTTTGTTTACATGCTAGTCCTGTTTCAAATCAGTCTCCAAAGTGAAAAATGTCTTCAGGAAGTTGATACAGGATTACAAAGCAGATACTAAGCAAAAAAGGAAATGGCAGCATGCCACATTTGAAAAGTGCTAAACATACAATACTCCATTACAGATTAAATTCAGAAAAATACAACAACAGGGCTATTTCCTAACCTTATGAGAGTCTTGCAAGGAGAAAAAAAAAAAATCTTAGTTCAATAACTAAGCATTGTCATGTATGTTTGATTCCATTTTTTCTGGTGCAGACTTTATTTCATGCTTCCTGACACATGCAAGGTGAGGTTTGGGACATTCTACAGGACAGCTTCAGGCTCTCCCCAGTTCAGTGTTTCTCTTCTGAGGTTTTAAAAAAACCCAGCCAAACAAGCAACAAAAACCCCACAAGCAATCAAACAAAAACCCCTTTTTCCTCCTCCCTTTGCAGCAGCACAGCTTCCCTTTCCCACTAATTGTGTGTCTAGGCAATGGCAGAGTGGGACAGTAACAGCAGCCCTCAAATCAGTCAAAAACCACCTGAGCAATGATAGGGAAGGGTTGGGTAGAAACAGTAAATAGAAAAAAGGGCAAAGGGAAAGAACAAGACACTCTCTCGCACGCTTTAGTATCGTGCACTTTCTCACAGCAACATGACATTTCCTTTTGTAACTAACTAACGCCTTGTCACCAATGATAAGTCAGCTCAATGTAACAAAAAGACGGTTCTTGCAATAATGGTTCAAAACGCTGTAGTTTCCTATATGGTAACACCACCTAAACAACGTCATATTCCATAACTCTAAGATCTACCTTGCTCCCAAAGGCTGTGCTCTTAGCTTCAGGTAATGGGATACCAACACTTATGTTTCTACTTCGCGACATCTGTGGAGCTCTTGCAGAAAGCCCTCTCCTTAAACATCTTCTCCTCAGGCAATTCAGTAAATAATGCCAAGAGGTTAGGAGCGTTACGGGCTCACTGCTGTCAAACTGGTCATGTCTTCTCTGGCAACGGGTGACTTCGCTTCTAATTCCCCTTTAAGCCGAAAGAAACAATAACGTACCTAACAACTCCGGCTGAACTGACACAGATCAAATATGCACAGCACAGGAAGTTCGTGGAGGTGTTTTTCATGATAATCTAGATCTGTGATTTACCAGCACAACGCCCTGCAACATTACGTGTCACGGATTTGGACACACAGCGCTGGAGTGCGGCGGTAAAGGAGCGGCTAATTCATGTGCCTGCACTCGGGCAGTATCGGTGTGCTTACACCCGGGAGGCGCTTGGCTAACCTGGTAAGGCAAACGCTCCCCAGCAGGAAGCAGGAATGAGAATGAAGTTACAGGGTTGTGTGGCAGCTCAGCAATGACAGCGCAAGAGCTGACAGTCAAGTGAATTCCTTTCACCAGTCCTTTTGCCCCAGTTTGCTAGCTCTGGTGCTCACAGGATTACTTGCTGTACGTAAATAAATTGTGTTAGCATCTTGCTTCTCGCAGGTTTTACGGTGGATGCTACAAGAGATGTCTTTTACTGCCTCACTAGGACCAGTGTATTTGAGAGAGCTTGGGGATTTTAGACTGTATTGTGTCAAAACCCAGCAAATGTAATCAATTCTCAGGGAGCCCACTTAAACCTATGGCTCCAAACAAGAAAAACTGAGCAAGCCAATACAAGACTGATTTATGGAGCATTAATATGCCCTAAAATGAACCTTCACCATCCTATGAAACACCTCCCTTTCATCAAGTGTGTAGGTATAGCAGGTTCTTTGTGGCTCATTGCTACAACTGCCATTGACGGAATAAACTTTCTCAGAATTCTAAATGGTCCCAGTCAAGACCCCGTGACATGAGATGTCCAGAATTTTCAAGACCCATTTGGGCTGGGTCTGAGTTTCAAGGCACGTCTCTAGAGTGGTCCTCACCAGCAGCCCAGCTCCAAATACTCCTTTGATTTTAAAAGGTACTAAGCTTCGCTTTTCTTCTTCAGACACTTACTGCCTACAGAGTGTGTACAGATTCATAAGTGATGTGGGATAGCCAACACCGGCCAAAATAATTGTTACCGACACTTTAATACATCTGACTCAGCCCTTTAGGGAGGGCCATCACTGAGCGGCCTACATTTAAACAACAGCTAGGGAAAGGAGGTTAGAAATTCAGACAATCTGAGGTCAACCTAAGCCGTGTCCTTCACACCTGTTGCCTGGTTCTTTCCCATTTCATTGATTGTGTTTTATAATTAACACACATAAAACAGAAGAGGGAACTCCTGACAAAGCAGCTGAGCCCTTACTAGCAAAGGAGTGACAGATGCCTGCACTCCTCCATTTTTCAGTCACAGATTTTGCTGTACCAGAGGACATGGGGATAAACATGGATTCAGGTCATCCCAGCCCCGATGCTGATGGCACAGTTCGAATTTGGGTCAGAATCTCCCTCCACCTCTTTGTCTCTGTGTGTAGAGCATGATGCAGGGAAACGATAAGATCTGCCTGCAGTTTTACAGCTAATCAGGAATAAAACCTGGATGGGGTGGAGACCTTCCCGTTCCCAATCCTAACCTCAATTTGTCAAGGCCAGTCTTGCAACCTGCCAAAAGGAACCGCCTCAGGCAAAAGGCGCTTCAAGATCAGAATCGTATTTTCCCCTGTAGTTCTCCTTAGTGTAATGAAAGATGTTGCTTACCTGTTGCATGGCGTAATACCTTTCTGCTTTAATGATCATATCTACAATGAGGGCATGATTGCTCCTTGATGCCACAGCTAGTGCAGTTTTTCCATGCTGAAAGCAGAGATAGTGAACAAGAACATTATCTCATATGTATGAGGATAAGTATATCATAGAAGAAACACAGGAGCTTCATTTACAGGGCCTCATCCCTTTTTTTCAAGAAAACGTATTACTACAATTTTATGGCTTCAGGGTAGCTACAATCAAAGTTCTATGCTTTGCATGAACTGTGTCCCCTCAGCCCAGAGGTGGTCAATTTTTTCCCACACTGAACTCCTCCTAAAGAATTTCTGGTGAGGTAGAGCTGCTTTCAGAAACCTCCTGCACTGAGACTGCTCCGTACTTGTACTGAGTACGTACCAGCTTGCGCTCTTCAGTCACTGCTTCCGAGTTTGTGCAAGCCCAGGCATTCACAGGCTGAAAACTACGGCAAATACAGTTCATTCCCATGTTATGGTTAAGCTGGCATTTCAGATGGATAGGATGTCAAAGTTGGAAACCTCCAACTTTAAGGGCAAACCTGCGTCTTGTTTTGGATGGCAAGAGAAGCTGGCTCACAGAGTGAAAAGAGGGTGTGGGAATTACTTTCTCGTGACAACTGAGTGAGCACCACTGAAGGTGATGTTTCATGGATAGTACAGGCAGTCGAAGGAGAAGCCATTACTTTAATGCCAGCTGGAGAGGACTGATCAGCCTATCTGAACCCATCTCCGCTATCAGCACTTTGATGTAAAGGCATCTCAGTGGCTCTACAGGGTTCTCTCTGCAATTGTCCGTCCCTCTCTGCAATTGTTTATTTTCAGCAGATTTGCGCTGAGTGGAGCTGCCTCAGATTTAAATATTCAGGGTATTCTTCACATAAGAAGTGCTAGGCATTCGAGAAAATTAGACCTAAAAGAAGTCAACCCCTTAATTAGAAGGTTCAGTAATTAAATTATAAGGCATTTCAACTCTCCAGCTATTATAAAGTTCCCTAATATATACCTTTTGAGTTCTAGCTCCTCACTCTGCTCAAGATCATTCCAATTAGCCTGGTTTCAGAAAAGCATCACATTGGAAGCCAAGGCATTTATGTTTTATGAAATCTTTATAGCATAGACATACTTTGCATGTGAAGAGTCCAGAGACCACAAGAGCTCCTTGGGTCCCACCTCCGGAAAGGTGCTCTGTGTTTCGCAGGGAGGTAGAGGGGTGGAAAAAGGGGGTGTTTCTGGCCTCCTGTACTAGCGCAGACGCTGCTGGCATCCTGCGTGCACACGTAGCACGGCAGTCTTGCACACAGGGAGCACTCGCTGCACTATCAATCACAACCAACAAAAATTATATCTGCCAATGGGAGGAAGGAAGAGCTCCCGAGGGAGCGTTTCCTGAGCTGTAACAGCTTGCAACTCGTGCAGATGCATGACATGCTCTGGAGACTGAGGACTCTTGCTGCCCGGGGACGGAAGCCAGGAAAACACGGTGCGATCGAAGCAGGCTCCCCTTCTTCCTGCCTAATGTTCAGTAAGGACAGGAATGTTGTTGGCACCTCGGCACCAGTTCAGTTCAAAGAGGGCTGTACTTGTGAATGTTCCCAGTGGTGGCATGGCCTCAGGGGTCATCCAGCAAACAGGCAAGGGAAAAGCTACTCCAAGAAATAAAACCAATGCAGAAAGGTGACAGAACTTGTGCTGGCTCAGAGCCGTGTTCTTGTAACATGCCCTGAGCTCCGTCAACACTGCTGTAATACCAGGGCACTATCCAGCCCAAAGGCTTGCAGGTGCTTAAGGTCAAAGCAGGCAATAAGAAGTAATTTTCTGTGCCAGCCCTTGGAATGCAAATAGGTAGAGGCAATTTTTCAATGGCTAAGGCGCTGTCTAAAGCGCACAAGATTTCATTATGGGTTAGCCCGTATGAGAACTGCAGCTCTCTGACTAGTGTAGGCATGACTCCGACTGGGAAGGCTTAACTGCAATGCAGCACCTTACCTCAGCCTCCCAAAACACATCAACTGTGTCACCCGCACTCAGAGCCCTGAGCCTCACGTCAGGCTAGAGAAAAAAGAGATGATCCTAGTCCATGAAGCTTTACTCCTCATCAGAACAGCTGTGCGTGAAAATTACTTTTTTAAATTACTGAAGAGCTAGATTTTGCTCATGATAAACATCAAATCTGTCAATTCAGTCATGCGGAAAATAAATATAGTGGTAACAGTATAAAAAAGGGAAGCTCAATCTCGCAGTAATTTAGCAAAATTTGTAAAAACTGGATTTGGTACTCTGTCCTTTCAAAAGTACTTCCCCAGAGACTCTTTGCTTTGGTACATCTTCCAGCCATTGCCATTCTTGCCTCAGTCTTTCCAGGCTGAACATCAGCAACAGGGTCTAAGCACCCACCTGCACAGATCTGGGATGGCTTCTCAGGGGCGCAGCACCATCATTTCCAGATGGCCCAGAGTGCTGAATGGCAAAACTCACTGTCGCTGCAATTAGTGAAGCTGGCAGCACCTGTGCCTCTCCTGGCAATGAACCTGGCCATGGGTGCACAGCTACAACAGCCGCAGGCTGCCTTCCACTCCGTAAGCCTAGTCCTTTCTTCCATCAGAGGTCTCTGGCAGCAGGGTTTACCCTTCAAACTACGGAGCTTGGAAGTTTTACAGCTCTTCACTAAAACCATTTCTGACCTCTGCAAGCTGCAGGTAGGGCGATATTAAAAGGAGACTTCCTTTGTAACAACTAACAGTTAGCTTTACCTAGGAAAGACAACTGGCAATAAGTGCTTCCTGCATCTCTGGGAAGGTTATAAAACAAAAAATAAAATCACATAATCCTTGCATGGATGAGGAATGCAATCTACCTTATCCACGGTCTTGAGATCGCAGCCTGCCTTCAGCAGCACTTCCACCAGCTCCACATTGCCGAGATCAGCTGCCAGATGTAGAGCGGTTTCCTGCCTCTGGAATTAATAACACCAAATAAATACAATAAGCCAAACTCCCTCTTAGAAGCAGAGTGCTCACGATCTGAATCTAAAGAAGATTCACAACAAGAGACGGCCTTGGCTAGAAAACACTGAACAGAATGAAATCATTTAACTTTTGAGTGATCTAACTGCCAGTTTTGTTTCAGACAAACAAGAGAGCATCTGGGATCTCTGCAGGAAGACCAGGCAGGAGTTCCAGCTGGCTCAGGAAAAAGTTGCTGTCATGCCCCTCTAATGTACTGTAACCTAACGAGCTCTCTCTCTTCCCTCTTAAAACAAGGTGTTTTGGACAGAGTGCTTCATGCGACTGCCAGCCCCCACCCATGCTATCCTCTCGAGTAACTCTTCCCTACTGAAATTCACGCAAAGACAACTGGATATCCATAATTTTCAACAGTGCATTGTGCCACAGTCCACAACAGGGTTTGTTAGCCAGCCCTGCCACAAAACAGTGATACGTAGCAGAAGTCTACCTGCTCCATAATGGGTTCAGTGAACCTTAAACCACATACATGCAAAAAAAAGGAGGGAAAAAAGAGCACGCGTTAAACAAAACCAAACCATTGACAAGAAGTACAGCTAAAGGGGCATGCATTCAGCTTCAACTCTAATCTTTGGGTCTGAAATGAGGGTTGTGTAGTCTCTACACAGCTGCATGTACCCAAATAAAACCTATTTATTTATTTATCCTTCTACAGAATATTAGAATAAGAAATTCCAGGCATCTATGGGTGTAATGCAGCAGCAAATAGGATATGTTGTCACTTGTGGAAGCCCTGCATATCTGGACATGTCCCTTAGCATGTTTGATGTGACACAGCATCCTTTTAAGTTGAAGGTTTTGTGCCTGTGCTTGTCTGATGTTGCAAGTCTACTTTCTGTAGGTCCCGTTAGAGAATGTTTTTGGCCATTAGATCTTAACTTAAATGTTGCAGAGCCAAACTCCAAGACATTACACACCGAGAAACACCAGCCTCAGGGTTCCACATTAGAGTCTCTTGTCAGCTCTTTTGGGAATACTATGATTACATGACCTCATAAATTTCCCCCAACAATACATCCTACTTTTTGGCAGTAATTTAGACATACATATGTAGCTATTGTATGTAACTTCAGACGTGCTAGAGACAAAGCACAAAACATTTCTAGAAGATGTGCTCAAGAAGTTTACAAAGTTCTCTATTTTATGTGACAGAAGAGCTTCTCATCATGCTTGACTGCAGCCACAAATGACAGCCTCTGCCTCCTGCAAAAATGTGTATAAATTAATCTTTAGCAATAAAATTATCAATGGGAAGGGACGAACTACAGATTTCTCAAAGACTAGTCCTTGTTACTATCATGGGGAGCATCCCCACCTGTCACATGGGAGACCAGGGTGCGTTTCCCCAACAAGGAGCCACAGTGTCCAATGTGGGACTCCACAGACCTGTGGGACAGTGGTTCCACAGCTCAGATGCAGGGTTGATGGGGAGGGGGAAGAGAGATTCTCTTTGAAGCGCCGCAGCTGGCAGGTCGATCTATACACAGTTGGTGCCTCAATGTCTGCCCAGTCCATTATGGCCAGGGTGCCAGTGTACAACATCCACCAGCTCTGCACAAACTTCTGCCACGTAGACCGTGAGCACTGGAGGTCACACGGATCTTTGGAGGCCTGGTTGTTGGCCAGGTTGCCATAGACCACCTCCACCACCATTAACTCCCTCAGATACTGGATACCCTCTTCTGTGGTAGTCTACTTGCCTTGCTGGTTTACAGTATCTTCTTTGAGGAGATACCTTGCCTTCATGCTCAGTAAGAGCCACCTCCAGAGCCTTGTAAGTGGCTGCCTCTCTTCCGATCCCTTTGTCAATCCCATAGTTCCTAGAGATGGACCCCCAGCTGCTGGGCTTCCCTACCTTCCCAGCACTGGAGCAACCAAATAGCAGTGCACTCTCCTTGCTGATGGATGAACACTTGCTGCCTATCTCATAGGTCATTCAGGGATGGGGACTGGGTAGTTTCTGCCTCTTTTGTCATTCCTTCCCTCTGCCGTCCTGCTGCAGGCCAGGCTGCCTCTTCTGACTCTTCCCCCTTCTGCCCCTCAGCAGAAGCTGCTGCTTCTCTTACTAAAGAAATCGACAGCCACTTCCACCATTTCTTCTTGAGTACAGGAGCAACTATTATACTTGAGGGCCGGCTCTCTGGTTAAGCCACTCTGTGTGCCCTCAGGTTGAGTGACGTTTTCAGTGTCCATATGGGTGGCTTCAGAGCAGGAGACCTTCTCAGCATCCCTTTGTGTGCTTCTTGATCAGGAGACCCTCTTTCTGTTTTGAGGGCACTGGATGGCAGCTCAGTAGGCATGGGCCAGGCCCCAACACAGCATTAGAAGTCACTGTGTTTCATCAGGACAGGCAAGGCTCCCCTCCTTCAAACAGTCTACCAATTATCTGGGACTACACACCTGTTCAGGCGTGAAATTCCAAGCTACTGGAGGCAATAACAGCCCAAGGCACCTGCCCAACTCCTCCCACACACCCTGCCACCCGAGGATTGACAGCCTCTGGGCACATTCCTATGTGGCATTCCCAATTAGTTGTTTAACCTTATGAACAATAATAAAAATCAGGCTCACGACACACAGTAAGTAGTATGAACAATCTGATTACACAAGGATATTCAAGGAACTGAGAGGCCGTTACAAGAAGGTAGGAGAGACCTACCCCGGAGGAGAAGAAGGGGTAGGTGCCATTTGTTCCTCTCTACACAAAGCATTTCTCCAAGGCAAAAAGGGGAAAGGTGTAATTGCTGATTTTCTCCATGATATGGTTCTCCGAGCACACGGACAGCAGCAGCATAGGGCCAAAAAATACCAGATTAGTCTCAAGGCCAGTACTTTTATCATGGCTCTCCCAGGCAAAGGAAAACAGTGATACACAACACAGCAAAAGCTGAAAACAGTCATTAACAATTATAGGAGGTTTTGTACAGCACAAAAGGGATCAAGCAAGACAGCACCAAAGTAAATATGTGTGGTCACGTTGCCTACCACAGAGGAGGGTATCCAGTACCTGAGGGGATTAGCAAGGCATCGAGTACCTGAGGGGATTAGCCATGGTGGAGGTGGTGGTAGACCACCAACACCAAGCAGAGGCCAAACAACCCTGGTAAAGGTGGGAAAAACAGATGCTAGCGTCCCTGGGTGGGCTTGAACCACCAACCTTTCAGTTAACAGCCGAACGCGCTAACCAATTGCGCCACAGAGACCTGAGACCCTGTCACTCACTGTGATTTTTTGTGGTGTGGAGCATCACTTTGGTCAGCTCTGGATATCTGCTGGGTTGCATCCCATCCCAGCTCTCTGTGCACCCCTAGTCTGTTCACCGGAGGAGCAGAATGTGAAGCAGAGAAGGCCTTGGTGCTGTGCAAACACTGTTCAACAACAGCTAAAACACTGGTGTCTTACCAGCACTGTTTTTGTCACGAATCTAAAACACTGCACCATAGGGATTACTATGAAAAAAATTAACTCCATCCCAGCCAAGTGACACTCTGCACTGGGCTTCCCTCTGAGATCAGTACCATTGAGACATTTCTGTCATTTATTATGCATGAATTGTAACACTTGAACAATAAATTAATCCAAATATTTTCTGAGTATATAGCATTTTGCTATCCTTATCTTGCACAAACAATACTAGCACAGCATGTACCAGTGACTAATACATACGCACACATGCAAAAAGATAAGGAGGGAACTGCCTCTTCCTTCCTATTCTTTTGTACCCTGAGCTCATAAGGGGGAAAAAAAGTATTTCAAGCAAAATTCACATAATCTCCTCTTTACCAGTGAAGTTACATTAATTCCAAGTTTTTCTTACGTGATTTAAGGAGTTTATATCATGATTGGCATCCAAGAGGCTTTTTACTATTGGTAGATGATTATTGATGACTGCTAAATGGAGAGGGGAATTCTTCTGCTGTGGAGGGAAAATAATAAACTATTATACTTGGGTACATTATTAGAAGTTCATTCAAACAAGAAAGAGGTTCTTATTAAAATCCACCCCTCGTAAAGGTGATATGCTGTAGCAGAGGTTGAAGACTGCAGAAAACAGACCTCGAGGTGCAGAGTTATGCCAGAGATGGCAGCCTGCTCCTGCAACACCTACAGCAGCAAGTAAACAAATACAGCTGAGAAACCTGGAAATGTTGAGTGCACAGGGTGCGTATCAGTGTGTCACCACTTTGGAATGTGGCAAGGCACTCCTCTTACGTGTTCCCATACCTGGGATGTGCTGCTACCCTTGGCCAACAATAGAGAGGTAATGTTTCTGTTCCCTCAGAAAATTGGGTGTACCCTTAGTTGAATAAGCTGGAGACAGATTAAATCTGTATTGGGTAAACAGATGTCAAAATCTACTTTCCAGGAATAAACTCTTGTCACATATTGCTGCTGGAAATATTCTTCATAATAAACTGTCTTGCTGTCATGTTTATAGAAAGCAAATTACAGCTAGAAAGAAATCAAGGTGTTTTTTATTTGAGTGATTATTCATGAAAATAACTGGGGCACAGGTCCAACACCAGTCACAATCCAACCATTAGATTGGCAAGATCGCTTTGCATGTTGAACATGTGACTCATCAGTTTCTTGTTAAATACAGCTAAAAAATAGTTCCATAGCAGTGCCATTCACCAGTGCCAGACACCAGTTCATTAGCGTCTTTATAAACCGCAGCTATTTCTTCAGGGCTACAGGAAAATAAAGCAAGCTCTTACACAACACTGCAACAGAAATGTTTCCAAAACCTAAGTCACAATTTTATGAGTTGCTTCTGCTACAGAAAACCAATGAGAACAAGCAGCACAACAACTGCCTGATCTTTAAAATAAACAATTTCAAGCACACCATAAATTGTTCTTCCTTGATAACATTATGCAACAGGCCAGTGATCATGGCAGGTAAATCATGAAGCCCAGATTCTATTTTCATCTTGTCCTGTAGAAGTGGAAAATAATTTCCTATTCATAGAAAATCTTGGATGTAACAAAAAGTGTAATATCTAAATTGAGACAAGATTTGAATATTAGGAATACCTCTTTCCTTTTAAACCCCTAAGAACGGTGGCATGCAGATTTTGAAGGCATATGCTTTGAGTGCAAAGTGTGAAAGCACTGAAGTGTTTATTTACCTTTACTCAAAATCAGCTACAAGTGTTAACTCTTTGCCCATGACAAGATGAAGTGGCACACAGGGGTGTCTGCATTACTGCTGCTTAGTGCGAGCGGGGTACTTTGCTCATCTTCTCATAATGCCCAGTCCTTGGCTTAGCCTGGTCACTTCTACACTGCACAGCACCAGTCTGTCCAGGCGCTGACTGGGTTTGTACAACATATTGCTAACCAACATCCATAAACCATGTAATAACGTGTAAATTAAAAAAAAAAAAAAAAAAAAAGGAACTAGTCAGTCTCATTCAGTTCTCTGTATTCCCAAGGAACGCCATAAAAGACAGGACATGCTGAACAACAACAGAACAGTTATATTGATATACACTCACCTCAGGTTTAGGGACCAGGTCAATATTCTTATCAATAAGAAAAGTGACCAAGGATAGATGTCTATTCTGAATTGCAATCTGCAAAGCACTGCTATTGTTCTGAAAGAAATGGTACAGACAGCAAAAACTTACATTTTTATTACTGGAAAAACAGCACTAAAGAAAGCTATCAATACTGGATAATCTTTCATTTAAATTTGTGTTATCGTCCCCTCCCTCAAAAACCCTCCCTTTGATAAAATGATATAAAATTAAATAGATCAGCAGTTAGTGTGATGTGGTTTTGATGTGTTTACTGAAGGAAATTCCCATTTTACTATGTCACAACAAACATGCTAAAACCACCAGTATTCAATAGTCCTTTTCAATCTCTCTTAAGAAAGAGATAAATCAGCATTGTCAGCTACACTGCACCATGGGCAATGACAAAGCCAACATGTCTCCTAGTCTGTTAGTTCAGTTTGACCTTTAACAAGCAAGTACAGTCACGTTAAAAAACTTTTAAAAACAAATCAATAGAAAATTTTCACTCAGTAATTCTGCTAAAGCAAACAAGCTCTCCGTCTGCTGGAATCATAAACTTCTCGCAGCAGGCAACCCAAGGCCATTCAACAGATGTGAGCTGGACTGGAGTCCAGGAACCAGATGTGGAGAACAGGTTTGTCATCAGTTCAGCCATATACGCTGCCAAAAAGGAGGATTTTCAATTACCCTAGTTGGTTACATTTCCTAGTCATATGTTTTACCATTGGACATACAGTAAATAAAAAAGCTCCACCACAGTACTCTGTCAAATAAATTTATGCTATATTTCTTCCACATTAGTTTTATTATACTAGCACTCTCTACATTCCCAATTCTATTTTATTAATTAATTTATGTTTTTACCATTTCATCAAAATAAGCAGAGCAAATATACTGTTAGTACGCACAGAAAAGAGAAAATTAGGTCCTTCCACAGCCCAGGACGTCTCAGTACCTGTGTGCTGGAGGGATACTATGTACATACTTGAGTTAAAACATTGATGTCACTCCCTGCTTCCAGTAAGAGTTCAGCACATTTTTCATGACCTCCTTCAACAGACAAGTAAAATGGAGTTTCTCCGTTCTAAACCAATAGAGAGAAAAAGTCTGTTCCAATGTAAGCCACGTGACTATAAGGCTGTGACACAAAACAGGTTAGCTCAATCAGACTCATCCAGCTCAATAGAAAAGGGAAGATGGTCCCAAGAGAACACAACCTGAATGCTCCTAAATTAACACTTAAATGAAACGGCAACTCACTAACATTCAAGTGACAGACGACATTTATGTGAACAGATGTACTGTAAGATTTACAATACAGATAACCATTTCATAAATACTAATTGTGCTCTTTTTGAAGAAGATTGCTAGCAGCAGCCACAGAAACAAGGATAGTGGGTAGCAATTGCTGCCATTCAACACCAGGCAACACCGCTAGCATGCTAGCACATACTCTAAGTACCTATTTCTGTCAGTCCAATGCCATGGATTTCTGATGAATTCCCAACTCTAGTGCTAGAGCACTTTGAGCAGAAATAATCCCGTTGCATATTTATTTCAAATCATCTCATCCCAAAAGAGTCTCCATGGCTCCACAGTAAGTCTCTAAAATAAGTTACATCAGCTGCACAATGATCTAATCCCTGCTTCTCAACTCCTAAAATACACAAAGGTTTACTTGAAAGTTACTCTAGTGTTTCAGTATTCACAGAAGCATCAATAAATCCTGATTTTTCTTTGCTTAAACTCCTGCCACCATTATTCTGGTAAACTTACACCATTATTCTGGTAAACTTAATATATTTTAGTGTTTTGCTCATGCTGGAGAAAGAGAGACCTGTTTATCCACAGACCAGAACATCTCCAGCTGGACAGGAAGGTCACATCATTAGCCATGGCAAGGCAGGGGCACAAGCAGTGCAAGCTTTGTGTGCAGAAGCAACACTGTCAGACAAGGCTTGGAAACACAAGGGCTTCACATTTCAACAGGGCTCGTGTGCCTCAAAGCTTGCATAGCTGGAAAAAACAGACAAGTTGGATAGGAGAGAACCGCTCAACCCATAAATCTGTTGCCGATTAAGGAAGAGGAGGGCCTTGGGTAGGAGTGGGTGTCCCTTACTCATTTCGCCTGCAGGGCTGGCAGAACAGACTGTCAACCACACAGCAGGTTCCCGCAGCGGGCATGCCAGCCCACAACAAAGTGAATTAACTTGCCCACTTTGTTCCGGCTGCCCCGCAGAAGAAACAGAAGACACAAGGACCCTTTGCAAAGCAGGAACGCTGAGTTGAGTAGTTAGTGTGCATTTCCCTCCTCCACCCCTACTTTAAGCCTTAAAATTAAGATCATGAGTGCATCAACTCAGGGGTACAACCTTCACAGCTAATATGCAATATATGAATATACTGGCTGAGCTCACCAACACTAGCTCGGGAAAGAAAAAGTGGGTAGGCAGTGTCTGCAGCCAATTCTGTGCAGTCAATTGAGATCAGATGAACAAGGTACAAATCTGAGACCTCTTTGCTGAGGTGCCTGTGGTGGTACGTGCTGGGTATGCATGTTGAACTGGCTTAGTGAATAGCCTGAAAAGCACCACAGGTGGTAAAAGGAACGGGATCACGTGGCCAGAAATGCGGGAGGGCAGGAAGCAAGGTGGAAGTTAGGCCCTCCTCTGTTTCCTTCTACCAGTAGTTATGCAAGGGCATGCGAGACAGAGGGGAGGCCATTCTGTGAGGAACCGAGGACAGAGGAAGAGACATTGAAGGAGTTAGTGGAGCTTGAATTTACTGGAGGAAGGACAACGAAACAGAATGCAAGGGTACTAGAAAAGCAGCAGAACTAATGAAGTCTACTCAGTGCAACATTTATTCCTTTAAAATGGTATTTTTGAGTTGATTTTTCAAATTTTAACTTCCTCTCTTTCAGTAATTTCTGTGTCCTTACCTGATTGAGGTCATTTATTTCCTCCCACTGTTCGAGCAGAATTTCTACAACTTTGGTGTGACCATTTTTGGCTGCTAGATGCAATGCTGTGTTCCCCTCCTTGAAATTAAAATGTCAAATAAGATATCTTAAAGCCCAGAATAAAGTCAAAACATTAAGTAAAACCAACATGCACTTAAACACAAAGCCTTTGGTCTTTCCATCTCTCTTTTACATACAAGGAGAAGGAGGCAGATCCGCACAGCATGTTCCAAGATTCAGACTAATCCGATGGGAACCTTTTCATATGTACGCAGACATGACCTTGGTCTAGTTGGTTGTCTCATATTCTGACAGGGATAAGAGAGATAAGACCAGTGAAAAAGACCTAAAATTCTAACTCCTAAAGAATGAACCAGAAGAAAACCTTGAGCACTGGTTTCCTACAAGGGTGGGGACATCAAGCTCCCAAAAGTACTGATTTACAGATAAATGGCCAAAACCTAGGTAAGTAACCATAATCTTGTAGTGGCTTTGATGTCAATGTCACAGTCTTCAGTCCTCTTCACCATCAGTACAATCCCTCACTAGCTAATCAAGGAAAAAAAATAACACACCAGCAAGCAAATAAAAACAAAGAGCAAGCTAGATGGTTATCAGGAAGAGCAGCAGCTTTTGAGCTGAAAGACAATGCTGGCACAAGGACAAGAATAAAACTGGCTAGAAACAAATGGAAGCTGGAAATTGGGAGAAAGATCCTAACCCTCAGAGAAATGAGGGTCCAGAACAGCTTTTCAATCAGAGCACTGCAGAGATGGAGGGGCAGAAAGTCCAAATACATTTTAGGACAAGGTATGTTTGTTAATTGATGGTTACAGTGCAATTGCTTTCAGTGACCTATGAGATGAGTTGCTGTCCTGGCTTCTTACCTACTTACTCTTCAGGATCACAGCATTCGCCTCCCATTATTGCTGCTTTACACATTCAGCCTGCTAGATGTCTGGCACAACACTGTTATTTAACTGCTGCTGATAAACTACTTAGCACTTTAGAGCTCCAGGTTGCACTGTAGCTTTTAAAGTATCACCAGAATACCAAAAAAAACCCCCCACCAAAAAAACACCACCACCACCACCAGAAAAAAAAATAAAAACAAACTCACACACCCCCCCCAACTTCTTGGGTGCTTGCTTACATGGTTCTATAAATGCAGTTATATCTGACCATTTTACAGTTTTTAATGTATTTATCTTTGCAATGCCTTGGATGCAGAGAAACACTGACATGCTCATTCCACAAATAGTGAAGTAAGGAGTAAGGAAATTTAAGGGCAGACTTTGAAAGTTATTTAGACACCTTAAAATGCAGTGTCAAAAGCAAACTCAATCAGATTGAAGTGTTTAGGCACTTCTGAAAAATCGCCATGGGTGTTTATTTGCATCCTGAAGTATTGAAATAACTTTGAAAAATTAGTCATGCAGGACTTAGCAGTGACGCACAGACACAGTCAAGCAGAGCGAAAACCTGGGAAACATGATCTCCCAGTACAGAGGCTGGCACCTTAATCACCAGACCTTCCCACTTCTCCCAACAGACAGCATATGTTAGTCTTGCTTTACACGAATTATTAATGCGTATGGAAGAGTCTCCTGGTGATAAGACCAGAAGTTCCACTGGCCTCCCTTAATTACTGAAAAAGCATCATCTTTGTGTATTTGTTGGTCCAATATGTATCCCTGCCAGCGCCGTGACATCTGCACAGCTTATTCATATCGCTTGGTTATGTAGTAACTACACTGAAACAAAGTAATCTTTCACAAGCACATTTCTAGTTGTACTTCTGTGGAAAAGAAAGTTTTACCTTGTCTTTTTCAGATGTAAACAGCTTCAGAGTAATCAAGTTGTTTATCATGTCAACATGGCCTTTTTCAGATGCCAGAAGAAATGGCTTTTTACCTTTCTAGAAAACAATTATGGAAAAAACCACAGTGTTATTGAAAGTAAAAATACTTTGCTTCCAGTTACTAGATATGTGGCATGCATATGTGTATGTATGTTCTGCATAAAAATTTATATATTGTATGTCTAAGTAAATCAACAAAAAAGTAGATATATACAATAAGAGCAAGAATTTTAAAAGATGCAATGTTTAGTTAGTGTAAAAAACCAGAATATACGTCTTGCATAACCTGAAGAAAATATTTGAAAACTGTCCAGAAATGGTAATGAGGTAGAAAATGTACTCAAAATATTTAATTCTTAATTCTTCTCAGTATGAAACTATTTATCAAAAGAACTGCTTCATTAAAAGTCTGAGGATGCTCAGGCAGTAAAGAAGTTGCAAGATTTATTTCCATGGTGTAACACATTTGATCTGAATTCTGCAAGCACAGACCAGAACAACCACATCTCAGAAGTTTCATCCAGGAGGCCTGAATTTAGTGCTGTACCTTGTGGGATTCTTTTGATGGTGATTAAACTAACAAAAACTTTTCCAACTGTTTACAACTCAACTGCAGAAAGTTATCTTGATGTAAAACCGTACCACTGGTCAGACACTACCTGATAGTGGCCTATATTAAATGTCTAAGAAAAAAAAATGCAAGCAACTAATAGATAATTATGAAATAACCTCAACATAAAGAAGATTCTTCTTCACCTTTCCTTTCCCAAGGCCGGAAACACAAAGGTTTGTTTTGTTAAATTAACTCTGTTTTGTCAGCCTTGTCATGTGTAGAAAGAATGCAGAATTTTGCATCATTGGGTCAATACAATTCAAGACTCAAAGAAAAGGATAGGGGAGCTTTGTTCTTTTGGTGACAGATCCTTCAAGAATAAATTTTCCTCATGTAAAGGTAAAATATCCTATTTAGCTAAGTAAGCCTTCAAAGCAAGATCCCAACATTGTGGGAAGGAAAAATAAAACCACAGCAAACCTGATGAGGACAAGGCCCTGGCACTGTTGAAGAGTTGGTGCACCTCTGTAGGATGGCTGCACATAGTTTTATGTTCTACATTGGCAAAATATGCCCGTGTTGGCCATAACTGGCAGGTTTTGGTAAGGGCAGGGGGCTGCAGGGGTGAGCTGTGTGGGAGGAGGTCAGAGACTGCCCTATGCTGGTCGCAGCCATTTCTAGCTGACTCCACGATGGACAAAACTGACCCACGACGTGTCAGCACTCAAACCCATCAGAGGAGCACATGATACCTCTGTGAAAACATATTTAAGAATGGGTGCTCACTGCTACGGAGAGGATGCACAAGGGGAGACACAGGAGGAGACATGAAAGGATGCAAGGGAGGAGACACAGGAGGAGGTACACTCGCAGGGTGACTGCAGCCCATGGAAGAACTCTTGCTGGAGCAGAGGAAAAGAGTAAGAAACAAAGAGCGGGGAAAAAAAGGAAACCACTGTGGACTGACCCCATCCTCCTCTGCCTCCCATCGCCTCACTGATGGCTCTGAGTACCACGTGCAGCAAAAGCAAGGGGAGCAGGGGAGGAGAGGTGTCTGGAGTTCAGCTGAGACAGGCAAAGAGGGAGAAAAGGTGTTTTCCCTAAGTGTTTGTCTGTCTGTTTATCTTACTTGTTTCTCCATATCCAAATCAGTAATTAGAAGTTTATATAACTGGCAATAAATTAAAATTCATTGAAATTCCCCAAGTCAAGATTGTTTTACCCACAACAGATGTCTCATGACATCAAAGAAATAAACAGGAAGAAACATACTGTACCCCATCAGGCTTGTTCAAGTCATTCAGATGAAGATCTTGGAGAAAATAATCAACTATTTTAACACTGTTGTTCTGAGCTGCAAAGTGTAGTACATTCATTCCTTCCTGAAAAAAACATAAGCAACTCTGTAAGAACAAGTTTGATTTTTTTCCAGCATAAACATGTTTAGAGTTGGTAAAAATTTGTCATCAACAAACCTCATTCTTAGCCTTTTGATCAGCGCCTGCTTTAACTAATTTTCTCATTATGTCCAGATTTCCAGTCCAAGCTGCAAGATGAATCACTGTCAGGCCATGCTTCAAATAAAATGAGAAAGGCAGAAATTACCACCAAAATACCTCACACCAAATTTCTTTAAATCTTTTTTATTAATTCACTGTATGAGACGGTTCTACTCTGCAGGCTCTTAGAAAATCAGTATTAACACCTGGCAGTGTGAGTGGAATTCATCTCACTTAAATTAAGCTAAATGTCACGCATCAAGACATAGCTAAATGTTTAGGCTGCCCCTCTTCTTGACAGAAGGTCTGGCATCTTCAGAGAAGGACTGATCCTATTTTAAGATAGGAGGATTAAATACTACCTGGAAATTATTGTCTCTCTCCAGAAACCATGTAGATAGTTAGCACTGGGTGGGGTGGATGACATTTCAGGTGATGATATGTAATGACTCTATTTCCATGAGTCACCATAATTTCCCAGTTAGCCCTCTTTTTAAGGTTCTCTCTTCTTCTCTCAAAGTCTCTAAAAAGTTCTTCTCTTATAGGGAAAAAAAAAAAAAAATCCTGTTGTTAACTTCTTAGAGCCAAAAGGAAGAGAGATAAGGAACTTCCAGCCAGTGCCTCCTGTCTTGGCCACAGATGTTTCTAGCTTTTCCACATCTCTTCCCCAATTTGTGTGTACTGTGTCCAGGTGCAGCATCATAAATCATGGCCCATTGTGCTAAATGCTGTGTAAACACAAGACATTCGTGCTCCACCATAAAAGCGCCTGGTCTAAGAGATGGAGTCTGAGGAACCTAAAGGAAGCAAGAAGGATCAAGGCACTTCCTCAGCAGTTATAACCCCTCCTCAGTTTCTCCTCTGTAAATGAGGAATAAATAGCTTGACTCCCATCTCTAATGGAGAACAGGAATAGTTTTTATGCGTATATGTTGGTATAACACTTTGGACAGCAGGATGCTTGCTGTGACAGGGACTTCGGGATACTACTCACAACCTATAACAAAACATTTCAGGCTGGAAGAGGCCCACAGAGGTCACACTTCTAGGGCCTTCTGCTCGAAGCCTGTCCTACTGGCTCAGTTGCTCAGGACTTTCTCCTGCCAAATTCTGAATAGCCTAAAGATTGAGATTCCACAAACTCTCTGGAAAATTTGTTCCAGTGTTTGACCACTCTGACAGTGAATTTTTTTTCTCCTTGTATCTAATTGGGACCTCTCGTGTTTCAATTTGTGTCCATTGCCTCTTGTCCTGTCACTGTGCACCTCTGAGAAGAGCCTGTCTCTATCTTCTCTCTGTCTCCCCTTATGTAGCTCACACCATGTGCCCCAGTCCTAATCATCCTATGGGCTCTGCACTGGACTCGCTCCCGCTTATCAATGTCTTTCCTGTATTGGGGAGCCCCAAACTGGGCACAGCATGCAGAAATTGCAGTGGAAAACAGTGGAGGACAATATGGATGTGCATCTGGTGCACAGGCTACAAGAATAAAGCTGGGCTTAGTCAAAATTTGTGACTGTGGCTCAAAAGCCTGCCCTGAAGAACCTTCCCAACTATGACCAAGGAGAAAAAGTAACTAGACCTGATAGCCTTATACAATGAGAAGACTAGCCTGGCAGATGAAGGGAGAGAAGTGAATGTTTATCTATCTCAACTTTCATAACAGTTTTGACACTGTCCCCCACGACATCCTTGTAGACAAACTGAGGAAGTACAGGTGTACACAAATGGATATACCAAGGTGTACTGAAAGCTAGCTGAACTGCCAGGCCCAAATGTTCTGATCAGCAGCACAAAGTCCAGCTGGAGACCAGTCACTAGCAATGCACGCTAGGCATCGATCCTGGGTCCAGTACCGTTTAACATCTTCATCAATCACCTGAACGATGGGGCAGAGTGCACCCGTAGCAAATTTATAGATGATATTAAATTGGGAGAAGTGGCTGATGGACCAGATTGGAGTGCTGCTATCCAGAGGGACCTTGAAAGGCTGGAGAAATGGGCTGACAAGAAAGAACCTCATGAAATTCAACAAGAGGAAATGCAAAGTCCTGTACCTGGGAAGGAGCAACCCCAGGCACCAGTACTGACTGGGGGCCAACTGCCTGGAAAGCAGCTTGGCAGAGAAGGACCTGGGGCTCCTGGTGGACACCAAGTTGAACATGAGCCAGCAAGGTGCCCTTGCAGCCCACAAGGCAAATGGTCTCCTGGGCTGCATTAGGAAGAGCACTGCCACCTGCTCAGGGGAGGTGATTCTTCCCCTCTACTCACTGGTGAGACACACCTGGAGTACTGCATCCAGTTCTAGGCTTCCCAGTATAGGAGAAACATGGACACACTGCACAGAGTCCAGCAAAGGGCCACAAAGATGATTAAGGGACATCTGACATACGAAGCGAGGTTGAGAGACCCGGGACTGTTTAGCCAAAGAAGGCTGAGGTGGATCTTATCATTGGGTATAAATACCTGATGGAAGGGGGTAAAAAAGATGAAGCCAGACTCTTCTCAGTGGTGTCCAGTGACACGGAAAGAGGCAATGGGCACAAATTGAAGTACAGGTAGATTCACTTAAACGTAAGAAAAAACTATTTTATTCTAAGGATGATCTAACACTGCAATCAATTGCCCAGAGAGGTTATGGAGTCTCCATCCTTGGAGATAATCAAAACCCAACTGGACACAGCTCTCAGCAACCTGCTTTTTGTGACCATGCTCTGAGCAGGAGGCTGGACTAGGTCATCTCCAGAAGTTCCCACCTCAGCCACTCTGTGTGATTCTGTGTGTGGGCTGTTTGATAGGGAGGAGCCTGGGAGGAAACAAGAAGGCATAAGGGCAGTAAAAAGGTGGGCTCAGGAAAAGAAAAAAAAAAGAGGCAAATAAGGTATAAATCAGTTGGAGAACAAAAAAGGGAAGGATCTTGTGATTGTGGACTCCTGCTGACAGTGGTGAAGGTGACCTGCAGACCCAAGCTCCTCCCAATATAGGAAGGGACCACCTTGGACTCTCCTGCTGGACTCTCCATCAGGTCCCTGTCTGAAAGAGTTGGGATGGTAGGGTCCATAATAAGGGATAAATTTGTATCTTGATATTAAGTGCAGAAGGACAAGTGACAGAATTGCAGCTTAGTAGTATAAGATTTCTTTGTAGTAATGTAAGTGTGTATCAATGCTAATACTGAGAATAAGCAATAGAATTGTAAATCAATCAGTGCAACTTGAAGTGATATAATTGTGAATTAACACTACTACTAATAGTGGTGTGTTTATTAGCCAATTAATGTATTATTGGTTTCTTAGAGATGTGCTACTTAATCAATAAACATCTTAACTATCTCCATGAGTTATGTCAAGTCTCCAATCTAAAGGTGGGAGTAGCACATATCTTCTGCTAAAAACACTATTGTGTGTTTTTAATCAGCTTACTTTTTGTACTGAGAAATGTAATGAATGCTTAAGACCTTACACTTATTATTAAAAGTATGTCAGAAACGGAAATGGCGTAAGAAATAAAGTCATAATGTCTTCATTCTATTTCTTATCAATTGCAAGATCAAACTGATTGATTGCCAGAGAGTACATGAATCACTGTCAAATACAATATCTAATGTCATAATATTTAAGCCCTGTAAGGTAATTATGATGGAATGTTTCCAATTGTCTTTCATCTTTCAAAAAAGATGATTAACAACATCTAAGAATTAAAGATAGCTAATAATTAAAAGGTAATCCTTAATTAGTATGAGATTCTGAGTGTTTAATAGAACCCCAACATGGGGAGAGGGTCTATATTTCCAACCTGGCTTTAATGCACCCTATCAGGGTAATTAAAGGACCCATAAAATGTTTGGAGTCACCTTATTGCCTCAACAAATCTGGAAGATAGCCACTGAAAAATAATTTGCCATAAAGAATAATTTACAATAGTTACAGAATAAAGTTACATTAACACTATACCCAGTGGTACTCTGTAAAAGATCCAGGGATCCATTTCTTAACTGTTGCTATAGAGAGCACTACTACTTAAAGAAAACTGTCCACTTCATGGAATCGTTTAGGTTGGAAAGAGACCTTTAAGATCATTGAGTCCAAACATTAACCTAACACTGCCAAGTCCACCACTAAACCATGTCCCTGAGCTCCGCAGAACTTCTTGCAGAACTACCCTATTAGCATTTATACCATAGACTATTAGTTTTAGAGTACGTCATTCAGGCAATGTCTTTCAGCTTGCCAGACAAAAGGGAAACATTGCTTACAACAGTGCAAGATTGGCTTATGAGCCGATAGGGTCCGGAGAGACAGCCATATTTCTTCAAAGCAGCATGTGAGGTATTCACTGACAGGGCAGCTTGGGAGAGCATTTCAGAGCAACTCAAGCAGCACTAACGAGGAGATCGTTACCTACACTGCAAGAACATGCCCAAGCCAGGAGCTGCTGGTAACTGGAACTGACGGGTGTCTTTCGTCTTATTTTCATTCCAACACAATGTGAAAACAAGGCAGTTTTCTCCCTCCACCCTCTGCAACTGGAATTTGTCTTACTTACAACTTAGACACTGGCACATATGGTGGATAAGGAGAAAGAAGGAAACAGGGGGGAAAAAAGGTAAATGATTCATCTATTTTCATTACTCAGTTCACTGGAAAACTGCTATTTTGAAGAGCCTGTTTATTAATAACATACCATACATTTGGTTTTAATATCTGAATCAAATCTTACACTGTGTATCACCATCTGGCCCAATCAAATCAGTCATACACTGCTAAACTCTTAATGTCTTGGAGGCTGCAGAGTAGCTGACAGTTTTGCATTAAGCTACTCACGTAAAAATGGAGGGAAAGGACACATGAGTTACTTTCTGAGCTCCTAGCGATCCCTAGAACTAATTTTTACTTTTAGTGATTGCTTTCATATACAGTGGCCAATGATTAATACACAACTGTCACACAAGTGGCTTCAACCACCCTTGCGCTCACTCAAGTATTCAACATAGCCAAAGCCCTGGGCAATGTGTTTTTCTTCTAACAGTGTTTTTTCATATAAATGTGTGCAGTCTTAAGACAAACTGAAGCATTTACAGCAGCACTTAACTTTGCAAAATGAGGAGCATAAGACAAATATCTACTTTTACTTTTCCCCTACACTGTGTGAATCAAAACATGTAAACCAGCTTACCTGATCCGCCATATCAAGTCTAGCTTTATGATGGAGAAGAAAATCCACCACTGATATATGACTTCTTGCAACAGCAAAATGGAATGCAGTGCGCTTCAGCTGAAATAAGCAAAGCTTTGGTTGTCAGGTCCGTAACACAGTTCTTTTCCTTGTGCAGGTGATCAGGATTTCAGAATTCTCTGATTATTAACAAATGTATTTGTTAATATATATACATTTGCATATTTCTCCCTTAACAGCCATGTTTGGTCTTTATCTGCATTTTTGTTCCCTTGGATAGAATTTAGGTATCGATCTTAAAGATTTCTTGTAGAACCAGAATGATTTAGTTACTTGACATAGCCTCATCCCGTCACTGAAATGTCGAAGTGGGATTAAGTAATCACATACTGCCTAGCAGAGATGCATGCAGTACAAGAAGCATCCATGTTTACTATTTATTATATGGTTTGATTTGAAAAGGTGAGGACGAGATTTATGCAATTAGATTTGTTTTGGTATCCTCCTTGCTTTTGACTGTCTCTCTGCCATGCATGACGAGATTCCTCCCTCACTCAGTATTAGTCATCTCCCCAGACTGAGTCATTATCTATGTAAATTAAAGCTTCCACCTTGCAAACAGTGAGTAATTTTACACAGGTGAATAGGCTCAACGCTTATCAGGAACATTTGATTAATTTTTTGTTAAAGTAATTACCGGTGTGAATTTAAAAGGGATTGGTTAAATGGAGTTAAACTTCAGTGGAGAGTTTTGCTTCCAGTTAAAGTGAACATAACTGGCTTTAACATAATTCACTGAGAGTTTCCATACAAGGATATATAAGTGATTTAACCAATTAACTTTAAAAGTCAGTTTGGATTTGTTCTCTTATACTTCTATGCAGATCAGCTGACTTACCCATGTATAAGTTTAAATTTACAGCTATATGAGTTAAAAGCATAAAAAGGTGGGATTTATGAGGTGCATTTATGCCAGAAAAAGCCTCTTTCACAGAAATAGTTCTATCAACAAAACTCACCTTTTGACAGCCTTGTTTATTTGGCTTGGGAGTGCAAAGGCAGGAATGATCAACATGAAGAAAATGATGGTTTTGCCAGTATAAGCTACGTCCCCACCAGGAGAATCAATCAATGCAAAACACCCATGTAGCTATGCTAGTAAATATTTTATACTATAGGTCTGATTTAAGGATGACAGAGTAAAGATTCAAACTACTGGACTGGAAGAGTATTTAGTTTAATTTCCTGAATTCTGGAAAGCAATAAGGAATCGAGAACTACTTTTTAAATTACTTTTTAGAGTGCTATGTAATTGATGGGAATATTCTCATTGTTCAAGAGTTTACTCAAAAGAAATTTTTGTCTCTCTCTCTTTTTCACAAACCAACCAAGGAATGCACATGTACTATCTCCTCAGTTCCCTAGTGAGGAAAAATGCATGTGGGCGTGGGAAGTTTTTTCAGAACCCATGATTAAGTAACATTGGATGTTCATGGGTAGATGATTTATACGTAGCCACTGAGGGCAAACTGTTCTCCACAACTCCCAGATTAATATCACAACTGCTCCATTGCTGTTGAACTACCTCTGATGTGGAACACAGCACTATATTTTGTTACTGTGAAGTATATATCCTGAGATTTTAGGCCTAGAGTTGATGTCAGCATAAGAAATGCATTTTCACCTCTCTAGGGTAAATCTGAACTCTGATCTCAGCCTGGAGCCAGAGGACATGGTAGAATGCTCCTGTGGTTCCATACAAACCGAATGGTAACACTTCACACTTGGAATTTGTAATGCATAAATTCATTCTCAAAGTGACTGTGAGGTTAAGTCCTCCCACTCTGTAAGATGGCGAACTTGAGAAATTAGTCACCCAAGAACACAGAGTAAATATTAGAGCAGAGACCACAATTCAGAAATCCTTAGTTCCCAGTGTGATGCACAGACTAGTGGCTAAATGCAAAGACCTGTGCGTTATGCTGCACAAATCCTACTGTCCATACTGGACGTGTGAAACATTTCTTAATCAGGTCCTAGAAGGGACCTCCACAGCCTCACCACCTTGCAGTTGATGGGGCTAGCATGCTGGGATTCCACCTTGCAACCCCGAGGAGTCACATTTCAGATCAGTGATCTGTCAGACACTTCATACTCACAGTATCTACAGCATTTATATTCACATTCTTTTTAAACAGCTTTTCCATGGTTTCCAAATTGTTCATTTTAGCAGCATATTGAAATTCTCTCTCATCTGGCAATACTGTGGAAAAACATGATGAGAAAATTGTATTACTAAAACAATAGCCATAACCGATTTAAGGGATGATGATACTGTTCTTACTTTCTGTTATTTGTCCTGATTTCATATGTTATAAGAATCATTTGCTTCTCATCATAGAAGTGTCCCAGGATTACATTTTTCTCCTCTAGAGACATCTGGCTGATGTTTCTAGTTTCAACTTTTAAGTGCAGATAGAGGTAGACTTTTCACAGCATAGATTACCATTATTTGCACTGCTCACAGGAACAAGAGTTCGTTTATGAAGCTCTCGCCATGTAAATAGGTCCCAAAGTATTTCATAGGCACAGCAGTGAACAGTACAAACCGCAGCATTTATTTCCTATTCTTGGAAAAGTTGCTCTGTTTTAAAACAGAACACACCACTAAAATACATAAAAATGTATAGCAGCAACCAAATGATATGACCCAACTGAAAACAAAGAAAGAAACAAACCAGGAGTTTTACAGGGGGGGAAAGGGAGGGAGTGTGTACTTGAACTCAACATTTGGCCACAATGTGGAATTTACTATTAAATTGGGACCTTCCTTTAATGTCTCAACCCAAAAATGAACATCTGTTTGGACAACTAAAGTAGCTGCAACATGCATTTAGACACCTAATATTCAGTAACTTTGGAAAATGAAATTCCAGTGTCTGATAACTGTTTAGCTAACTTACAGACCAGACTATTTCTCATGTTTCTACCTTAACATTTAATTAATCACTTAGAAGAAGTTAGTGTAGCCATTAAAGCAGTGGCAAAAATGTTAGTAGATATTTTTAATTTCCTAGCATATCGCACTTTAAAAGCTAATCACTTAGATATCTTCTGCTAGAATATTTTGGCCTGGAAGCCACTTGTCCACTGATACCACCAAAGAGGACAGCACTCTCCTCTGTTGAACTAGAAACTACAGCAATTATCTGTTCCTTAGAGGCCTCTCATGCAAGTTCATCCTACTGCATTACAGCTAAGTTCATTAACGCCTAATGAAAATACAGCTTGAGGCATCATGACTGCAGAGCATACTAAGGAAAATCAGTATGGCATTCACTTAATTGCATTTTACATGTTATCCGTGATTATAATCTCAATGGCAATAATCACATTTGTACCGTACAAAACGAGCTAGAAATTAAACTGGACACTTGCAAAGTTGTTTCCAGTTTTCCAATGACATTATCCAAGCACCTCAAGCAACAGAAGCATCCTCCTAAAATTATCTGGAAATCACAGAATATTACTTGCTGGTTTTACAACATGAGGGCACAGCCAAAAAGAAAAAGAAAAAAAAAAAAAAAAGCAGTTGCAAATAAAAATGCATCCCTGGCATCTGTGACAAGCAGTGTGGCTGACAGCAAAATCACTGTTATGAACAGGGATCTTTGCAGAATAAATGTCTCACTCGTAGTTTTCGTAGTCTACATGCTAAAGAAGTATCCAGCAGAGCTTTCCGCTACCTTGATTTCAGACAGGCACAAACCAATGGTTGCAGGTTATCTTGCTCAAGGCGAATGTGTGGCAAACATGGAAACAAAACGTAGGGCACCAGTTAGCTGCAATTAGTTCCAATTAGGCCACATTTTTTCCTACTGACTGCTGATGAATACTCATACGTGTGTCTTACATGAGGATGCAAAGATAAATGCTGTTGCATCTCAGGACATTCAGGAACAATCCCAACATTTTACTCTCACTGGCTTCAAGAAACAAGCGAAAATGATGTTTTTTTACTGTGTCTGCATCAACAAGGACAGTTTTGTTGTAGTGCTGACAAAGAATTAATAACTGATCTTTTCTCTCCTGTCCCAAAGTCATGAATTGGCCATGTGCTGTTAAAAAGAAGACCTTTTGCTCTGGACATGATGTTTCTTAATAATAGCTCTCTTTTAATACCTCTTAATTCAGGAGTTAGGAACAGTGGCAATCCAGACACACCACGGCACTGACTTGCTGCACAACCTTTTGCCACTTCTGCAAAATGATTTTTTCATGCATGAAATTACAGTACTATAGAGCTGTCAGACTACAGATTCATGGAAGCTTTCTATCCAAGCTGAGGTCTCCAGGATTTGTCACTCCTTGCATTATTAGCAATCACTTTATTTTCAAGTAACAGCAGTAATGGATTATGTATTTGTGGCTGTCAATCTTTTTAGGGGGTTATTTTCTTTCGCTTCATACAAAATGTCTGGTTTATCGCCCTACAGGTTGTATCATAACTACATAATTATATTTATATTATAACTATAGAATAGTTATATTCAATTTTTCTTTTGAGCTAACTAAAAGCAGTAATTTTATCAGTTGATTTCCTTTGTAGAAGCCCTGTCTGCGATGTATTGAACATCCCAACACTTCTCCTCTCTTGGAAGGAAAAGGAAGTAAAGATGAAGAAAAGTAAATTGCTTTGTTGACCTGAAAACAGAAAGTCTTCCTCAACAGAAATTCAAGCTTTGAGGTACCTTCAGTTTTTGTTTCCTTATATTTACATCTTATTTTAGTGGCTTCAATCTGTCTTTCAATAATAACACAAATAAGGATAACTTCCAATGAAGTAAAAAAGTGCACCAGAGGTTTCAGTACTCATAGACAATGGAAATCTTTCCACGCCCTCCCCCCTTTTTAATTTCCTGATGTGGTATCCATAAGATGAAATCTGTCATTGTCTCAAAAACCACATGGAAAAAACCCAGGAATTTGAATTGACAGAAGAGTTCCAAGGAGGCAAAATACAAAAATAATAACAATATTCAGATTCAAATTACAACAAAAATTATTTTTACTCTATTGTTTCTAAAAATTAAATCATATATATAATGATTTGGTAACATTTTCAATGTTTTCTCTACATTTTCTTGTTTGTTACTGGAAATAAAATGACTGGGGCAAAGTAGGTATTTTGTTAAGGCACAGGAATCTTTTTCTAAAATAATCATTTTCCAATTCAAAGAAGTCATGGGAAAAATTACCTATTGAGTCCGACAGTGATATTTTATTTGTTTCTTTTCTTTATCCGCCCTCTTTGCCAGCCTGAAAGCAGGAAGCACGGCCCAGGAGATCGGCTCCTGGCTGTCCTGCTGCGATCCCAGGACAGGGCTGCGGCAGGATTTAACAATTACCACTTAGCTTCCACAAATAACTCGTTTTCACTAATTGCAGCCCATGCCAGAGCAGGCTGTTCTTTCATAAACCGGTTTGCGGGATGAAAGCCGGAGACCCTGTCACTGGGAGTCGTGCCACTGAGTGGAAGGAGGCCAGAAGGTCCTCCGATTTCTGTGTGTCCCCCAAAACGGGGGCCCGGATCGGTTGTGAAACCGTTGGCAGGTGCTCAGCCCCAGGGATGTGACTAACGCCAGCAAACCCCCTCGGACAGCTTCGGGGTGAAGTTAAAGCGGGGTGGCTGGGCAGTCTGCAGGACCTGTCCCTTAGAAGACGGACATGCCAAACCCCAGTTCCCGATCCCATATCCACACATCCTCACTGATGTCTTTTACTCCATGTAAAGCAGCTCATGTTTAACCTCCTTCTCCACCCCACCCCACCCCCGCCCCACTCATTGTGGTCTTTGGTTGAGGTAAAAAGGAGGTTGGGGTGGGCCCCACCTCCCCGGCAGCCCTGATGGGGCCTGGCGCGCTGCCTCCGGGGAAGGCAGCCTGGGGCTGTCCTGCCCGCAGCGAGGGGCCCAAGGCCGGTGCTGCCCGCTCGGTTGCCTCGCCTCCAACCCCCACACACTCACGGCTGTCATGGCTGGCTGCTGCGGCTCCCTGCGTGGCGTCCTCCCCGGCATGGAGCAGGCGGCTCAGCCCCTTCATCGCTGCCCTCGGCTCCTCTTCCTCCTCACCCAAGGGAAGGGGCCCCAGGCCGGGGTGCCGAGGGAGGTGCCCTGCGCTGGCCACGACAAACCGGTTCCCGGGGCTGTGAGTTGACTGAGCACACCCTGCCAGGCCCAACACACCCCTGCAGGCACGCCTGCAGCAGCACCCCGCCGCTTGGCCACGTCCCCCGAGGAGGGAGAGGTGCGGAGCAGCTTTAGGAGTTTGTTTTAAAAGAAACCAGGAACTAAATACACAGAATTTCTTGATGCTAGCTAGGCACCCAACAGGGCGATCCTTGCGCAATGCCTGCCAGGTCTTCTCTAGCAGCTAGTCTTACGTGCAAATAGCAGCTGGCACCTACAAGTGCACATGCAAGGCAAAAAGGTAGTCCTGTTTGCTCCTGAAACGCTTCCCAAACCGTCACACAAACAAGAGGCACCTTTGAAAAGCAATGCCACGAGTACACACGTACAGACACACAGAGGCATCACAGCTTGCACGGCCCCCCGGAACCAGGTGGCTTTGTTACTAATTGCAGGGTAGCCATGCAGCTCTCTTGGCAGGCTGAAGGCCGTTTTGGGGGGAAATTCTTCTTGGGAGTTATTCTCACTGCTGTCAACCAGTGTTTACTGGACTGGAGAGGGTGACTGTCCCTGTGCCCCTGCAAGCTTGACACAACCTTGGGAGGTGACAGACTGAGGTGCTTCTGCCATAAATTTGGGTAGAAATACACACATGCAGTAGCAGTAACAATCCAATCACAAGACTCTCTCATTTTCAGGTAGGTAATACTTCAATTGCTTTTGTCAGTCAAAATCTATACATGCATCCTCAAAGGTTCAGTTTTTGTGAACTGACATATTGAGATCCATCTAATCTACCAATTTCTCAATTTATCTTGAAGTCCACTGTTACTTTGGTTTACTTAAGCCAGCATTGATATTTCATTTCATGTAGACAATGATTTTCTGAGATAGGGCATGAAAATTGTTTAATAGCCTTCTATGATGGCATGACTGGCTGGGTAGATGAGAGGAGAGCAGTCGATATTAGCTACCTTGAATTCAGCAAGGCGTTTGACACTGTTTCCCACAGTATCCTCATAGGTAAGCTCAGGAAGTGTGGGTTAGACGAGTGGACAGTGAGGTGGATTGAGAACTGGCTGAAAGGCAGAGCTCAGAGGGTGGTGATCAGCAGTGCAGAGTCTAGCTGGAGGCCTGTGACTAGTGGTGTTCCCCAGGGGTCAGTACTGGGCCCAGTCTTGTCCAATTCATTCCTCAGTGACCTGGATGAGGGGACAGAGTGCACCCTCAGCAAGTTTGCTGATGACACAAAACTGGGAGGACTGGCTGACACACCAGAAGGCTGCGCTGCCATTCAGCGAGACCTGGACAGGCTGGAGCGTTGGGCAAAGAGGAACCTCATGAGGTTCAACGCAGGCAAGTGCAGGGTCCTGCACCTGGGGAGGAACAACCCCATGCACCGGTACAGGTTGGGGGTTGACCTCCTGGAAAGCAGCTCTGCGGAGAAGGACCTGGGAGTCCTGGTAGGCAACAAATTCACCATGAGCCAGCAATGTGCCCTTGCGGCCAGGAAGGCCAATGGCAGCCTGGGGTGCATTAAGCAGAGTGTGGCCAGCAGGTCGAGGGAGGTTCTCCTCCCCCTCTACTCTGCCCTAGTGAGGCCCCATCTGGAGTCCTGTGTCCAGTTCTGGGCTCCCCAGTTCAAGAAAGACGAGGAACTCCTGGAGAGAGTCCAGTGGAGGGCTACAAAGATGATTAAGGGACTGGAGCACCTCTCCTATGGGGAAAGGCTGAGGGAGCTGGGGCTGTTCAGCCTGAGGAAGAGAAGCCTGAGAGGCGACCTCATCAACGCTTATAAATATCTCAAGGGTAGGTGTCAAGGGGATGGGGCCAGACTCTTCTCAGTGGTGCCCAGTGACAGGACAAGGGGCAACGGGCACAAACTGGAACACAGGAAGTTCTGCCTGAACATGAAGAAAAACTTCTTCACTGTGAGGGTGACAGAGCCCTGGCACAGGCTGCCCAGGGAGGGTGTGGAGTCTCCTTCTCTGGAGATATTCAAACCCCGCCTGGACGCGGTCCTGTGCAGCCTGCTCTAGGTGACCCTGCTCTGGCAGGGGGGTTGGACTAGGTGATCTCCAGAGGTCCCTTCCAACCCCCACCATTCTGTGATTCTGTCTAAAGTGACTATGTTAGATTTTACTTTAAAAACAACCTTTGATATTGCTAACATTTCAAAATAAATATTGGAAAAGTAGCTCCAAGCATGCAGGACTATCAGTATTCAGCTGAATATACACAACTGAAGACACATTTGAGTTCCTTCACTGTAATTTTTTCTTTGTAATTGAATTACACAGCATCTTAACTTCCAAGATTATTAACACCATACATGTCCATGGTAAAATTAATCTGAAAGACTCAGAAGTTTGTAAATTGAGCACATTTGGATACAAAGCTATTTGGTCAGATTCTGCTTATCATACATGAAGAGATTTCACAGTTCTTTTCTCCTTTAAACATTTTTGATACAGTCAGGCAGTGAGGTATAAAAATATTTGCACTTGATACACCTTGGTCTGATAAAACAGTTTCATCAACTGTACTTCCAGTAGATGAATGTTACTCAGCTGAAAAAAACATGTGAAAATAAACCCAGAGTGAGAAGAACAAGTAACTGACTTAGCCGCAGCTGAATCATGGAGGTTTCACTTTTACTTGCTTCCTGCAAGTCAAACATTCCAGCGAAATTTCTTAAGAGTTTTATTTCTGTATGGTCACTGGGCTAGTAATACAGACCCACTGTATGCAACATTAATGCTCCTTTTTTAAACGAGAGACAACAGACAACTGTGGAATGATTAGGTTTGCCTACAAAGCTGGCACTAAAGGAGGAATAGATTTGCAGCCTCATACAGAACACAACAGTGTGAATCTCTAAACCAGGATTATCATTTTACGTAGAGTCTGGAAACACCAGCTGTTAGTTTCCAGTTCTAATTAGTATCATACAACACTATTTCACAGCGTATCCCTGGTCTCTTAACTAACTTTGCCAGTACAACTATACTTTATGTGCTCAAACTTTGCAAATAGCAAGTTTACCACATTCTCCAACCACTTCCCACAATCTTGACTCTTCCAAATGGCCCCAGCAACCTGCAGAAAAGACTGATGGAGAAACTAACAGAGACGCAGAATCCAGAACAAAGTACAGAGCAAGGGAGCACTGAAACATCTTCCTCACTTGCCTTCACAGAGTGCTCTCTCTGCCAGGAACTCAGAGCATTTTTTAAATTTTTAAAGTAACAGTAGTAATAAATACATACACAAGTAGAACCAATATAAAGAAAAAATGTAAGGTAAGACACAAGCTTGTTAAATAGTGCATAAAGAGGAACAAGCAAAAATTATGTCCTGTAAAAGGTGGTGAGATCTGAAGATAAAGTCAAGGTAGCGAGTGTTATGTTTTTATTAAACTATTAATCTGTATTAAACTATGTACTTTTATTGAAAGTATGAAACTCTGCAGGATTCTGAATGCCCTGGTGCATGAACTGTTAGCCTGTGCAACTGCCTTTGCTTAAAAGTAGTAATTAGAACAATGAAATGGGGAGGCCCGGCCTCAACAGGTACTCACATACACCAATGGCAATTAGAAAAGGCAGGGCAGACACCCCCAGAATGCCAGCGGGCCAACAAACTCGGGCACCTGCAGGCTGCTCCCGAGGCTCGCTTGTAGGCAGTATGATTCTTGATGGCTCCAACCTTCTGCTTGGATCTGCATACTACAATGTGAGAGACCGGGATGCAATAAACCATCCCAAAAATAATTCCAACATGGATCAAGCTACAGGCAGAGCAATCCAAGCCTGAACTCTGTCTTCCTGATGTTCCTGCCCGTCACTGACACTTGAAAGCGGAACTTCAGCAACTCTGAGAACACAGCAGCATTAGCCAAAGTATTTTTATATTCCCAACAGCAAAGTTTCTAGAAATAAAGATTTTGACACACTCGGGCCAGACAATAAATAATAAACAAAATTGGTCACCGTGGTATCCAACCACAGTAAGACATTCTGTAGGCAAGATATTTCAAAACTCAAAAATAAATGAAGATATTACTATAGATACCAGTAAACAGACTCAATAGGAAAATGCTGTTCTACAGCCTAAGTTTTTGTTATTGAGGATTTACAAGATAAACTCAAGAAAGTCGTGCTCTTAGGGGGGCATCTCTATGACTGTCCCACTTACACCAAGCATCCTGCTTCCAGATAAATGCTTTGTGGTTATGTGTATGATGTCTGGCTTCCTTTCTTCAGTAGTGGTGGAGAGAACATTAAGATCACAGAAATGCCATCCTTTTTCTCTATCACTCATAACTAAAAGAGGAATTCAAGGTAACATATATATATCCACCTTAAATAAGAGTGATACTTACACTACACAAAATTCTCATCTGCTGCCAACCTAGATCATTCATGTGCTTCAGAACTGTGGATACCGTAAGTGTGGAATGGCTCACACATAGGAAATTATTTATACATTAAGTTAAACACAGCTATAAAGAAATTTCCAGATGCTAATGAAAACAGACGTTAAGGTCAATTACATAACACACACATACACTGAGAAAAATGCAAACCAGAAACATTGCTTACTCAGTCTTCTCCACAAGAACTGAGATGAAAAATCATAGAATCATAGAATCATTTAGGCTGGAAGAGACCTTTAAGATCATCGAGTCCAACTGTTAACCTATCACTGCCAAGTGCACCACTAAACCATGTCCCTAAGTGCCACATCTACACATCTTTTAAATACCTCCATGGATGGTGCCTCAACTACTTCCCCGGGCAGCCTGTTCCAGTGCTTGACAACCCTTTCAGTGAAGAAATGTTTCCTAATGTCCAATCTAAACCTCCCATGGCGCAATTGGAGGCCGCGTCCTCTTATCCTGTCACCTGTTACTTGGGAGAAAAGACCGACCCCCACCTTGCTACAACCTCCTTTCAGGCAGTTGTAAAGAGTGAGAAGGTGTCTCCTCAGCCTCCTTTTCTCCAGGCTAAACAGCCCAGCTTTCCAGCCACTCCTCCCCAAGCCTGTAGTGTTGCCTGGGGTGGTTGTGACCCAAGTGCAGGACCCGGTCCTTAGTCTTGTTGAACCTCATACAATTGGCCTCAGCCCATTGATCCAGCCTGTCCAGATCCCTTCCTACCCTCAAGCAGATCAACACTCCCGCCCAACTTGGTGTCATCTGCAAACTTACTGAGGGTGCACTCGATCCCCTCGTCCAGATCACTGATAAAGATGTTAAACACAACTGGCCCCAATACTGAGCCCTGGGGAACACCACTTGTGGCTGGTCACCAACTGGATTTATCTCCATTCACCACCACTCTTTGGGCCTGGCCATCCAGCCAGTTTTTTACCCAGTAAAGAGTACATCCGTCCAAGCCATGAGCAGCCAGTTTCTTCAGGAGGATGCTGTGGGAAACAGTGTCAAAGGCTTTGCTAAAGTCCAGGTAGACAACATCCACAGCCTTTCCCTCATCCACTAAGTGGGTCACCTTGTCATAGAAATCATATCACAGAAGTTTATGACAATACTTAATCATGTACTGAAGGCCTTCTTCAGATAAAAAGAGTAATAAATGTTGTATAAGAAACTATAATGAATAAAGAAAAAGGTTTCTGTTTTGCATTGCAGTAAATAATTTACACGGAAAACGTTAAAATAATCTCACCAAGCACTTTCTGTAAACACACAGACTCACCTTTCCAAAAGGTATATTTTTACACACATCTCAAAAGACAGGCATTTCTGGCTTTGGAATCATACTGTGAGTTTTATTTGCACATTAACTCTAACATACTCCATGACTTTAACTTCATGACACTCGGATAACTCTATGACACTTTTTTTTTTTTTAAACAGATGGTAAGACAACTTCCAAGGCTAAGCCCAATTTTGCTAAGTAACGTATATGTAAAAATACATATTTTAAAGAAATACACACAATGACAAGGTAATACTTAGATTCTACACTTTATTGAATCAGACAGATACAAACTAATAAAGGGACAGGTGTTCACTTTCTAAACAGCAGCGGTAGCTTAAGTCATTGTTCCCTCAGTTGCTTTTATGTCTTTCCTACCAAAAGTTTCCCGCTCCCACCTCTGTCAACAGAACAGCTCATGCTGAATGCTCACTGACCTGGTTTAGAAAAAGTCAACCGAGTCAGCTTACATAGTCTGAACTAGTCCAGCTGATTTGGTCCAAAGCAGATAAGGGAGCACTGACATGAATTCAAATGACAGAGCTGTGGGTACAGTGGCATCTGACAAACAGACAGATGAGCAGGTAGAGATGGTGAAATCATTCCAGCAAGTTTGAAAACAAAAAAACATGTTCTGGCCTTAGTCTGGGCACCTAAAACATACCAGGTACACGTTTGTTTAAAAACCAAGCAAATCACAAAGTACTTCCAATACAATTAAACAACAAAACAGATGCTTCTATAGTAGCCACTTCTTTTAAAGATTTTGCAATTAAAAAGCAGGTTATATTTCATACAGGGTTTGGCATTGTTTGTATAACTTACAAGAAATATGCTGTCATCATAAATTATTTGCCTGATAAATATTTAATTATAATAAAATGTCTACATTTAAGCAATTTGGTGTGAACAGAAGAAAATCTAAGAGTATATTAAATATTTGCACTTTACAACTGCCTCCTTCCACACATGCACTCATAAAATTGTTTATTCAGAAATACTTCAGAATACTGTAAAAATTACTTCAGAAATACTATACAAAATAATGTTAAAGAGAAAGATAGGTAAACAATAAAAAGGTTCAGCATCTTGTGTATTTGCACATTATTCATATTATTATTGCACCATGAGACCTTTTATTTAGACTAAATTTAGTGCTACCAACCAGTAACAATTTCACAATCGCGAAGAAAATTGAAGTTCTCAGTCTCTTTGGAAAGACCAAGGATCAAACAGCATTTGTCTGACTAACCTGGATGAATCCTTCTCTCATCAACAGGTTTATTAACATTTTTTAGATCAGTGAAGTCATCCTGTATCTCATCACAATGAGTCTTTCACGGCTGGTCCATCAACTCTTACTGAAGTAATTTTCAGTGACAACAATGCAAGCTGGACTGTGCTTTAAATTCTTGCTCTTTTCCTTTGAAACTGCAAGACCAATCAGTTTTTATGTCCACTGAGAAGACAGACGTTCATAAGCTGCAATCAAGCAACTGGGCTCTTCTTCATTATCACACAGCTAATACCACAATTAAATTTGGTGTTGAATTGTCCAAGGAAGCGTCAGCTTGAGCTACTATGGCTACCACGGCCAATACAACCAAAACAGAGAAGACAGCAGGTCAGGTGTGGGAAGAGGGCCTTCAGTAAGCACAGCGTGGCACCCTAGCTAATGATTCCTGCTTTCTAAGGAGCTTGCCCTACAGGCTTGCTCAGTGGCAGCTCTAATATCCCCGTTCTGTTTGTTGAACAGCAGAGAGAATTCATGAGGCTGCTCATGACTCTAACAAAGTTCCACACATTCAATATAAATGAAGTCAAAGTGCTAGTGAATTTTGATTCTCAGAAACAACTGGAAAAAAAGTATTATTCTCAAAAAAACCCCCACCAAACACCTCATTTGTACCTCTTCTTCCACCTCAAACAGCATGTTCTTTTCACACAAGTATGCAATGGCTCCAAAGTGACAGGCACCTGAATCCAGCCTACCACCAATGCTAAATTAATTTGCAGTCATAAAACACTATGAAATACTTCATATAGAATATGTTGCTACACAGTCATTTAAAAAACATTTCAATTGTATGCTTGGAATTGCTCGACTTGGCCTTTTTTGATACTGACTGTGAAGTTGTTAGTCCAGACCTAAAGTTAATGAAAGAAAAAAAAAAACACCACAGTAAGTTGTTAAAATATACAATGTATACCGACACAACTTTACAACACTGAATATTTTTCTAAACTTTATTATTTTAAAATGAGTTGTGTGCTCAAGTTTCCAGAAAACCCTTACCTTTTTGTTCCTTGTGATGGATTTGTGCATTGCAGTCCTCTGCTTAAACCTCCTGAAAAGTAATTGGAAACAACCAATATTGATTACTTCAAGAAAGACTGCTTCAGTATTACATACATGGCATAACTTTTAAAAGAACAGTTTTGGGTAAAGCTCTTCTCCCCTGGTACCCCCCCGAATTTAATCTGTCTCAAGGAGCAGATGACATTTTATTATCTGCAGTTTGAATAGTGTAGTTTATATTAACATTTTTAAAATAGAAAACCAAAAAACCTTTTGTTTATTGAATTCTAAGGGATTAATTTGAACCTTGTTGTAGTTTTCAGAAATATTTCAGCATAATGTATTTGATTTTCAAGGTGGTTGTTGAAAACTATATTTTAAATTTTTTTATCCTGCAGGGGAAAAGAAGAATCTTTGCCAATAGTAAGTTTTTCATTTAAAACAAAGCCTGTTTGCACATGTAACAACAATACTGCTTATAAAATTTTCTGTGTAAAAGATGCATATTTTAAGTCTTAATTGTGTTCTGATAATTCTAACACACTAGCATTTTAATTTCCTCTTGCAAAGCTCCCAAGTTAGATTAGGGACAAGATACTTTAAGCAGATACTTAACTACCTGCACACCTCCTCTAATCTGGCCAAAGATTAACTCTTCATCAAAAAGAGAAACGACTTCAGTAAATATGCTACTGGTTTGGCATGTTACAGGTGCAGTTATGTGATATATTTTATTAGACGTAAAACAGGCTTGCAAGTTCCTGCCTTTATGCTTTAGTTCACCACCTCTCTAGTTTTGCCAGCACATTACATAATGGAACTTTTCTGTCAACTGAATCTCTGAAACAATCCAGGTTGAAAATGTTTTCATTGATTTTCACTTAAATCTCAGTGGCCTTACAAACACCCTTCTGAACATGGTTGGGGGGTAGCAAACATGCAATTTACAGAAATGAGCAGTAATTCCTATGTCACCATTGTGGCAAATGAGAATGCACTGCGTAACTACCATCACATTCATAAATCTAGTTTGTCATGAAAACTGATTTACTATTTTTTAAATAAAAATGTTCACTCTACCACAGGCCTTACTCAAATGAACTTGTTGCAAAAATCTCAATGCCCTGAAAAGTTCAAAGTATACCATTACCAAATTATTTTAATTGTATAAGCAGACAATTTGAATAATCAAATATATCCCAATGAGCATACTCACCAACTCTGTTTGAGTTTTCCGTATTACAAGTCTTAGTAGGAAAATCTTTTTTTTCTGTCAGCTGCTGGATAAGGCCTTTATTTAAGCAGACATCCACATGTCTGTTAAATGACACAAGACTGGTGGTTTTCTGTTCTGAGTTACAAACTGGACAAACAAGAACACTCTCTTCTTTGGCTTCAAAGAAACAGGACGAATTAGTTTCTTCTGTATGTTCAGTCTTTTCAAAATGGTCTTCATTGTCTTGTGAAATTCTTTTGGGGAAGAGACACTGTTTCATACACAGGTTTCTAGCAATATCACTGAGGTTGTTAGGCTGTCTTTCTCTGTGAGGTTTATCAGATATTATCCGAGTGAATTTTTGTGTCCTATTGCTAGTAGAGTTGTCAGATGTACTTGCAGACTGGTCTGTTCCTGCTAATTGATCTGTTTTATTTTTTTGACATTCGTCAGCATTTTCATTTTTAAATTGTGGAAGAAAGTTAAGTGTATTTTCTCTTGAATTGTCATTCTTCGATACTTCCATGGTGTCTTTAACAGAAGTCCCATTGAGGCACTCATCAATATGCCTATTAAGCTCTTCCAAATTGTTGCTGCTTTGCTCCTCAAAGCAAACAGGGCAGGTGAAGACCTTACGCACATTAGAATTCTGTAAGTCTGTGACTTTTGTTGTTTCTTCCACAAAGTTAGCTGATGATTTCCTATCGTGAAAGAGCTGCTTACCTACCGTTTCATTTGGAGAAAGATTCTCACTATTTAGCTGCCTTGCAGCTCGCTTTTTATCAAAAAAACTCTGTCGGGGAGATGCTTCTGAATTTTTTGTGAAATATTCTTGGTCGGACTTCCCTGGCTGAAGCCTAAGAAAACCAATTTCTTTTCCTGATTTTAAGAAACTTGTAATGCTTTTTTGTTGGTATTTCTTCTCTTCTTCACTTAGAAATCCTGATACTCGTACACCTAATGATGAAAAACAAACTTATAATACCAATTTTATGAAAACTTGATACTAATTCTTAATTAACACCTTTTGAGGTATACATCCACTCAATAAAAGTGCATTTTATCTCTAAACAGAGGCTATACTATCTGCAAATGCTAACAATGGATCACAAGGTCCATACAATTTAATCAGATCCGAACGCTTGCCCAACCATATTACTAATTTCAATACCCATGAAGTTTTAACTGATTGCACCATAACATGAGGCCATAAACTTAACACAGTTATATAGAATTCAGACTGAGAGTTTTGCATGAAGTTTCCCCATCAAAATATTTTTTTCTTCAGCGCATTCTAATACCATAGACAAGTAAGTCTTATATATCACTGAATGCTTCAAGCAGAATGTATAAGCACCTGAAACACGAGTGTTAGAATTGAAACAGAGTTTACTTTTGACAGAAATTTTCAAATTTCTTGCAGAACATAGCATCTTCAAATCTGTAAGCATTTGTTTATTTGCATATTGCAAATATATTGCATATTGCAAAATATTGCATATTTAAAGCATTTGTTTCTAAAAGAGGTTATGGACAGAGACTACCGGTTGCTGTGGTGCAAAGCAGATTTAAAAGCTCTTTTAAGGCAGCAGAATTAAGCACTGCTATGCGTTAAGATTCTACTCTCATGCCAATGTGTACATTGTTCCAGAGCTAACAGGTGGTAGGGAAAGGACAACCTCAATTAGTAAAACATTCCTGAGTCACCATTCAGCACTCCAGACCTGTTTCACTTTGCAAAAACTACCAGGGTAACGGAGAAGGGATAAATCCATTTATACTGATCTTACTTTAGAGTACGGTCTATTACTTTGATACACTATAAGATCTAACTCTGAAAAGGAAGAATGAGTTTGAAATATTTTACCCATAAGTCTTATCCGTAAAGGATGAGGAGCAACACTATCAATTTCTGTTCCTAACAAGTCTTTAGCAACAGCAAATATTTCCTCCTCAGTAGAAACAGAAGACAGCACAGTTGAAGCTCTTGTTTTTACTTCAAAATTCACATTCTTTAGCTTCAAAGTAACAGTTTTACCCTTGGGGGGAAAAAAAAAAAAAAGAAAGAAAAAGGTTAAGCATGCCATATAGGTCACAGAAACAATTATTATGTAGCATCTATATAAGGGCCCTAAAGTCATAGTCAAGACTGTGTTTACCTGTGTACAGCAAGGGGCACTGCCAAGAATTTGTCCGCAAGATTCTGCACTTGCTCCTAAACTGCTGCCAAAGTCAAGTTCTCTGAACTGGGTCATCTGGCTATGATGCCCAGCAGACCATCTGCCACCAGTGCACGTTCAATAGATTTCATGCTCTGGCTACAGTCACAACTTCTACCCTGTCTACAAAAGATTATTTCCTCACTTGGAAACTTGCAGTGCCAGATATCTTTACTTTGCTGGGAAAACTACTAAGGATGCACAAGGGATATCCAATTAAGGATTCGCTGAAAAATTCCTTCCTCCTGCCTGGTGCTATCAGAGCCACACACAGTGTCTGTGTTTGGCACAGACAGTCCCCTAGCAACACCTTCCAAACCATTTGTGTGATTTAGCGTGTCCATCCGAATGTAAGTAAACGGCACTCCTTTTGTTCTGGTGCCTTTGTAAGCTTATCCCTTTGTCCTTCTCAGCTGATGATTTCACTTTCAACCCTGTCATCTTTTGAGACAATCTTTTATGGTTGAAGACGACTAATCACAACTCTTTCAGGTCTTGAATATTATTCTTTGCTTTACCATAAAGACCTCCATAGAAAATATGAACTGTTCTTTCTAGATAATAAACAGAAATTTGGGGACAAGGAATACAGGGACTGTTCCTACCATTCATACCATTGAATGGTATGAAGAACTTATCGGCAAGTTTGGGACATGTGAACTTCTTAAAAGTACAGTACTGGCTATTGACGGGATCCAGTATGAATATGGGAGAGTAACACAGTGTTTTAAATACATTAGTATTGCATGATTGGCCAAAGCACAGCTCATAAACAATCAGCTCTACTATTTGTTTATAAACATTGCTTTTAGCATAAAATGTTTATATGCTAAATAACTTGGTTAATTATTTTAATTTTTTTCACACATATTATTAGATAGCCACCTGAACAGTATCAAAATGATGCCTAAATCATTCTACACATCTGCAAATTAAAGAATGGAGACTTTTGAAGATAGATTGCATGGCATGATGCTGCTGAAAGCATTCACACTAATGCTGCATTTAATAAGTTCAGAGTGCAAAGTGTTGTCTTTTTGCAAGTAAACAGAGAATAATATAAATACCTTAAGTCCCTCTTTCTGTAGTTCTTGAGCAAGGTCTCTGCAGAGTTCTCGACACAAGCTGTACTGGTCTTCTGCTGTGTTTATTTCACTGAATGTTCTACAATAAAGATATGATCTTTTTTTCAGTATAAATCCTAAAATTTGTTCAGTGGCTGCCATCTAGAAGTATATTTTGTACAGTTAAACAAAACTACATCAAAAGAAGGTTGTACAGGTTTGAATGTTTACTTCAAGGAAAAATGAATATTAATATGAGTATTATACAGAAAGATTTGTGCACATTTATGTGTTTCAAAATGTTTGCAAAGCCCTTCAAATAATGAAATAATGTGGCTTTCAATTTTTCATGCACTATTTGAAAATGTATCAGATTTAAGGTCATTAATGCTAAATATGTACAAGAGAGAATACTAACACCAACTGAATTCATGGAGCCAGCCAAGTTATTTGTATTTAATCTCCTTTGTACAGTGCTGTGTAACATCAGAAGAAAGAAAGGATTAGAAAGTCAACATCAGAGCCAAGTATCAGAAATAAATAATGCAGATGCTAAGAAAAAGATGCCAGCTAGGATAATTATGTCTTGCCTCAGAGGAGGAAAAACTATCTTTCTGCCAAAAACGTTTCTAACTGCCTTTGCTAGAGCTTCTTAGCAGAGGAATTACAGGGTTTGGGGGTTTTTTTGTGCATCTGCTTTTTAGTAATAACATGAGAGGAAAGGCAACCTTCAGTTAGTAGTGGTTTTAAGAGAAGTGGGAAGCAAAACTTACAGCCACCAGATGCTTTTGGAAAGGTCTCACAGATCCACTGTTTCATGCCAGGCTTTATATTTACAAGTGTAAAGTCCCTATAGTTACAGTGGATTTCACATCTCTAAGTTACATTCAGGTTTACCTGATCATATTGAAAAGTCATTCTCTATTATGATTCACATTCCCCTAAGAATGTTTGCATGCTGCCAAACTAATAGGATGAATATTTTACTGTGGGTTCCACGCCATTATCCAAGGAGTAACTCATGTTATCCTGGCAATGCTGCAGTAATTGGGAAGCTGTAAAAGTCCTAAATTTGGAAGGGGCAGGATAGAGAGAATGCTATTTCAGGCCCATCTCTTCCCCCCATATAAACCAGTTTCATGATCTCAGCAGGTCATTGACGTCTCTGATCTAAAACTGTTTCCCTTAGGAAAAAAAAAAAGGAAAAAAGAAAAGCAGAAAGATACAATAGGCTACCCAGATTATCTGCCTGCCTGCAAACCAGCACAAGACTACAGCCATAAACTTCTCAGCTCTGGTGGTACCAAACCTTACGCGGCTTACTTAAGCTGCCCACAACTATTAAGTCTCAACAGGAATAAGAATCTTTTCTTATCTTCTTTTCTAAGAAGAGACAACACATGAGGGTAGGGATAATTATTATGATGCTCTACAGATTCTCCTTGCAGTATTTCCTTTTTAAAAATCAACTTTTGGAAATGACATACACCACCACCTTAAGGAACTTTACACTGGTAAAAACGTAGAACTTAGGAAAGGTAACCAATTTTAGTTAACCATGCAAAACTATTGTCTGCTTTGCAAGTCTACTGTATGCTACACTTGCTATGCATGTTACTGCAGGCTTCTAGACTGATATTGACATTAAACCGGAACATATAAAAAAATTCAAGCCCTTTTATATTTGCGCCCTATATTATGGCTTAAAGACCACTTTGATGCATTAAAGGCATTAGGAGAATCAGATGACGAGAAAAGAGAACACACAAACTGACAGAAGGATCTCCACAGTATTCTGAAGCCAAGGGAAAAAAAATAATGAAAGCTTGAATCTGATTTAGTGAGCTTGTTTTATATGCATTTTTTTAACATACAAAAATACACAATGAAATTATATGACTAAGAAAAGCATACACTACTTGGCTTTAAGTAGGTTTAGTGATTAATGTAATTTTTTTCAATATTAAAGAGGCATACCTTTCAGTGCTCATGCTTTTTCTTTCTCCATCCCTTTAAAAAGAAAAACAATTTATTATACTCACTTTACCTCAAACTGTTATCTTTTCAATAAACTCTGAGTCAACCAATCATGCTTCAATAACTAACAGCAGTCTCTTCTATAAAATCTGGATGTAACTTTTTCTACAAATCTTGTACACCAAGTTTAAGCAAGTGCGAAATGGAGAATGTTTTTTTAAAAACTTAAACTACTGTAGATGAAGTAAAGAAAGTAAAGACATAGATCAGCCACAGACATCAATAAAAATAAACCATTTTTAAAAAAAAAGAAAAAAACCACAACCAAAAAACCCCAACAAAACTCCCTTCTGATATCAGAAGGAGTCTTATTTAAAAACCAAACTAACTACAAATCCTATGCTGTCTCACCTAGTTATAACTGTGAAGCACTGCTATTAAAATCCTGAACAGACTATGTGTATTTCAATATTTGTTTATCTGAGGAATTAGCTTGCTTTCTGTCTAAATTATTGCCCATGTTAAAGGTGATGTGTTAAGGCTTTTTTTTGTTTGTTTGTTTTCTTTCTCATTTTAATTGAGCATCTTTTAACAACTCTTCTGCATATAAGGAGTTCCTCAGACCATTTTTTTTTAGGTCCTTCTTCTGTTTGTAAGTATTGGAAATAACAAATTTGGTATCCTCAGATTTTCCTGAAAGAAGGTGGTCAAAGACAATGACCATACGATGAACCATTTACTGAGGACTCAGGTGTTGGTATGCTAAGGGCTTGCTTTCTCCACACTAAAATCACTGAAATCAAGTTGGTGCTAATGAAAACAAAGCCAAGAAATAAATTTCTTAGACAACATCATTAAAAATGTGTTCCCCTTCACAATGATAATCTTGGCTTTTGAAATGTTCCTATTTTTTTTTTTAAATGTAGTGGTAGATTTCACAGACTGTACAACACCTAAACAGGGGGACTAAGGGGAGAGAGTGCACCAATTATTAAAAGATCATTTGAGGTTGCATTATCTTAACAGAAACAAGTATTTGGAAAAATCGCATTTTATCAAGTCACTGTCACAAAGTCAATCTTACTGCATATTTTGTTTCAAGTCAACATACTTCTGAGAAGAAAAAAAAAACAACACAGATTTGTGTGCGCATTACTGGTCTACAAACTGCTAACAGTATATATTACTTTGTAATCAAATGGAAAAAATGGAAGATCTATTACTGTCAGAGAAGTAACACAAATAGTATAGAATAGGTCTTTCAGAAGTACATAAGACACTTTGGAACTCCTAATGAAACCAAATAATTTTCAAACCCTTTTTAAATAGAATTTCAGCATTTTGGGAAGGATAGAAGGATATTTAAGGAAGGAATATTTAAAAGAAAGGACTCAATCCTAAATTAAGATTATTGGTTACACAAACAGCAAAATGCAATGGGTTTTTTTTTAAGAAGAAGTGTTTCATGTTTGTATCCAGGACAGGCTTAGAAATGATGCGTATTATTGAAAAGATATATTCACTAGTAAGACTGATTTCTCCCCTCCCGAACAGGAGGCTAAAAAGCTATTAAAGTAGAATGAACCTTAAAGGAACAGATATGAAGGAGGATATAAAAATATTCAGTTCTACTCCAGCAAATTCGCAAGTCAGTATTACAAATATGTACATAAACATGACAGGAGACACAGAAACTTCACCTACTTTCATCAGAAATATGACAATTTACCACCAGAGAAGATCAGATACCAATGTGATTTTCATTACAATCAGATAACAATAAAACCCAGTAAATACATATTATTTTTATAGAAGAAACAGGACTGAACACCTGTGCTTAGGATAACTCATTTCTCTTTAGCTATTTTAGTAATTGTGAGGTTACCCTAAATGATACTGACTTGATTTCCGGATATACACTTATGCACAACTTCTCTGACAGACTTTTGGGATTTCATATATTAAGCATGGCTGTACAAACTTTTGCTCTTTAACGTTCGGCTGTTGTGTGTATCTTAGCCATAAGTATAACAGTAACAGGTATCAGAGATCTTTTGAACTATATTAAGCCAAATTTTCATATTTGTCAATAAAATATGTCTTAAAATGTACAGTATGTAACACGCACAAGGAAAAATTTAGAAAAATGTAAACACAGGAGAACCCCCCCCCCAAACATACTTTTCCAAATGTGTTGAACCCAAACCAAGGGAAATATCCAAGAAATTACGCCAAGATGCTTCTGAAAAAAGAAGAGAAAGCAGTGCCCTCTGCTGGTAAAGTTCTGAGCAAGTCACAATCCCAAGGGCTTTTAACATCTTCTCTGTTACTTTTCCTATACCTGGCACCTGAAAAAAAGTAAGTCTTGTTATGTTGGAAACTTTGTTTGTAGAACCAATATCAAGAACGATTAAAATCAAACACAACCGGGCAGATTGCCTAGAAAAGTGTATTTCTTCAGTAGAAATCTTGCTTTTAGAATATAAGGAACATACATGATTGCATAGTAAATGTCATGGTATTGCTTACCTTTCTAATGGGCAAATCTTTTAGGAAGTCTAGCACTGCTTGTCTCTCAGGAGCAATTCTGCATTGCCCATTAGGTTTATTACGATCACTGCACATTTTTGCTAACATTGTATTCGGCGCTATTCCTTAAAAACAAACAAAACCCGCATTTTTAAAAAATACAAGGCAATGTTTAATTTCAACTGTCCAATATTTAAAAGCACAATAGTAGCCTACACATTTGGCAAAGACTAAACATAAGCAAAATAATGACAATAACCAATAACTAGATTTGTTACAACTCTACAAAATATTTTGTAATAGACACACGAGAACATAAATACATGTGGTAGATTAAATGCAACGGATGCACCAGATAAAGTGTACCTACTATTTTAAGATAGTCAGGGTAACACAACATGCACTAATCAGTCATGAGGGGTTAAATACCAAGTGTTTAAAAATAACATCAGTTACATGATTGAACAATTTTATGATGGTGATTATGGTAAGACAAAAGGAAATGCTTACAACAGCAGTTATAATGAACTCTTGGTGAGATGGAGATATTTCTTCCTTGTATTTCAGCAAAAAGACTAAATTAATTTTTACAAAATTTACCAAATTGAAGTCTTTTGTGGGCTACCACTGCTATGCCGTCATTTAGAAATATATATATGTTTCACTGACACTGGTAGGGATGAAGAGGGGTTGCTCTTTTCTATCAAAGTAACTGTTTTTACAAATGAACTCTAGAATCGGCTTAGCAAGAAAAATAGAATTATTCTGCACTACAGTCCTAGTGGTCTAAATTTTGATTTGCTCACGGATACAATGCATTATTCAGGAAGGTAGAAGTTATTCTATTTATTATTGGTTATCAGTATTTTTTCTATTAGCCTTCTTACCGTTTTTCATTTTTGGGCTTAAAACCCCCGATGCACTTACAAAAGCTAGGTTTGTTTTCTAAACACTGACTTATCCTTAGGAAGACAAAATTTCAGCAGAACAAAATTATTATTTTGCTACCACTCATGACATAACACACATGGGAAGGGAGTCTCATGCTGTTTCTTCCTACTAGCTGTTCCTTTACCTCTGCTTACATTCAACACTTCCCTGGCCTTCCACATCTACTTCATAAAGCTCAGCACTCCCTGATGCCTCACTGACCTGGTTCACAAAGCAGTTTGAATGGCATCCAAACTAAGTGGCTAGGGACATGCACTTTTTTTTTAGTGACCTAATCCAGATTATTACCAAAACAGTTGAGACTTACAGGTAGGTTGCCTGAAGTCAAAAGACAAAATTTTGAATGGTAAATATTAAAAAACTAGTGAATAGTTTATTAACTTCAATATATATTTACTTCTCTGAGAACTGACTTTTTAATGAATTTGATATTGCCTTAAGCAAGGAACAGTGTGGAGAACTGTTAGAAATACTTAACAATATGGATCTGCTATTCAAACTAAGAGCAATCTAGCAACCAGTGACAGATTCCACTATGACCACTGGCTTACAAAAACAATTTACATGAAGCACTAAAACAACCACCACTAGTGCTAAGATTAGCTCCTGAGCTCACTGGTCATTCTTCCACACTACTTACATTTCAAGAAGAAAGAAGGAAAAAGATGATATAACTGTTTCTATGATCAAAAAAACCCAACAAACCAGGAGTGGCTTTGATAGCCAGAACATCTCTTGAAACACTTGAAAGTCACAGTCTTTGCAGACTTGCAAAGCAAGCATATTTCTTTACAGCAAAAGAATGCTGTGGTAATGTTAATTTCTTAATTAATGCCCTCTGAGATTAGAGTAGAAGACATTGTGGAAATCCAAAGCAGCATTATTATTATTCATATATGCCTGAATACCTGCACTAGCAGTCAGTTGAGTTTTCTGCTCAATCCTAAAGCGAATTTCCTTCACAACTTCCTCTGCAGAAGTTCCAAAGACAACTGAATTTTCCACCAATTGATCTCTTTGTTCAGGGTGGTCATCCATCAGAGGTGTGTTGTCTTCAAACAGTACCGGTGAAGAAGAGTATCCATCTTCATTAAATTTGGCAGACATCTTTTTATCATCTTTATCTGTGTTAGATAGAAACAAAAACAATTAATCCATCCATATAAAACATATACTTTATTGATCTCCTTCTGCAGTGGCTGAAGAGAGTTCATTAGCAGTTTTATTTTTTTTCTGTTTGGGGGAAAAAAAAAAAAATTATTTAGCCAAAGCAATTGCATTGCTTTTTTGTTTGAAGAAAGGAGAGTCATAACTGCTTTGTTCTTAATATGATTTGAGCTTGGCTGAGATTGGAAGAATTGGCTAGGAGACTGGACATAACTTCCAGAAAAGCAACAAGGTTTAATGGCCTGTGGCTGTAGCAGCAGAAAAACATCAAAATTTTGGCATTATTTTTGTTTCATATCAGAGTGAAGGCCAGATGCTCCCTTTTTTGTGGAAATAATCTTTTGCAGAAGTTTTTTCAATACTCTCCAAAGCAAATTAGGGTCCTGGAGTATCTGGTTGTAGAACCATCAGCCTGGTGAGCTTCTTGTTTTCAACCGCAGTCATGATAAAACAAGTAATGTCAGCAGCCCTGACTCTACAACTTTACTATTCTGAGCACTTGTTTGTATTTCAGAAGAACAAAGATGTCAGAGAAGTATGAAGAGGCACATGACTACGCATCAGTGATATTTATTTTGTAAAGACTATGCCAGTTTGTTTCTTTTTATTCTACTAAAGCTTTTCAGTAGTAGAGTACCCTTGATTATGCTCTTAATGGCTGTTTAGATCATTTTTGAATACTGATAATATAAATGTTGCAGTTTGTGCATCAATCAACTATGTGTATAACTCCTCCTTTTTTATTATTCTTGATTGGGTATACAGTTGTGGATGTGGTTCCAACTCCCTCTTCTAGAGCCAAGTGAAATCCAGTCATATCTTAAGCATTACTGTAACTCCTGCCATGCTCATTACGTTGTACATTTTTAGTCTTGTAAAATAATCATGTAACTAGAGCCTTGCACACTGTCTTTGCAGACAATTTCTCATGTTTCTGATGTACAGGACTCACTATAGTAATTTACAAAACATCTTTGCAAAATACAAATAACCTTTAGAACATTAAGTTTATTTACTCTACATCTCCTTAAGTTGTAAGATTATTACTAATTATTTGCAAAATTATCATGTTGAATTGTAAAGGAAAAATACACACCTAAAACACGCAATTGGGTTTAGGAAACCTAGGTCCACTTTTCACACATTTTACTCAAGTTAAAAAAAAAACAAAAAAGTCATCCAAGTCGAAATCACCAGCAGCATACCTTTTATGCATGGGTGAGCAGTAGAGTAAGTTAACCTGTAAACTAACACATTGCAGGTAGAGAGTATATGGCAGGACGAATTATGCAAGGACTTAAGGGTGCAGCTTATCTGAAGCTTATGTTATATGCGTGTGTGACCGGTACCCCCTGCTAATGTGGTTAGCATAACTAACGCCATTTTATAGGGCAAGCAGCCTTTCTCTGTGACCAAGGGGGTCACGTATTCATTCCCTTTCCCCTCATTATCAGGCCCTGAAGGTCCTGTGCACCAAGTAGACAAACCAAACACATTTCTTCTTCCCCTCCCTACTGGCCTCAAGGTTCCTGGGCGCCAGGCCAATTGCTCCCTTCCTTGCTGGCCTTTAACTCGGCCAACCCGGTGTTGTTGATGATCCCGCCACAGAACAGGGAAGCTTAACAGCACCCAGAGCACTGTCCACAAAACCAAGCAGTTACAAGTCCTGAGGGGGAACCTGGACCAGAACTGCTGCTGGACAGTGAGACCTTGACCCCCCCCCCATGGCCAGGGACGCCTCCACTGTCCTCTGCTTGCTCTGAGGACTGAGGCGGTGGCTCGTATTCTTTTACATGATTTTTGAGTCTAGATTATCATTGTTATATTGATACAGCAAGCCATATATTAAGATTTGACTCAATCTGCAGAGGATCCAGGCAATTAGAAATAATAAGTTAAGTTGTATTCTGAATTCTGTATTACTTTGGTGATTAGAAATCATAAGTTGTATTATGAATTCTGTATTACGCTACTTATAGATTGTACTACATTGATTCTGCGTGTAGAAATCCTGTGCTATTCTAATCATAAATTCTGTGCTATACTAATCATAATTTCCTGTTAAGAAAATAAAGCTTAAACTGTAACTACGATTTAGTGCCATCATCATTCTGCCAAGGATCCCTAAAAGAAACTGTCTGTCCCCTCAGTGTCAGGTGACCGCATGAAAAGAGAGTAATTTGCTTACCTTTTTCTGTAATGCTTTCTGTGTTAAAAACGAATCTTCTCTTATCTTCAGGCCAGTTCAGTCTTTCTTCCACATGCTCTGTTATGTTCAGGTAGGCTTCATCTAGGCCCATAGGCATAAAATTGGGATCATATTCAGCCAGTATTTCTCTAACCTTGATAAACACATAGTGAAAGTTTAAAGCCTTGTTGCTGTAAGAGCAGATCTTGACACACAATTATGAGGTGAACAAATGTACTCTGAAACTTCAAGATGACCAATCAATATTAAAGATATTTATAGAACAAATTATTTATTGATATTGGAAAATTATAGTACTGCTTCTCACAAGTAGCAAGATATTAATAATAACTGAGAATTAAAGAGATTTTGAGCAGTGTATTTTACTGCAGAAGTCATTAACATCAGTGTATAAGGACTCCACAGGCACTAGGTTCACAGACACTGCAGTAACCCCCTGAATAAAACTCTGGGCACTCGGGAACTCAGCAGAGCACATAAGCTGATGCACCTCTCTGTGCACTGTGTGTCAGACCTCACATATGCAAAGGTTAAAAAACCCTACCATCTAAGTTTTAAATTACATTCAAACTAAAGTTATAGCCAATGTTTTAGAGCACTGGTTAATGCCACAGGCAAAACTTGTTAGAAAAATCTTTAGTGATAAGTGCATCTTCCCAAAAGGCAACATAATAAAGTAAATGGTCAAAATAAAATCTCTACCTTTTCTCCTCTTTTTTCCCCTCTCTTTTTTTTTAAACAAGGAGGAAAATTTGACTGCGTCATGTTTTCTCTATCAGTTTTGGTCAAATTCTTAGGTATCACAACATTTGTTCACATGCACTTCATCTTTCTGAAACTGATTAAAGATAGGATTCACTGCTCAACTTTTAATGACAAAATGAAATAAATTTAAATATTTTCAATCCAAATCCCAAGAGAAAAACATAACTAAAAAACCAAATCAACCTGAATCTTTAATACTTTACCTCATCAAACAAAAATGAAATACATATCATGAAATCTAAGACCCTTAATAAGTTCAAACCCATTCTGAAATACCCACATTTATATATGCTTTTTACAACAGAAGTGAGAAAAATAAAATAAGATCAAAATTAGGAATTAGCTTACTTTATTTATGTGAAGAGACTGAGGTTTCATAAAAATAAGTAAATAAATCTTGGCATAATTTTATTGATGTCAGAAGACTTGTGCCATGCACTAGTTTGATTTAAGATCTACAAAAGATTTTTTTTTTTTTTTTTTAAAAAAAACCCAGGATTTTGGGTATCCTAAGTACTGCTCCTGGGACTAAGTAAAATTACTTCCATTAAAGCAAAATGTGATTTCTTTTCTCCCTAATTTTTTTCTCTTTATTTCAAGTCCCTTCTTTTAAAACAAATGATTCTGCATTTAGAACTCACTAATGCTCTTTGCTTCTCTCTTTAGTAATTAGCATTCGAAATGATGATTATGCATTGTGTGAAATTATTATCTCCATGTTTCCTCTGTACTTGCAGCTTCTTAGTAATTCAATTATGCTCCACTGTTTTGAAGTTTTAAGAATAATAAGGCTCAAGTGGTATCACTAGCTCACTACACAGTTTTGAAAATCTCAATCAGTATCACTACTGACTTCACTAAAATGGCAAGATGGGTGAATACAATGCTTTTTCATCTCCTTGCCCAAAAGCACCAATGTTTTGTTTAACTTATGTTCAAAGCCACATCACTGAAGAGTTTAATATTTAAACTACCACTTTCCATATTATCTAGAACTGATGTATTGATAGAGTCTTAAACCAAGTACGCTGACTTTTGGTTAGAGAGCACTTTCAGACTTACCTCTTTACTCACTTTGCCGTATTTTTCAAAGTTTAATGGTACTATAGTTAGATGTGGACATAGCTTTTTAGCAATAAATCCAGGCATGGCTGCACGTACACCAAATCTCCTAGCGTGGTAATTTGAGGTGGACTTAGGAGAGATTAAATAAGTTTAGTGTTCAGTAATCAAGTTTTTCTTGGAAGTTTAGTGTTAAATAATCAAGTTCTAATCACATATTTCCACACAGAAAAGACTGACAAGGATGAAAGTTTATATGCATTCCCCCCCTGCCGCCTTTCGATCTGTTTACATCCTTTAAAGTTTTATCAGTACACTTTTTACTGAAAAATAAAATCCAACTTACATGTTCTAGTCTAAGAACACGTTTCCTCTATTATTTTGGTTATTTTTTCCACGCTTATAAAAATTCTCTATATAAGAGTGTCATTATATTATGCTATTATTATATCATTTATTAGGCTTTAGATTAATGTAATTGATTTCTCTATTAGCTTGACATTCGGCCTTACCAACATACTCATTGATCCCACTGCTATAGGCTTTTCCTTCAGCTCTGGATTGTCTCTCATTTCCACAGCTGCATAGAAGGCATCCATATCAATGTGTACAATCGTATTGCTAAGGTTACGGCTCTGTTCCAGTTCTATCACAAGTTTGTCCACCTGAACAGAATAAACCAGCAATTGAAAAACTATTAACCTGGCAGAAGTGCAACAGTACAGATGATCCTAAAAACTCAAGTGCATCTGGCATATAGTTAAAAAAAAAACAACCCAACCCAAACCCAAACCCCACCAAACCAGCATCCACAAAAAAAACCCAACCAAGTTTCTGATGAAACTTGCTCTCAGAGAGAACACTGCTGCAGCAAACGGTACAAAAAACCCCCAAAACCCCATAAAAAAAAACCCAGCCCAGCAAACAACAAAAATCCACCTATGCGGGAAAAAAAAGAAGATACAACATCTGATTCAGATAGAAACTTTCTAAGACCATTGAATATGCAGCTTTAGCTACTGTGACATAAGTTATTTAAAAAAAATGAAAACACGCTATCAGAGAATTTCCAACACTCCTAATTAAGCTACCACACTTCAGAAAATTGGCCTAGAAAGGTGAAGAGAAGACCAACAGCTCACAGGGCAGATCCATCTATCTTGTCTTGTCAGAAATAAGGTCTCAAACAGGTTCATTTACTGCTAAGTAAGCTACTGTTAATCTCTTCATAAAATTCCTCAACATTTGTTACAGGAATCCATATCATATAAGCCTGGATTGCTAGCAAAACTGCAAGGTGACTTTTAAAGAAAAGCCCACACATAGAAAGTGTGTTTCACTCCAGGAGTTAAAGATGTATCATCTACTAGTAGACTGCAAGCAGTACTGCTGCTTCATCAGCTCCATGGTGTTGTGAGGCAGAGGCCAAGCACACAGACCTCTCCATGAAATACTTTAATTGAGTTTAATTGGCTTGCATTCTTTTCTCAAAAGACCTGCAGATCATGTGCTTGTTTCTGAAATATCTTTCAACTATGAATGAGGTATGAACTGTGAGCGTCACCAGAAAGCACGAGTGCATTATTTGACAGGCAATTTTTAAGGTCTACTGATTTAAGATGACTGTGTTGGCAGTACCACACATCATTCTAGAAGCGAAAGAGAAAATATTAAAAAAAAAAAAAAAAAAAAAAAAAAAAGTGCTATCAAACTGTGATGATTTAACCACACTAATGACTATGCTAACTTCTATTCACACAACAAAAGGTTGCTACTGCTAGGAAAAAACCAATAAATATGCATAATAGAGCTCAAGAAATGCAAGTAGTGAAAAGGAACCGAAGTTTACTTGCAAGCACGAGGACACATACGCATTCATGACATCAAGGTAGCATTACAGAAAAGTCTCTGATTGATTGCAATGGGTTTATGGTCCTGGAGAGAAATGTTCACGTGCAGTTTGCATGGTTACTTGAAGACAGTTTCTCTGTTCTTCCCCTCAACAGAGTTGCTTAATAAAAACCATAAAAACCTTATCCAGAAACCTATCTTTGGAGCTGAAGACACTTGAACCAAGGCAAGTGGCTATGAATGTTCTAACTAAATTGCTGAGTAATGATTTACAAAGTCTTTTCTCTGTTTTGTTCCAAGTTGATTTGAGGCTAGAATGGGGCCTCAAACTAGGCTATTCTATACAGAAGAGTACAGTATGCTCCCTGAGGCCGAGAAAACTGGTTTAGACAAATTAAAAGCACACGGGGAAAGCCATTCAAACAACAACCCAAAAAAAAAAGTGGGGAATTTGCATTACTTTCATTACACTACTAATTCAGCAAGGGTTCAAGTCACACTATAATCATGAAAAGCATCTTTATTTTAAACTATACTTTACACATAATTTTCAGGTTGCTCTCAAATTCAAATTGCTTAATTAATTAATACTGTCAATTGCTCCTCTAGTTACATAACTTCTGTATTTCAATTTATCACATTTATAACAAACTTTTTTTTGGTTTTGCTCCCCTAATGTATTTCTAACATGACACTTACTGATCAGCCAACATATGCATCTAAAGAATAAAGTAAAATCGCATTAAACTAATCAGAAATACCAAAAGCAAAAGCAACTGATACAAGCAATATGCCAAAACAAAACACACCCAGATGTACTTGGAGAATTCTGGGCACCTACAAATGTTTCCTTAGTAAGATAAGGAAAGTTATGGAATAGTTCCTTAGAGGCAAGCCAAGATGACAAGTTTTCAAAAGCTGCTTTCAATTTTCCTTTGAAGATAAAAAGAGATACTAAGGTTTTATTATTTCTAAGGAGGATCCGGGGAACTACAGGCCTGTCAGTCTGACCTCAGTGCCAGGGAAGGTTATAGAGCAGGTCAGCTGGAGTGCCATCACGTGGCATGTACAGGCCAACCAGGCAATCAGGCCCAGTCAGCATGGATTTAAGAAAGGCAGGTCCTGCTTGACTAACCTCATCTCCTTCTATGACAAGGTGACCTGCTTAGTGGATGAGGGAAAGGCTGTGGATGTTGTCTACCTGGACTTTAGCAAAGCCTTTGACACTGTTTCCCACAGCATCCTCCTGAAGAAACTGGCTGCTCATGGCTTGGATGGGCGTACTCTGCGCTGGGTAAGAAACTGGCTGGATGGCCAGGCCCAAAGAGTTGTGGTGAATGGAGTCAAATCCAGCTGGCGGCCGGTCACAAGTGGTGTTCCCCAGGGCTCAGTACTGGGGCCAGGTCTGTTTAACATCTTTATCAATGATCTGGACGAGGGGATCGAGTGCACCCTCAGTAAGTTTGCAGATGACACCAAATTGGGAAGGAGTGTTGATCTGCTTGAGGGTAGGAAGGTGCTACAGAGGGATCTGGACAGGCTGGATCAATATGCCAAGGCCAACTGTATGAGATTCAATAAGACTAAGTGCCAAGTCCTGCACTTGGGTCACAACCACCCCAGGCAACGCTACAGGCTGGGGGGGAGTGGCTGGAAAGCTGCCCGGCGGAAAAAGACCTGTTGGTCGACAGCCAGCTGAATATGAGCCAGCAGTGTGCCCAGGTGGCCAAGGTGGCCAACAGCACCCTGGCCTGTATCAGAAATAGTGTCGCCAGCAGGATGAGGGAAGTGATCGTCCCACTGTACTCGGCCCTGGTGAGGCCACATCTCGAGTACTGTGTTCAGTTTTGGGCCCCTCACTACAAGAAAGACATTGAGGTGCTGGAGCGTGTCCAAAGAAGGGCAACAAAGTTGGTGAAGGGTCTAGAGCACAAGTCCTATGAGGAGCGGCTGAGGGAACTGGGGTTGTTTAGTCTGGAGAAAAGGAGGCTGAGGGGAGACCTTATGGCTCTCTACCACTACCTGAAAAGAGGCTGTAGCAAGGTGGGGGTCAGTCTCTTCTCCCAAGTAACAAGTGATAGGACGAGAGGACACGGCCTCAAATTGCGCCGAGGAGGCTTAGATTGGACATTAGGAAACATTTCTTCACTGAAAGGGTTATCAGGCACTGGAAGAGGCTGCTCAAGGAAGTGGTTGACTCACCATCCCTGAAGGTATTAAAAAGACATGTAGATGTGGAGCTTAGGGACATGGTTTAGTGGTGGACTTGGCAGTGTTAGGTTAATGGTTGGACTCAATGATCTTAAAGGTCTCTTCCAACCTAAACGATTCTATGATTCTAGATGAAAAAAAAAACGCTAAAAAGTACAAATTGTAATTAGAAGTTTAACTTTGCTTATAGTGACTTTTAGACAATTTAAAGAGTAACCTCTCTCTTTTTCTTATCCCATGATGCAAAATACATGTTTTCTATCTTAAATTGCTTTGTCAAAGTAAGACAGAAAAGATTATTCAAAATCTCTTTTATTTTTGTAAAAGCATCTGACAAGGTGAAGAGATAACAGTGATAGTATTTTAAGATAACAGTAACTATTTACAGAATAAACATCTGGGATAAAACCCACAGGGATAAAAATAGCAAACATCAGTACAGCAGTTTGCAAATGTGGTAGCAGCTGGATACTTTTAAAAGCATTATTAACTAGTGCTGAATTTCAAGCAATTCCACTCTAGGTTCTTAGGATAATCTAACTCCATTACAGAAAAGTTTTAAAAAATTAAGAATTGCATGATACTGTGCAGTATATGATTTCCGTTAAAAATGACAATCATAGAATAGTTTGGGTTGGAAGGGACCTTTAAAGGTCATCTTGTCCAACCCCCCGGCAATAAGCAGGGACATCTTCAACTAGATCAGGTTGCTCAGAGCCCCATCCAGCCTGACCTTGAATGTTTCCAGGCATAGGACATCTACCACCTCTCCAGGCAACCTGTTCCAGTGCTGCACCACCCTCACTGTAAAAAATTTCTTCCTTATGTCTAGTCTATGTCTCCCCTCTTTTAGTTTAAAACCATTACCTCTTGTCCCATCCCAGCAGGCCCTGCTAAAACGTTTTTCCCCACCTTTCTTACAGGCCCCCTTTAAGTACTGAAAGGCCGCAATAAGGTCTCCCCGGAGACCATGACATTCATTAGGAAAACTTCAAAATACCTTTCATATTTCAGATCATTTTAAAAAAAAAAAAAAAAACAAAACCAAAACAAAACCAAAAGCAAAAACCAAAACCTAAACCAAACAAAAAACAAAAAAAATATTGGTACACAGAAATGGCAGTTTTAAGAAGATTTACAAGTACTTTCTCATCTCCAGTATCTGCAAAATCAATGGTGGTAAGTGCCCTTCTGCAAAGATGGCCTTCTAAGGAAAACTGTAAAAATATGAGGAATACCATCACAAATTCCTTGGCATACACACACTCTAGTGGTGAGAAAGACAGCATTACATTGCAAAATCTACATTTTATTTATATTACTGTTTCCACCATGTAACCAGGATTTTGTCCAACAAATCCAGGAAGTGGGGATTTTTTTGTTTGTTTTTTTTTACATTACAGCACTTACATCAACTGCCATCTTAGGAAGCTGTATCTGAGCCTTTTCTAACCATCCTACAAACAAGACTTGATCTGCAGATGGGAACTTGCAGCATTCGTAGAAGTAGATATATGAATACCTTTGGAATTCTGGAGTACCTTCCACTTACAAATTTTAGGAGAACAAATTCTCTCATGGTATATCAGAAGGTAGTACTAAAAAGAAGAGTTAAAGAACTTGATAGACAACAACAAAAAAGAAGAAGAGAAGATAATGAGAGCTGACTATACCTGTATCTGAAGACTTCGAGAAGCTGATTAAACAACACACAGCACATATTAAGAAAACCAAATAGGACAAACGACTTACAAAGTTAAAGGTGGAGATAATGTCCTGGGGAAGAGTAGCTGGCAGGTAAGTGACAGGAAACGGGAGAGGCATTTAGGGTATCAGACATAGACAGATAAAGACTGGCTGGGCCAGGAGACTGGGGACTTCAATGGGGACTCTAGGGGCATAGACAAGGACTGCTTTGGAAAGAGGACTGATGGTAATGTGGGGATGTGGGACAAGAAAAGGAAAATTCAGGATAGGATAAATTAAAAGAAAAGAGAGAAGAGACCAAAAGGGTCAGAACTTGTGAGGAAGAAATGAGGCCAACAACAATCATGAACCAGAGCTTATCTGCATACAGAGAACGGAACCAAAATTTAAGATTTCGAGATGTTTTTATAGTAGCAAAGAGCTAAAATTAGCTAGCAAAAAAGTGTGCGTGTTATCCCCCTCTAATGACAGTTCTCATGCAATATGGCAGTTGACTTAACAGTTACTCCATTAGAAACAAAGACAACTGCTATTTGAGCAAGTGGCATAAAGATTTCAAACATGGGGTGTGAAAGTCAGGTCCCAGTAAGACCCACATGAAAGAATTTATCTTTTTAAGCTTTTTTTTTCCATAGAAAGCAATTTTCATGCAAAACAGTAAAAGAAAAAAAAAAACACGTTGCAAGATCAAAGAATCAAGTTCAGAAAAAGACAGCATGAGAGTAGTAAAAGCAATTCAAATTTATTGACTTTCACTATATGCACTCTATATTCTTTAATTACATAACCATACACTAATTTTATAGTATCTGTGTCATTCATGTCATTCATTTTATAAGAAAGACTGTTCTCTGTAAAATCAAAAGTTCTGTAGTGAATGAAGGATGGAAATGGAAGTATTTTTTTCATAATTAAATGACTTAAAAGCTACCTCAGAAAACTAAATTAAAACCCAAACAGACAAGCATAGACATAACTCATCCATGTTAAAGATGAACTAAAAACAGTTGAGGCGTACAGGCTTATAACTAACTTTTCAGAGGTATTCAGTCATTGCAAGCTTTTCTAGGCACAAATTTGAGACACTGGCATCTAACTTACAGAAGTGATTTGCAAATCTGCAATAAACAAAAGAAGATTGTACACTAAAGCTCAGGACCTATAATCCTCACAATGGCATTCAAAATTAATGGATGTGTTTAATCTTCACATGCTTCAGCTCCTCGTCTACAAAACAAAAGTATCACTCTCCTTTGCCGGACTATTGCAAGAATAATTTAAAGAATTCACACTATGTGGTATACAACATAGAAAAGACTATGAGGAAGACAGTAATTCTGCATTCAAAGCTGGATTAGACTAGTGTACAACAAATAAAGCTTGGGGCCACCCACTGAACAATGAGGACAACACTAAATATTGAATAATTGCCCACTCAGTGAACACTGTCTGCACTGTGTACTGAATAAAGCAGGAATCCTGTTAGGGAAAAATAGCACGCCATCATATAATTAAAGACTGAATCACAGTACAAATGAAAAAGGAAAGGAATTAAGCTTCTACAAGAAACTTCAATTCTGTTGTGCCTAAGAATATTTAGTGTGAAAACTTCGTGGTGTTTTCTTTTAACAACCTTTCATACACAGTAATACTTTGGACACTATTATCTAAGATCAGCATCTGAGAACAAATAGCGTCATTGCCTTCCTAGTTCAGGACACTTGTATTTCTTCTGACTGCTTGCCATGATGATTTTTTCATTAATCAGCATAAATAAGGAATAAATTATATCCAGAAGAGTTGACAACTGTGATCCCCCTCATCCCATTGCAGGGAACCCAAACATTATCAAACCAGAAAGTAAACTCAAGACTGACATGACACTTACTAACAAAGTATTTAACAAGACTTTTACATAAACCATAATGACATCTCTTTAAACTGATCAGACTTTGAAGAACAGGAATTACTTTGCTTCACTTTACTCACAAAGAGAACATTTTGGAGTGATTTTACAATGTATTCTTCTAGCAAGTTTTTATTAAGATTACATCATCAAAACATCATGCAATTTTACTTGCATGACTAACATCAAAATGGTAGTTAACATTGTGCTTATCACCAGAATTTAATGCAATAAACTAGAACACAACAAAATGTTTCTCATTTGCCATTTACTCCTAAAATTCTTTACAAGATTAGTACCTGCAGCTGTGCTTTCAAAAGCTGTTGTGTTGTAATTTTCTCTTTTAGCTGCATCATTTTTTCAATTCGTTGGTTAACTTGTTGATCTTTTTTAAGTTCATTTTCATAAAATCTAGAACCCTAGAAAAAAAATTGCAAAAACATTAAGGTTTTTATTTGTCTTTTCCTATACACAACCACATTTGATCTTTAAATACAGAAAATGTAAAACACAGTAATGGTTTCTAATGTATACTTTGGATTTTCATATAAATGATACACACAAGAGACCAGTGGTGCCTTACATCTCTCTCCTCAAATGACACAAATATACTTCTCTTTCTCAGATCCGCTATACTCAGATGAATATAAAGGACTATTTAGACAACTTACTATGTTTACTCGTTCTAACACTTGACAACAAAAATTCCGAAATAGTAGATAAAAGTCAAACTATCCTTTGCAATACCTCCAAGATACGGAGTACAAAACTAAAAAAAAATTGATTTAAGCATTTTGCCAGACTTCCATATAGTTTAATCTACATGGAAATAAATAATGACACTGTAAAAGTCAAATCCACTTATAATGTTGAGTATTTCATTGACCATTTAATCTTGAAGGACATTGCAGAGTTAGAAGCTATTTGGAAGAGGATGATGAAATGCAAATGGGTATAAAAAAAGCCATCTCGCTCTCAAGTATCTAATTGCTCCTTCAAGAAAAGGAATGAATAAAAGAAGATGTAACAACAATCACGTAGAGAATGTACAATGTGACTTCCCTTCTTGACTCATAACAAAGAAAGGAGGACATACAATGAAATAGAAAAGAGAAAAATTCAAAACCAGGAAATCAAGTATTTTTCTTGCAACATCTGCTTAGCTTACAAGAGAAATGACATTTGCAAGAAGAGGTAATGTCTTTTATTGAACCAGCTGATAAAATCTTCAAAAGTAGAAAAACTTCTAACTCAAAACTTCTGACTACCAAACTGTCACTGATGCCAACAATTCAGCCATAGTCAAATAAGAGTCAGGCATTTATATAAAAAGCAAAAATATCCATTTTCATAATAATGATAAAAAGGATGACTGGCAAGCCTGTAATGTGTCATGTCTCGTTGCTTAAAAGAAATCTCTAACTAGAAGAAATTAGAGTGTGTTTTCTTTCAATATCAGACATGCATTTCATCTTTTCTCCCCTCGGCAATCAAACATGACTTGTGAGGCTCATTGAAAGAAGTAAGTACCAAAATGTTGGTGTGGGAAGCAATCCAATACTTAAGATTGTTGCTAAGCTGTGGGTTTTTTTACATCTCTTGCAGTATTTCACAGTTGAAATGCTGTAAAATCTTGTTGTAATACAATGTGGGTAGTGTTTGTAAGTGTAATTTTGAAGACTAAAGAAAAGCTTAAGAAAAAAATAAACGCCTCTTTTCAAATTTCTTGAGCTGTATCTGGTTTTTATATTCTCTTGCTTTTTTTGACAGATTTATACAGGCATCTATGTATTAGAATATATCAGTTTTGAAAGCCTATTTTACAATTCATTCTATTTCATATCAGGAAATGAAACAATAACTGTTCTGACGAAATAACTTATCCAAATATCATTATTAGGGATATATCTGACATAGCACTAAGTTTTCAAGAGTGAACAGACTAAGTAGAAGAAACATCTAATCAATAAGGGGCTTGACAGCATATAAAGTATCATCAAAGTGAAAATGCAAGCAAAAAAGAAAGATTGCCAAATAAGAGCTGTTTGTAGCATGTTTTCTGCTCCCCCCCTCCACCCCTACAGTTTACCACAGAGCAATAGTAGGCAACACAGAATTCATGAGCAAACTATCAAGCACATAACTTAGGGCCATAACAACACTAAATGAAATACACATTTGTGCAAGGAAAAGTAAGAAAACCAGAATACCCATATAGTTCTATGTGAGTAATGAGTAAGAGGACTAATATTTCAATGTTTTGTAGATTTGCGGGGTCCTCTGTGGATCTTTGGTAAAAAGTTGCACACTACTGGCCACCTCTCTTGAATACTGAGAAGATAGTCAAGAAGACATGCAATAAGCATAAAGAAATTCTACTGAAAGTACTAGAAAAATCTGATTACATCAAATTCATCAGTTACAGGAAGGTGACCCAGTAGAGGTAGATCTGCTTGGCTGATTAATGATGGGGTGGGTAAAACAAATAGGGGGAAAACAAGAGGCCTAAGGAAGCTGAAACCTTCACATCTGGGCAATGCTGTGGTATTTGTGTACTGCTTCAGGCAAAAAAGGAGCACCTAAGGACATACTCAGTTGTGTGCCTCCAGGCCCCTGTGGATGAATCCAACAGTACCTTATGGTATTCTAAGCTACAGTCCCTCCCCTTCCTCCCCCCCTCCCATTTCTTCTTAGAAGCCACCCTCCATTTACACATGTGAGGGATAAAATTTGGGGAAGGGACAAAGAGGGCCTTATGATACTGGATAACAGATAATGCACCAGGAAAAGAGTAATCAAACCAACCTTGGTAGCTTCCATGATGATTTTATTGATTTTCTCTTTATCCAAACCTTGCATTCCAGCTTTATTATCATTGAGGCCCATTCTAAGTAGAGCTCCATCATTACAAGAGCTGTTACCAACTTTTTTCATCTTGTCCATAGTACTTCTTGAAAACAAGTACCTCTTTTAAGACTTAATACCTGAAAAAAGAATTTAAATCATATATTTGTTTCTAAGTTCCAGCTGAACAATACAAAAATAATTTATGGAATTCATTTGCTGTATTTATTGAATAAGCATTTTATACTTACTCAGAAAACAACATGCTTATCACAAATATGAAGACTTGTATTCCTGTAAAGTGGCTGACTTGCCCCACTCACCACATAAAGCCACATGTAACTCTATCAGTGTTTGGAGACAGTTAGATTTTACTTTCTTATTTACTTAAAAATATACTCTTTTAAAAGCTCCCTTGCAGAAATAATTGAGCACCACTAACTTCAGGTAAAGGCTAGTACCTTACACATGGCACATGAGATTTACGCCTGTATGTTATCCTGTCAGATGAAACAATACTGCCTTAAACACAAAATACTGCTCACTAGAGTATTACATTAGAAGAAATGGAATGATTTTTAAGTTGCAGAAGACCATTGTTCATTTAGTCCTCATTCCTGCTTAAGAGAAGACATAGAATCTTTCCTAGTAACTTCTAGCTCAAATTCAGAACTTTTGTTTGAGTTAAAGCTCATCTTTTAGAAACAGACAGCTTCAATTAAAAGTTTCGAATAAAACTCTGTTGTTTAATTCAGGGTACAATTAATGTATTCTTTCTTTCCATTAATATTTAGAGCCATGGTATCCAACTAATAGAACTTAACAAGCTTTTACTACTCAATTATTGCCATCAGTAATTTCTTATATATGCAGGTACGTCTGATATGTAAACTTCTGACATCTTCCCCTGTTGCTTATAGAAGTAAATAGCTGCACTCTTTGATAGGCTCTAATTATATGGCAAATTGTCTAGTTATTAAATTGATCTTAGAAAAGCAGAGAAAGCAAATTTTACCCTCTTTAGCACGAACCTGTGGTCTTATTTTTGCCAGATAAAACAAGAATCCAAGTGTGATACTGGCATAAATTACTTAACATGTATTTATTACTGGAAAAGCATACAGAAAGAATTTCTTCCTACCCCAAGTTGCTGACTCATAAACTACTTCAGCTTTACTCTCATGCAGGAAGCATACTCACTCCTAAACTTCCCCTTCAAGCTGCTACCTGCGACAGGAGCCCTTCCTGTTTGGAGAAGCCACACCCTTTCATGCACATACAGCACCTCTTTTAAACAAGCACAAACCACACAAATCTACGAGTGTTGCATTTTTTCCTTAAATGCCGCTTTCCCACTTTAGGACTTAAGTGGACCTCATTAGCAACCAAACTGAAGAAGGTCATTATGTATTTTTGCATTTAGAGATGAATTTTTGCTATTGAAGAACCACACGGGTGACTTCTTAAAATTAATGGTGGCAATGTTCGTATATTCCTGAACATCATCTCCTGAAACATACTAGCCAACTGAAGTCAAGATATTAAAGAAAGCCATCTTTAAAAGAATTGTTGACAAAAATATCCCAATTTTAATCATATTACATTAATTCAGGTTATTATTTATGATGTCTTCTGAAGATGCAAGATCAGGTAAATAGTGCTGGGTTTATCTCCAGCTTGTTGTATTTCAAAGAACAGAAGTTGATGTAGAGACCAGAACTCTTCTCTTGACCCTTTAGTAGCACTTGAGCCACTATAATGGTAACTGGGAATGGGAGTGGCTTCATACCTCTTACATGTATCTGTCAAATAAAAGACCATGATGATGAACATTTTCATAAATTTTTCACTTACAGTAGGACGATCTCTTACAGTTAACATACACATTTACCAGAACAGGTTTCCTAGACTTCAATCAAAGGAAAAAGCACTGCATCGCAGACAACATTCCAAGTTTCATCTCAAGCTCATAACCACCCCCTTTAATTCTATTGTTACTGGCAATCTCTGGTAAGTAATGGGCACAATTCCCAATAAATACTTTCCTCAAGGTAAATGCCCCTCCACTATTCCCCCTGGTTCTTTTATCACTCTTTCCCTTCAAGAAGCTCGAATGAACACAAGATTGCTTCCATTTCCTATTCCAGTCTTTGCAAGATTTTCAGCTGTTCCTTATTCCTGAAAGTGTCTTTATTCCTAGCATATACAAATCTTTCCTCTCCTCATTCAGATCACTCTTAAAGGCTCAGTTTTATAGCAGAGGCTTTAAACACTAATTCATGTCAGTCAAAAGCCTTCTCCATCACAGTTATATATCCAGTGAGAAAAAAACTACCATGCTGATACCAGCAATGGAAAAAAAATTGTCTTTAAAAAGTCTCATAAATGGTGATCTCCTGATGCGTTTTACCTTTTCAGCTTCTGGTGTGGAACAAAATACATTGCTAATACCAGATGATAAATTGTATAAATATCAAATAATACCGTAGTTGGAATTAAAAAGAAAACATTTATTTCAGGACATGACATTAGTTCTCCAACAAAGCTTAAAGGTATGCAGAAGGGAAAACATGAATAACAACTGATACAACTTTCAGCTGCTTAACATGAACAGAACCTGAAGATTATCTTGGTTTCAGATTAACAGGCCTGAAAACAAAATATGTAAAATATTTAGCATAGTGAAATGAATCACAAAAGCTACAACAAGACAACAGACATAGCACTGGCTGATACAACCAGTGGATCATCTGCCATAGAAAAATGAAAATGGAAATATTTAAAGGAAACGCAGGAGAAGGCACAGTTTGAAATAATATGCAAAACGTGAACAAAATGTCAGTGTAGAAACTGGTAAGGACAAGTAGTAACTGTTTTAATGGAAAATTGACCTAGAGAAAACATTTACCTCTGGTGACACAATCTCATAAATTTTTTGCTAAAACAACTTGGAAAAAGTGGGCAAAGGTTTAGAGTCTAATGAAACACTAACTCAGAACAGTCTAGGCAAAGAGTGACATATTTTTGGCATGCTGTCATCTCAAGAACTGCTGCAAGACTGAGCTGTTTCCTCTAACAGAACACGTTAAATCTCTCTCTGCGTCATACTGAGTAAGTAGGGTGTGAAATCAGAGAAGTCTGTGAAGGCAGTCTACAATTAAATACTATCCTATTATTCCTGTGATTTGGGAATGGGGGGAAGAGATCAGGAGGATCAGGAGAATTATCTATAAGTGCAGGAGGTAACTTGCCAATTGCTACTGGAAGGACTTTAAAAGGTAAAGAGGAAGACTTTGGCAGTGGATGCTAACAGTTAACGCAAAACAAAGAAGTGGAGAGGAACCAGAGAATAGCATTACTGTGTAGGAAGCTTTGTTAGTAACCTGAGATGCTTACAAGTGGAAAAAGACCACTAATAAAACCCCAGTCAAGCTCTTCCAGAAGCAGGCACAGAAACTCAACTGAACCAGTCAGACAGGGCTATATAGTATATGAAAGTATCAACAGACTGAAACAGGAGTAGAATCAGAGCAGTAATTTAAGTGTCTCTATCTTTATTCAAATTTAGCATAGTTTTGGACAGTTGATTGAACCAGCCTGAAGGAAATAGCTTGTATTTGATCCTGTGCCACTCCTCCAGCCTTTCTTCAGTACAAATCCTTCAATTCTAGCAAAAGAAAGCCTGTGTGTTGTGTGAAAACTTAAATGCCTTCATATTCTTGTTTTCATATAATAAAATAATACATAAGAAAGATAAAAAACGTTTCTAAGAATATTCAGTTCAGTGGACATAGTGTTATTATGCAGGTTATTAACACTTGCAAAATATGTTAACAGTTTGCCTTGTATTGATAGCGTCAACAACTTATTGCAAAGAAATATTACAACTGGAAAATGACACTAGTATGGAAAAGCTTGAAAAAGAATTTATTTACATACTAAATTATGATGTGACGCATGTAAATTGTGTACCAGCCCTCATAAAGAAAATCAAATTCTGACATCTTTGCTATCAGAGATGCTTATGTCAATAGTGAGATGCAAAGAGGTTACAAAAGTGATATAAAACTGCCTACTTTCCCCAAAGCTAAACATAGGAATCAAGACACATATAACAAATGTAAAGGACCATGTTTTACATCCCAATTGCCCTGAGTAAGTCTCCACAGTGTGCAAAAAACCCCCGATGTTGCAAATAGCAACACAATTATTAAAGACTCCTTGCTGCATGATTTTTAATTCTTATTTTTAGGATGGCTAAAACAAGCATCTAAATTAAATAGTTTCTTTAATTTCTGTGAAACTCAAAAGCCTCCAATAACAATTCATCAAAATCTGACACCTCATTTACTGTAGTATGAGCCCAAAATAAACTTCCTGTTTTCCCTCAATTAACATGTTTTAGACATTCCTTTATTTAAACTCTTCTATTCACACTTTAACAAGAACAAAACAAAATCCTAACAGTTAACTTCATGTACAAATGTAGACAATGGATGAAGGGACAGCTTCAGGAATCCTGTCATTACATAGGCTGCATCAGAAGAAAATCAATATTACCCTTAATTTCAATGACAAGGTCAAGATGTTAATAGAAGTTCTGTAAAAGCACTGAAAGCACAATAAACAATTAACAAAGTTAGGACTTACTTCATCTAGTTTTGACCACAAATGATCATTTCTCAGGCTTTTGGCTTAAAGCAAGTGAGGTATAGTAGGGATGACTCTATGTTTAAAAGATTAATGCCTCTGAAGTCAGTGGTATATCAAAAACATGAAAGAGAAGAAAAAGGTAGAAAAAACTTCCTTTCAAATATCAATATATATACACATGATATCCCTGGTCTTTTATTTTTCTTACAAAAACTTTATAAATGACCCATTATCAAATACTACTAAAGTTGGAAGCACTTGGTACAAGTGTGGGATGGAAAAATTTCTTCCATAAAACAATTATTAAAATAACCACATCCATGTAGAAGATGGTTGTGAATAATATGAAACTCCTAGAACAGTTCATAAGAGTTTATAAGATCCTCAAAAGTCAAATATGAAATATCCAGCTTTAACACATCTTCAGTAAAAGTGTAATTCAGTAGTTTAAGACTCTAAAAGAGGCAATTTCAGTTACTTCAAAAAATACACTTGTCATAAAACTTTGCTGGGCCATCACCTCACCATAATACACACTTAAGCCAACCAAAAACCTCATAAACCAAGACAAGCAACATGAACGAAAATAAGCAAGCAGGATAAGTGTGTTTCCCTAGCGAGAATGCTACAACAAAAAAAAGTCACTAATAACCATTCTTTGCAGTGTCACTTTCTTTTGTATTGAGATGGAATTAAGCTTAGTGTTGTAAGCAGCTTCTTCTACCAAAGCCCATAAAGTAATGAGCAGTTATTGTTCTAGCTCTCAGATAGGACAACTCATATTCACCTATTTGCAAAAACTTTCAGTTTATATAAATGTAAAATATGAAATATACCTCAAAGAAGTCATGTAGAAAGTTATATACATACTGAATCAAAGGATATGAAATCAAGTCCTTTTTTAAAACAAATACCAAAACAAACAAACCAACCAACCTAATGAAAATTGTTTTGACAAGAGATGTTTAAAGCTGTAAAACTCCACTGTAAGTGAATGGGGATACTCTTGGGCAGAAATGAAAATCACTTGTACCAAGGACTACGCTTCACAAGTAAGCATGAAATACTTCATCTACTTCATTATTTTTTGCCAAGCATTGAAGAATACTTGAAGAATAAAGAATTGAAGAGTGAATGCAGAACAAACAAACCAAGCAGACTGATTCAAGAGTAACTCTCAATCCCAACCTTTCAAGTGTCTCCCTTGCACTGGAAATTATTACAACTGGCAACCACATCATGGGCCACCTCGAAACAAAGCCTCTGGGTACTATTGAAACAGTACTATAAGTAATAAATAAAAGAGATTATATGAGACAGTCCCAATAAGACCACAACTCATCTAAATCAACATTTTTCATGGACACCACTTTGTTTTTACTCCAATTGCTAATTAAGAGTGAACTGGTGCCCACATAGCTATACTTCTTATTCCACTCACTACACAGTTGTATCTTCATCTAAGCTGTGCATGCAACTGTTCAAGTCACCATTGATAAAGAACTAAAACCCAGCTAAGCCACCTTGGTATAGAAATTCACATAACAACAGTCAGGCCATTTGAACAATAAGTTTCCCACAAATGCATTGCTTTTTGAATTTCTAAGACAAGAACAAATATACATTCAACTGACTAGGAAAATTCAAACCCGCTAGAATATTTTTAACATTTTTGATATTTAAAAGGTTACACTACAAATGCCAGTAGTGCATTTGATTTCATACTACTTGATTTATCCATTACCGGGATAAGGATTTTATCCCAAAACAGTAACATTACATTACATACTTTCTGACAAGAAGTGCACCTGTCTTTTCTGAGTATTCATTTGGCAAGGAAACATTCCAGCTGACAGGATCAAATTTCACAAACTCTTTAACTCTCATTTCCTTGTAAAAACATGTTCCTCTGATAACGATTTAAGTATCTGCTGCTCTGAAGTCTCTTCTTCTCAGCAGGATAAACCACCAACAAAGACATGTGCAAACAAGCACATCAGACTGTTCTTCGGAACTATCTGCTAAATTCTTTTCAGCCACAGGGGGTTTGATACTTACTAGAGCCCTGGTTTCTGAATAGCCCAAATAAGAGGACTCCTGTCAGTTTTAATCCTGTAGCGATTTACAAGAAAAGCACTGGCAGGAGGAACTGCACAACAGTGTTATTAGCATTTAATATACACAGTGTTAACCACGTAGGTTCCCACCTAGGTTCCTTCTCTCTCAATATATAATAAATCTAGTTCCCTAGAAAACAGAAACTTCTAACAAAGACGTAAGTATTTTTGTAACTGTAATAAGCCAAGATACATGATAAATTAATACTAAACAGAAAATCAGGCCAGGATTCACAGAAGTGAAAATTCCAAGTGCCCAAGCTGATGCAGCTGAATGGTACTATTTTTCAAGTAGCAGCTGACTCAGCACTTTACATAAACATTGATGCCATACAAGCACCTAGAATTAGCCTTCAAAAAACAAAGCCCTAAAATTATGTCTTTTCTGAACTCAGTGGCTTTAAGATATAACAAATTACAGACAATTCAATCCTTTTAAAAAGTAAATAATTGCCACTGCAAAGTAAACAGATAATAGAGACTACTTCTGACAATGCCCAAAATTAAATGTCAAAAAATATGTATTTTATGCCATTCATCAAACTGTTCGAATAATTCTTCACTTACGTGAAGAGCGACACAAGTGGAATACTCATCCCCTATTAATTTTCTGCAGGCAAGATGCAGTACAATTCTGTTGTAAATCCTGCTTTCAGCTTCTCTGTCTAAAAAGACTCATGTCTTTAAAGCGTCAAAGTTTATTCAAAGGGCAAAGAACTGTGCTACCTTCTTCTGTCTCTATTCAGCATGTTACAAGACCCTTCAAACCAAAAGATTTATCTCAAATTTCTAACCAAGTTTTCCTAGTACTTCTAGATTACTGAAAACAAATGTTTTAGCGGTTTAATCCATAAAGAAAGTAATGAAGAAACAGAACTATTATTAACAACATTCATCAGTAAAAACTACAGCAGAAGTGGTGTAGTTATCTGCAATCTCATTTCTACAAATATGTTTACCGCTAATATATTCATAAATAGCAGTAATCTTCTGTTTATTTTTTTTATTTAGAAGAAAAAACCCTAATACAGTGACTCACAGAGACCACAATTGTTTTAGAAAATATTGTCTGAATCATTTATACCTCAGAGCCTATACTGTTAGGAAATATGCTGTGGTATAAACAAAGCCCCTTCAGGGATCCGCTTAATAAAAATAGTCTTAAATTTAAGAACATAACCATGAGCATACTAGAAAATGTTTATACACTAGTGGTGAATGTGTTCAAATAACATACAATGAACACGCTAAAACAGAAGGTACAATAGTGGAAATAAGAGATACAAAAATGGAGAAGAAAGAATCAGATATTTATAGAATTACACAGTTTATGATGTTTATGACTGACATCTTCAGAAGTAAAACTCAAAAACCCCATTTGTGTATTACAAGTATCAGCAACTGGAACAACAGTATCTGTTCCAGTATTCTAATAAAGGTGATGACCGTTTCCAGTTAAAACAATAATTTGTAAACTTCTTGCAATCTCTAAGGGGTACAGATTGAGTACTGGGGCTTGCAATGAAAGAACACAAACAGCAATGAAGTGCAAAATAAAGATTCAGTGGAAAAGGCATAGAAGGAGGCAGACAGGAGTGGTCTACATCGGCATTATCACTTGGATCATTTCCATCTCCCGTACTTTGGTTTGCACCCCAGATTGGTCTTGGAGCAGGCAAACCAGATTCCTTTCAAACTAAACTAAACTGGAAGACTGTGCTTGCAGAACGCACCTGACGCATTACAAGTGCTAATGCAAGTGCCTTCCATTGGGACCAGACTACAGCTAGTCCGAAGAAACACCTCTTAAAGCATGTGTAAGATGAACTTAAGGTCCTCAGCACCAAGTCTTTCCTTTACAAATCTACTCCCACCGCGCCACATTCTTGCTAATGTAGATATGGCCTGATCTCATTAATAGACAGCATGTTATATATGAGAAAGATGGTCAGAACATTAGAAAGAAGAGTTAATTTACATAAGGTATTCACAATCCCAATGCACCTTTCAGAAGAACATAAGCTGGTGACATTGTGGAAGAAATAAAACATATTAGGATGATGTGGCAGATGTAAGAAAATCTACAGACAAAGCATTATATGAAAAGTTGAAAAGGCAAACCTTTTAGCATCCAGTACCTATTCACTTAAAGTTTGGTTATAAAATATTAGCTAGAATTAATAATTAAACAAATAGTCTCTCTAACAAGAATGAATAGGTTTGTTAAACAACCTGAAAGAGTATCTACCCATGCATTTTTATTTTTTAACACCTGCTTGAGTCAATCTATATTCTGGAAAGGAAAAAAAAAGACAAAAAAAACAGAGCTACTTTTGGAACTAAGTGAATAATACTAGATCGAAAGTACAACAGCGCACGGCTATGTAGTATGCGTCACTGCCAGAAGGATTTGCTCAGACATGTCTCTTCACCTCCTGCTCTCGATCAGGATAGAGAAAGAAGTTCATTCAGAGTTTAATGGGGTAAACACGACTGGCTTTACAGGTGATACCACTTAACTGTATCAACATACTGCAGAGAAGAACTATAAATTATTGTCATACATATCAATATATACAAAACTCAGCTTGCTTAACAGATGCAGTACATTGCAACACAGAGAAAAAATATCTTTGGTTTCTTTCCAAACAGCTGGTGAATCAAAGAACATAGTTTCTCAACAATGTTTTACATATTAGAAAATTGTCTAAAATAGCACCCACAGTAGACTCATATAAAAATTTCTCTGTGCATTCCAGTGATTACACAAATATTAAGATGTCTGTGACTGTTCTTTATTTCTAATTGTTTAGGACAATGATGCTGCTTTACCACTCACTCTCAGTGCTGCATTCATTGTAAAGATCTTTATACCAAAGACTTTGAGCTGGTACGAATATTATTTAACTTTTAGCTACTACATATATAGAGAATGCACATAAATAGCTATGTCAATGCTAAGAGCTCTTTCAAAAAAATAATAAACCCTCAATGGAAACTTTCAAGTAGCATAACATGGAAAAATTACACAATGATTTGTCATGAGGAGGAATTCAGAGAAAATACAATTGCACAGTACTGCTCTTGTGATATAACCAGAAGTGTGTGTTCCAAAACTGAAGTTGCCTCAACCAACACTATTTAACACACTTTTTTTTTTCAAGAAATCAGAAGAAAGGAGATGAGCCAGCACAAATCTTAAATCTTTCCTAGCCCACTACATCTGTTCATAAACTGTGGAGTGACACGTTCAATTGCCTTTTTTTTCCTTTCTGCAAATATTTCTCCACCCATAAATATCAGCAAGTACACATATCTCAGACGTAAGTCCGAAGAAAAAAACCGTTTCGTTCCCTAAACTGCGAAAAAATTAGGCAAATAAAAGACAGAACACCACTACCTCGCAGCTGAGGCAGACTGCTAGCCGCCACTTTCCGCTCCGCTCACCACCCGCCTTTGGGCACTGCCAGTGACGGAGAACGAAAGCGGGCGGCGCAGAGGCGCCCTGTCGGCCGGGAAGGAGCGGGCTGCCGAGCCCACCCGCGGCCGCCCACCGCGGCTACTTGGCACGCCGCGCCTAACCGCGATCGCCGCCGCCCGCAGGGCGAGGGCCTCAGCGGCCGCTTCGCGCCGCAGCCCCGGGGAGCGGCGCAGGTGCCTGCCAGCCCCCCGCGGGGGGCAGAGATCCATTACCCGCGGCGGGACGGCCCGCCCTCCCCTCCCGCTTCACCCAGGAGCCGGCAGCACCACCCGCCCCTTCCTGCGGCCTCCTCGGCCACCATTTTTGTTAAGGGAAACGTTTGGCGCTCACCCCTCCAGTCCCGCCAGTTTGGGGCAGGGAGGGCGAGGCCACATGTCTCAGGCCGGCAAGCCAGCAGGGACGGAGAGACGCTTCACCTCGCTAGAGAAAGAGCCCCACAAAAAATAAGCAAACATCACCCCAAGTAGCACCGCTGCCCTCGCCCAGCGGGAGCGGAGTTCCCCACCTCATTGGGGGCACGGAGGCGAAACCCGCCGGTAGCGCCACAGAAACGACGAAACTAAGATGGCGGCCACCCGCCGACGGGAGGGACACGGCCGCCGCGACGGACTACATCTCCCAGCACGCCGTGCTGCCCCAGCGAGCACCAGAAACTACCCTTCCCGAGAGGCAACGGTGGCCTGCCACACTGCTGCGCGGGGAAAGACTACAACTCCCGTCAGGCGCCGCGCGGCCCGGCCAGCGGGGCTGGGAGGGAGGGCGTGGGGCGGAGCTGTTAAATAGTGGCACAGAGGGCTCGCGTCGCGTAAGATGGCGGCGGCGGCAGGGGTGGCAGATCTCTGAGCGGAGTGCGCGGCAGGCGGACGCGCGCTCGCCCCTCCTCCCCTCGACACCTCTATGTTGTGGCTCTTGCCGCGGGCGGGGGCCGCGGAGCTGCGGTGAGGGGAAAGCCCGAGCCTGCGTGCCTTGGCGCCGGCCGGTAACTGGCAGGGGCGGGAGGCGCTGGTGGCACCCGCGGGCGCGGAGCGGTGCCGCTCAGGTAGAGCCTGCCGCTCCCGTCCCTTCGGCCGGAGGAGGCTGAGGCCGCTGTGGGCGGGGGCCGCTTCGGCTCTTCCCTGCTCGGCTGTGGCTGCGGCTCGCGTCTCCATGTCGGACAACCAGAGCTGGAATTCCTCCGGCTCCGAGGAGGACCCCGAGACCGAGCTCGGGCTGCCTGTTGAGCTCTGCGGGGTGCTCAGTAAGGTAAGCCGCCTTTCCCCCTCCCCGCAGCCCGCGCCCCGCGGCTTCTCGCTTCCGCGCTCCGGCCCCCCTCCGCGGATGGGCTGTTATCCCCGTCCGCCTGTCTCCTGCCCGTTCCGGAGGATCAGGCCGAGGCTCCCGGCGCCGGTGGAGGGGCCTGGTGGGAGGGCCAGGAGGCTCCGCGGGAGGCGCTGGCACGGCCGGGGCAGCCGCCACCTGACGGCGGGGAGCCTGCCAGGCGGCCGCTGCGGCGCCAACCACCCGCGCCCCCTCCCTCAGCCGCGGGCACCGGCACATCCCCGCCGCCGGCCCCCCCGCCTCTGCGCAGCTGCCGCCCGCCCCTCCCCACCCCGGGAGGAAGCCCTTCCTCGGGGGACACCCGCGGGCGCGGCTTCAGCCCGGCCGTCCCTGCCGCTCCCTGCCATCGCCCCGAGCCCGCTGGCTGCCCAGCGTGAGGTTCTGAAGAGTCGGGCCCGGGAGGAGGCGGCCGGGTGTGCCGGGGGAAGGCGTCTCCCACGCGCCTCAGGCTCCTGACTGGAGCCGGCGGCGCGCCCGGGTGCGGGCTGGGGCCGCGGCACCCCGCTCGCCTCCCGGGAGCTCCCGAAGGCAGGCCGTGGTCGCTCCCCAGGAACCGGCACAGGAACGGCATAGCCTTTAGTCCAAGTATCAAAACAGGGCAATAAAATACTCCTGCAGCAAGAGATAGGGGAGGTGGGAGGAGCGGAAGGAAAATGGCACTAAAGCTTGTTTCCCCTTTTAAAAATAAACACATTTTTTTGCTATTTTATCACTACAAATAAGATGACTTGCAAGTATGCATTGAGTGATACTCAGAAATTTTATTTTTAGGAGTACTTTAAAGTTGAATATTGAATTACTAAGTTTGAACGCAGATTTTTTTTTTAATTACAGAAAGTACCTTCAGAATAATGTTGAAATATCTTTAGAATTAAAGCACTATGTTTTGAATTTTTTGCCTTCCCTACATGATAGGCTGGACACAAACCAGCGTAGGAGACACAGGTCACAGGATACAGAGATCATAAACCGGCCCTGGATGCTGAGAAAACAGCCATAATGGGGCTAGTATTCTGCTTTTTGTGAGGGACTCAGTGAACTCCTTCCAGCCTGAAAATGTTTCTAAGCTCAGAGATGAGAGGAACAGTTAGGAGAAGAGAAGGGTCTCAACTTTCATTTGTAAGATCTTGTTATCTAATAGTGGATGGCGGAGGGAGAGGATGAGATGGATGTGAGATGTTACAGCCGTTGATATGTGAGGTTTTGGTTTATGTAGTTTTATTGGGGTTTTTTTCCATTGCAAAGTTTTCCTTTGATTAGATGCTTCTATCATTAGAAAAGTTAATGTAATTGATTTTTATGTGGCAAATACTTTATCAAGTCCAGGTGCTGTTTCTTACTGGTGTAGCAGGTGAAGCTGTGGCTTCTGACATTCTGTAGCTTAGGTATGTGCCAACTTTTTATTTTTCTGGATGATTATACTGAGTGTAGCTGATGCTGCCTTTCCTGTACATGGGATGTAATCCGAATACTCAAGGGTGGTGAAACCTGTTGCAGTGAATATGCTTGAGGGATAAGTTTACCTTTTGTTAGTTGATGCCTTGGTAATACTTGAGACAAACTAATTAAAATGAAATGGTAGCATACCAAACTTTCTGCTAAGGAAATATCTATTTTTAATAACTTGTGTATAATTAAATTCTAAAGTGATAAAAGTAGGCTGCAGTTCTCTGTGTGCTTAATAGTATTTCAGTTGTTCTGCCCTTTGGTAAAGAGAGAGCTTTGAAGGAAACAGAGTAATTTGGTAAGAGAAGCTTCTTAGAAGTGTGTCCTGCTGGTCTCTTCAAATGTTTTGGAACTCTAGGCTTTTTTCCATTTTATTTCCTGCTAACAATTTTAAGGTGGATACGAAGAAAGAACTTCAATGTGGAAGACTCTTTCTTGAAGCACAAGAATCTAGAAGCTTGAAAAAACAGTGGTCTTTTCTTTGCCAAAACCTTGTGCCTACCCAGTATACTTTAAGGAGCCTCTTAATTCGTGGCACATTTTGATTGCAACAGCAAGCGTTGATTGCAACAGCAAATGCAAGATTGACTGATGTATGTGCCTCACTTAACTCTGTCAAAGAAGGAAAGGTGCTTTCCTTCCTGTTCCTTGCTCTTTTGCCCAAGATAAGTTTGGACTCTGCCTTTCGCATCTGGGAGGAGTTAGGAACGTGAAAGACAGGAAAAGAGGAAGGCAGGAAATAATATACCTCCATGATGGCTTGTGCTACATGATGGCTTCATGTACTGAACACAGCTGAGGCTTTCCTTAAGAAATACTGAACTTAGCGATAGGATGTATTAGGAGATCATAAAGGGCTTTATCTTTGGAGAGCAATCAAGGTCTTACCTACGCTTCAAAATAGTTAGGAATTTCTTAGCTATAGAATTTGTTTTCCTTAGACCTCGTCTTGTTATTACTAGAGTTAACCTGTAGTTATGGGACATGTATTAACTAATACGTGTAGTATAATGTGGAAACAAGCCTGTTGGGTCAACTTTCTTCTCCCTCATTTATATATTACAAAATGATGAATAATGGTTAGACTTAAATGCTAAAAAGAGCTTATTTCTCAGATCTTTTTGTCAGAGAACGGTTGTCATGATCAAAGAAATGCTTGCATGACAAAATTATTTTCAATGCTTTTGTTTCCATTTTTATCTAATTTATAATTTTTTCACTGTGATTGAAGACCAACCACCAGTGTATAGTCAGAGTTACAGAACAGTCCTGATGCTCTATCAGTGCCATATGATTCTACAAAGTGCAGTTTGAAAGATGTTGCAAATACAAGATTAATAACCTGAACTTTTAGTCACTTCTTACTAGATCTCTGTAGCATGAATCCAGGACTTGTTCCTGGAGTGTCAGTTTCATTCCATGTGTGAATGTGGAGTTCCTAGAAAAATCTGAATAACAAAAGGATTATTGGATGTCTGCTGATAAGTATTTTCTTAATGAGAAAGTGGTTAGGAATAAAAACCTAAAGTAATATTTATGGGCAATATTAAATTGATAAAGAACTGATTAGGTACTACAATAGTTACATACTGTACTGTGGGATAATGGCATGTTTGTATTTATATGAGGAGAACTAGATACTTTAGTAAAATAATTTTTGTATAAATTAACTTTCTATAAAAATAAAGCATTTCATGTTTGACTTAAGTTTGGCTTTTGGTCTAACTCTAGATTTTAAATCAGGTGGCTAAACTCACCTTAGTGATTAATGTTTGATTTTCCCCCTCACCCCCTTCCTCAATTTGTGTCATCAGTATGTTTATTATCTTTATTTTAACCAGCCTTGGCAATGCAGTTACAGTCAAGACATCTGTTATCTTGTTCATTTAAAACAACTGGGTTTTAGTACTTTTAGGAGTTTGTAAAATTATTTTAGGAACTCTGAGCAGAATAAAGTTCTTGATTGGGAAGAACTTTTAAAAATATGTTGCTTTTTTCTGGTGCTTGAAAGCCTGAGAAATGTCAGCCACACTGTCTTTTATTGTTATTTTTCTATTAGCTGATCTTTGGCTTTTTTTTTTTACAGTGGACCAATTACATTCATGGGTGGCAGGATCGATGGGTAGTTCTGAAAAGCAACACACTCAGTTATTACAAGTCTGAAGATGAAACAGAGTATGGCTGCAGAGGCTCTATCTGTCTGAGCAAGGCTGTGATTACAGTAAGTGCTATTTATGTATTACTACCGTTTTTTCATGTTTTGGGGTGTTACATATTTGTAGGCTAATGTCTGGTGAAAGCAAACATGGGTATGGCAAATTCTATTAGGTGACCTATTATGAAAGTTAGTAGTATCCATGGAACACTGTGGAGCAGGGCAAGGAGTTCCTAATAAGAAAACAAGCCGTTCTCATTTGTGGCTGCAATAAGCAGCTTTTCATCTCTTATGTAGGAGGTTTCTGTGAGTATGGATATAGTTTGCCTCTGGAGGCTGCAAAGCTTTTCCAGGTGTCGGCCTAAGACCCCAGGCCAAGCTCCCAAAGGGAGTACCATCTGTCACAGTCTTCACACTTTGCGCTAGAGAGAGGGGGTAGTAGTTCTTTGACTATACTTTCTGAACATGACTCTGTAGAATATTTCCAAAAGAAAATGTTCTGCCGTGTGCTTCCTCCTCTGAACAAGGTAGTGTTGCTGTTTTTGTCTAATGCTAAAAGGTCCAGTGTTACACTGGTAAGAATAAAGAGCCTACCTATAAATGAAGTCTCATAAAGATGAATTGGCCTTAGAGGATAAAGAAAAAATCTGCTTTTTGTGGCTTTCAGAATTATGATATGTATTAATTATGACTAATGTTTGCCAAAAAGCATACTGTAGCTTTTCTGTGTTACTGTTAGTCAGTCCAGTTCTGTGATTTAGGGAAAAAATAGTTGGATTTCTGTGTAGCACACAAGTTCCTAGAGTAGTAGTGTTAAATCTTACTGTTTATGTTCTTATTCCACTGAATGTGCTTTTTCAAACTGAATTAAGGATGACAAATGAGAAGTTTCCTTTATTACTAATATACAGCTTACAAATAGAATTTTATTAAACACATCTTGGTTTGGAAAAAAAAAGACTGGATTGATTACATCAACTGTATGCATTTTGGAAAAAAGCTTGGGAAAAAAAGCAGATTTTTACATTTAGATGTCTGACAGGTATTGCAGTCATCTAATAATTAAAACAGATCACCTCATTTATTTTAAAGCTTTTTTAAACTGCTTAAACTTTTAAAACTTGCTCAAGATTTTACTTAGGAATATATGGTGCACAGCAGTCTCTAGGAATTCTGACTTAAGTGTCTTTTTGGCAGCCTGTAGTAGTACCAGCCTCTGATCAGGACTTCCAAAAAGGTCTCAAGTTCGCTAGCAAGAGGTTTACGTACCAATCAGGCAGAGACAGGAAGGTGGTGGCAAGGAGGTAGGCCAAGAGACGTCTGGAAGTATGCTGTAGAGCACATATCAGCAGCCTGAATTCCAGTTGTGTGGTGGTGGAGTAAGAGATTACAGTGATGCTGCTATTGCTGCTGGAATGTTTTGGTACATTGCACTTCGTGAAGGGAAGTTGGTGAGCTTCTTATCTTCTGACTAGGAAGTGTATAACACTGGAACTTCTTACAGATAGCTTTTTTTCCTCTTCTATCTGGCACTTGTTACATCTGGTAACTTGAAGTTGAATTGTTGCATTTTTTTCAGTTCTTGAGCTTCTTGAGTACGTTGAGAAAGAACTACGGAATTGGAGAAAGAATAAAAAGTGGGCACAGTTCTAAAAGTTAATCTCATATTTTAGTTGTTCCATTTTCATTCAGGCCCATGCTTTGTGAGTGGTATTTGATAGTTTAATTGCTTGATTGTGGTTTGAGATGGCATCTCTGAAACCTAGTAAACTCTTGTTAATTACTTTTAGCTGCAGTTACAGTGATTGTCGTGTAAGTGTTAGAGGTTCAGGAATGCTATTGGATCATTTCGTGTCTTTAGGATATGGAAATTTACTTTTGAAACTGTCATGTGATTATTCTATCTCTTATTTTTCAGAAGTTATTCTTCTAAGCCTGAGTTTTAGCAGGAATGCTTCTGGTTTGATAGTTGTTTTGTAGCAAATGGAATATTTTTTTAAAACCTATGTTTTCAGTAGAAAATTAATTATGTTCAAAGATAAATGTTTAAAATACTCTTCCTGAGGTACATAGTTAATGTTTATTTTCATGTCCTTGTAATGTCTTACTAACTATGAGCTTACTACCATATGTTTAAATGCATAGGAGAACACCAATAGCTAATGAAATAAATGTTGAGATGATAGGGTGTGAAAAGTACTTTTGCTGTCAGTGGAACTTACTCTTGTGATTACTTTGGTAGAGAGGGGAAGTCAAGTTCCTTACTGGCTTAATGTTCAGTAGCACTGATTTGATGTAGTTGGGATCTTAATCTTGCATATTTTTTAAGTCTTTCACTATATTGTAAGTTTAGTTTTTCTTGATCTTGCTGATCCAGAGTCAGGCATGGCCACTACCAATCTCCTAACTTCATGTATTTCAGTAAGTTTTCCTTCAGTACAGAGCAGGACATGAGTGGTATGAGATGGTGTTGATGGCTGTAATGTTTCCTTGTAGGAGAGGGTGATTGGATTTTCATGAAGCTTTCTTTTAGGTACTCATATTATGTATGCACGTTTGGGTTCAATAGGGAATGTAATGATTTTGTGTGTGTAATTAATGCTACTATTATAGAATGTCCATGTTTTGTTGATGTATAAGCATAAATTTGAAAAGCTGCTGTCACTGAGTAGTTGTACTGTACTTCCAGCAATGAAGATCAGTCTAATGGTAAGTCATGATATTGAGACATGAATGTTGTATTCAGAAAGCTGCAGTTGATTCTACTCTTGTTTTATCATTCCTATCACATTGGGCAGAGATTGATAGATAATTCTACAGGGATATTTTATAAAATACTTGTCTCTCCCCTCTTTAATGAGGGGAAAACTTGTTAAATTAACTTGTTGAAATAGCTTCTTCAGGTATTTCAAGTGTAGAATTACAATGTCATCCCTCCAAAACAGGTAGGTTCCTGTGACAATAGTCTTTAATTGAATGAAAAAGATGGGGTCTGGTTGGACTACTTGCTATTATTAACCACAGAGACTGAAAAGAGCTGATTTTTCTGGAACAGAGGACTAAAGGATGAATATTTATTGTATACTCACTGTATACTATATTCATCAAGTAATGAACTGTTAAGAACTGGCCATGTGAATTACGTTATGGGGAAGGACAATGAAAGTCAATATATGATGCTAACAGAATTGCTTTTAGCCAGATAAGGAGAAACACATCAAAAGTTTTTAATTGGTTTATAACAAGGTGGAGGCTTGAACTCAAGTTAAAGGCTCTGCTATGTGGTCAAGGGATGAGAAGAAATTATGGGTATTATTAAAAGTTCATATATGCACAGATTTAAACTTTGTTATATTGATCTAGCCTGGACATCCTGAATTACTGCTGTAGTTGCTTGTCAAAGCCAGATGGCGTTTATTAAAGATACCCTTCATTACCGTAAAGCTTTGTAGTTCTTTCATTCCTAAAGTCAAACTTTCAGTGGGGACTTCTGTGTACACAATTAGGAGCGGATGTTGATGGAAGTCCTGTAGTGTTGGATCCGTGGGATTCAACTTTGGAGTTGGAAGGCCTAGGATCTGTCATTAAAAGAACAAACAGAAATGCTCTGTAGAGCTGGAAGTCCAGCTTCCAGGCAACCTGGCCTTTCAGCTGGTGCTGTCTTTGCCTTGATTACTGTGTCTGTTCTGATAGTGCCATCGCTGCTTTTGTGCAGAGTGACTTGAACTAACTCATGCAGTCACAGCGTGATAGATCAAGAATAACATGGTATGCATAGAATAACTTAAGCTGGAAGGGAACTCTCGAGGTCATCTGCTGTGCCCCCCCGCTTCAAGCAGTCTTACAGAAAGGCCAGCACTAATTTAATCCTGGTGGTAATTCATATTAATAGCTTTTCAAACCTGTTTACAAATTCTTAACAACGAAGTGTTTATCTCATGAGTTCTAGGATTTTTCCAGAAAGGATTTGGCTGGTCAGGATAGCTCTTCTGCACAGATCCACATGGAGGATCTTGAAAAATGTGCAGAGAAATGTCATACTTGATACATTTTAAGAATGCTTAAACTCAGCCACGTGTGAACTTTGTATTTTTTGTCACTAGAGGTGACTACCTGTACAGGAAGAGTTCCAAAAGTCTTATGTTCCAAGTTAACCTTCAGCTTTTATTCAGATAGGAGTCATACTTGCCGTGTTGTTTTAATCCACTGGTTGGTCTTCATTTTCCTTTCTGTATATATTACTGATGTAGAAAAACTTCTTGATTTCTAATTTGATAGCTTAAACAAGATGCAATAACTGTGATGCAATGATTTTCCTTGGTTTTGGTTATACTGTGGTAATGCATATTCATGTCAAAATCTTAATGGAAACATGCTATTGGTTATTAGTCCTTTTTTTAGAACACTTTGTTGTTATTGTGTTGTAAAGGGACATTTAGACAGCCCTGTGGAAATGCCTGGACCAGGATTGAGCAATAAATTCAGTTTGCATAATGGAGATATTTTCAGTAAACTAGGTTTTTTTTCCAGAAACAGTAATTAGAAAGCACTGTTGCTTAATGAAGGCAGTAATGATGTTTTATATTAATATACAAGTTGCAAGCCATTCCTCTTCTGAAAGAGTGGATTTCTTGAGTTATCTGTTGTGAATATCTGGAGCTGTTGTGAATATCTGGCAAGAAGATAGAAAACTGAAGTCTGCCTGAGATAGCTTGGTGAATTGTCGTAGCTTATTTTTTCTAAATTACAATAAATTGCTATTGTGAAGAACTTAATAAATATTCATGTTATAAATTAGGGCTGTTATAAACCTGTGTTAGTTCCAGTTTGCAAAAAGAACAAGAGCACTATACATGAAAGAGGTAAACTGGCAGTTGCCAATTTTAAGCTTCTCATTCATAGTTTGAAGAAAAAGTGAGATGGTTCTTTCCAGTAATCAGCCACTAATAGTAAAAAACTTACCCTCAGTTTTTAAAGATACAGTTCGTTGAACAACCACCCTTCCTTGCTCTAGCAGTATTTCTGGTTTATTTATAGTATGACACTGGCCACCATTAATAATTGGGCACTTGTAAGAGGAAGTACAGATTGACATTTTAAAAAATAGATTGACAAGTTAACAGAGGACACTTCATGCATTTGTCAATTTAAACAGATATAGAAGCTTCCTATGAGAGCTTTTTTTCATAGAAACTTTAAACTCTACAAATATTTAAGTTTTAGAATAAAGATGTGTATTTTTAATTGAAGGAAATGTCAGTGCTAGAAAAATATTCTTAGTAGTACTGCTTAAAACACTTTTACCATGAAGAATTGTCTTGCAAAATAAATAGACTTTCAAAAATTTACATTGACATTAACAGTACATTGGCATGTTTCTTTTAAATTTTATAAAATGTGAAATGTAACTATTTCAGAAGCAGTTGGAGTGCTAGTGTATAGAACTGGACTCACTTGGAGGATTAATGTGGGTAAACTTTGGATTTGCTTTTTTCCTAGCTACTGCTCTGACCTTTGGTCTTACTAACAGACCTGCTTATGATAAAAGAATGACGTAATTGCGGCTTTTATCTACCGATAGGTTTGATTCAGTCTGCTAGTTAAGTTGAATGGGAACTGATAGCTTTTAGTTGGCAAAAGCTTTTATTAAAAAAGCTAAGCTATAAATCCGTGCCCTGGGCAGAAATACTGTAGCAGTAAATTTGTAATAATTGTTAATTGCATGGGAAAAATATTGTTTCCAGCTGCCTGAGGTTGGAAAACAATCTGTTTTAGTATGAAGCGATGAGCATTTAATTAAATAATTCATTTTCTGTAATTTGATAAAGTGCTTCCTCAGCCTTAATTGCTACTAAAAAGATGACCTGAGTAAACTAAGACATAAAATACAAGCCCTAACTAGATAAGGGTTTATTTAGGACACATGGCAATTAGTACTTCTAGGCTTTGGTGTGTGCCTTAAATAATCAAGTAGGTAAATCCAGACTGGTGGAAAATCTTGGCTAAATGGGAGAGAAGTCTGAATGGATATTCTAGACAGAGGCAAGTGTGGTCAGGAATGCTTACTCATATGTGAAAGGCCCGAGGTGATTGTATTCTGGAGAGGAAAATGCCAAAGAGCAACAGAGAGTGAGGGAGAGAAAAGGCGTCAACGCCTAGGAGATAATGACACTGGGCTGGTGCTAGTGCAGCAGGCAGAGGTTGCTTGGAACATGGGATTCTCCTGGACAATTATTTTTAGCATTATCTGAACCAGCAATGGATGGGTTGATTTTCAAAGTGAAAATGTCAGAATGTTGCCCTGTATTTATCAAAGTGCTACAGGGTGCTAATATCCTTGGCAAGCAAAAAGCAATTATTTGGCAGGGTGGAGAAATGGAAGATTTCTTCCTTAGTATATATTGAGGAAATTAAGTTAGAAGTGGAAAAAATATGCATCCAATTCAGCTCAGGAGAGACTGTTCTTCATATTATGATGAAGAATTCTATAATGATTAAGATGTGAAAAACCCCCAGTAATGTGTATTAACCAAATATTTTAGGATTACTTAATATTGCTGAAGAATTCAGCTTTAGTACTTGAATATAATCATATGTTACCACACACTTGAAGTTAGGGCTGTAATCCAGCAGCACTTCTGTCAACTTTTTATTATCAATTAGAGTATCATTCCCCCACTTGACTTTTTTTTTTATTAAGAGAATTAATTAAGTTTTAACAGTGTTCATGATTTGACATCCACTTCAGGATCATAATTCCTGCCTGTAGTTTATATCAGAGCATTTTCATGCTGTGGAGCATTTCTCACAGATCCTATACCAAGCCTTAAATAATTCCAGTGTTTGCATTTGGTGTTAGAGCTATGATTTTATACCTCGGCAATTTTTTTCTGTGGTATTTGCAATCCTTATTCTTGCTCAATCTGAATTTCTATGCATGTTCATAAGATTGATTTATAGTTGATTTATTGTTTGTGGATACTGTTGGTTCACATGTCACCCCCCTCCAGGGTTGTAGTGTTGCTCAACAGTCCTGCTAGGCAATCTGCTGTTGATTATCTGATCTGTCTTGTGATAGCCATTAATGACATTTTTAACATCCCTATTGAGGATTTGTACAATCCCAGACCTCACTTTCTGATACGCATTCATAGAATGATAAGTAAAAAGGTCAGAATACTCTTTTTTTTTTATCTGGTAACATGCAGCTGCACCAGGCCATCTCTTGTTTTGCTGCCTCCTAAAGTTACTAACTTATTAGCCTTTTGCTTCTGTTTATACACTCAGAATAGTTCTTCAGAGATGACCACCTGAGTGTTGCTTCTGCTTCTCCTGGTTCATCTTTTTGCCTTCTCCTTTAGGCATGCACTTCAGTTGCTGCTTTTGCCTTGTTCTTCATGAATTCTAATCAGTGTGGATTAGATCAAATACTCCAGTCGATTTCAGCCACTTTGTAGTGTGTTTGGTGTGTCTTTCCACTCAACTGAAGTCCAACATTCTTCAGTTAAGAGGACCAGTTGGAAAAGAATTTGCTACTCCGTGTCTCCAGGCACTTAACGCAGATTGTATTGTGACTAGTGTCTAATACATTCTTAAAGCTTTTTAAGTTGCTCTTTTTCTTAAGCTCTTTCACAACTAAGTATGTGTGCATGTATAGATATCTATGTACACAAATCTGATTTCTGTTATATATATCTCAACGAATTCGAGGTAGCTGTGATGGGAGAGTTTAGACTGCCAAATCAGGTCAATTTTAAACCTTAGAATGAAAACTTTTAGGCTGACATTCATTAGCAACATGCCTTGTGCATATAATTAGTTCTTACACATTGTTAATTATCACTATACATTAGTTCTTACACACTGATCATTATCATTATGTATTCAAAGCAGTCAGTCTTATATCTGATTATATCCTAAAATAGCTGTAAGTATGCAGTACCATGTAGCCAGTACCATATAGCTAGCCTGATATTTTTGTTCTTGATGGTCCCAGTTGCTGAGGTCAAGGTGACCTGACTGAAGAGCTCTTCTGTAAGAGGGGGAAGGTGGATGACAGGACATGGACAGAATTGAAGAAGACATCATCTTCTGCCAACCCACTCCCCCTCAATTTAGGATCTTTCATAACCATCTTTTATAAAATGATTGTGGCTTCTGGTCCTGGACTATGTGTGGTGTGATGCTGGGGAGGTGTTATTTTCCCGGGCTGCAGCAGGTGCCTTGCCCTGTTGCTCAGCTGTTTGTTTTTTTCCCTTGAGTAGCTACTGCTACTTAGAGCAAAAGCAGCCTTCCCAGCTCTGGAGGTTGCACTTTTTCACTGACCAGTAATTGGCCATTAATGAGTTGTTTATGGTTCTGGGGCCTCTGCTTTTAGTCTATGTTCATATTTTCAAGACCTTTTTTATCTCATGCTTAAATTGTATGTCATAACAAGAGACACCTGGTACCAAGGTCTAGTTCACAGAGCCAGTTTTCATAACAAGCTGATAATGAGCCTTACAGATCAGGACTGGAGCCTTGTATAGTTAGCATAAGGCCTGTTGCTAGTAGTGTTAATGCTGCATTTATAGAAATGCTTACACAGTTGTAGTGTAAGTTGCTTATGTTTGGATTCAAACCGAGCTAATCTTAAGTCTTAGTGTGCTGCTTTCACAGGTACAGCAGGCCTCTGCTTTAGCTGCAGCTCCACTGCTTTCACAGGATGGTAACTCTCCGTTCCCATCATCGTCAGTCTAAGTCCAGAGTGCTCTACTCTCTGCTGGCCCAACATAGTGCTGCAAAGCATGGCTTTTCTCTTATGGTAGAATATCTTCTCTGCGTGTTGCCTCATGGTTTTCTTGTGAAATCCTTATTGTACTGTTGCTGCTGATGTATGTACAGCTTTTGGGTCTTCCACAGCACACTGCAGTATGTAGTATGAGATACAACAAGGCTAATAAATACACAAAGTGATTTTAGGGGTGCAGCAGTGTATATGTGATTCTTCCTCCTATATTTGATGGTCCTATAAAAATAAACTTTTTTAAAAGTGATACACGGAGTTTCTGCATTCTCTAAAGTTGATACGAAGTTGCCTTGCTTCCTGCCCGATTAGTAACTCCAGCTTCTTGCTGTGTATGATGGGATTCCTAATGAGTTTAACTTGGTGATTTCAAATCAGTTCTAAGCTGATGTTTTTCCAGGTGGTATAATTCTGCTTTTTTTGTTTTCCATGGCTGATGCATGATGTTGGTGGATAATGCAGATATTTTGCTCCTAAGGGATACCCAGGAAGCATCATATGCATTGTTCTGCAGGGGACTCAGTTCTCTGTTGTGGCTTCCACCAAAGCGACAACATGCATGCTTCCATTTCCAGTATCTCATATCCTGGAGTCATTAACTGATAGCTCTAAAGGCAAGTGGTTATGACTTCAATAAAGTTTAGGATTCTTCAGACTGTGTTCAAACAGGAGAAGCCCATTAGTTATATCCTGATTTCTCACAGTGCGTATCCAAATCTGTTAATACCCCATCACTAATCCATGGAGCTCTTACATAGGGTATCCCCAGTCACTAGCAGATCACTTTAGGCAATGGCTGTGTGCACATGCTGTTTTACAACTATTTCAGTGTTGGCCTCATTTCTTCCAATAACAGAGCTCCATTCCATGTCTTTGACCAAAGTTTAGCTGATATTTCAAGTGCACATCTATTATACTTTTGATCTTGCTATTACAAGTCATTGATTTTTCAGTAGGCAGTTGGGAATAGCATGTGTCAAAGGTGTGTTTACCCAATACAGCATGACTCGGTACTATAGTAATTCCACATTGTTAACGGGGAAGTAATTGGATAAAATATTAATTTACAAATCGGATACTGTAAGACTAAGATAGTTGATTCCCCACAAAAAAAATCTAAAAATTATTTTTATATAATCACTCCTGCATCTGAACCTCTCTGCCAGGTATGCAGAAAACCCAATTGACCAGGTTTGCTCTTAAGAACTGTAGCTTTCAAATTTTGAATGTGGTTTCAGTGCTAAAGTAATACATACAATATATGCTTGTTCCAGACTTAAAAAGGCGATTCTCAGCTGAGAGAGCTTCTTTGCAGTGGATTAAACCAAGCAAAGTTTAAAGTTTGCATAGCATGCTAACAAGCTAATATTAAATTCTACTTAGCATGCTTCTGCTTTCATGGGTGCAGTGGGCCCTCTACTTCAGCTAGATTTTGGAAAGATAATTATTATTTAAAAGAAAAAGCAGTGTTCAAAGGCATTTTGAAAGGCAAATGTCCTAACCTAAGACCTGAAATGGAGTATTTGGCTAATAGCAAAGAATATAAAAATATTTAATAGGCTTTTATATTTTTTTAAGCCTATTTTCTTGATAAGCTTTTTCTACATGTGTAAATGTGCCACTATGAGAAAGCTTCTTCTTTTTAATGTAGTAATGAGCAAATGATTAGATATCCCATGTTTTGCCACCTAAAAGGATCATCACTGTTTCACTAGGCATAAAGCTGTCTTGTTTACTTGCTTGCAATAAGGTTTTCCTATATCCTGTAAAAAAAAAAATACAGCCAGCTGATGTAACTAAAAAGCGGGTTCATATTGCTTAATAATAACAGCAAGGAAAGGCAAGGCATCCTAGTTCAATGTTTCTGTCAGGTTTTGCCTGGATTTTGGAATTCAGAAAGGGAAACCAGAATTTTGTGTTGTGAATTTTGGCTGACCCTAATTCTCCAAGTGTGTGGATCTAATTGGATTTTGTTTCAGGGAGGGAAGGGGGGAGTATTACAAATAAAGTGAATTAGAACTTGCAACATCTCTTGGGTTTTCAGTACATTTTTAATAAAATGTATTATAAACAATGAATTATAACACTTTAAGTTGCTCCACCCTGAGAGTTAGATCTAGGATAGTTAATGATACTTAAAAAAACCCTTGCAAAATGGAAGTAATGACTTTATTTAGTAACTTTAATGTTTATACTTCCAAAGCCAAGTGTCTTCAAAAATAACTTGTAGAGACAAAAGGATCTGGATGGACTTTTATAATTGCACTGGGCGTACATGGCAAGGGTTGGGGCCTGCAGGGGCCTCTGTGAGGAGCAGCCGGGGCTGCCCCGCACTGGACATGACCAGTTCCAGCCGGCTCCAGCGGACCCACCGCAGGGCACAGCCAAGCCCCTCAGCCACCGTGGTGACACCTCAAGATAGACATAGTTAAAGGGCGAAAATGCTGCTCAGCAGTGTGTGAGAAAGAGAGGAGTGAGGAACCAGTGTGAGAAACAACCCTGCATGCACCGAGGTGAGAGCAGGAGGAGGGGGAGGAGGCGCTCCAGGTGCTGAGCAGAGATCCCCCATACCATGTGGAGGAGGGCACTGCGCAGCAGGCGTTTCCCTGCAGCCTGTGGAGAGGACCACACCGGACCAGATGTCCACACTGCAGCCTGTGGAGGTCCCTACCATAGCAGCTGGATATGCCTTGAAAGAGGCTGCAGCCTGTGGAGAGCCCATGCTGGAGTGGATTTATCCTGAAAGGCAGCACCTATGGAGAAGATCCATGCTGGAGCAGGAGAAGAGTGTGAGGAAGGAGCGACAAGAGTTAGTGTTATGAACTGATCACAGCCCTCACTCCCCATCCCTCTGTGCCTGTGTTTTTAGTTTTGTCTTTGTTTCTCACCATTCAGCTCTAATTGGCAGTAAATTAATTTTCACCAAGTCGAGTCTGTTTTGCCCATGATGGCAGTAGATGAGTGATCTCCCTATCTTTATCCTGACCCACAACCTTTTCATCTTATTTGGTCTGCCTCTACAGCTTGGGGGGGGGCGCGGGGAGCAGCTGGGTTGGAGTCTAGCAGCCAGCTGAGGTCAAGCCACTGCAGGAATCTAGAGAGTCCTTACAGACGTAGCTTGTGATTAATGTACTTGTTTGAAAGAATAAGAGGAGACAAGGATTGTTCCTAAGCAGAGGGACAATTTTGCTGCATGTACTCAAACTTTGGGAAGGGAAGAAATCTCTAAAGGAAGAGACAGTGATGATGCTCATTCAGAGGAAATAATGTCAAGGAAGGATACAAGGAGGAGTAAACCATTTGGAATAGCAGTATTCAGGCTCTATTCTGACAAATGAGCAGTGACTCCAGAAAGAAATCCGCTAACTTGACTAAATACTTCTGCTTAGTATTTAGTAGGGCACAAAAGACCATGTTTTTAGACCTATCTTGTCTGGTAAAATTCTTACCAAGCATAGTATTCATTGGTAAAACACATTTTGATGCAGCTAATTGAGAGGATTTTTCCATTGATGATTTTAAGTACTATTCACCGTAGAGAATACAACTTTAAAATCATCTCTGTGATACTTCATTTCAGTATTTTTTCTGTTCAGTGTTTTTTCATAACATGTTTTCAGCCATTTTAAATTTTGTAGGGAGGGGACATAATTCCTTTACAGTTTGGATCTGTCATGAATTAAATGCTTTAGAAAAATTACTTTAAGATGTGCACTTTTTGAAACTTGGCTGAGGTTTTTCACTTGCTTTTTTTTTCTAGCTGAATAATCACAGCCTTTGCCAATTCCAAACTGGTTTTATATGGGAGCTGAAATGTAGTTTTCATGTGTACTTTTAAAATTAGTCCCTTCAATCATACAGCACAAATCTTAAAGTAAACTTTTTATCTTTGGATTTTTGTTAGCACCTCAACATAAGTACATATAGAAAGTGTTCATATAACTTTATCCTTCCTGGCATCAGTTAGGTTCTTTTTTTATTTGCTTCCACAGTCAAAATAGACACTTTGGTGTTAGCCTCACTTCTCAATAACTGCTATGTTTTTCTTATTTTGATATATGCTGCTTACTGAAAACGGTGAAGAGATTTTTTTTTAATTTGTTCTTGTTACCTGTTACTTTACATTGCTTTCACTGGCTTCCCCTTTTTTTCTGTTGCATCAGATAAGCTACTTTTTAAGGTCTTCAGCATCATATTTCTACAGCTCATCATATATGATGTAACACCTTCTGTCTGTTTAACATGCAATAGTGGTTTTGTCCATTGCTTCCTAAATTATCAAGTACAGATCTCTCCCTTTGTCCAGTTTGCTGCCTCCTGTTGTGAGGAGGTTCCCTTGCTTATGTGTGAACACAGTCCTCTTTTGAACTTCTGTCTGTTTCAAAAGTAATACCATGTTACAGATGCAATTTAGTGTATTCTGATAATTGCTTCTCCCCCCTCTATCCTTTCTTGTGCTATACATACTGTCCTGGAATGCTCTTCTGGATTTCCTGTTGGAAACTTGGGGGGGGGGGGGGGGGGGGGGGGGGGGAAGTGTGGCATTTGAGTGAATACATCCAGGTCCACAACCTATTGAATGACCTATGAGAATATACAGGAGATCTGTAGATCTTGGTACATGGTAACTGCTCCAAACTCCTTTTTTTGTGGAGGAAGTGGTAGTTTGTTCAGGTACTGTGTAACTGGAGGATTTCAGGAAGTTGCAGAATGGTGCAGAAGGGACGCTTTTTCCTGAATTCCATGGATATGGTGGAAAACCTAATCCACAAACCAGTGCATAAATTGTGTTGTAGGAAAGTGACATCATTCACATGGGAAAAGATTGTGTATTCAGCTCTGAGCTGGCAAATGCTGGTTGTGATAGCCTGGCTTGCATCTCACTTTCCAGGGTATAACTTTTCATGTCCACTTTTTAAAGAGGTATTTGAGTTGCAATTGGTGGAGACTGCTGTCTTTAAAAGATTTTTCAGGCTTGTGAGTGTGAAGGTGCTTGCAGATAGACATCAGAGTTGCAAAGTGGTATTCCAGTACTGTCCCATCAGATGAAGCAAAAGACAAAATGCACCAACTTGTATTCTGAGTGGAGGAGAAGTGATCTTAGGGTGGTTTGTCCCTAAGACACATTGTACTTGCAAAAAACAAAAACATGTGTAAGCATGGGTTACAGCATTTGCATCGGTGGCATGTATGCAAAACACTTCGCATTTATATAGGAAGAATAATCTTAAGTCATTTTTACTTATATAAGGCACTTTTTTTCATTTTAAAGGCTGAAAATTAGCATTTTTAATAGCTCTAAATATTCTGCTATAAGGCATATAGCTTAGACCATTTTTTAAGAAAAAACTTTCAGTTTGATTACAAACACTTCAATTAATTTTCTCAGTGGTATGTTAAGTACCTTTTGACTGACACCATTCTGAAGCCTACCTGGAAAAAAGAATGAGAAGTTCTGTTGACTTCCTTTGAGCTGCACTAAGAGAAGAGGGGGGGGAAACATCAGGTTTCATGTTTTAGCTGAAAGCTACTACTAAAGTCTTTGCTAATGATTGAAAGCTAACTGATCATCAGAGGAGTTCAGATCTCTTAAGCTTTTTCCCTGAAGAGAATTTTGTGAAACCTAATTAAGTAAACCAAAATGCATCGCTTTACAAAATGCCTTTTGTAAAGCAACAGTTTCTCACAATTTTGCAATAGTTTTGTCAGAGGGAATAAAACAGGTAATACTTAACACTTGCCTTCATTGTAAAGCTACTTTTTAATGAATATAGTTCTCTTATAAGATTTTATGGCCGTGATAACACAGTCCACAGAAAAGTAAATAATGTGATGTTCTAGCAGGATGAATGAGAATAAGCATTAGAGGTTTTATGGAATCTGGCTTAAATATGACTGTAATTTAGGAAGTCAAGAAGTGTATTCAGCAGCTGGACAGGTTTTCACATTTAGCCATGGGCAAAATCAATGTGCAGCTATACTAAATTTTTCTTAACCTTGTATGAAAAAAGACTTACTGGCATCGCAGAAAAGTGCTATGTCAAAGCTTCAGGGCTAAATACCTTTGTACTGCTGAATTAAGTACAATGCTTATCTTCACTCAGTTAATATGTTATTACAGTGTATACAGTGTATAACACTGGTGTATTTGCACATTGATTTATCTTCATAGCAGTATATGGTATTGTTTAGGTAATAACTGCAAACCATGGAGCTAGGCTAGATAACAGCCTCTGTTACATTTATGCTAGTGACATTCGTGTCTGAGAGAAAACTAAAGAATGGTAGTTCTCATTTTCTGTAGGGCTCTCTATTGTTTGTCTTGTGTCCTAGTGCCCTGTTTGGTATTTTCTTAATATGAAAAATCTTCAGAATTTTAAAATAAGTTCACTGTAGAGAAGTTTGAGTTCTGCAATGGGAGTAGCAGCACAAGCACACTGTAATAGTTGTGATGTGCAGACTTGAGTTGGATCTTCTATGAACTGCCTCGGCTTTCCTCTGTAGGGAAAAGAAGAAATACCATTTAGAGTAGTGAGGGAGCAAGCAAAAGTTTCTTTGTTCAAGTGTGTTTTGTTTTGTTGTGTTTGTTTTTGGGTTTGTTCCCCCCCCCCCGCCATGGAGTACTCTTGAAGGTTATGAAGTATATAAAAACACTTAAGCTTCCCTGTGTGATTTGCCTTAAGCACTTGAACTGGTATTTTTCAAGCAGATACTGCTCTGAAGCTTGTTCCATGAATACCTCAGGCTTGAGAGCTGTATAGCAGGAAGGATTTTGTGGCAATGCAGTCAGCTATGACTCATGAGACCTGAGCTGGCTACAGACTTCCTCAGTAACTGTAGCCAAGTAAATGTTTCTTCATGTAAACTGTTCTTGCTTGTTTAGAATTTAAGAGCTAGTATTAGTTGTTTTTATACCGAAAGATCTGGGACACTAGAATACTTGCAATTGCCTTTTTTTTTGGCAGGCTTCTCTGCAGGTGCCTTGGGAAAAAATGCTTAAGAGGCATACAAAAAGGATGTTTGGGGATGCTGGAGGCCTATTTCTTGCAGCATGTTCTTGCATGGAATTATGATTTAGCTGTTTGGGGCTTTTTTGAAATGTTGGCTCTAGAAGGAGCCTGTGGCATGCACACAGGCTGCCTCTGCCACAGACTCTTAAAGTCTGCCCAACTCACCTTTGAAAATGCTGTAAAGGTTTTCAGGTGCTCGCACTCACAGTGTCATGTCAGTCTGAGTTTTGTTCCCCAGTGCCCTTTCAATTTATGTATGTATGCTGCTTGAGGCTGCTTTGGGGTGGGGGTGTTACGAAAATGTTCTCTAGTGTGCTTTAGGTCCTGAGGGTAGATAGTGAACTCCTACTTGCTTCCTGCTTTGCTGCATGACTAAGGCATTCCTGTTTCTTGCCTTATCTTGGTTTTGAAAGGGCAGTAGGACATATCCTGGCCTCAGCACAGGTCCTTAGCTTGTTACAGATCAAAATCCCTGTTTATCCTCCACCGTCTTGTCAGGCGTCTGGCTAAGAACTGTATCATTTTATAATCACTTCTGAGTATAAGGAGTAAAGTGAACACTAGGCTAGAAACAGTGAACCTCAGAAAAAAAGGAGATCTAAATTAAATGAGTTGAGATCTACAGGAAGAAAGTGAAGGCAAGAGAAATGGAAAAACTTCCAGCAAGTGTCAGGAAAGGTTCAAACTAGTCTGAGGAGGATGTTAGCAGAATAAAGGACAGACCTGAGAAGTGGTGAATAATGCTTTGTGTCTCGGCTAGATGCAGCTACAGAAAACAATAAAAGCATTTATAGCAAGAGGGAAACCAAGGAAGTTTGTCCATAGCTCAGTGGGGAGGAGAATGTAACAGGTGATACCAAAAAGTACATACTGAAGTCTGCCAAGTAATCAATGAAGATGAAATGTGTACTCATTCCTGGTTGAGAAAGAGGTTAATCAACAACAACATGATTTGTTCTGTGCTAAGAAAACAACAGGTCACACGTGATTCGGGTGTTTTATTTGCTCTTGGTAAAATGTGTATTAGAGAACTGGCCTTTCATGTTCAGTTAATTCAGGGTTCTTATGGTAGAGCCTATCTTTCAAAAAAAGCAGAGGAAAGGGGGGGAAATAAGTCTGATTTCAGTTGCAAAAAATATGGAAGATAGGCTATTAGTGAGTACTATAAGATGGTAAATCGGTAGCATCTGTCAAGAGCAAATCATATATTGCCTGCCTAACTTCCTTTTGAAGCAGTATTTAGCCTTGTTAGTGGATATTTCTTATCTTTAAGCAATTTGTCTGACAGGACCACCTGATCAGCTGGCTTTTTTTGTAACATGGAACTGCACAGTGATCTGAGTATAACCCTAGACCTGATTTTTAGATGGCCTAGTCTGTTAACTCTAGGTAATGCAGAAGTGTGCCTGCAGTGAATGGCCCAGAAGAGTGTTTAAAGGTTTTAGCTAGACCTCAAGGAACTGTCTTAGCAACGAGGCATAGATTTTCAAATATATTCGAAGTTACTGTGCAAAGAAAGGGAATACATAAACCGCCTTTGAAAAGGGCAGAGAGGTGATGGTCTTAAATCACTTTAGCAGATGTTTAGGTTAGAGATGGAGGGGGGGGGAAAGCAAGGATGATTGTGCACTGGAGTAAGTTCTGTATGGAAGTATGAAGTCAGTAGTACTGCGAGCTTTTAAGATGAATTTTGGCAAGTCTTTCTAACTGTGTAGCATGTAATTGCTTTTAACTCCTCCCAAAGGGCTTGAGAGAGGGAGGGAGCAGAGGAATACTGTCACAGCAGGAAAAACTTTGATAGCTAATTCTTGTACACTTGCTTTTTGAGTGATTTTTGGGAGAATCTTCCATTGTTGTAGATGCATGTCCCCCACCATATGGCTAAAGGAGGGCCTGGCAGAGGGGTGGCTGGGAACAGGCACGTAAACCTGGCACACTGATGTGGCAGATTTGCAACCATAAAGCAGATTAACATCTTTGTCATATACAGTAATAATAATGTAGCAAATGCAGTTTGAAGAAGAAGGGCCTGGACTAGAAGACTTGGTGTCCTGTATTAGGTTTACATGGCAAGGTTTTGGTAATGGGGGGGCTAGAAGGGTGGCTTCTGTGAGAAGATGCCAGAAGCTGCCCCCATATGTGACAGAGCCAGTTCTATCTGCTGGTGGCCAAATCTCAGCTAATCAGCAATGGTGGGTGGCGCCTCTGTGATAACATGTTTAAGAAAGGGTAAAAACTGCTGCACGACAGCAACTGGAAGAAAGGAGTGAGAATATGTGAAAGCAACAATTCTGCAGACACCAAGGTCAGTGAAGAAGGAGGGGGAGGAGGTGCTCCAGGCACCAGAGCAGAGATTCCCTTGCAACCTGTGGTGAAGACCATGGTGAGGCAGGCTGTCCCCCTGCAGCCCATGGAGGACCCCATGCTGGAGCAGGTGGATGAGCCCAAAGGAGGCTGTGACCCTGTGGAGAGCCCACACTAGAGCAAGCTCCTGGCAGGACCTGTGGAGAGATGATCTGTTGGAGAAGTTTGTGGAGGACTGTCTCCTGTGGGAGGGACTCCATGCTGGAGCAGGGGAGGAGTGTGAGGAGGAAGCATTGGCAGATACATCTTGTGATGGACTGACCACAACCCCCATTCGCTGTGCCCCTCGGGGGGGCAGAGCTAGAGAAGTTGGGAGGGAAGTTGAGCCCAGGAAGAAGGGAGGGGTGGGGGGGAAGATGCCTTCAGTTTTGTTCTTATTTTTCATTATCCTACTCTGATTTAGATTGGCAATAAAATAAACTCATTTCCCCCAAATTACTATTTTGCCCATGACCGTAGTTCGTGAGTGATCTCCTTGTCCTTATCTCTACCTACGAGCCTTTTGTTTTATTTTCTCTCCCCTGTCCAGTTGATGCAGGGGAGTGATAGAGCAGCTTGGTGGGCACCTGGTGTCCCACCACATGTCCCTTCTTACATCGCTATGTTCTGTGGTTCAGTGAAGGCAAAGCAGTGTATAGAACCAGTTTTGAAAGTTGTTTGAATTGAATTAACTTGAGATGGTTGGGTATTAAGTAATTAGTAGCTACAGTTCATTGACTTGATTGTCAGTTTTGTCAGTTGCTGGGGTTTTTTTCTATGGGAAGTTTCAATTTCTTTAAATTGAACTTAGGTTCAGATGCTTGACCAAATACATGAAGCTTTTATAAAAAAGTGAAGCATTTTGTACTTTTGTTAAACTCTTCCTCGCTCATTTTTTGTTTGGTAGTTTGGCTTCTGTTGTGCTTTTTTTCCTCCTTCGTATATTTAAACAAGAAAGATTGTATTATGTGTAAGTAGCTTCTGATTTCCAGATTCTTTGAAAATAATTCTCAGTGACACTGGACTGTTGTGCATGGCAACAAATGAGACTTGCTTCTAGGTTTTCTTTTGTGGAGTGTTTCACGAGTGATCCACAGTGCTTTAGTTTTTATCATCTGGAATCATATATGTGGTCCTTCAGATCGTGTCATTTGCCTTAACCTTAGAGCCTGTTAGCTTCCTATGGTTATTTGCATTTGTTACTTTTCTTTGTATTCAAATTCAAAAAGGTATTGTGACAATTTTATTTAATAAGAATGTATTAAATAGACTTTTCTATTTCAGAAGACTGGCATTTTTCATTATAAGTGTGTATGTTCATTATTTGAGACAGCTACATAAAATGGAATTTAGAATCTAGGATGAATTCAGGACAATATAGACCAGGTTTTCTAATTACAGTGTGTTAGAGTGTCAAAATATTGTGAGGTATTGTTGATCGTGTTGCTAATTTTAGCTCTTACATTCTTTTCTGTCACAGCCCCATGAGTTTGACGAATGCAGATTTGATATTAGCGTAAACGATAGTGTTTGGTACCTGCGAGCTCAGGACCCAGACCACAGACAACAGTGGGTAGATGCACTAGAACAACACAAGGTATGTTGGTGTTTTTTCTGATTTTCTTTCTCACTCCCTTATTAGATCTGGTGGTGCTTATGGAGAGTTGTAAGCTTCCCTATGCAGTCATTAAAGTACTCAAAGTATTTATGACAGATAAAAGCTGCAAAATTGAAGCTATGTGTAAATATGTTTCAAAGGAATTGATTTGCTTGTTCTTCATAGATAAGAGTTTAGAGAACTGGGAGCTAACAATGGTGAACCTTTCTTGAGCTCTCTAGCTTGAAAAAGAAAAAGCTTGCATTATGTTTGAGTGACTTTTTAATGGTTTTGTCCATCCTCTCTCACTGATTATTGAATTGTTTCTTATCTGTCCTAGATGTTAAATTTGGTAGTCCTGGAGTCAAATCTCCTAGATTATCATTCTGGTTTTAGGCTCCTCTCTTTCATCATTTGGCTGCTTTTACTGTATCTGATTACTGGCTTTTGTTCCCTTGTCTTTTAAGGCCCTACTCTTCATCAGCATTGTATCCTATAATGTATATACAGCTTTGTAGGAAAAATGTACTGCTTCTTAATAACATTGATAGGATCTGAAAAGTAGATTTTCTAGGAGTCTGGAAGTTAATCCTGTTTTTCATTGAATTTGTATGAACAATGCTTCAGTGATCCTTAGTTTTAAGTAACTTTTCACCTATCTTTTAATTTTCTTCAGCTCTTGTGGAAGTTTTATATCTAAATGCTTGATTGAGAGTAGGAGAAGATGGACTTTTATGAGGCAAAATATCCCATTTCACTGAAAAGTTCAGATTTTTGTCTGCTTACTCTGAAATTTTCAGAAGGAACTTTCCTAGTTAGGTTACCAAAACTCAAGCAAAAGTTCCTTGACAAGTTGTTGTTACGAGATAAAAATTGTTTTTGTTTGAGAACTAGGTCCTTCAAATGACACAATAATTTGAATAAAATTGAGTGAGGAAATTATTTCCTTTACTAAGCAGTCATTTTAATTAACTTGAGTCTGCTGCTATATAAAGTACTTTTTTGTTTGTTTTTGAAGTTCTTTGTTGCTTACTGAGTGGGTAGGTAGTTCTGGTACGCTGCTTAAGCTGCTTGCTAACAAAAGTATGTTTGTGAGACTTACTGTAGCATGTCACAAGGTTGTTTATCTTTAGAGTATGAAAGATGGACTGAAGCTTTGTGACTGTGTTTCATTGTGCTCTGAACAGAGAAAACACTGATTTAAAATGAATTTTATATTAAATTTTAGTATGAGCAGACTTAGAAAAACTTTCTGCTTACCAACATCAATGAGTAGCTGGTAGCCGAGAAATGTAAAACATCTAATGTTCAAGCATAAAAACTGTTAGAAGTTGCTCTTTGTTTTTTTTTAATCGTTGCATTAGCCTTTTCTTGTATTGAGGTTCCTGAATGCTTACTGGATTAGATGTTTCAAGTACAGCTTCTAAAATGCTTATTAATCTCTCTGAACTGGAGGAGGGAAGAGTCTAAAACAGTGATAAGACCATCAGTGAGGCAATGAGGAAGTAGCTCATGTGTAACCAGGAGTCCTTTCTTCTACTTAAATGTTTCATTAAATGTACTGAGCAGATATTTATCTGTAAAATATCTAGTTGTAAGAGTGTGTATCATTAGGAAGCTTCTCTGTTCTCCTACCCCAAGAGATAGTCAGGTCTAGGATGACTGATGACCTTTTCTGAGATGGTTCTGATGGCAATGTATGTTGCTGAAGAACTCAAGACCAGACTAGGTTTCCACATTTCCCTGGTGTAAAAACATTGATGGTACATGAGCACCAAGGTGTTGTTGCTTTTGCTCTCTTCTTAAATAAATTAAAGGACTGACTCCAGGTCTCTACCATGGTTTGAAAATAGAGTATGGAATTTCTAACCTAAGATTAGAGAAGATAGCTTAAATGTTAGTTCTGGGCTGTGAGGAAAATGCCTGGATTTATCTATAGAGAACATGGACTCTTGCAGCAGTTTATTCTAACAAATAAAATGAATGTGTGCTATGTAGTATGAATAAGCAAGATTTACTTTTTCACTGAAGTGGAAAGTGTTTCTTTACACATATTAAACTTACCCAAAGTTTTCGTTCTTCATCCTGTACTCTGGTAGAGTCAATATGTTAACTTACAAACTTGCATTACTTCCCAGAGGTATAGATGAGGGGAGTGAATTGCTGTTTGCTGTGAGAACCATCTGGATAATTAAACTTACTTTGGGCAAATTAACTTGAACTCCTGAGATCCAGACAATGATCTCTTGTAATGTTAATCTAACACCTGAGTTGAAAACTGGCTGACAATTTGTTTAGAAATGTTTCATGAGAAACTCTGCATCAGCTTAGGTTTGTCCCATTTTGTTGCATCTTAGTTTTATTTTTTTCCACACAAATTCTGCATGTGTTCATTATTGACTTTGTGACTCTTCAGCAAAATAAATTGTCAATATTTTAAGTCTTGGATTTTCAAAATCATGTGTTTATCAAACTGAAATACTGTTCTAAGTCTTGCTGAACTACTTACAATACCTGTCCTCAGTGTGTCAAACTGGAAGAGGTTGTTCTCCAGAGGGATATCTAGATATCCAACAAGTTTTGCATGTAGGGAATACGTAGGTTCCTGTATTGGGTTTGCGTGGCAAGGTATTGGTAGCAGGGTGGGGCTACCGGGGTGGCTTCTGTGAGAAGCTGCTAGAAGCTTCCCCTGTGTCAGGTAGAGCCAATGCCAGCTGGCTCCAAGACGGACCCACCGCTGGCCAAGGCCAAGCCCATCAGCGACGGTGGTAGCACCTCTGGGATAACATATTTAAGAAGGGGAAAAAACTGTTGCGCAACAGCAGCCAGAGAGACGAGTGAGAATGAGAGCAACACCTTTGCAGACACCAAGGTCAGCGAAGAAGGAGGGGGAGGAGGTGCTCCAGGCGCTGGAGCAGAGATTCCCCTGCAGCCCGTGGTGAAGACCATGGTGAGGCAGGCTGTCCCTCTGCAGCCCATGGAGGTTAATGGCAGAGGAGATATCCACCTGCAGCCCATGGAGGACCCCACACTGGAGCGGGTGGATGAGCCCAAAGGAGGCTGTGACCCTGTGGAGAGCCCAAACTGGAGCAGGCTCCTGGCAGGACCTGTGAACCCGTGGAGAGAGGAGCCCACACTGGAGCAGGTTTGCTGGGCAGGACTTGTGACCCTGCGGGGGGCCCACACTTGAGCAATCTGTTCTTGAGGAACTGCACCCTGTGAAAAGGACCCACGCTGGAGCAGTTCATGAAGAACTGCAGCTTGTGGGAAGGACCCATGTGGGAGAAGTCTGTGGAGGTCTGTCTCCTGTGGGAGGGACCCCATGCTGGAGCAGGGGAAGAGTGTGAGGAGTCCTTTCCCTGCGGGGGAAGGAGTGGCAGAGACAACGTGTGATGAACTGACCATGACCCCCATTCCCTGTCCCCCTTTGCCACTGAGGGGGAGGAGGTAGAGGAAATTGGGACTGAAGTTGAGCCTGGGAAGAAGGGAGGGGTGGGGGGAAGGTGGGTTTAAGATTTGGTTTTATTTCTCATTATCCTACTCTGGTTTGGTAATAAATTAAACTACTTTCCCCAAGTAGAGTCTATTTTGCCCCTGACAGTAACTGTGAATGATCTCTCCCTGTCTTTATCTTGACCCATGAGCCTTTCGTAATATTTTCTCTCCCTGTCCAGCTGAGGAGGGGAGTGATAGAGCAGCTTTGGTGGGCACCTGGCATCCAGCCAGGTTCAACCTGCCACAGTTCCCTTTTTCATTTTTAAGTGATGATATACAAGGTGTTTATATCTAGAGGAGAAGGCATGAATTTCAAAGTCTGACTGTGAAAGGCATCAAGTGGCTACCTTGAAAGAGTGTCTACATCATTGTTTTTACTGTTGATCAGACACTGGGAGAGGAGGAGTCAGCTATTTAGAATAGGTTATACAGAAACATAGTTAACAGTAAAACTTACGTCTCTCTTCTAGCAATTTTTTTCCCCAGGTAGCTTGGGGGGAGGAGGCATGGCAGCCTGAAGGGGTCAAAGATAGTTTAGCTTGTAAGTAATTCTAATTTTGTGAAATTCTTAATATACTACAACTTGGTTTTTAAATTACTAGTTGTCAAACTCAGTAAGATGCTTCACATCGGTTTTTTGCATTGTTTAAGTACAGATCTAGTTAAGATGGTGAAAAACCAAAAAGCTGGATTTGGCAGGCTAATAAAGGCAAATTTAAGCATAAGTATTAAAACAGTTGATTTGCTTCCTTTATTAAACACTGATACATTTCCAAACAAGTAAACTATTATTGGGACATTTAGTTTTGAGGTGATTACTTTCTGAATGTGGATCCTAGTTCATAGATTAATTTAGAAAACTTCAGAGCAAATTTTAAACAGCACAATTTTGGTTGCAGTTAATAAGGGTACTTTAGAATACTGTTGTGGAAAAACCCCCATTGTCAGCTTGAAACTTTCACAGAATGCTTGTTAACCACATAATTTAACAGTTACCTTATGCGCAAAGTAGTAAGAGTCATTAATTTCACCCTTAAGGCCATCTGCATTTTGTGTTTTCTCTTGTCAATGTACTGTTCTAAAGGGGTTACTGAATGTGCTGTTAGGCATTGAAAAATATTTTTACTAACAGTAATTGTGATGTTGAAGCAGAAAAGGCAGCCAGGTAGGTGTCTGAGGAGAGGACAAGGGGGTAGAGGTGGGCTCTTGCTAGTCTGTTGTGAGTGCAACACCATACAAAAGCAAAATTCCCGATGACTAAAAACAGAGCACCATAGTGTTGTGCACTTGAGAAGCATCTTAAATATAACAAAATAACCCACGGAGTACTCTTAAAGGAGCCCCCTCAAACTGTTCTAGTTGCTTCAACTCTAAAAGGTTGAGTTAATGTCAGATTGCTTAAATCTGTTGGTAATACAAACCAGCTTCTGGGTAAACAGCATGAAGGACATCAGGTAAAATATTGAAGTACAATATTGAAGTATTTCTTACAATTAAAGTTGGCCATCTGTCTTTGTGTTATTTCTCTTATGAACTAGTTATGCAGGATTAACTTTTCTCAAACTCAGAGGAAACCTTACATTTTCCTTCCAACTTGATAAGCACCCAGAGTATCTCAGTTCCTTGTGTTTTGTTCTGTAATTGGAATGCTTCACCTTCAGACTGAGATCCAAGTGCATCTACCCATTCCTTCAAGCTAATAGCTGCCTTAAGAAATTTCACATTGACAATACTTAAAGTCAAGCTTTTGTTTGAATGCCGTATGTAAATATTGATCTATGAGATTATTTTTAGTTAGCTGTGGTAAGAGAACATTGAAAAATGCTAATGGAGGTAACTTTCTTATACTACTATTTCATTAGCAGTGGATGCCAGAGCAAAAAATTTCTGACGGGTTAATCTGGTCAGAAACCAATATCAGAGTTTTTATTTTGTGAAAAGTAGAGCTCAGGTTATCAACAGGAAAGGGAGAGTACAGAAGGGTACTACATGTTTAACTTGTCCACAGGCTTTCAGCAACTGTGAGGAGAGCTAGAACATTCTGTGAAGACAGGGTAATTTTCTCCTTTTCTACACCTCTCTAATCCTGCCCCAAGATTGCACTAATTTACTGACAATGTCAGTGAAGACATGCAAATAAATCACTCCAAATCTGTTGCATGTCTGGACTCAAACTAATATTAGTAAGGTAATTCAGAATGAATAGGAAAGTATATGCAGAGTAGGAATGCTATAGAAACATTTTGATTCAGCATACTGACATAACAAACTTTAAATGAGAAGCATAAATTTCTGCTGTCAGTAAATAGTTTTGTACGTTAAACTTAATTTTCCTATTCTCTGGCAGATCTTTGTGGAGTCACTGAAATAAATAGGTTGGATGTTTATGTAGGCTATATGTAAATGCATGACGAAACACTGTGCAAATGGTCTTCAGAAGTCTACATTGATGATATGACCTTTATAAATTTAAATTTTTTTGTAGCTGTTTACTATATTGATGACAACTAGGCACCATCAAGTAATTTCTAGCAAATGGTATCTGCTCTAATGTTGATGAATGCTAATTATAAATACAATCTTGTTTATTTTAAAATTAAAACTTTCCAATAGTGTAATTTCAGATATGTCATACAGGAGGGAGCAACAGGAATAGTCTGTTGCCATTTCTCCCAGCTACTTCCTCTCCTGGAGTTTAGGTGTTTCACTAATGTGTGGTTTTTAAATTATTTGCTTCCTCAGCAGTGGTTGCTGAGATCTGAAAAGGAAAAAGATTATGGCTCCCTAATCTGTTCATTTTTTTGGCATTTCATCATAACACCAATTCCTCTGTCCCTACTTCCCCTCCATACCCATTCACAAATAAGACTAGCTTAAGTGGTGTCCTGGTTTTGGCTGGGATGGAGCTAATTTTGTCTCCAGAAGCTACTGTGTTTTGGATTTAGTATGTGAAGAATGTTGATAATACACTGATGTTATTAGTTGCTGTTAAGTGATCAAGGACACCTTCCAGTTTCCCGGGTTTTGCTAATATGCCGGTGCAAAAGCATGGGAGGGGTACAGCCAGTATAGTTGATCCAAACTGGCTAAAGAGAGTATTCCATACCATAGACGTCATGCATAGTATAAGCGAGGGTCGGCTGGTGGGCCAGTCCCTTCTTTTTTCCTTTTTTTTTGTTCATTTGGTCCTTTTTTTTTTCGTTTGGCTGTCGGTTCCCTCACTCACTCTCTCTGGAACTTGCTGTTCTGAGATAGCTGCTGGGGTATATTCCTGTTCCCTGACTGCTGCTCAGGATGGGCTGTAACGGTCATAGGGTGATGAGAAATTGTGCATCGTTTGTTTTTTATATATTATTATCCTTATATATTATTATTATCATTATTAATATATTTTTATCTTTTTTCTTTGCTGTCATGGTGAACTGTTTTGTCTCAACCCATGAGTTTACCTTTCTCTCTGATTCTCCTCCCCACTCCACTGGGGAGGGGGGGAGTGAGTGAGTGGCTGCGTGGTATTTGATTACCAGTTTGGGTTAAACCATGAGAAGTAGAAGCAACAGTGCAGATGAAGGAAAGTACAGGAGGTATGGGAGTAGGTAAATATTGTTTAACTCCAGGTTTATTTCTCAGGTTCATAGTGAGGATTGTAGGAGAGTGATGATGAGGCCTCCTTTTTTCTCTGTTGATACTGGTGGCCTAAGTGTTGGAACAAGTGTCTTAAGTAGTCTTGGTGTCAGCTATTGTTCCCTATCAAATTGATTTCGGTTACCTTGTTCTGTTGTCTGATGCTCTGCAGCACATCAACAAAGTCTAAATTTTTCTGTTTGATGCCAACGCTTTGGATTGTATAGAATACCCTATTAGTTTCTGGGGTGACTTTAACAACAAGTACTAGTACAGCTCATATTCATACAGTACGCAAGATACTGGAGTGAACTGGATCTTGCATGCAAGTACAAAAGGCTGGTTGTTTAAAGAGGCTTTAAAATAACTGTACTTGTGAAAGACCTCATGAAAGAAGGTAAATGTTGTTATAGAAGAAAAAGCCAGCTAAATTATGTAGATCGTGTTGTCTTTCAGTGCTGCTAGAATGCAGTTTGTTTGCTTTGCATGTTAAAATATCCAGGTTTACAGACTAATTCTTGGTGTGGTTACTTGTGTTTTTCAGTTTGTGCAACAGATGTTTTGCTCTTAGAGCATTTGTGATGATAAAAGGGAAGAGTCTGAATTACAAATAGAAGAATAACAATCTGGTGATAAGAGTAACATTCCTAAAATACTTGTGTAATGGTGATCTATATGCAATCTCTCACTGGTCACTTGACGCATCTGTAGTTTGTTAAATCTAGCTAAGCTTAGTGGGAGTTTTCTGAAACAAGTAAAAACACAAGGGTTCGTATATTGCTCCAGAAGCTAGTGCCGCACTCTTACTGTGGCATTGCAAGGCACTGACTTCCAGCAGCAGTGCAACTTGCCTGAGAGGAGGCTGGAGAACAGTATTCAGATACCTGTGTTAAGCTGTAAAAAGTTGTTACCTGTTTAACAGACTTAAATGTGTAGGCAAGTTACTGATGAGTGGTAGAGACATATGCTTAAAGGTGTTGCAAAAACATGGTGTACTTGTTTGAAACTAGAAGTTGCTTAAGCTTATGCAGGACCTTAGATCTGCTCTTGTTGTTGTCCTGTCACTGTTGTACGTTGACGTAAAATATGTAACTTAAGTTCTTGTGTATTCACATTTGACATCTCCTTTCAAAGCTGAACTTGAAGTGTTTGCAAAAAATACTCCCTGATAAGTAAACAAGAAAATAAGTCCAAGCATAGTTTTCTGAACTCTGCAGTAATAAGCTTATTTATTTAGGATTTTCGTGTGAATCTCAGACTAAAGTGCAAAATACACAGGAGAAGGATGTACCTGTCTCAAGTCTAATCACCTTGTCTAGCTTTTCGAGTTCATTGGTCCTGTAACTATGAATACTGGCTTTTCCTCTTTGCTCTTCAGTGACATCTGACTAGTATAGGTATTTGAGGAGAAATAAACTGAGGCACCTTCCTAAAGGAAGAGTCATAGAGCTCATCCTAATTCTTCCCCTAATATAATGTAAAGTCATCCTTATTAGATGCCATGTTTCATTTTAAGTTAAGACTGGTAAGTGTTGTAACAGTGAGGGGTTGTGGAATCATTTTAGCCTGTTTCTGCTGTTAAAGGGATTTCTTATTGCCATCCTCATCAAATCTGAGTTTTCCTTTATTAGAGCAGTCTTACAGTCAGTCTGGAGAGGAGATTATTCCCTTCAACTTTGCAACACTAAAGATTTCTTGTCTTTTTCTGTTAGACAGAACAGCTCCCCATTCCTCAATTGTTGTTCATGTGAACATCTTTTACAACTCTCTGGTACCTTGTATGGCTTTCTTCCAAACTCAGTCGTCATCTTTCTTTGAGGTACAGCACCAAAATTAGACTCCAGTATTCCTACTGAGGATCCTACAAATGTATAGAACATAGGATTGTTTTGTGGGTCTTGTAGACAACCCTGTTTTGCTACACCATGATTTATTTTTTTACTTACTCAGCTTGGGAACCACTAAATCTGATTGATCTCTAGAACTATCTGTAGATTGTTACCTGTCCTGTACTTGTGCAGTACAATATTTCCTCTAACCAAGTAAACCTTTAACTTAATTTTTCTCCATTGTACACAAGTGTTAAGTTTTTGCTGCTGTTTTATCAACTTCAGTTTTTCCAGCGCTGCTGTCTTGGGTTTTGGTTTCTTTCCAGAAATAATTCTTTGTGCTGCTTGAGTTAAGTTCAGTTTCTTAAGTGATTGTGCTTCTTCTACTACTTTCTAAAATACGGAGACTGGCTGGGTGAAGAAAAAGGCTAGATCATTTAGCGATATCTGAGCTTGCGTGTTATTCTGTTGGGAGCTGCTTATCTGAGTCGAAGCTGTATATATATGTGCACTTAAGATAATCCTAAATCTTTGTACCCATGAAAGCTGAGATCACTGTCTGCCATATGTTCCTAATTAAAAAGTTTTCTCTTCCATCTAGTCAGAGCATTAACAGGTAGTCTTCATAATCTTGGTAAGGTCTTGAACTCTCCTTCTCTCAAAACCCTACCCCCAAAAGGTAGTGAACTTAGTTGAGATGGGTTACTCCTATCTTTCCCTTAAATTAGCTAAAGATATGAATGGACTGAAGATTCAAATACACATAAAGGTTAAAGTAACTTTTTGATCACCGTATAGCCAGACTGGTGAACCAGGGTGTTCTGAAATAGCTCAAGTGTGCCTGAAAATTACAGGCCAAAAGGCAAATTAGCAGAGCATTGCCTTGTGGGTACAATACCATGTGAAAGAAAACACTTTGGAAAGCGTGAACTCAGTATCAGGTAGCATGAAAGGCTTGTGACACTACTGCTAAGCTGTTAAGAGTATGTCAGTCAATATTTTTGTAATGCTATTCAATGAAGGGTGATATACATGGCTGAAGTAAACTTGGTGCCAAGTCTAATGCTGAGTCTTGAGGTGACTGGAACTAAGCTACCAGACTAAACATGCAGATGGCTGTGCAGTAAATAACCAGTCTCATTTCCATAAACAAGCAGGATTCTAGGAGTAAACTCAAAGGTGCTATTAATTCACTTTGTGAAAACAACTGTGGTAGCTCATTTTGATAGCATATACTTTAATAGAAATAAGGGGAATGTCAATGTTTGTAACCAGCAGAATGACACATGGGAGTTCTAGCAGTCGAGCTCTCCATGCAGAGTGGCAGCACGTTTTTGCATGGTCCCCCTGAAAACAATATTGTTCATTGAGAGAGACCTCTGTCAAGCTTGGCTTCAGTGGTAAATGCCCATTCAAATCAGGGTAAACTCTTGGTATCAAGAACAGAAAGTACAGAGCTGCAATGTGGAAGTAGTGAGTGGTGAAACACTTAAAAGTTGACACTTGCCAAATAGATCTGCATGCTGTTTACTCAGAATTACTACTCATCAGCTCACACAGTACTGTGCATTAACAGTTTAATAGAAGAATCTTGGATACGCTGTATGCCTCCATCTACCAAATGCAGTCTTTTTTTCTTTCTAAAAAGACTTTGTAAAGGGTGGTTTTTCTTCAGTCAGCTTTCATTACAGTGAAACTCATTGAGTTGATATTAACAGACCAGAGTTACACCCTAGCCATAGGGAGTAGATGCTGCTCGGCCACATGGGTGGGGTGCTCAAGTAGCAATGTTACATACTCAGTAACATTCAACAGAGGTAACTTTTTTTGGCTCTATTGAGACAGACAGACACACACATATGCCACCCCACCCCCCCTTAACCCTGTACGCTACCCCATCATCATCATGTGTGTCATGTCCCCTCCCCTGTCGTTGTCATCACCCCCCCACCCCCTACCCCCCCGAAAAAGAGATTAGCTGCAGAGCTAATGTGACTTTAAAGAGCTGGGAGAATTCTTTTAAAAACAGAACAACAAGATTTGGGGCATCTTCTACTTTTTTAATTCAATGTCCACTTGCTTTCATTGGAAGCTCTTAAGGTAATTCATCTAATTTCCACTGTAGGACAACAGAAAGATCCTTTTCTCTCTCTGAAAACAGATAATGCTTGAAAATATGCATTTACTATCACTTTAGTGTCATCTAGCTGAATGGACTTACTGCAGAAGAATCAAAATTCTGGTGTCTTGAGCATACCTGTTTTAAATGGGAGGGGAGGAAGAAAGGTTTGATATTTAACTGCTAGTATCTAAATGTCATTAGAATCATAGAATAGTTTGGGTTGGAAGGGAGTTTTTAAAGGTCACCTAGTCCAACCCCCCTGCAATGGGCAGGGACATCCTCAACTAGATCAGGTTGCCCAGAGCCCCGTCCAGCCTGACCTTGAATGTTTCCAGGGATGGGGCATCTACCACCTCTCTGGGCAACCTGTGCCAGTGCTTCACCACCCTCATTGTGAAAAACTTCTTCCTTAGGTCTAGTCTATATCACCCCTCTATTGATTGGTATGAACACAGGCATCTGAAAGTGTTGGGAGGGGCAGGAGTAAATAGAGATGTCCGTCTTTCTCCCCCCCGGTAATCTGAAATAACTTGGGGGAATTTGTGTATTACCTTAAAATTGCTGGTTTAAGCAAGCAAATATAGCTGAGACTGCTCAGCTGATAAGAACTACTTGCCCTGATGTATGTTACGATGCTGGTAGTGAAACTTGTGGATGTGCTTTCAGGGGAAGATTAGATGGATTGCTTAAGTTATTAGTCCTTTACTGGAAATAACATAGATTTTTTTCTTTAAAATTGAATCAAATATGCTCTTTCAAGGAGGAAAACTAAGCTTGGGTATGTCTTACACATATCATTATTTTAGCACTGTTATCAGCAGGAACTCTTTAATACATATGATACTGCTTGTCATTTCATGTTACTAAATTTGCTAAGTGCACTTATTGCTGGAAACTCTGTATTTCCTGAAAGAGGACTTTAGGGGAAAGCTGGTGAATCAGCAGTTTCATTTGACTATGCAAGTGTATGCTGCAGCAAACCTAAGTGCTGTCACTTCTAAACTGATGAAACTTCTCCTTCAGGAAAGAAAAAAAATAGTTCTTTGTCTGGCTTGGCACTGTTGTGCCACTCTTGGGCCCATGTTTGAACAGCAGCTGTAAGTTGCAGCTTTATTAGTAAGTAGTTACAGTTGAGACTGTTTAAAGCTGGACTAAAGCTTTCAGTCCATTCCAGCCCAACACACTTGATTAATTATAAACAATGCAGATTGTTTCGCTTTGACCAGCCCAATCTTTCTTTGCCTGTGTGTTCCAGTTATGTTTCATAACAGTCACTTTGGCTTTGAAAATAAATACAATTCTCTGAAGAATGTGTCCTTATGGGGTGGAGGCCTGGGTGTCTAATTGGACATGGTCTGAGCAGGAGGTAGTAGTAGAGATCTTGCAACCTTGTCATTCTGATTCTGTGCTAAAACCAGATTTCTTTTATAGCAGTTCAATTCTTCCTTGCTCATGTCATAATATTTTCTACTTCATGGCAAAAGGATTCCTCATTCTTGTCTTGAAAAGATCCTTTGTTAACAAAGTGGAGTTTTATTGCCTCAATTTGCTAGTTTTCAGACTTTGTAAATAAAAGATGTGGTTAAATTCTGTCTCCTTGAAGTTTTGCTTTATTCTTGCACTGTTTGAAGGTGTAGCATCTACTTATTTCCAGTTCTGTTTCTACCTGTCCCCAAATATGCTAAATGAGTTTAAGCAGAAAATAAAGTATCTGTTTCACATGTTTAGTGGTATTAGTAGGTTTGAGGAAATCTGTTAGGTAAACTTGCCATTTTGAAATGTAAAAAGAAAGTGCAAAGATAAGCAACAACAGCTATTTAGACTACGCTTCCCATAATCTAATCGAACAACACATAGGACTTAAGGTTTATGCAAGTGTATCTCGCTGACCTTCAGAGACTTAGTGGGCTGGTTTGTGTTTTAATTCTTGAAAAGAGGCCATCATGGCTGCTAGACACATGTCTTTAATAGATCAAGAGTGTTCAGCTGGCAATACCAGCCATACATAGCCTCTCTTCTTGCAGTATCCATGTGAGTAGACAGGAGATGCACCTAGAGTAAAAACATGCTCCATTATGTGTTTGGGCTTGGTCATATGAAAAGGAAGTCTGCAATATGTGACCAGAGGCTGCAATTAGAAGTAAAACTTGTGTCACCTGGCTAGAAAGGTTTTCTGCCAGCCTCATTGGTTTATAGTGTCTCAAAATAAAATGCTTCAAGAAAGGTCTTGTCTTTTTGAGCCCTGTGATACACAGGCAATCTGCAAAGTTTTCCTTTACTATCCTAGACTGTGGGGAAGCTTTGTCTGGAGTGGTTTTAGATGAAGATACCGTAGTTTCTCTTTTCTGCCACTTTTATGGCTGCTCCTTTGTCATGCCTGAACTGCACTATATGCAGATCTGTCAGAATATGAAGACGTGGTGGCAGAATATGCATTTTGGTCGCTGCCATGCAGAATGGACAGGGATAGTAGCCTCACCTACTATCAGTGGCAGTCTCCCTCATCTCACTTAGGAGTGAAGTCAGCTTTTAATGTGTTGCAATTCAGAGCAGATAGCAGCAATAGCACGGCCATTCTCCTTAAGTCTTATGCCACTCCCCCATACATGCACTCTGGTGTCTGCAGGCAATAGCATCAGTGTTTCAGGCAGTTTGTGAACACTTAACACATGGGTGGCTTTTTCGTGATGAATTCTTCAGGGATATACTGCTGTAAGGAAACCAGCAATGGAATTGGACTTCAGCAGTATGTAGAGAATATATGGGTCTACAAAATAATTTATTCTGAGGACATACATATTGAATGTGTTTCAGCAGTTACCTGGACTTTTCATAGTACAGTGTGCAGTTACGGCACAAGTTCTTGCAGAAAGTTCTCCTACAGGTTGTACAAAACACAGTGGTGCTGTAATGAAGCAAGACAGTTTAGTTACTAGAAGACTGAGTTAGAATAGGCTAGTAAACTGCTTGTGTTATTGGTAGTACACTATTCTCTAGCTAATGCTTATTGCAGGGAGGCTTTTGTGATGGTACCCAGCACTGCACTGGCATCTTTTATCTTGTTCATACTTTTTACCCCTCTGGAAAGCAGTAAGAGCAGAAAGTGACCCACAGCTTAATGCACAACCTAATGATGGCCAACAGTATTACAATCCTGTGTAAAACTGGTGATAATGCTTATCTTCAAAGTCCTGAGCATTTTAGAGCCTAGATCCTTTGGTTTGCTTTCTTCTGGTGCACTAGAAGCAGCCTCTTGTGAGCTGTTTTTCCACTAGTTCCCAGGTTTTCCTTCAAGCGCAGGGTAGGTCAGCTTATTGTAGAGACCTGTGCTGTGCTTGAAGTTGTTTTTCCTATTGTCTTGCACAGAGGGTGTTGGCTTTCAGCAAATAAAAGCAGTCTGTTTCTTTTCACATGAATGAGTAATGATGGTGTGGGGGATGTTTTTGTATTGGCAGATTAAGTTGAATTTAATATTTTTACTGATACGTTTGCTGATATTGTGTGTAATGTCAGATAACATTTTAATTATCAAAGATGAGCTTTCTGAAAGTTGCATTGCATAAAACAGTTCTACAAACTGTTAAGTTTAAGCCTGCTTAAACTTAAGTGTTATGAATAGATAAGTTATTTCAGATGAAATGTCTCTATCACTACTGCATGACTTTTTATAGATTTGGAAGGGTTTAGCTACAATGTTGTTTCTTCTGATGCTTCTCAAAGTGCATACTCATACAGGGAAAACTAGTTCGGTGAGAATCTACTTAATGCGTACTCAGTACATGAAGAAATCCTGTGCCTGTTGATCTGCCTGGTATATAAAACTCCTTTTCACGATAAGCTGTGTGTTTGACAACTGCAGACTAATGGCAGGGCAGTTAAATGTGAAGAAAAGTGTTCTACTCAGACATGGCACGTGAGACAGAGGTGCCCAGTTTTCTGTATGTCACACACTAAGCGTTCACTTTTTAAAGCTAAATGATATTGAGCCTAACTATTTCATGTTAGATGAAGTTTTAAAAAATCTGTGCCTAAACATTTGTCAGTGTGTTTAATTTGGTGTTAATGACTTTGGACAGCCTTAACTGGAAATTAACGTGGTGTTAGTTGGTTCACTGTTTTGAACTGGCTGCGAGATGCAACTTCAGAATAATTTCATTAATCTCTAAAACTTCTAATTCACTGTCATTCTTTCAGCAATAGATGTCATTGTTACTTCCTGCATACTGCACGGAAAACTTTATCCTCACTTAGCAGTGTGTCTCAAATGTAATTATAAAGGCTAAAGGTAAAACTGCTCTGTTTTTAATTGTCTGCCAAGGAAAGGAGGTTTTTATGCACAGGGACAGGGTTTATATGCAGAAACAGGATAAGGGTTACTGTTGGGCTTTGACCAATAGTAACCTTTAGACGTGTCTGTTTCCTTTTTGCTGTTTCCCTCTAGTGGTCACACAGGATATTGACTTGGGGAGGTTAGGTAGGTGAACTGGTATGTTTTCAAATGCTTGTACGTAAATAAACTAACACAGAAGTAGTATGGAGTGTATGGAAACTTAATTTGCCCAGTCCTGTTAGAACGCAGTGTATCATGATATCTTGTGATAGGAGGACATACTCTAATGCTTCAGGTTGGTGATTCAACAAGCTTTTGGAAATTATCTTAATTTTTATCCTTTTGGATATCCAAATGTGCCCTTTACTTGAAACTCAATCATACAGAGCTCTTAGCATAATCCAGATTTGCTTCTAAAATTTTTTGAAGTGGGAACTGCACTATATGCATATCTTTGCCTTTCTGTATCTGGGACTAGGTCTTGTGTCTAAACAGTTGAAGTGTTAAGGCAATTTATCACTTCAGCATTTTGTTTTTATCATGTTAGATTTGTTCTTGACCCACAGACTAACAAGAGAATTATAGAATCAGGTAGTGCTAGTCTTCGTAAACCAATTCACGTTTTCATTTAACTTTTTAAAAATGTTGGTACATCCGTTGTGTATCAGGTGTTTGACTTAAGAAACATTTGTAAGATCTTATTGTGTAAGCTCTTGTCTGCTTGTTATGCAGAACTGTTCTTTGTTTATATAGTTACCCTTTCAGACTTTTATAATTGATACTTTATCTAGTGTGTTAATCTTTTGTAAAACAACAAATTATCCTTGGACAGAACTATTGCTGTGTTGGTTTGAGCTTAAGATACGGAATTTTATGTTGCCAAACTGATATATGGTTGGAAACAGGCATAAAGCTTCTACTGATGGCAGGATTCTGTGTGCATAAAGAGCTTTTAAACCAGAGTGGGCTTCGTTTCCAAACAAACATAATTTTGACACAAATAGAAGGACTGTTTTTATGAAACTTCAACCCTGGATAACTTCAGGAACCTGAAGCTCTATCAGGAACATGACCAATAGATGAATGTCCTGGGGAGTCCTTTATTTTGTATAACCTTTTTTGTTCAACTGTGTAACGGGTGCAGTGAGCCTCCCTTGGTTTTGAGGGAAGTGGGTTTTGAGACCTGATAAAAACAAGGGCTGCAGCAAGAAGGAAATAAGAATAGAGAATAGGATTTGAGTCAAGAAAAATGTGTTAGATTTGATAGGGTGTGAGATGCAACCAATGCAAACACTGTGTTGAAAGTAAACTTCTCGTTTTCCCTGCCTTTACCCAAATCACTGTTGTAAGATTGCAGTTTAAACTGAATGTATTCTCATAGTTTTCCTTTGGGTGTAAGATAGTTTTTTCTTAAATCCTCTGTCAAACCTAATATGGACTTTGCCATCTTTCACAATTCCAACTTTCTTCATCCTCCAGTGCTTGCTACCTGTTGCATACTCAGGGGTATGCCAAGCATTTAGTAGTGATTTCTCTTCTGATGACTAGGTGAACGTCTAAGGATTGAGTGGACGGAAAAAGATCTGTTCCCATGTCTAGCAGTGACAAGACAACTGTTAACTTCACTAGGTGAACAAGAAATTTAATGATCTTTGTGGTTTTTGCAAAAGTATTTGCTTTGATAGTTTTTCTGCTTATTGATAAGCCTGCTGATGGATTTGTTCTATGTTGCTGTGAAGCTTTTTGTAGTTAATTTCTTCCTGTGCAAGTAAGAACCTTGCCTGCACCTGTACTTTGAATTGTAGGGTTTCCTGGTAGAAAAATGTTTCTTCTGGATAAGCAAAGTGTAGGCTTCTCAACTCCAGGACCAAAACTGGCTCAGACTTGCAACAGGTAACTTTCTGCAAAGGTGAAAAAAAACCTTTGCTGTTTACCTGTGGTCTCTCCTTTGAAATCCGATTGTGGTCTTTAGCCCAAGAACCTTCGGTGTGACACTGACTGTGGATGTATTTTTCCACTTCTCCTCAGAGGTGATATCGGTATAATACTTCGCTACCTTAAATAGGTTTAAAAAAACCCCAGACCGAACCAGTGGAGTAAGAAAGAGGCTGTCATTCCTTCCCTGCCGCTTGGGAGGATGAGATGGGCATGACGGCGAAGGCGCCGTGGGGCGCGGCGCTGGTGAGCGGCGCTGGCCGGGCGCGGCCTTTCCCTCCCCCTAGCGGGCGCTGCCCGGAACAGCGCCCGCGGCCGCTCGGCGCCCCGCCGCGGGGTGGCTGCCCGCTAGCGCTCCTGCCTCGTCCCTGGCCGCGCTCCCCTTGGAGCTTTGTACGTAACGATGATGTAGTAATATTTAATACAACTATTAAATGCAATTTAACGCCTCTGTAATTTCGCATAGTTGTTAAAAAGAACCATATGGCAAGCGCTTTCAGTTAGGATCAGAACTGTTCTTATTTCTAAAGGTACAGTTGCACAAGGACTACCCTTAAACCAGGATCAAGCAGTATGTGTTTGAATGAACTCATTGTTTAAAATCTGACTATTCCCTCTAGCTTTCAAAGCATCAAGGCGAATAAGAACATTTCCTTGAGTGCATTGGGAGCTGAGGTCAGAACATCAGTGCTTTTCCTGACAGTGTCTAATAGCAGAATGGAGATTTCTAGTTCTTGTGTAGCTCTACAGATCTTACTTGTCCCTCTCCTGACAGCGCACATTCATAGGAGGGATGAATGTAGCCCTCTCCCAGTCTTGCTATAGCCTCGTGGCCCAGCAGTACAAGCTGCTTTAGTTTTATTACTAAGTCAGTATATAGAGAGATGCAGTTATTGTCGGCTTGGGTTTTGGTACTTTTGCTCAGAGAAGAGTTTATTCTGTAAAACCACACTTTGACACAGTGGTCCCCAAGGCTGAGGAGCAGGACAGTAAAGCATTCTGTTGCTCACCTTCTCTGTGGGCTCTTGGATGTCTTCCTGCTCAGTGTCCTAGCTGTTCTTCATTCTCCTTTTGGAGCACCTGCCTCTCCCTATTCAGCTTCTGTGGAATCTTAGCATTTAAAGATGTTGAATACTATTTGGTGAATAGTTTTCTTGTGCACATTAACAGTTAAGAGAATTCATGGAAAAACAGTACACATCCATGTAATTAAACATGAGTGTGAACTACATAGATAAAAATTATCAAAGGGCAGTCATTTGCCTTTGGTTGCCTTTTTGTCAGCCTGCATTCTCTTCTCTCTGCGAAGATTTGTGTCGATACTGCTTCTCAGCCATTTCCCTTTCTTTAGAAATCAGTATGTGGTTCCAGGGCTTATCAGGCTGTATGCTACTCTAGCTCATGCAGCTGTTAGAGGCTTATTGTCTGCAGGCAACACATGGTGACTTACCAAAAGTATATGGAGTTTAAGTAGTAAGGACCCAAAAGATAATTATTACTTAGATTGGACAAGTGAGTATAGCAGTTACAATAATTGTAGGGCTGTATTGCTATAGTTTCTGTTTTTTCAGTTGTCTTATTATGCTACTTTTTCAACTCAGAATTCCTGGTGTTTCCCTCCTGTGCATGTAGTATGCTTATTTACTATGGAATTGCAATATTTATCACTGTTGGAGGAAAAATATGTCTATGTTTCTTTACCTGTTTTTGCAATTGCAAAGAAAGGTCATGTTAGAAGCTTTTTTGCTTTCGAAGTATCTCCTGCTCTGTGCTTGGGAGGGCTGTAGGCAGGGGAATTGTCATCCAGCTGCTGTGACCTGGATTATGAAATTCCCGTCACTGCCTTCCTGCTAGTAACTACCTTGTTTTTGAAACCTTTTATTTCCATTGTCAGCAGCTATGGAACAATTGAAAAATCAGACCTACAGACACATGTTAATTATATCTTTAACTTCAGTCCTCAGAAGCACATCCTGGTCTGCCCTACCTGTAGTGTGTCTGGTGTTCTTAGTGTCTGCAGCCATCCCTAGGTAGCCCTTCCTTGGCTCATCCTAGCAGTAACCCTTCTTCAAGTATATGTTGGAACTTTTGCAGCAAGTCTAAAAACTTCCTTTGGAACATAGACGTTTTACAGAGCTTCTCTGCTTAGTCTTTATCAAGACTTTCATAGTACCTTCTGGCTCTTTCATGTTGTGTTTTTACTTTTATCTCCATTCTTGTTTTTCATAAGATATTGTGGTTTTGTCTCTTGGATGTTTTAGTAGAATTTTTCACAAATACTGCAGAGAACATGATTAGAGTCACTGTATCCTAATGCCTGTTTCATCACCTCCTAGGGTGAGCCGTATGCCTTAGAGGGAGGAGCTGCCTGCTGCTTGTGTTATGTAAAATAATAAATAATTTATAATGCTAGCTGAAAATATCTGCCTTGGTGGACAAACATACATTGAAGTGCTTGACAGGCACTAAATTGAGACATAATAAAAATAATTCCTTGAAGACATGGGAGAATAATTTGCTTTATTTGATTTTCTTTTTTAAAGTAGGGGAGCTTTCCTGTGGGTCTGTGCTTTACTCAAGAGTATTTTTGACCCACTTTAGGAAATCCTTAGCTGGCGGATCAGTGTGAGCTGTAATGGAGGTCTGCAATATGATTCTGCAAATACTTAGCTATTTTACTGAAAGCAGCTTTTCTGACATACTTCCTTGTTGCTAATACCAGCACCTGCTCCAGTAGAGAATCACATGAAGCTTTGGATCATGTGGCTCTTTCCTCTCGTCTATCATAATGAAAAAGCATTTTGAAAGGATTAATGGATTTTGTGCACCGCCTTAGAAAGCTGAAGGTGTTCCAATGTACTAACAAATGCCAGTTTTAGTGTAGTTTTGAAGCTATGATGTATGCATGGAATTTCAAAGAACTGCATTTATATACGGAGCATGGTAATTTAGCATTAGTGCTTGATGATATGAATTGATACAATTCTTGCAAGTTGTTTTGTTTCACAAGCAGAGACTGTTAGCTTCTATCATATGGACTCTACCTGCTTTTCCAATTTTTATCTTGGGAAATTAAAAACTGTGTAAACAGAAGAAGCTTGTGTCAACATTCCTCTTCTCAGTGTAATTGAGTATTTCTACAGTGAATAGTTAATGATGATCTGCTTTGCAAGACATAAATGCGGCAGTGACCTGCTCTCGTTTAGATGTTGCGGTAGTAGAATGGTGGGGCTTTGCATGATGCATGCTTTCATTGTTTGTGTTAAGCTGCTTGCATGTGTGTGCTGTGAGCTGGATGGCTTGTCTCTGCATCAGTTACAAAGGAATACTTATTTTCTGTTTCTTCTGACAAATAAGTATTCTTGGTGTAATTTTCATTTTTTTCCCTTTGGCTATTAAAACGTAATTGTCTGAGGCAGTTTTGTGAACGTGATCTGTAAATGCACATGCTTTGGATTCATGTTGTGTGCTGTTTGGTCTGCTATTCTGTCTGCTAAATTTGCTCCTTGGTTGCAAATAGTTAAAACTGCCTAAATGCTTTTTATGTAGCACCTTTTTATTGGTAGGGTTTGCAAGCTGATAGCTGTGTACAGCTGATAGCTGTATATGCTGTGCTGTATACAATTCTGAAGTGTGGATAAACTGCTTAGTGGCATTATTAATCACAAGCATAAATGACAAATATACTGCTGAAAAGGTCAGCTTACATATTGATATGGAAAGAAGGTTGTTTTTCTTTCATCTTCAGCTTCTATTTTGTGAACTAAATTAACTGCACATTGACTCTATGGGTCATGTTGGAAGAAAAGGATTTGATTCAAATGTAGAATATAAGATACCAGATTTTCTACTTCTAAGATGACATCTATTCTTGTAAGTTCTAGCGTATTACTATTAAGATGTGATTTTGATTAGATCTTCAAATACAGAAATTCAGAAATTTCATTTCCTAAGCTTAAATCCAGGTTTTGCATAGGTGTGTCTTTCTCACTTAGAGGAGAAAGCAATCAGAAGAGATTTTCTGTTCTTAGCTGAAATGCTCTGACATCAATGCAATGGATATTTTGGCTACATTTTAAAATTGACCTGTTCACTAAGTCATATCCTATTGAAATGAAATTTTACCTTCTTTGTAGCATGTACAACTTACAGAGAAAATAGAATGAGTCCCCACTATCAAACTGACTTAAAATTTGTAGCATGTCATTAAATGAACACTGAAGTTACCAGTAAAAAAGTGAAGTTGTTTTAGATTTGCATTTAGAGGAAATCTTACAAGAAATATTTCATGCTTCAAGGTGTTGTGTGACTCTTATAAAATGGTCTTTTAAGGTTTACGCTCATTAAACACTTGTGAAGTGAAATAATTGTACACTCAAAACTCTTACTTGTCCTTTTAAAAATGCTTTTATTCCGTTACCTACTTCGGTTTTACTTGTCAAGCCTTCAGAGGACATAAGTCCATAAAAAGAGCCAAAAGCCCTTACTTGAGTATTTGCAAAAAAAACCTAATCAAAGATTCATTATTTGATTTCTGTTATACTTAAAATGACAACCCAGTGAATTAAGGTAAAATCTTTGCACTGAATTGCATTACAATTCAAAATGTGGTCCAATATCCCAAGTGCATTACCAAAGCCAGGTGTACTGCTTAACATTTGAACTGATATTCTAAAAAAGCCCCATGTATCCAATGTGAATGTTTTTAATGAAAAGCCTATTCCGATAGATGTTTTAAAACAAATAGTAGGACTGATTCTTTAAAAAATGAACTTATAGCTATATTTTAGCTATTTTTCCAGGAGTCTTGCTCAGTATAAAATAGCTTTAAATGCATGATTTATAGCAGAAATTACTAAATGATTAATACATCCTTATAGTATGACTTCATAAGGAAGCTATGTCTTTTGTACTATCACTTCACTCTAAGCTGTCATTAAGCATAAACTTCTATTTCTGCTAGTTCAGATAAGCTGCAGTGTTTCTAATTTTTTGCTAAATTAAGCAATGAACGTAAGATGTACCTTATTAATTAAATCTTTTGAATTTACAAGTGCCCTTTTTTTATTTTAAATTGATGATCGCTTAGCCTTCTTCCACCAAGACTTTTGGAGTATGTTTTTCTAACTACACTTACATTTCTTGGTCATATTCATTTTTCAGCTCCACTTCTACTTTTGATACTCATCCTGTTTCTCTTCTGTTTCCTCAACGCTTTCTTGTCTTCCACCTCATTCTTTAAATGGGCCAGATAGAAACTGACTCTTGGCTCCTTCTTGCTTGGTTTTGCTAGATAATCTCATTGTCACGTTTATTCAGGAATTATGCTGACAACTCTGGGACTCACGTTTTTCTTTTCAGTCATATCTTCATTTCTCCAAAACTGTATTTCTCTGCCACTGTTCCTTTGTAACGCAAACATACATACTTTGTCCCACAGTTTGCAGTGTTGTCCAAATCCTCCTGGTTTAACCAACATTTCAAACAATTTTTTGCCTTTGTCCTTGCTTTTAATACTCTTTAAGTTCATTTGCATCTTATTTTATCAGCACTCTCCTGCCTTCCCCAAAGCCTTGTTTGTTCCATGTCTTTTGTTTTGTCTCCTCTTCTCTCTGCCCCATCTGAATTTCTATACTGCTGCAGAATTTCTCATTTCTGTCAAAAGTCCTTCACAATGTCGTCACTGTCTACTTGATCAAACTCATCTATTAGCAGTATTTCAAATATTACTCTGAAGCATCTGTTTATTTCTTACATTACCTTTCCAGGTTATTCTTCTCCTTTGCTGTGCAGAGACTATTTACATGAACCTTTAGGGAAATATTTTTCTTCCAGTTCCTCAGTATATGCTTCTGTTTGGTTTGTGAGGAAATTTGTCAAACTTGATATTTTTAGGTCTTTTAAATGTTATTTTAATCAAGAGATGTTTTTCTTTTCATTTCATTATTTAATTAATTACTGTTATTGTCTTCTCCCTCTTGCTTTTAGTATCTCACCTTGTTTTATGTAGACTTTCGTTCTCTGTAAAAAATAATTTCAGGCCAGTATAAAGAATTTTGCTAAAGAAGACTGGAACAAGCAAAACAAAACCTTGATAGCAGTAATTGCCTGTTTTTCTGTTATCGCTACTTATTTTGTTGCTTTTAAAAATAAAATGCCACTATTTGAATGATTGGAAGGATTGACTGAGGCTGGTTGTCTTCAAACTGAAACATGTTAATCCCCTAATTAATTGTAGAGTACTGTAGGGTTTTGAATGCTATGTGAAAATTGCTTGGTAGGGATTACATAAACCAAAATAATGCAACATTGTCCCTTTTTTGAATCCGTAAATATATATTGACTTGTTCTTTTGGGGGCATATAGTAGGTTGTAGATAACTAATTTTTTACAGATCATTGTGATAACAAAAAATAGATTCATAGTAACTTTACAGATGCTGCATTGACATCTCAAATATGCAGGCACAATTTGAGTTACTAAGCCCCTGCTGCTTCCTGACAAGAAACAAATGGACTGGTTTCAGAGCAAATGATGTTAATCTTGCTTTCATGATTTCTTTTTTATTACAAGCCTCAGCACTCTAGTTTTGTGTGTCGTTTGTTTTTTAGACTGAATCTGGCTATGGATCAGAGTCAAGTTTACGACGCCATGGCTCCATGGTGTCTCTTGTTTCTGGAGCAAGTGGATACTCTGCAACATCCACCTCTTCGTTCAAGGTTAGTGAATGAAGTTTTCTTAGTATTGGTGCGTAAATAACTTTTTTCCAGTCGTGCGTGTTATGTGAAGACTCACTCACACAATTATAGAAAAAATACAAAGTATTTGGTTTACTATAAGTGTTAGTAATTCATCATATGATGATGAACAGGTCATACAGGAAGCTCTCTCATGCCTCTGTGCAGTTTTGCCTTTTAAACTATGGTGTCATCTTCCAATGGCAAGAAAATCAAACCTGTGGGAGCATTTATTAACCTCTTCTAGTTCTCTCCTCATAATATCAGGGCCTCTAAATGAAAAGGAATGCTGATTCTGTGACTTAATTAATGAATTTGATTAATGCTGATTAGCAAATGATGGCTTTCCTTGTCTCATGCATATAAATATTTAACATATGAACTTGAGTGGGCTGTACTTCTGGAGAGCAGAAGAGGAGCAACACAAGAAAGGGGAGTAAAGACTGGAACAAAGATCTTCAACTAGAGCTGACTGTTTTCAGGCAAATAGGCATAAAGTTGGTAGCATGCAAGATCGTATTTTTAATAAGCTTTTTGTTAAATGCTCTTAAAGTAGCAGATGCAGTCAAGAGGAAAAATTTATACTAGTGGACAAAATGAGTAAGGAACACTTGTAAACGGTTTCTTACATTCTTTTAACTTTAACAGTATTTCGTAGCTGCTGGTATCTAAAATGTCCTTAGTGTACTTGAATTTGTTCTTCATAGCTGCAGAAATCTTTTTTTTAATTTATCCGTTGAACTATTGCTGAGTATGTAGAAGCATTTCAGGCTTTTTTCTCTTGTATTTTCAGAAGGGCCATAGCTTACGCGAGAAGCTTGCAGAAATGGAAACCTTTAGAGACATCTTGTGTAGACGAGTTGATACTTTACAGAAATACTTTGATGCCTGTGCAGATGCAGTTTCCAAAGATGAACTCCAGAGGGATAAAGGTGAAACTGCAACTGAAAACTCTTATCTCCATAGAATTTAACTGTTTACACAGTAATAGCCCTTGAAATAGTTACTATAGCATTTGATGCCATATAAATAAAATGTATCTTAAATTTACTCTTTAGTATAAGGATCAATCATAGATATTTCTGCATAAACACTGTTAACTATTTTCACTTCAGAAGTTGGATTCCCATAAAATCTAGTTAACTTAATATTAACCTGTAGCTGTCAACTTACAAAAGAAATGTTGTTTTAAGCATTTGATGTTATAGAATAATAATTGTTTACCCCCATAAGATGAATGCAAGTTTATCGCTGTGTCTCTTACCCTGTATTTTGAAAAACCAATAGGATATTAGTTTTGATAGAAACAATACATTCTTTAAAAAAGGCAAAGGTGCTGCCATAATGAATGCTCTTGAGATGTATTGGCTGGAACTTGAGCACTGAGTGCACACTTGAGGTCCTAGCAGACTCAGGTGTCAATGTCTACATCTCTCTGAATTACTCTTTTCAGAGCACAGCTTCTTGTCGTATCCCTGCACTCTCCTGAGGCATTTATATTCATCTCTGGGTTTGTTCTGGCAGCCTGAAACTTTTGATAGTAAGAAAGCAGTAGATAAGTACAATTCCACTTTGCAAACTTTCTAGGGTAGAAGAGTAGATACCATAGAATTGAATGCTAAATTTGAAGAACAGTAACACTGAGAAAATGTTAGTCTTCTGTTGGTTTCTGACAGTAATGTTGATAGTGGTCTCGGGTCAAAAAAAGGGGGGGGTTCATGACTGTTGTTATGGGAAAAAATCTTAAATGCTGCTTAGCCAGTGAAGATGCTCTTAATTCTTTCTTGCACATTAAAGAATTGGAAAAGCTTTCTCACTCCCATAATACACTCTCTCTCAAATTTAGTGGTAGAAGATGATGAAGATGATTTCCCTACAGTGCGTTCGGATGGGGATTTTTTACATAACAGTAACAGCACTAAGGAAAAATGTAAGTGTGTCCCAACTTTTTCACTGAAAATTCATATGAATGGTATGATGATAAGCCTGATACAAGATGGGTATTTATGCTCTTTTCTAAGCAGAAAATGGCAGGAATGGTTATTTAAATGTATGTGACAGGAAGTTTTTATGTTATTGCTCCTTAGCCTCTTTTCATGATTCCCTGAGTTATTCTTAATTCACACAAATACTAATGCAAGCTTGTCAAGCTGGAATTTCTTATTCTATGTTCAGAGCCGTTTTCACTACAAAATTCTGTTGAAACAACTGCATTGTTCAGATATTGGGAATTGAGATTTGTAACAGGTAATTGCAGTTTTTCTTGCAAGTGTTACCTGCTTTAGGAGTGTGGTGGAGAACAATGCTTTTCTAGTTAGGTATGTCCCAGCATGATTTTTCCAAGTTCTATGGCTACGTAATGGTTAAGTCAACACTGTTACCAATTCTCACTCATCATCATTTTAGCACATTTTTACTGTATTTTCCATTGTTACAATGAGCAGAATTCTGATTTCTATTCTTATCTTAAATTATCTAGTTATTGTACTCACTGCATCTATGCAGTAAGCGTGCAGAACTTGTGCAAGTATTCCTGTTGTAGAAATCTGGTACTTCTGACCTGGAAGAAGTAGTGTATGCATTTAAAAATCTATTTACATTCTTTTTAGACTTTCTCTTGTTTTCCTGACTGAAATATTTTAGTGTTTACATTCTTTAGGTGCTGACAATTCATTTAGTCCTAAGGTGTTTGTTAGGCTTTGATTCACAAAACTTTGAAGTTGCACTACTTCCAGTTTCGAATTTGGTGGAATCTCCCAAAGTAGCACTCACCAAAAGTGTTTTTAAAAATGTAGACACTTCATCAAGAACCTGGAAAACATATGGGCAAAATAAGCCTTTTCTGTGTCTTCTGTTTTTTTTAATTGGCTGTTGTCCCCATGTGTTAGATTTTTCCTTATTATATTTAAGTGCTCTTTCTAAAGTATAGCCAAAACTGTTATGAGGAAAGAGGAAAGGAAGTGGAAGGAGCTTTCAGCATACTTCCAGAATTCATCACGACTAGATTTTTTCAATTATATAAAGTGCTTGCTCTGCTGAGGATTAATCATAATGCTGATTTCAGAGGTTAAGTAGCATATAACTCTGAAGTTTTGAATAAATCTTTCTTGCCTCTTATCACCGAAGATAAGCAAGCTTGTAATGCTTACCTGTAAGCAAGTGCACAGTTACACTGAGCCTATTATGTATATAAAAGTGTACATTTTTTTGAGGACTGTTAAGTCAGAACAAATTTCAGAAAACTGAAAAAGCCTTCTTTAAAAAATGTTAAGTGAGAATTTAATTTTACTGCATGATTCATTTTCAAAGAGATGTCTTTGTCAAACTTAATTTTTGTAGGATCATGTAGGAGTTTCAGCTTAATTTACCTTTAGAACATTTCTTCATATCTGCATTCTTCTGATGTATCTGCTATATATACAGCTACGATATGGGGAATGTCATTAGGAAAGTATATTTTTAGTACATCTGGTCATTTTAGAATATTTAAATGCAAAGTAAGTGATTTCATCTTTTTCATCACCTGTTTAACAGGACTTTGAAGTTATATCTGTATTTCTCTTGTAAAATTTCTGTATCAAGTCTTTGGGAACTTACATGACAAGAAATTGATACGTATTATGGGTATATACACTCACTTACTATAGTTCACTACAGAAAATTTCTGCAACCCCTTGTTTTTTGCAGAACTCCTAATTCCAGTTGTTATGATTCCTGATTCCATTACACTTACTTTCCGTCAATTATTTCTGTGAAAAGCTTTATCTCCATTTTAGTTTTTCTGTGCCTCAGTTCGATTTCTAACGGATAAATCCATTAAATATTTAGTAGCCGAGTGCTGCAAAATGAAAAATTAGACACTCTGCCCTCAAGTGGAATCACAAGTCATAAGTGATGCAGTGGGAGAAGTAGGTGTCTCAGGTTGAGACACCCATGCCCATGTATTGGGCAGAAAACTACTCAGACTAACTGATAACGAAAGATTTATCTTAATCTTCACCCTTTTCTAAAGCTTAGCCTCAGAGCAACTGTTAAGATTCTTTGGTTTCTCAAATTTCAGGTTGCCTTCTTGAAGTCTCTATCCAGTCCTGAAAGGACTGGAACAGTCTTTTTAACTGTAGCTGAGAAGTGGTTGCCTGTTTACTCTGGGACTGCTCTGCAGTCAGTGCTCCAGGAAGCGAGAAGCGTGGATTCAACCTCTTATTTAGCCTACTGTGATAAGGAGGAGTGTTTGAGTCAAACCACTGGTCCACCAATCTAATGCTCAAATAATTAGATTTAAGACTGACTTAAGGGACCATACTCACATTGTCTTTTGAAATTTGTTCCCTTCTGCACCTTCCCTGGGTGGGAGGAGAAAGTAACATGACTGTAGGGATTTGTGTACTACTCTGAAGATGATGTTTTCGATAGGGAGGCTTTTTCTTTTCTGTGTTCTTTATGATCTTTGTAGAGCTAGGAAGAGTACTATGAAGGTATTTAAATTTATTGGTCACTTTCCGATTAAGAAATCTGGTAACTGAAACAATGATTATTTGTATAAAACACCAAGGGAGAGCCTGGCTGATGCATATTTATCCATTGACATCTCATATTCTAAGAATGTAGAATCTTGATCAGGAAGCGTTGCCATCCATCCACTCAGGAAAATGAGCATATTTGGATTCAAATTATGTAAGAGTGGGAAGAGCAGGTGAAACCTTCGTAAGGAACATCTTTGAAGACAGAAGGTGGATTTTGTACTGGAACTATAAAGATAGAAATGGTACAGAGGCTGGAGGAGAGAACTTTGATGTAAAACACAATGGGATTTATGCTGGATTTTTGTGCTTTGAATGGAGGATCAATATTCATCAACATATTGCTGAAATAATGGGGTTGTTCTTAGAGGAAAACTAATCATACTGATCCTACTGCTATCCACAGAAGATCAGCAACAGTAGGTATCAAATGGGTCGTGCACCTGAACGCTTCTTTTTCACTTAGAATTAGTTTAGTGACATAAGATGTTAAGGTGGCATAAAATGGAAAAGATAATGGAACTTTTTTCTACTTACTGTCTTTAAAATAATTTTCTGTTTCATTGGAAAACAGATTTGATCAAACATGTGATGTTTGGGACATCTGGGAAAGTGTTACAAACAGAATCTTAGGAACAAGAAGGGAAACCTGACCTATCCTAACAGACATAGAGGTGTAGGAGTGAAGGGCTAAAGAGCTATTGAAGGCTAAAGCATGGTATGAAGAGTCCTTTATATGAAAGGCGAGAGAAAGCAAATCAGAAATAAAGCAAAATGCTTAAAAGACAAGATAATTAAAAAGGAACCACTTGGAAGATGTTGAAGTTAAAGTAGGAGAAAAATCATCCTGCTGCTTTTTTCAGTTGCATGGAGTTTGATCACCAAGCTAGAAGAGCAGTTGCAATGGTAAGAACACTTCCCGATTAGCCTTTACCTTGAAACATATAGATCTCCTGATGCCAGATTTCATTTTGAAACACTCAGTCTTGTAGCTGACATGAAAAAAAGCATTAAAAAATGAATAGGAAAGATGTTTGGGCTCTCCAAATAGAAAATCTCCTGACAAATGCTTCTAATGTGCTGAAGCTCAACTGTTACTGAGATGGGGCTTGAGGTCATCTTCTGACATGTTGCGGGAAGACAAATGTCTCCTGTGATTAGGAATGAATCAGAATACTCCCATCCATCATAAGGAATCTCTTGAGTGACTATCTCCTCAAAGAAACAGGTTTTGTGTGTTTCTGCAACAAGCTCATTTTTGCCCAGAATTATAATGGCTGAAAGGAACTATGGACACTGACTTTAAAACTGCAAGCTCTGCATGTATTGCTGCTATTTTGAGACTAGTCCTTAAAGAATGACTTAGAATATATGATGACTGAAACTGTATGGAAGTATTAATGAGCTGTAGCTGAGACCTAAAGATATCCAGGAACAAAAGCTGGCTTTTTTCCAGGAAATGAGGCTGCGTTGCTGCATTTCCCTTACAATCTGCCATAGGGATTTCGGAAATGATGTTATGTTGCAGGCAGTGATAGTTTCTTTAGCATGTCTAGCACGTTGCATAATTAAGAGAGAAAAATCACATCTATAAGCATTATAGCTGTGTTGGTAAGCCTGCACATGAACACAGTCTCCATCAACAGGACAAATTATTAGTATAAACTGTATTTTTCAGTCATGAAGCGTTACGGGTGAAGCTCTTGTTGTGTGATTTTTCATTATTCTCAGTGAATCCACTGCATCGCCTCCTTGCCAGCTTATACCACTTCAGTCTCAGCCTCCTCCGTGTTCCCTCTGCAGCTGTTAGGGGGAGGGAGAGCTGCTCTGCTCATTTTTCTTTCTGAAACAAGATTTTTCTTTCTCTTACTTTCCTTTTTTCTCCAGCCCCTCTCATCTTTACCTTTTAGGAAGTATTCTTGATTAACATGAAACAAAAAATAAGCTGTATTCTACCATAGTAGGTATGCTTATTGAGGTATGTGAAGTAGTGTGTAGTCTTTAATCATCTGTTTGGAAAATAGTTTGATTCCTCCTAAAAGGAGGGCATATAAAGCCTCTAGAGACTTAAACCATTGCCTAAGACCGTGTGACGTTTGCTTTCTGTTCCTGAAGTGTAGATACTGTGCTCTACCATTAGAGAACAGCAGTTCTTCCCTACAAGAACTGAATGGCTTGAAAGCTCTGCTTTGCCCTTGCAGACAGATATTGGATAAACTTGCACAAATATTTATTTGTACTTTTTTGAACCGTAACAGTGGTATGGTGACAGACTGACAGACGGGGGGGAGGGAGTGATACCCAGCTAGGTGGTAAGTCATTCGCTTGCCCCGTGGCATAGCAGGAGTTACTTTAACTTGCTGGGCTCAGTCAGCTTCAACACGGGTGTTACTTCTGCTTTCTAATATTTTCTGACATTAATGTGTAAGCGTTTGATTTGTTATTATGTCAACCTACATACGAGTTTGACATATAATAGGTACTTTTTTTGTCACACATTTTAAGTGACTTGTTTAAATAGCCTTAGCAACAGATGGCTTGGTTGACAGCATGAAGTAGTTGTTGGAACAGCAAAACCCACAGTACTTGGATAATTCAACGGATTTGATACTTTTATCTTATATCATACCTTTTTACTTTGAGGTTTTTAAATCTATAATTACCTGCTTAAAGCAACCTTGAATGTTACATTTTGGGTTTGATTGCATTTTGAAATTGTTCTGTTCTTAGGGCTGTATCAGATATGTTTTAAGGTTGCTCTGTGTTAATTAGGCCCCACTTCAAGCTGTCAAACTGCTATTGTTACAAAGTATTACCACTCCCTCCACCCACATGATTTGCAGAGTGCAGAGTAATACAGCATTACAAGCGGACTTGAAATACAGTATAGCAAGATGAAGCTGAAGGGATGTGTTCCTCCTTTTGAATCTCTTTCCTTATCCTGTGGATAGCCGAAAATTACTAGCGCTTTTGATTTTTATTTTTAAATTAACTTTCTAGCCAGTCTTATTTTCTTCAAACTGTTGTAATAAAAGCATATATGTAAAATGCCTGTTTGCGTTAAAGGCAGCTATCAGTCAATGATTTGTGTTTGTTTTTAAGTGTTTCCGCATGTGACACCCAAAGGAATTAATGGCATAGACTTTAAAGGAGAAGCTATAACTTTCAAGGCAACTACTGCTGGAATCCTTGCTACACTCTCTCATTGTATTGAACTCATGGTAAAACGTGAAGAAAGCTGGCAAAAAAGGCTAGATAAGGTAAGATCATTTTCCTTTTACTTCTGTTGAAAAAATGATGTTTCTTTTAGCTTGAAATTGAAATTTCAAATGAGCTGTTAAATTTTTTTATTCCAGGTTTTGCTTTTATTTTTGTGTACAACATTTATTAATTTTAGGTGTTTTCATTGCGACTCCTATAAAACATTAAAGCCTCATCCTGACTGGTGATATAGTAACATTATTCATCATCATCTTTCTTTTCCCAGCCCTTCTTCAGATAGTAGTCCCATATTTTTTATATCTATAGAGAACCTGACAGTATTCTGTAGTAATAAGTGTATTGCTTGCAGCCTTTTAAAAGAGACCTAATTATCCATGCTTGCAAAATGATGTGCAAATCTCTGAAATGTTTTAATTGTCATAAGAGATGGTGACAATACTGAGGAGAACAACCAGTTCTAACTCTAGATGACTCTTTAAGATACAATTATTTTGCTTTCCTTTACGAGACTGAAGAGATTAAGTCATGTTTTATACTAATTGGTTAAATTTTTTAGGTGTGTGGTATTAGAATTTCTGTTATTCTAATGGCAGTGGTAGTTCATGCTAAGCCTATTCAACCACTATAGCAACTCAAAAGGAGCAGTGTCTTCTCATGGGATGTGCTGGAGGCATGGCTAGGTGGTACTTCAGGCTTTGATTTCTAGAATCCTGCCATCACTGGCTGGTGTTCTGTGCAGTCCTCTAGCTGTTGTTGTCTCTTGTTTTTCATTTAATGTGTTTCCATGTGGTGTATATAACACTTCAAATCTTACTCCATATGTTTTAGTGGTACACGATTCAAAGAATGAACACATTCAGACAAAATACTGCCACAAAATCCTTGCCCCTGTCTCCTGGATCACCTTTATCCATATGTCAAAGGACTGTCTAACAGCATTACTCTAACAGCATTGTGATTGTTGTCAGCACTTAATTTGTTACTGCTTCATCTAAGTGGTTGGAGGAATTATATCAGATCCAAGACTTGAAGCTTGTTCATAGGATCATAGGGTAATTCAGATTGGACTAGAGACCTCAAGAGGTCTGTCTCTCCAACTTTCTGCTTAAAGGAAGGACAGTTTGAGATCAGACCAGGTTGCTCAGGGCTTTATCAAGTCTGGTTTCAAGTCTCCAAGGCTGGAGACTGCACAACTTTTCTGGGCAGCCTGTTCAGCTGCTTGACTGTTGTTATAGTGAATAAGTTTTTCCTTATATCCAGTTGGAGTAACTCTTATTCCAGTATCTGCCTACTATTTTTCATCCTTCTATTATAGAGTGCTGTGAAGAGTCTGGCTCAGTTTCTTTATGACTTCCTTGGAGGTTTTGGAAGGCTACTGCTAGGTCCTCCCACAAAAGCCTTCTCTTCTCTGTGCTGAGCAAACACAGTTCTCTCTTGTTGATCAGACTTTGCTTAGAGCATGGAGGAAGCGAATTTGTCTTGTCCCTAGGTTAGTATATGTGAATACAGAATAATATGTTAATATAGAACTTGAATTTGTTTAGATTAGTTATTTGTCACTTCTTTCTTCTTCTATGGACTAATTTTAAAGCACTTGTTTTTAGCTGTAAGCGGTTAACAAGTTCAAACCTAAATTTCACTTTGGGTCACATGTGACTGATACCTCATACAGCATGATTAAATACACTTTAAAAGGGGTCACAAGCTTGTTTGGACTTCTTTTCCCAGAAATTAAAATAGCAAAAGCTTCTGAAAACTTGGAGGTTTTAAGTTGCTCTGCTGTGGTAGACTTGCAACTTTTTTTAAAGTCACATTTGTCAATGAAATTTTCTGGGGTTTACAGCACACTTACGGGAAAGTACTTTAATTCTAATATAAAATAATTACTTTTTATTTGTATTCCTCTGATTGCTAGCCTTTTGGAAGAGGAGATTTGTATTGAATTAAATAATATAGAAATGAGGTGGGCTAGCCTTGTCTAACAGCCAAGTGCCCACCCAGCTGCTCATTACCCATCCAGCAGGGCTAGGGCAAAAAGCAGGATGAGAAAGCTGATGGGCCAAGAGAAAGACAGGAAGATTCCTTACTGGTTCTTGTCGTGGCAGAATGTTCTCGACTTGGGGAAAAGCAATTTGTTGCTGATTTAAAATAGATCTAGTTAATGGGAAACGAAAAGACAAACACTAACACAGCTTTCTTCCCCCATTTCCCAAGCTCAGCTTCACTCCTTCACTGAAGGCCCCTCTACACACTGCTTGCTAGCCCCAAGCAGTGCAGGGTGAGGAATGGGGGGCTGCAGCCAGTTCAAAACATTTCATCTCTGCCACTCCTTCCTCCTCACACTTTTTCCCTGCTCCAGTGCAGGTCCTCTCCACAAGCAGTCCTCAGGGAAAAATCTACTGCAGTGTGGGTCCTCCACAGGACGTGGTTCCTTCAGGAAGTGTCCCCCTTCTCTGGCATGGGGTCCTCCATGGGCTGCAGAGTAGATATGTTCTCTGCCTTGGAGCTGCTCCTCCTCCTCTTCTGGCCTTAGCATCTCCTCTGTTGTTTATCACTTTTTGTTCCCACTTCCTCTCTCCCTGGGGTGTTTTTTGCTCTTAAATACGTTTGCAGAGAGGTGCCACACACATGATGGATGAGCTCAGCTGTGTCCCGCAGTGGGTCTGTTTCAGAGCTGGCTAGAACCACCTGTGTCTGACACAAGGCAGCCCCTGGCCTCCTCCCACAGAGACCACCCTGCTGTCCTCCATAGCCAACACCTTGACATCTATACCCTTAAAGACAGCAGTTGACTGTGTTCAGACCTCTGCTAACACTATTCCACTTCAATTGTAGAGCTGCTTTTGTTTTAGTTTTATCTTCTTGTTTCAGTGGTTAAACATGGCTTTATCAGATGACAGAGCAAAAACATTGCTCTGTCATCTGATAAATAGATGTGGGAGGAGAATGATGTTGATCTTTGTACTTTTGGTTTTCTTGGATAGATGTGTAAACTGCTCTGAAAAGGCAGTAAATATTGTGAGATTATAAAGTTCAGAATACCTTCTCTAAGAGAGGTTAGAGGGGAAAATTACATTCAGTTGGGCAGCTGTTTGTGTTTATGTTCTAGCTGGAAGGGTTTTAGAGCTCTTATGTATGTGCAGTGCCTGTAAAGGACCATCTAGCAGAGTTGAAAGGGGCAGCAGCAAGTTTGTCCTTTGCATGTCAGCAGATTCACGCTGCTGGCTCTGCGCTTGCAGATTTGTCACAGGAAGAAAAAGATCCCCATCAGTGGCTAGAATCAATGAGTGTTTTACAAGTAGTGTAAGTGCCACTGTAATCCAGCTCACTCTCCTTTCCTCTCCAGCCTTCTCACTCCACTAGCTTCAGAACTGCCTTTTACTTAACAGCAACAAAGGTGATTGGTAAGAGTCCCACTACCTCTCCAAATTATACAGCATCCATCTCGTAGAGGGCTAGCTTAGCCTAGAGATGCAAGACAGATTTATGTCTGCTGAAACTGAAGCAAATATGTTTCAAAATAATAGCTGTTCTAAAAAAATTCTCATATTAGAAAAACTCAAGTTCAGTAGAATTTGTTGAATCTGGAGGTGACTACAGTTTGACTACAGATGAGTACAGAGTTAGGAAGTGAGTTTCTTTCTCTATAACCTCCTTTTTAAAAAAAAAAAAATGAAAGGGTTTTAAATTACATTCTGAAGGTTCGAAACTGTTTCTAAATCTTTGAAAACAAGAAATTATTATAAAAACATCTTTTAATTTTTAAGGAGACTGCTAAAATAATGTACGTAACAATTCTAATTTTAGAATTCTATATTTAGTTTCTTTTCTGTTACCAAAACAGTCAGATGGCCAGAACAGGATTAATACAAAAGCAAGTAATGTTATCTAAAGGTAATTGTAGTTACAGCTTTGCTTTCAGGCTTTTACTCTTAGCTGTTAAGATCTTCAGCTTGACTTTTTATTTTTCCAGTGCAGTACATTTTTCAGTATGAACCTCTTGAATGTGTTTTAAAAGAGACTTTTCTTAAAGTGGATAAACAAGGAAAGGATTTCATCTCTAGTATTTGGTCCATTGTTTTATTTGCAACAAAATCCTTGTGATGATGCTTTTCTTGTTGTCTTGACCACAGGAACATTTTTCTATTCTTGTTTCTTTTAGTCTTACTAATTGTTATTAATGAGCAAACTTACCTTCTGAACATGACATTTTATCTTAAGTTTTATATGTTTAGGTAGCTTATTTTGTTCACCTTTGACAATTGTGACTTAAATGTCTCATTAAATTTAAGAGTTTTAATACACCAGTAATTTTTCTGCTGTGCAGTCAAACAATTTCCCAATTTCTGGCTTACTTAATGTTGTTGCCAAGAGAAGCTGGCAGATTTGGAGAGCTGTCTTTTGACCCATGTGAATTATCACTAATTTGCAGATTGATGTACAGAAAGTGTGGGGATTTGGGGCAAGCGGAAGGAGGAGTTGTTTTGGAGTTTTTTGTTTTGTTTTTCATTCTGAGTGTTCTGGTAAAACTTCTGTGCTTTCTCGCAATGACTTACAGTCAAGTTATGCTTTATGCATCTTCCGGACTTTCCAGTTACTTTCAAAAAAAATAAAAGTGCAAAATTTTGTGAAACGTGTTAGCCGTTGTTGCTTGTTTGTGATAGTTTCAGAAGGGAAAAGCCTATGTTCACAGATAAAGACAATACTGTCTTCATCTAAGTGGTGGGGTTTTTCCTAAGAATTTTCCTGTGGAAAACTGTACTACTTTGTTTTACATCAAAACTATTGCTTTACTTTTCAAACTTTTCTTTAGAAACTAGAAAATGTGTTCCAGAGTGAATGTTACCACCAAATTCCCAGTTGGTAAACTCAGCCTTTCAGTATTGCTTAAGGGTTTTCCACTGAATCTTTAAAGTTCAAATTGGGTTGCTTAATAATTATACTGTCATCTGGAAGAAGTAGTGTGTGGTGTCCAGTTGTCACCCGTAAGACTTAACTTTCTTCCACCTGAAGTGATTCTGAAAGGGGACAGAGGAACATCTTATGTATTAAAGCTGAATTCTGCAAGAATTTCAGAAGTGTTTATTGCTTTTTCACTGAGAATATCTGGCAGTATGTAGAATTTGCAGAGGAAGTATTACACTTAATCTGATTCTAGCATTGCTACTTTTTTGTTCAAAATATACAATGACATAGACATCATCAGTGGCTCTAGTACAGTCACACACCTATTATGGGAGAACGATGTTGTTAGTCTCTGCATGGAGTTCACAAAATGATTCACGTTGATCCTATGCCAGCTAATTATAGATACAAACTTAGGTGATGTGACTCATTAGTATCTCACCACATTCAACAAGTGAGCTTTTTACCAGTCTTAACTTTTCACCCTTTGTTATCACTGCCCAAGCATCTGTGTCAATGAGATTTATATAAACTGTCAGTCAGATACAAAGTCTGACCCTCAATGAACCATGAATAGCTGTGCTTAAACTAGATACGGTTTTTGCTTGCTGATCTAGTTTCTTCCACATGACTTAAAGAAGGTATCCTCAAGGTAGCTAACTTACCAAGCTTTGTATTATATATGCATGTATATGGGCACGTATAATGCATGCATGCAAATAAATTCAGAAAATCAGCAGCTTTGCAATTGTTACTTGGAAAAAAACTATACTGGTCATTTCCTTTATTGGCATGTTGACTATTACCAGTCAATTCATTCTCACTGCATCAAATGATCATGTAATTTTACAGGAGATAGAGAAAAGGAGAAGAATTGAAGAAGCATACAAGAACGCTGTGACAGAACTGAAGAAAAAGTCCCACTTTGGAGGGCCAGACTACGAGGTACAAAGTCTGCATTTGAAATTTTTAAAAACGCTATGACTTTTAAAGATTGGTTTGTGTCTCAAAGGGGGGAAAGAGGTGTGTAAATCAAGGTGTTTGGCTTGTGCAAGTGTGTTCATGCCACTTTTATTTTTCCACGTTGGAAACTGAGACTGTATGAAGAATCTCAGTTTTTAATTTTTTGAGAATGGAAGTCTGTCTTCACCTCAGGCTTCTCTGCTTTTGTCTAAAGCATTTTGCTTACAGATACTTCCGCTGATTTTTGATTATTTTTCTTGTACATTTGATACTGCTTATACGCAATAGTTTTGTACTTTCCCTTTTTAATGGTTCAGCTGTATAGATACGTAAAACAAATATGAAAACCATGACTGCAGAGGCAGTCCTAGAATCTGAAGCTTAACTTCAATTGATTTTTACTTTGTCACTGCCACTTAAAATTTCGTGTTGACAAATTCAGTGATTTTAGGGTCCTTTCATCTGTTAAACTGCATATTTCAGCAGCTTCCTCCTCAATGAGATAGTCAAATTCTAAGATGCTTAAACCACCTTCTGAAGAATAATGTAAGGTAATGCACTTATAATGCAGTTAGCATATTTTTTAAGAATTTGACCCTTTCATGTACATTAATCAAACACGTTTCTACTTACAAATCGTAGCCTGAGAAATAGTACTAATATGTTGAGATATTTAAAAGATACTTGAGCTTAGGTTCTCTGTTGTGACTGAGGCATACCTTGTAAAAGAAAACGATGGATAGGAAGTTGGACTTTGCCTACTTATGAACCCAGCTGCTTCTCCCAGATACCCCTGTTTTAAAGTAGTTTTTTTAAATTTGCTGGACCAGTTTGTTTTACAATACAGTAAAAGCAGTAAACCTAATTTTCTGAAATTACCATTTTACATATTAGACTCAAGTTTTTTAATAGTTAATGCTACCTGCTGTTTAGTGTTAAACTGTTCTGTCCAAGAATTTTCAATAGAGATCCCCAGAATTTTGTCTTCTCTTGTTATGTTTTGAGCACATATCTGAAATCCATCCTAAGGCACTGGAATACTTGGAAGGAGTCTAATTACACAATTATGTTAATGTGTACTTTACTGACACACTGTAAACATTTTTAAGAGAAGATATAAGTTAATTAAAACCTAAATCTGATGTCAAAGCGTATTGACATTGTTAGTCAGTTTCCTGTTTTTATTCTTTATACAACTATCCCTAAATTTAGAGGGAGTAACTTCCTTTAACAAGTAGGGTTTTCAGAGGAATTGTAACCGAAGAATGTTGGTGAAAATATTTGAGGTCTATAGAAGAAATTTGCTTCCATTGGTTATATGCATAATCTATAAATATGTATTTTATATTAAACTTAAGTAGAACTCTCATGTCTCCAAAATTTTTAACCAGTTTTGTTTCTTATGCTCTAGGAGGGTCCTAATAGCCTGATTAATGAAGAAGAATTTTTTGATGCTGTTGAAGCTGCTCTCGATAGACAGGATAAAATGGAAGAACAGGTATTGATATGTGAAAAATGTCTTAATGATGGGCACTTCCTGGGAGACTTCTGTGACTTAAACTCAGTCCTGGGATGCATCTCCTGAAGCTCTAGATATTTTATTCTGACACTGATAAGGAGAATTCCCTTAAAATTTTTACAGTTAAATATTGTTGCTTAACACTAATTTTGAGAAAGTGACTTCACAGCTTACATAGAAAAGGATAGTGTGTTAAGCTCATTGAATGTCTCTAGTTTCTGATTCCTAAATCAGTGTCCTGTATAAAACTTACCTTTGTATGTAACTGATGCCCTGTGCAAATAAGAATATCAAACACTGCAGCTATTTCTCAAAACCTAATTATTACTCTGACTCTAGCAGTATGTGAAATAGGAAAGACATAATTCTGTTGGTGTTTGTTTTTATTTAAAAATTCTGTAGGCTCTGGCTATTTCTCTAACTCATTTGTTGAATATACTTAAGTGACAAGGATCAAAAAGGGATAAGATGCATGTGAGGAAATATACAGAACACGAGATTGTGTAGCAGTATGTAAAATGAGATGGAATAACCAAGTCGTGTGTCCTTTGTCTTAAAAGTGTTTAGGCTTATGAATATAGTGAATACAATGACTTGGTTAAGAATTAAAAGACTTTCTAGTGGACATATAGTACCCAACAGTGTTTACCTATGTTGGAATCTTTTAGTGGAGAGTAAAAGTTTTGAGTGACTGTTGTACTACTACATGGATCCTTAATGCTGTCTATCTATTTTCCTTAACTCTGAAATACACCTTGCACTATAGATGAATTCAGTCTTCATCCCCATTCACTTACTGAGAATTCCAGCAGGATGACAGCTTCATGCCTGTCATGGACAGCATTAGTTGCTGTAGCCACTGTGTAGATTGAGGATGACTCACTCTGTTTCATAGTCTACCCAGTAGCAGCTGACTACTACTAATTAAACCTATTTTGTTGCAGTCCCAAAGTGAAAAGGTCAGATTACACTGGCCAACATCCTTACCTTCTGGAGATGCGTATTCTGCTGCGGGGACTCATCGATTTGTCCAAAAGGTAAGATGTTTCTCACGATCTCCTCTGAATAATGGGCTGACCTATGATATTTCTATATATTGTGTATGGGTAGGTGAGATTTTTTTTTAGGTGTTTCTAGTAACTTTAAGTGGTTTACTCATTTTCAAATTAAGTAGCTGGAATTGGAGAAGGACTGTTTTCTGTCTTGGCTCAAAAAATAGTGATTCGAGTATCTATGTAGAATACTCTTGACTTATATCAAGCTTGTCAGATAATAAAGGAAAAATCCCAACTTGCTAACCTCAGTCTCTTTAAGATACCTTCACCAAAATTCATTGAATTGATTTTATTAAAAAAAAGTCTCTTGTATCAGGATCAGTTGACTTTTTTTAGTGTTACTGGAAACACTATGCTCTTCTGAGGGCTACACTGGGAGCATAATACATAATAGGTGCATGAAATCAGCATTTGCTGCTGTGCTTGCTGCTTATGGTGCTTTTGTTTTCCTTTTCTTTATTATCTTGTGCTTGCAAGTTGGTACTGAATGCTCTGTTGTGCCTTTGTTCTGATTACTTGGTTTTTTCTTTGTCTGTCTCTGGTAGCCCTATAGTCGCTCTTCCTCCATGTCTTCCATTGATCTAGTCAGTGCCTCTGATGATGTTCACAGATTCAGCGCCCAGGTACTGTATTAATGTGTAGAGTGGGGGTTGCATATCTCTGCTGTATTTCATCCTCTTCTCTAGAACCTGGGTTTTTTATTACATAAATCACTGCTTGCTTTAAACTAGTACGTTGAGACAAACAAAGGAGTTCTCTATTTCTGTACTAAATGGTTGTCTTTTTACATTCTGCTTGCATGCATATCACTTGCGCAGAGGCCCAAATCTTTTGAAACTGTTGGATTTAATTCAGCGGCTTTAATAAAAATGCCTACAATTTGAAAATTTTGCATTTCTGACTATAATAAAAGTAAAATAACACCTGTTTTGTGGGGGCTGGAGATGGTCTTTGCTTCAAGTTGAATAGTTTTTCTTGCTTTTAAATCAAAGGTTTGATTTTTTTCTTTAACATTTGTTTGTAATGACATTAAGATACTAAATGTTAAGGTTCACTATTACCATTTTTTACCTGTACAACTAGTTTTATTACTGAAAGTTCTTTATGTTGTTTACAAACAAGATTGTGGGAATGAGAATTTCTACTGAAGAGTTTCAGTATATTCACTTATACTTCAGAAAATAAGTCTGGCATCCTAAATATGTCAATGTAACATACTCCAGTAATGTACAAAATTACTGCAGGTGCTTGCTCTGAAGGTCATAGTTTAGAGGAGAATTAGATAGGTGAGTTCATGTGTTTGTTCTTTAGTCTCAAAGTTGTTCAGACATGGCATTCATGCCATTAGTTTCCTTCTGCTGTGGTCCATACATGATTGTGAATATGGAGCTTCCTTCTGGGATCTGTTATTTTGGAGCTTTTTGAAATCATTAACTAACACTGCAAACAACCTGCTTTTTCAAATAGAAGGAATGGATTTTCTTTTGATTATAGAGCCTGGAATCATACCACCTGCAGACCTTACTACCAGCTTTATGAGCAGGACCCTAACACTTAGGGACTTGCTTATTGGACTGAAATCCCAACACTTGCCTTGACCTTTTGCAGTCAGTTAATTTCTGAAATTTGAACTTCTTGCAAGGGAAACAGCATGCAGGTCATATTGCACAACACTGATAGGCTCATCTACTGGTACTCCAGGAATCAACTTAGTTTTTCAAGTTTGTTTTTGTTTGGGAGGAGAGGGCAAATCAAGTAATAGAAAGCAAGTTTGATTCCAAAGATAGCAACTGGTTGTCTGTCTAGCTATGGGTACATGGGCAGTTCAATATAAGGGAAACTCATAGTTGCTAAAATATACAGCCTTCCTCATTTTCATCTCTTTTATGCCTGTGAGAACACTTGTGCATTCATATGATAAACCTGAGTATCAGAGCACATGTGTGGCTGAAAAACTAACCATTTAAAACCAAATCTGAGGTTGACCAGGTCCTTACCACAGTAATGCAAATTGAGGTTAAGGATCAGGATCAAATGGAGTCAAGTTGTTGCCCTTTTCAACTGCTGTGTGGACTATACTATGTAGAAGTTACTACTGAGTGCCTTCGAATGCGGTTTCAAGTTAATGGGCTCGTTGCAGAAAGGATGATCTTAGAGGAAACTACTGTCCCTCCCCCACACACACCCCCTCCCAAATATTTTCCCTAGAACAAATTTTTACCAGATCAGCAAGTCAGTCCACCTGCTCTGGCGCTTCATTGCTACTGAACAAGCAGGTGAAAGACAACTGAGAGCATGAAGAGAAGAGCAGCACACCTTCTTTTGGTGGCAACCTGCTCTGGACCTTATTAATATGAAATTGGCCTCTGTCCCCAGGCTGGGGATTTGGCTTTTGGAAAGGCAAGCTAATATCTTGATTCTGAATAAATATGACTTGTTTCTAGACTTCATTCATAGGAAGGGAATTTTGGTATCAGTAAAAGGTCAAGTAGAAACTTGCAGCCTTGTTTTTAAGATTGAAAAGTATAAACATGTTTTCTGATGGGAGCTGGTCCTTCAGCGTGCCTCTAGAAAGGCATTGATTTGTCTCTGCCAGTTGAGTGGGAGGTTGTGGGCTTAAAACGCTGTAGATGTTTTGCAGATCACTTTCTTTTAAAGGACTATCAGATTTTAAAATAGATTGAGCTGTTCTGAGGGCCTTTAGTGAAGAACTTCTCGCTGAATGTTCAAGCCAAGGCTGCATGGCATTTGTAACCTTGTAACTACAGGTTACAAGTATTTTTGCAGACCATTCCTGTAGCCTGTCAGGAACCCAGAGCTAATAGTGTGGCCTCCCCAGTGGGAAAGAAGCTGTGAATCTTGACTCTGTGCCTCTGAAATAGGTGCAGGTTGACAGACAGCAACCAGTGCATAGATTACATACAGTTTGGACAGGTAGTATGCTCAAGGCAGTTGTAGGTACTGCAATTCCTTGGTGAAGAAGTAAGAAACTGTTTAGATTGCACTCCTGTAGATGCCTCCTCCTTTTCTTTCTTTGCTATTCCTCTTATTCCTCTGCATGTATCATAAAGCAAAAAGCAGCAAAAGATAAAAGATAAAGCTAGCTTTATCTTTAATAGATTAGTAGCTAGGAGAGAAGAGACACAGGGACCTGAAGGTGTTGCAGGTAAATGTTGGGAGCATGGTGAGGATTCCTTTCTGAAAAAAGTGTGACCTACAGCTAGTAAATTGAATATTTAAATAGCCAACATTCTTACCTCGTTTGGATTGTACTGTAATCGTTTCATCTAAAAAAAAAAAAAAAAAAATAGAAGAATCTTTTGTAGGAAAGCTGTTAATAACTGGCAGAAAAAGATAGCCTGTCTGAAAGCAGAAATACAAATCTTGCGGGTGTGTTTAGTTCATTATCACTCAAAACCAAAAAAACCCCAAACAAAACAAACCCCAAAGAAAACCCGCAAAACTGGGCTGATAACTTTTGCTTCTGTAAAGAAGTCTATAGTTAAGATAAAGTAAAATTTCCATCCAGTGGATTTTATTTTGATGTTGTACTTTGAGGTTTTTGACTTGATTCAACTACCTTTTTTTCTTCCTGGTCTTAAGTGTATTGCCCACAGAGTGCATAGTACAAACAAAATTACTACTTTAAATTAAAAGTAAATAACATCTTTCAATTCTGTATCATATCAGAAGATGATCGTTAAGTATTCTTTAATTTTGCTTTCTACTTGTTGTACTACTTGCTCAAATATATGTTTCATAAGCTTCATATTTTTGTAAGTTGTCCAAAACCACTTACAGGTTCAGGCTATTAATCTTGTGATTGTGCACTTCCTAGACTAATCTTTGTGTTGGTCAGTTAACCTTTGCTTGTAGTGGTTTTCCTTTTGGAAAAAAAAAAGGTATTTCTAGAAATACAGGTAAATAGTCAATCACATGGACTTACTTGCTATGACAAGTTTTAGTAGTCACCTACCTTTTGGGTGGAAAAAAGTTATTAAAGTGTTTCCAGTACTTGTAAACATTATGCAGCAATGGATACCTTATATTTTTGCTTCTATTTTTATTTGGGGGAGAGTGGGATTTGGAAAACGATGAGGAACCAAAGAAACAGAATAAGATTGTAGATTTAAAAGAAAAATCCATTTCCTGTCCTAGCACCCATTTTCATGCATGTTATATGGAATAAAAAAATGAGGTATGCACATAGCTTGATAAAAATCTACCAAATATTTGGCCTCTAAGGAAAGCACACAACTGTCCAGCTAAATAATTTTTAAATGAGTATTTTATAATAGAGTCTCTGTATCATCATAATTTTTTTAATGTAAGTATTTCTGTTCTTTTTTTCTGTTCAAAGATGCCAATGGAACAGAACAGGCATGCTTTGCTCATGACTGTTTCCTTCACTGCCCTTCCAATATGACTTTTGATATGCGTTCACTTTTTTAGAGCTTGTCTGTCTTCCTCCCCATCCTCCTGCCTTTGTTCAACTTTTTAAATGCTCTTAAGTGAATATCCTAGTGCGTTGTAATTCTGTTTAGAGATACCTGAAGTAAGTTCCTATACGCTGAAATAAAACCGTCTTAGGTAGAAATAGTTTTGACAGTTTAGAGGTGCAAAGGAAGGATAGGAAGTACCCATACAGAATGAAGTTGGAAGTTGAATCAAGATTTTGGCTTTTGTTTCTGAAGGCCAGAAGTATCTGCTTGTTCTTAACCTGTAATAGAAAGCTCTGTTGCCAAATTCAGCTCCTGCACAGGATTTGAAGTATTGACTTGTGGCTTCCAATACTGTACAGTCTCTGCCCAAGAAGATGGAAGGCATGAGTTAAAAATGTGGTTGTTTGGGTTTCTTTTTTCCCTTTAAAGGTGGAAGAGATGGTACAAAACCATATGACATACTCCTTGCAAGATGTAGGAGGAGATGCCAATTGGCAGCTAGTGGTAGAAGAAGGAGAAATGAAGGTAAATGTTTGGGTTTTTAATTGATATAAGACGATATGCTGTGAAGACAGATACTTTCAGTCTGGTGGACTTGGCAGTTAGGTTTACGGTTGGACTCAATCTTAAGGGTCTTTTCCAACCTAAATGGTTCTATGATTCTCTGGCAATACCACCACTCAGCAAGTTATGCTGTTAAAACTTCTCTCTGAGAATAGCATTGTTTAAGTTAGGACTGGAGTCCACAAGAACTGCAGTTTCTAATACATTTATTCATACAAAATCCTGTGTAACTCTTGTAATAGCTTTATCTTTGCAGATTCCTTTCTCATTTTCTACTACTTAAAACTTGGTATAAAAATGATGTGTAAATTCGATACACAAAAATGCTACAGAGTAGCAAGTTACTGTGTTGGCTGCTCTACTGTGTTTGCATGGATCCTTGTGCGTAGTGATAAATAAGGTAGCGTAATCATTTTTTGGAGTGGAAATTCTTAAAATAATGATATTTTAATGGGAATTGCCATGTAAGAATGTCTGCATTGGTAGCTACCAGAGAACACTGACATGACAAATTATTCATGTGTTAGTCTTCTAGGTAAGTGTTTCTTTAAAAACCTAATGAAATTTTAAACAATTAAAACATGAACAGTTTTGACAATTTCTGTTCTACATTTCTTTCTTTGTATTTGGCTATAGGTATACAGAAGAGAGGTGGAAGAGAATGGAATAGTTTTAGATCCTTTGAAAGCAACCCATGCCGTTAAAGGGGTAACAGGGCATGAAGTTTGCCACTACTTCTGGAATGTCGATGTTCGAAATGACTGGGAAAGTAAGGAACTGGTTCTTAAGCTTTGTGTGTTTATCAGCAAGGATATTGTTTATAACATTGACCTAATATCTGTGCTTGTTTACTGATGGATTTTTTTTTTACCCACCTCTCTTTTAGCAACAATTGAAAATTTCCATGTTGTGGAAAATTTAGCTGATAATGCAATCATCATTTACCAGACACATAAGGTAATAACACTTCAGGCGTATGCATACCTTTCTGAGACAATCTGGGGCATATGTGTTCTGATCTTATTCTGAAATACTTCAACAGCTTAACAACTTAAAATACGGTTCAAAACAACATTTCAGAACAAGTTCTCTATTTAATGGCAACTTTGTCATTTTTTAAAACTTGTCTTGATAACATAATTGCTTGTGCATGTGTCTGATAGAGCTTGTAATAACCAATGAGGACTGGTTTTAATCTCTAAATATATAACTGCCAGCAAGGCAAGAATCATCTAAAGCAAACAGAAGCAAGAAATCAACAGTGACTACAAGGAAGAAACCCATACTACTGTATTGTATGTTTTGTTGCAATAATGTAAGGTATTATTGATCACAACTAGTTGACATACACGTTTGCATTGTGAGGTGGTATAATTCCTGGTACAACATTGGTTCTTGTAACTTCATTATGTTCTCCCCTCCTGCAACCAGTTCTGGTATAGCTTTACTAAGATGTTCATTTGAATTATACCCCAACAACTGTAACTTAAATGTTCAAAAAAAATGGGAACACAGTGTACGAATTCATCTTTAATCCTGCATGATTCCAAGTATTAGTATACTCAAATATTAAACCAGATATTTTTCTTCAACAATTTTAACAGGAATGTGGTTACCTTAAAACTTCTGTAACAGAGGACTTATGCTTTTGAGTAAGACAGTTGTGTAAACTGTATAATGTGGTAAAAGCTAGACTTTTTTCCCCCTATTGAGTGTCAGCAAAATGGGTTTTGTATATTTTCTTACTTTATCAGACATTTTGCTTCTGAAACTTTCTCTTAAATAGTATCAGTTTACCATATCTGTCTTACTGAAGTAGTAGCTTTTTGAAATAATACCTGTTTTAAATATTTCTCTCTTTCTCTCTCTCTGGAGACATAAGTAACGTAGATGCATCTATTTATACTTAACCACTAGTTCAGTTTGTAGCTTACAAGTGTTAACTAAAATGTAAATCTGGAGTTGAGGGAGCAGGAGGGAACTGCCTCTTCCTGTTTGTCTACTGAAAAAGTCATTGCAGCCTGGCTTCCTGCATTTCAAAGGCCTTAAACTTTTGCTCTGAATTTTTTAAAATGAAGCATAGCCATATAACCTGGTGTACATCTGTACAACAGCTATGTTGTTTCACTTTTGAAAATGAAATTACTAACTTGAAGAAACTTTTACTTAAATAACATGACTGACCTGGTTTGCTTTGCTTGTTTTTTCCTTTATCTAAGGATAGTAAGTACTTAATTTGCAAAACTAGAAAAGCTTATATTCAGGTGTTTCTCTGCAGAGGGTGTGGCCAGCTTCTCAAAGGGATGTGCTGTATTTGTCTGCCATCAGAAAGATACCAGCATTCAGTGAAAATGATCCTGAAACATGGATTGTGTGCAATTTCTCTGTGGAACATGACAGTGCTCCTGTAAGTATTGTTTTCATTCTATCAAGTTCTGCTTCTACGATAAAGCTCTTCTATTATGTGGTGATACATGTGCAATACTGGGGGGGGAGGGGATTATGCAAAAATACGGTTTATTTAAACCAGGTGATACAATGACCTGAAGAAGGTGTTCTGAGCCAAAGCTTTCTTGCCTTATCTCAACAGTAGGCAGATCTAAAGTGTTGCAGCAGAATGGAAGCAAAATTTATGGAGATGTGAAAACATTTTAAAGAATTGAGGTTATTTTGTATGGAGTCAAATCAATGACTCTTCAGTATTGTCAGATATAGGAGCAGGCTTGTATAATTGTAGATATGGAATCTGTTAAACCTCTATCTTGCACAGTTCTGCCTTGGTTCTGTCAGATAGTAGCAATGATTGTTTTCTTTGGAGTGTTTCTGTGCTGATTGCTATGCCATAGCCTGCTTTACAAGGGAAAAGTTACTAACTGATACATGCAAATGCTGATACATTATTCTTTACATGTTTTCTTACTCATTTGTCACAGCAAGTGAAGTAATTAATTTATAATATGTATTAAGCAAGCAGAAACCTGAGATTCCGGCGTTGTAGTTTAACCCTTTCCCTATTCACCATGTACCTTTTATTTCACTCACATTCATCTTACATCCATGCAGTGCTAGAATGCAAACTCTCAGAAACACAGCTTCTGGAGTGTCTTAGACTTTATAGTAAATTAAAATGTTAGCAGTCAAGTATGCTGAAAAAAATTTTGTTTGAGGCTTACAAATGTTTTATTTTTTTGGCAGCTGAACAACCGCTGTGTCCGTGCCAAAATAAATATTGCTATGATTTGTCAGACGTTAGTAAGCCCACCAGAGGGGAACAAGGAAATAAGCAGGGACAACATCCTATGCAAGATTACATATGTAGCTAATGGTAAGTCCAAAATTTTTCAGTATGACATGATATATGCTAATTCTGGGGAGCTGAATACTGGCAAAAAAAGGTTAAAGAATCATAGAATCGTTTAGGTTGGAAGATACCTTTAAGATCATCGAGTCCAACCACTAACCTAATATGGCCAAGTCCATCACTAAACCATGTCCCTAAGTGCCACATCTACACATCTTTTAAATACCTCCAGGGATGGTGACTCCACCACTTCCCTGGGCAGCCTCTTCCAGTGCCTGATAACCCTTTCAGTGAAGAAATGTTTCCTAATATGCAATCTAAACTTCCTTTGGTGCAATTTGAAGCCATTTCCTCTTGTCCTGTTGTCTCTTACTTGGGAGAAGAGACCGACCCCCACCTTGCTACAACCTCCTTTCAGGCGTAGAGAGTGATAAGGTCTCCCCTCAGCCTCCTTTTCTCCAGGCTAAACATCCCCAGTTCCCTCAGCCACTCCTCATAGGACTTGTGCTCTAGACCCTTCACCAGCTTCATTGCCCTTTTTTGGACATGCAAAAATGCACAGTTGATGCAGTTTTCTGTTACATTTATACATATAGCATCACGCTTGATGTTCAAAAAGATTTGAATTAATGCGCTACGTGAATCAGTGAATGGGATTAGTCATCGTGTGGCATTCTGGGAGGAATAAGTGGAAGTGGTGTGTAGCTCAGTCCTAAGTACAGAGCCTGGGGGGGAAGGGGGAGGAGGGTGAGCAGAAGAAATGTCTGCAAGTGGGATGATGTGGCATAGCTTTTCTTTTTGGTAATAGTATGTTTTTTTCATGTATTACTGTAATCCCCCCCCAATTCATCTTGTTAGGCTGAAAAGCTGCTGATAGTAAAGATACAGTTCTTGCCCTCGGTGTTAAGAAGGGGCAAATACATTTTGTATGAGGATGTTTGCAATCTGTATAATCTAGTCCACTTTTTTTTTTATTTTTTAACTATAGAATCCTTGGTATTGGCTGAAAAGTTATCAAAGCTAACCTGTATTGTTACTGTACCCTGTAGTTAGCAGTGTATTGTAGTATTGGAGCTACATACCTATTAGCTCCTCTCCTGCAGCTACAAAACACTTCAAGAGTAACTCGCCTGCTTATTACTTTTAACCACCTATTAGTTAGCTTACTAAAGAGTCAAAGTCTGAAAAATTGGTTCAGTAGATCTTTGCCATATAGGATTGATGTAATTGGTATCAAATCCTGCACAAATAGTACTATATGGTGTTAAACTCTGGGGTAAGCTGCTTTGTTTCCTTTTTAGAAGTTTCCCAATTACTTAAAAAATACATTTTCATTGATAAATTCTGCACTATGATTATATGAGAAGTGGCACCTTTTTCAGCAAAATACTTGTCCTGTGAATTGAAGCATATTTTAGAATCAGTTCGAATTTTGCTTAAACTGCTTTAGAAATAATTTGCAAGGCATTGGTTATGTAGCAATTTTGAAGACAAATGCAGCAGTTATTGCAAAGTTAAGACTGACTTCTGTTTTCTTTGAAACAAGAAGTAACTCGAGTCTCTTTTTGTTGTTTCTTGGAAGTCCTTAGAGAATATCATCTTCCATTTGGGCATTCCCCAAAGACTCACAACACATCATGTTCAATGTTTTCTAAATAGTGGCATCATAGAAATGGACTGATCTTGAGTATTAAGAGTAGAAAGTGCTACAATACAAGCTGTAAGGGCATAAAAAAAAACCTCTGCTGATCATTATTCTTTCCTGTTACTTCAGAAACAGTTGCAGGAATAATGAACTTAAATTTTCTTTTCTAGCCTTTAGTGGATTTGCTGTATTTCAATGTCTGTCTTCCTGTCTACTTGTAGTGAACCCAGGAGGATGGGCACCAGCATCAGTGTTAAGAGCAGTGGCAAAACGAGAATATCCAAAATTCTTGAAGCGTTTTACATCATACGTGCAAGAGAAAACAGCAGGAAAGCCTATTTTATTCTAGTATTAGCAGGTATGCATTCATTTTTTTTCATTCTTGATTCACTGTTGTAAATTTAAGGCCAAACAGAAGTATGCAATCTAGAAATGGCTGATCATGATTAGCATGAATTCAATGCTTAGTTTTAATATATGCGTGCAATATACTTTTTAAAACATTCATGTAATTCATGTGTGTTATTAGCATGAAAAATAAGGGCTGCACAAGTTATCAAGTATTAGTTTTTGTAGACTTTTACTAGTTTATCTTGCAAGTTTTTGCATACATGTCTGATTTATGTAGAAGTATAAAAGGATGGAGTATTGTTTTTTTCTCAGCTATCACAGGCATTTTACACTTGTTCTGAAAATAATACATACTGAAGCCTCTCTAGAGCCTCGGCAGGTTTTGATACCTTAAATTCTACTTAAAATTGCTTATTTGATAGAATATTATGAAGGTCAAAGTATGCTTTTATATTGACAGAATAGTTTTGGTCTAGGATTCTTATTAATGGAACTTTTCTGACAGACCACTGCCAAGTACTGGAGTATTTAAAAGGCTGGGACTTAAATTTTTAGCATTTCTGATGATCTTAAAGAAAAGGGATTTACAGGTGCTTTCTGAAGTCAATGGATGTATTTTAATGGTATAGGTCACTGGGCTAATCTAAATTGATTTTAACATTTACATGATGATATGCCATTAGAAGAGGATTTCTTGATCACTTTTGGGGCTGTCTGATTCTGTCATACATAAGCCTTAGTGCTAAGTAAGGCTTTGCTTCATTTTTGTTAGTGTAGACACTTGCTATATACTTCATTATCTATAACTGCAGTGTCAAACTATCGAATTCCATTTGGTAGTTCTAGTATTACAGCATGATCTCAAAATGAGTTTTTATCACTTTTTCTATGCCTGACATAGGCTACCTCTATTCTGGGGTTCTGTTTATTATGTCAGACTCCAAAAGTCCTAGCCATTTGATCCTTCTGTAACAGGTAGCCCTGTAATGATTCACATTTTTAATTGTATATTGTTAGAGAACTAGTGTAGGTGAACCATTAAAAACACAGCTGTCATGAGCCAGCAGTTCAAACGTGATCATAGCAGCGCTGATACTATTTAAGGTGTTTAACAGGTTCTTTTCCTATTAGCGTTCAGACTTTTCAGTGCTGTATTTTTGTCTTTGCTTACCTGCAGCGTTCAGAACAAGACTGGGTGAGCATTCCACGTTGGAGAAGTGACCATGCATAGAGCACTCCATGCTGGAACGAAGGATCTACAGTCTTTTTATGGCCCAAGTTCTAGGCTTTGTATACTGAAGTGAAGAAGTGTTGCAACACCATGAGGCTGAATATTTAACACTAGATCTCTCCTGCTAACTTTTCTTGCCGAATCAGTGTGTAATTATAAATACATGTATTGATAACATGTATATGGCTCTATTTTTATTTGCTTGCTTTAGAAGAGAAAGAACATGTAAAACTTTGAATCACCAATGTGGATTACTGCTTTAATTTTAAACAACTTGCAGAATTTCACTGTCAACCTTCCTAAGATAGTCGTGTGGTTTTTGTGCATGTCTAAAAAGCACAAAAGCAAATGCACATATAGCATACTGTATGTGCTTTACATGCACAAAAATCTATGTGGTATTTCAGGGGGGAGAGAGGGACTTCCGTAAAGCCTAGGTGACTTCTTGGCAGGTTTTGTTTTGCTTTGTATAATCATAGTTCATTGCTGCTGGTTTCTATAATGAATCATCTTGTTACATAAAATGTCAGTTAATAACTGAGGGCTGTCAATATCCTTATGACTTTGCCTTTTCTATTATCTTACTCTTATGAAGATCTTTGGTTCTGAAGGAGTAAGAGTATGAAAAGCTTTATTTTTTCCAGATATCTTTATATTTCTATTGTATTTTTTAGTTATGTAATATGTGCTACAGAATTTTCGTTATTAAACGTGATCCAGAAATACCTAGGAAGATTCTGTATGAGAGGGCAAGAGACTACCTGAAAGCTGGAAGTCATCTGTCCATGCTACATGTGGACTGCTTTCTTGCATGATATCCAGGGCTTTCCCGAAGCTGTGAGAAGGTACACTATAGTATTTATTGAAGTAATTTGGACTACATAAGACAACATTCCCAGTATAGAATGAGGATGAGTGCATTATTTTGAGATCCTGCATGTGTGTTCCTCATCTTAATAAAGCCATGCTATGAGGTTCATGTAGAAAATTATTTTCCTTTTGATCACAAACCCATCAGAGCTATAAGGATGTGTTGTTCGTACTGGAAAGTTCCCTTTAGTTGCTGTGAGAATTTAAGTGTCAGATATTTGCCTGCCTTTGATTCTGGAGATGCTCATTAGGAGAGGACTGTGGCAGACTGGTACTGACTTTGAGATCTTTTATCCATGTCCCATAGTCGGAAACTCTTCAGAGACTGCTCTGTGTTTCACTAACCTGTGTATTGCAAGTAAAAAGTTTCAGATATATTTTTTTCAAAAGAAAGCTGAAAGTCTTATTTGATACAGTATGGTTGGTGCCTGAAAATAAATATAATATAGTAACTTAATGAAGATTTGGTAAATGATTAAATGTGATCTGCAGAGTGTTGAAAAACTTTTATCTGTTCATCTTCTCTGTAGAGATGAAATCATACATAACACATGATTACACATGCATGCAGATTTCATGCTCCATAACTCTTCCCTTTTTATTTGCCTTTCTCTAACGATGTGCATGGAATATGCCTTATTACAGAGTTATTCTGTTAATTTGAATATGTAGAAAAGTGCCTATAGGGTAATGCTAGTAAGGCAAATAAGATGAAAACTTGTACATGTTTACTATATCACCAGTGAGCATTTTATATAGCAATGGTAAAAACAAAAAAATCTTATACCTCAATTGTACTTCATCTTTTTACAATCAACCAAGCAATGGTTTATTCCACCATAGCCACTGATGGGAACTTCAAAAAAAAAAAAATCAAAAATATAAAGAGTTTAAATCCTTATTTGCCATTTCTGGTAATTGTTGGAACACAGGCAAGTTAATTTAATTGGATAGCTTTATTTTACAAAGGTATGGAAAGTTTACAAAGCAGTATATAAACTTATATCATTAGTTGCATTTGCACTAAATGTGATGTACTTTTGCAATTTATTCTGTAAATAAAATTACACTACAGATACTATTTGTAAAGAATATGTCTTACTTTTAGATGAAGGCACTGGTACTTCACTACAGCTAGCCCTGCCCAGTCAGAGTTGTAAGAGGTTTCTTAAAGAGTATGGAAGGAATTGCAAGATTGAGAATTGGTATTAAGTGACCTCTTCAAAAACAAATGAAAAAAAGGCAGTTGTCTCTAGGCCTCTCAGATTGTCCATGTGCAAGTAGCCATTAGATCCTTTCTTCTGGAAGGGATCTTCCTTCTATGGTTTTACAAAATTTGCCCTGTCTCTTGAGCCCATCCTTCTCTGCAGTCACTGCCACGTATCTGTGTGCTCCGAGTTCACTTCTCCCTGTTAATGGGTCGGTAATACTTACACAGCTGTGGTGGTCTTTGGAGAAGCAGCTCCTGACTCTAGAATGGATGTGTTTATAAGCTGAACCAATTTGAAGGGCTGAGAACGCAGCAATCTTCATCATCAGATAGCGTTCTCTGAATATCTGTATCCATTTGGAGAATTTGGACATTGCTAAACTAGATCTGAAGGAAATGGCTTGATAGAACTTGTACTGAGAATGAGGATGAGATGGTCATTGTTATCCCGTCCGAGAACCTGAACATCTTATTTTGACAAATGTATCTGTGAAAAATGTGCTGCACTTTGAAAAAAATTTACCTTTTACTTAATTGGGCTGAGCTGGCTTATCTGAAGTTGTGCAGATTCTCTTTAATCAGATTGTCCACCTGTATTTTTGTCCAGTTGTACAGATAACGCTGTATTTGAATTGCGACTGTTCATCCACAGACTTAAAACATGAATCATATTTTTGAGTACCTTGAGTGTGTAGAGTGTAACTGTTTGTTCTATAATAGCTTTATGATCCTAATGATAAGTTTTAAAACTTAAAAGAAGTTGGCTCTTCCATGTTACAATCACAAATTTAAAACCCGTATTTAAAAGTGAAAAGTATTAAAAATTATGAAGAAAAATCCTGCTTTGTAGTTATTTTTAACTTTCAATGCTTTGGAGAAACTTACTTAAAACACTTTACCTTTTAACCAACTTTTAGATCATGTATAAGGTTATATACAATATTATAATGTATGGAAAACATTTAAGAGGAAAGCAGTTTGCTTGTATTACTGAGGTTACTGAGATAAAAACTTGAATGCTACATCAGTTTATATATCAAAAAGCTCATTTTGTGCTTGCATATCAGAGGCATGTTAAAAGATGTTCCTGTACAGTATAGTCTTAATACAGAGCACTTCCAAAGTATTTCAGCTCTTGTCTTCATTTGTACAGAATTAACAACATTATGGAAGTTTCCATGGGAAGAATAGAGATCCAGGACTGATCCAGGAGTGCCAGGGGATAAACTTACGGCTTTTTCTGAAGTATGAGGAATTTTTAAGAACTGAGATGAGCTTCTGTAGAGCAGGCTTTCTTAACAGAAATAGCTAGTGCATAATGGATCAATGACAATCCTACCTTTATTTGTTATTCAGGGATTTCTACTTTCTATATGGTAATCAGTAAAGTTGTAGAAACCTTACAAGTATGCAAGACTGGAGGAACAGCTTGAAATAATGGAAGGCATTACTTGCACAAAAAGAAAACTTACCTTAAGCTCAGCTGCATCAAGCCTCAGGTAATATATTGCAATAAACAGAGTCCTTAGGTGGTAAGCCCTGCCCATGAAGAATGCAGCTATTTTAGCTGGCAAAAAGAAATCCCCCAAAATAAAACAAGAATACAGTCACATTCTTGGTCCCATAAGTTATGCATGTAATTTTAAAAAATACATGCTTTCCAGTAAGGAGAGGTTGAGCATTTCTGTAGCTGTCTGTATAACTACAATGTAGTTTGACCCTAGATAGAATGAATAATAGTTAGGATTATGCCATGCAATTTACCAGTGTGTATTACTAGTAGTATTGCTATTATCTTTATAAAAGCTAGGTTTCATAGGAGGAGATAAGTGTATTTCATTAGATAAAAGAAAGGGATACAGTTTCTGAGCATTAGGTGCCTAAAAGTGTCCATTTTTTTTCAGCTGTAACCATTGGTGCAGTAAGCTTTTTTCACTGCACACCTGCCTCTTCTATGCATAGACTGCAGCTAGAATAAGGAAGGCTGGTAATGTGGATAGCTGCAATTTTTAACATTTAAACTAATTCTCCTTAAAAAGAACTATTCTAAATTATCATTTTTACTTTTGAGAACTTAGACTAAGGAATAGTCAGACCTGTTGTCATTGAAAGTGTAAAAACTTCCATTAGGAACTTTCCATTCAGTCTCCTTTTGCTTGAGCTGGTCTGCCTGAAATTCCATGTGGGATTTTCCTCTCTCTCACCATTACATTAACATCAACACTCTGATTTGTTTGCCCTTCCACTTAGAAAGAAACTTGGAAGGTAAATGACCAGGTGAGTTCCTTTCAGATGCAATGGGAAGGACCTGCATACTTACTGTTTTCTGTGTGTCTTCGTACTTAAAACTACGTACCCTGTGAAAAGCTGGCATACAATCTTCAACTTTTCTGATCCATCGGACTTCTTTCTAAAATTTTGTGTCACGAAACAAGCCACAGATCATGGAAGTCTGTGGCAAGCAATTCCTAACCAGTGTTACACTGGCAGGGTATGACAACCCCCCTGAGGATTCCCACCCAGCGGGGTGGGACTGCAACTGAATCACTGAGCAACCCAGCAAGTTCAGCTCCGGGTGCAGGCAGAGCTCTGGGACCAACCCCTCACCCCCTGGGGAGTCATGCCCTGTAACAGTATGCTAAAGAATGCCAGAGGCCCAGGATAGCGCGCTGTCTGATGAGGGCGAGTCATGCCTGAGTATGAACAAAAGAATTGTAGGTGTGTCCGTACCCTCCAGAAAATATTTTCAGACTAGGTAACGAGCAGTCACACGGGTCACCTCATTGCGTGTACCCTGCTGGAAGTCACTCCTACGTATGCAACATAATGGTGGTCTCCAGCCGGTGTTCAAGCACTTGGTTGTCCCCACGCCCCCTACATAGAGCCGGCATCAGTGGAACGCTCGAGACTGCACTTGGTGAGCACTAATCCAGTTGTCATGTCTGATCTTGACCACACTCCAGTGTTGAAAATGTAGCTGTTAACTTAAAGGCTTTTTTTGAAGCTTTTTGTGGGAGTGGTCTTTGCCCTTAGTTGTTACACAGAGAGGTGGCAATGTCTCTGACAGAGGTTGGTACATTTTAGTAATGGGTAAAATGTTGACTTCTGTAAAGAACTTGAGAAATTTAAATAAGCTGCTTTATCTTTGTTGTTTTTCCCAACCTTTTTTTGTTTGAACTGTATTTGAAAACTCTCAAACCTAATTCAAATATCATTGAAATATAGGGAGCGTAACTAACCATCCTACTATCAAGAGAGGTGCTAAACAAAATCATCTCTAGTTCAATTAGCAGCTATATGATGGTATTAATTGTTTAATGTGTCAATTTTCAATATTGCTGTCTGGTGTGAGAAGTCTTAATAATAAAAACCACATGTAATATACTGCTTTCTCATTAACTAAGACTACCATACCCAACTTTTTCCATTAAAAAGACAGAACAGTGTTAAAAGATTTTAAAATCTCTTACAATTATAATATTGCTAAATTGTTTCCCAATTCTAGCTTTGGTCGTATCAGAAACAGTTTCACTGTAAGGTATCTCATGTCCTAGCTGTTCCTGTTACATATGCTGTTAGTTTTCTGTTGTAAATAGGTGTACACCTGCTCTTTTATACTGTCTAGTTCCTGAGTTTATGTTTGTGTTAAACACCACCTCCTGCATTAAAGGATATTAACTTCATGTACTACTTAAAAGAAAAATTTTGGATGACTAGGTAGGATACATGGATGGTGCTTTAAAAAAAAAAAAAGCATAGCACTGAGATGTGGGTACACAGAAGGATGAATTCCCGTAAGTCTGATGCTTTAGGAGTGTCAGGCAATATGCTTTCTAACATGTATCTCCCTGACAGGAGAAGGAAAACTACCAATATTAGCATTTACTGTTGTTTTGAATGACACTAATGTAAAGTGTCCACTTTTGTTCACATCCACAAGTGAAGGAAAAAACACTCAGTAACTGCAATTGACAAAACTGATATGTAGTCCTTTATTCCCCTCTCCCTGTTTTGATTTGCCCTCAAAAGGCTTTTTAGAAAACCACCCTCTCCAGGAACACTAACAAACCCAATGCCTTAACCTCCCACCTTTTCAGTCACATTAGCCTTTTGGGGTCAATTTTTTCCAGGTGCACCAGAGGCTTCAGTTGCTCAGCAAAGTTCCTCATGTCATCAGAAACTACATCCTGTCCTGCTGGTGCTACCACGTTGAGCTCCACCAGGTAGGAGAGGGAGAGCGGCTCAATGCTCTCCGTGTTTCCTGGCATTAGGATGCGGAAGATCTTGTACACCACGATCTTCATGATGCCCTTGCGGAACACGTGCCCTTTGGCCACGAACTCGTGGTCCATGCGGAAGCCCATCTCCACCAGAAAGTCTGTCAGGTTGTCGGAAGTAGCGATGTCCACGCAGTTGCGCACCAGCGCGTGGCGGTTCTTGTCGCCTATTTCTGGCTGGCCCAGGTAGCGCAGATGCCAAGGCATCCCGCTTTTGTCCATGGACCGCCGCGCCCGCAGCACGAAGGGGCTGGCCTGCTGCCCCTTCAGCAGGAACACCATCTCGTGGTCCAGAAAGGTCTCCGGCTCCATGTTGTCGCACAGCCCGCGCAGGCGGTGCAGCAGGCTCTCCAGGCTCTGGTCCAAAACGCTTCCTGCGGCAGGCAGAGACAGCGCCTCGGTTACGCCCTGCCCCTATCTCCTCTCCGCGCCCGGGTGAGCGGGGCCTTCTCCACAGCGTGGGCCCCCGCAGCCCGCCTCTGTCCGGCCCCCTCCCCGAGCCCCCTTCAGACCCAGGTCCCCGGGGGCTGCCCCTCGGCCGAGGCGGCAGCGGCAGGCAGGCCCGCGGCCCGCCGGGCGCCCTCCTCGGCGGCGGGAGGGAGCTGCCTGCCGGCCCGCCGCCGCTTACCTTGGAGCAGGTACTCCATCATGTTGATGGTGCCGCCCGTCACGGGCATCATGGTAACGGGGGGCGCCTCCATGGTGCGGGCCGCGCCGCGCGGACCCGGCCGCAGGGCTGAGGGCAGGCGGCGGAGGGAGCGGCGCGAACGCGGAGGGAGGCGGCAGCGCCACCTCGCGGCCTGGCGGCCTGGCCCCGCTGGGGCCTTGATCGCTGAGGCGTGCTGAGGCGCGGCGGGTGGCGGCCGCCCCTCCCGCCGGGGCCGGGGCCGGGGGCCGGGGCTGGGGCCGGTGGGCCCCCCTGCGCGGCCCCTGGGGACGCCTCGCCTCAGCGCCGGCGGCCTTGGCGGCGGGGAGGAGGGGAGCGGGAGGCCGACGGGCGGGACCGGCCGCGTGGGGTCACCGCTGCTTCAGCCGAGCTGTGGGCGGGGGCCTGTCTGCCGGGGCGGCGGGAGCAGCCCCCGCTTTCGTGGTACCACAGCGCAGCGCCTCCCCTCCGGCTTTCTGGCAGCGGAAGGTGTACGTATAAAATTTTGTGTAAAATCTTCGTCAGAAAACTCGCGGTGTGTCCCTTGCTGCCTGCCAGCCGGTGCATGTGGGTGCGCTGCTCTACGAGAAGGTCCTGCAGCAAAGGGGTCGGGGCACCAAGGCGCTGCGGGCCGGTTGGCGGGCACCTGCGGCAACCTGGGGGGCAAATTGTTACCGGGGGTGAAACGGGAACGATACATCGGTTTGGAAAGGCAGAATCCAGCCTGGTGGGTTTCTCATCTGGATGCTGCAGGTTTTCCACCCGTGTTACTAGATGGAAAAGCCTCCGTTTTCAAAAAGTAGCAGAAATGCCCAGAGCGTATCAGTTAAATTTGGTCCTGCAGATCCCAAACCTAGAGTTACAAGTTTTATTTTTTCCTTAGCTGTCTTTATAACGACGCTTCATGCTGCACAGAAAGTAAACAGTGTGTCTGTCTTTCCTTTATCAGTATCTCTACACAGTGGTGATGTCCCCTGCCTCCCCCGAATAAATATATAAATATTAGCACAAGCCAAACACCTGCAAATGAGAAATGGCATAAGCGTACTCTCCCGGGGCAGTAATAATTTGCTTCAGCCCTGACATATCAAAGCTAGCTTGGAGTACAGCCATGCAGTTGAACTGGGGTGACTTCAGGGGCACAGTGCCATCCAGGAGGGACCTGACTGTTGCTAAAGCTGGAGCCACACCCCAGGTAGCTGCTGCAGCTTTTACCCATTGGTGTATTTCCCCGATTGCGGGTAAGAGGCCTGTGTTGAAATAAAGGAAGAAAATAGTCAACAAAAGGTTTGGGTAATGGTTTAAAAGCTTCCTTACACTTCTAAGAGAAAAAAACCATGTTTTCTCTTGTATACGAAGCAGCTTTAGTTAATGTGATCATAATACAGTTAGAATGAAAGAATATATATTGAGAAAGATAGCTAGGAAAAGTAAAAATGAGTCAAAAATGCACTTTAGTGTTTCACAAGGGATAGTTTCTGAGGTTCACTTCTTTCTGTGTTGATACAGATTATCTCCTCCACCTAGCTAAGGTGCATGGTAGCATGCCTAAAAAAACCCTAACAGGACGTCTACTTTTCTGGTTTGAAATGCAAATTCTTTCAAATTCCCCAGTTGCAGCTACCTCAAGTAGTTCTGCCCCATAGTCTGAGGAGCTATGCAGTAGTGTGATGCAGAAAACAAATGTTACCCCAAACTGGGCAAACCCCTTGTAGGAACTGGACAAAATAGGTGAGCAAAAGTGGCTTCTCCCCCCCACCCCCCTCCAAATCCTCTCACCAGTTGTGTAAAAGACAATGACGACACAGTCCTGCAGCTGCTGAGCTGCTTGTCACCTTGGGCTTGGAGGCTTTATAGTGCACCTCCGTACCTTACAGGTATCTTAAAAAGAACCTTTTTCTGCACTTGTTGAAGATACGATGCAGCAGACACAAAAGACAGTTGGTCAGACAGATGGAGGAGGTGGAGAGAAACAGTGATAGAAATGGAGGGTAAATATGTTATTCCCAGCCACCTACCTAAGTCCTGTTCAACTCCCTTTAAAACCCTTCTTATATACCTGGCTGTGTCAGGGAAACGGGATGCCCGTGCGGGGCCAGGCCTTCGTGTGAGCTCTGTATCACAACATTTTAAGTGCACGGAGCAGAGCCCTCCCTGCAGAGCTCCTGCAGGGAAGTGTCTGGTGAAACGTGCGATCCAGCCGTGCTCACGCACTGAAATAGCACAAACAGAGATAAATTGGATGGAAAATTTTTTTCTTGTTACTAAAACTTGGATTTTTTTTTTCTCTCATCTCACAGACTGTGGTCTGAATCCCCATTTTGTCACCTTTATCAATCAAAATTGCTTTCAGACTAAGTGTACAGCACTCTCCATTCACTGGTGGTGAATTAATAGCAAAAAGCCTTCTACCCCACAAACCTGTGTGTGAGCTTCTTGAAATTAATTACTCCATTTGGTTATATAATAGGCAATTTATATAATGAGTTCATTGTATAATTTACATTTTTTAAAGTTGTTGACAGAATTTCAGGGCTAGGATTACTCATTAAGTGATTTTCTGTCTTAGCAGGTAGCTCAAGGATGTTGGGTTGTTCTTAGCCATTTCACCACAAGGAATGATGTGTCAATAGCTGAGGGACTGTCTTAAATAAAGGGGCTACATAAGCTTACAGCATAAAGACAGAGAGAGAAGACAACAAAGATCAGGTAATTGATGACTTTTATTATCACCCTCAGTGTAATACTCATTATGATTTCTTCCTCTCTACCTGGCAGAGCAGGAAAATTTTTCAAGTGAGAGTTCAATGAGCTGCCCCGCCTGGTGGCTTCCAGGCTTGGCCTTGTTCCTGAACTCGTATTACCGAAGCAAAAACTAAAGTTGCATGTAGTTTTCTGTGCTATGTGACTGTCCCCCCTGGATTTTAAATGACCAATTTAGGGTGCTTTGTAAAATATTAAAAGGTGCTGTGAGAACATTTCTTTAGTGAGTATTCAAATCTTCAGACTTACTTACCCAGAAACAATTTTCACATGGGAAAGTCAAGATTACTCCTGAAAAAGTGCAATTCTGTTTAGCCAGAAACTCTGCCAACAGTGGTGTCTCTGTGCGCCTGATGGACCTGCCCCTTTTTTTCACTAATGAAGCACTCTTTTAGAGCGAATATTCCCAAAAGTTGAGCTAAATTTAACTGGTTTAGTGTCATTAAACTGTGCCAGCTCACACAGAGTTATGCTAGCTCTCACATATAAAAGAAGGGGAATGAGCTGGACCGCTGTACATACTGTTACACTAGTACTTGGCTTCTTTCGAGTACCTTTTTTAAAAAAGTTTTATCCTTGGCAGCATAGTTGTACCCGTGCACAGTGTCTAAAGCAGGTTTGATTGGGTGTGGGCTGTGAGCAACACACTGAATGAGCCAACAGTGCTGGGCGAAAGAAGGTAGCAACGTTGCTTGCTTGTTTTGAGGGTGAAGTGAGGTTTTCAGGGCAACTTTACACGGTGACTGCCTCCTTGGAAGACCACTTGTCTGAGATTGTGGGTTGATGATGGTACAGCCTATGGCATACACATACTGTAGAACTGCCTTCCAGTTGTTCTTGGAGACCAGCGTTTCATTACAGGGGAAGTGGGAAGCAATTTGGCAAACCATGTTGTGGTACCAGGTGGAGAGCTGGAAGCTACAGACCCATGTGACTAGTCTTGCTCTGAGCTTGATAGACTTGCCTCAGTCTGGTCTTTCATCCAGTAGCCATAGGAGAGACTGGTATTGGCATAATTTTTATGGCATGGTTATTTCATCGTGGTGTTCTAGCTTAGGAGAATGGACTGGCCTTGTACAATTCTTCTTCAGAAGAATGAAGTAGGTAAGGAAGAAATTCTTCGCCATGAGGGTGGTGAGGCACTGGAACAGGTTGCCCAGAGAAGTTGTGGATGACCCATCCCTGGAAGTGTTCAAGGCCAGGTTGGATGGGGCTTTGAGCAACCTGGTCTAGCGGAAGGTGTTCCTGACCATGGCAGGGGAGTTGGAACTAGATGATCTTTAAAGGTCCCTTCCAACCCAAACCATTCTGTGATTCTAAGAGCTGGTCTTTATTTGGCTGTTGTGGATCTCAACAGATACTAGTGCCAAGATACAGATTTTGGTTTTTGTACTCTGGCTCTGGCTGGGATGGAATTGTGTTCACAGCAGCCTGTATGGGGCTGTGTTTTGGATTTGTGACTAAGAGTGTTGATAACACACCAATGAATTGGTGATGGCTCAGCAGGGTTTGCCAGCATCAAGGTTTTCTTCTTGTGCTTCTTTCTCCCCTGCGCTCCCCGCAAGTGAGCAGACGGGTGGGCGAGAGCCTGGGAGGGGACACAGCCAGGACAGCTGACCCCGACTGACCAAAGGGATATTCCACACCGTATGGCGTTGTGTCCAGCACTAAAAGCTCAGGGAAAGAGTCAGAAAGGGGGGACGTTTGTGGTTATGGCATTTGTCTTCCCAAGTCACCGTTAATGTGCCAAGGTCCTGCGTGCTGCTGGGAACTAGTGAATAAATTCCTTATTTTGCTGTGCATGCGCAGCTTCACTTTACCTATTAAGCAGTCTTTCTCTTGATCCACGTTTTCTCACTTTTACCCTTGATTCTCTCCCCCATCCTGCTGGCGTGGGTAAGTAAGTGACCAGGTGGGTCAACCCACCACGTTTTTCTAGATCACTCAAGTCCTCGTCGGAATGCTGCTGAGTTCTGTAATTGGGTAAGAACCTATGCAAGCTGGGGCTAAAGCCCCTAGCGTCCCCCTGGGTAGATAAGAAGCAGACGGAACATAAAACAGTGGTGAAGATGGGACACTAGGTAATTTTGCATTGTGCAATGGAGTGCAAAAGCCCTATGGCGCTGTGGAGATGAGGTTAGCATCAGAGGCAGGCCTCCTCCCAGAGGCTGGTACAACAGGGTGACCCCGCGGCCAGCAGCAGTCTCCAGGCAGGAAGACAAGGCACAGAACTGTCAGCGCTAGGAGTGTCACTGGATGCGCAGCACTGTAATTGCCTTGCATGTACGGCAAGGTGCCTCTGCCAGCAATACGAGCTTCCGCCGAGGCAACAGAGAGGATCTGTGAAGCAGAGAAGCTGTTGCTGTAACAAGGACACTGCCTGAAGCCCAAACCATCGTCTCCTTGTTTCAGCAGGTGTCACTGCGCAGTGTAAACCTCCCCTAACCAAAGCCAAAGGGAGAGAGATAAGAGGACACAACCTGAAAAATGATAAGTTATGTCCCAAAAGAGGTGGAGATGATGTATCTTAAAAGCACTGTCAGTAGTGCTTTTAAGCCAAAAGGCAGCTGAAAGGAGCGGGAGGACAGACCATCTACCACAGCTTTTCTCAGAGCTGGTATTCACCTTACGAGCCAGGTTCACGCCAAGGATGAGAACTGCCCAAACGGTGCTGTGTACAGACACACACGGAGCTCCGACACGAGAAAGCAAGCGGGCTCCCAGCCACGCTCTCTCCTGGGACTGTTGTGCCTGCTCGGCAGTGCCTGTGCTGGGGCCCTGCTGGCACACCCCCCTCCCATCACCCAGGCAGCATCCGCTTCAGGCTTCTGGTATCATAGCTACGTTCGGCATGAAGGCGGTTTGCATCTCTGCGCTGTGTGAGCAGCCGCCGCTCCTCCTGTCAGGAAGATTAGGTAAGGCACACTTCACTGGTAGCGTCGTCTTCTGGCTGAGAGAAATCAAAGTGGACACCACTGGTGTAATTAGAGACAGTTTCAGCTGCAGCGCTTCCCAGCCTCACCGCTCTGAAACTGTCCTGTCAGACAGCAGGAAAGGGACTGGTGTGTAGCGGGGGTAAATAGATTCAGGACACAGAGAAGGAAGGAGGTAATCTAGGTAAAGAGAGAAGCAAACTAGTTACCAGAGTCAAATACTCTATTTTTACTTTTTCTAGGGTTTTAAAATATTTGGAAAACTGTACCAACTGTAGTAGTGTAGCATTTAAGTTGCGGCAGCTTTAGAAACTTGATTACAGACAGCTTGATGACAGACATTTCCAGGATCTGTAGTGGGGTACTGACGAAGAGCTTAACCGCGTTGCTGTTAACAAGCGCTATGATATTAAAAGCTCCGATAAGAATTTCAAATAGTTCTTGATGTGGTATGGATGGGTTCTTTTACTCTTCCAGCTTAACCTGTCTTGCAAGAATATACAGTACTGTGCATTTTGATAAAATTACATTTTCCTGGTGAAAGCAGTATTTTAAAATTCAAGTAGCAAGTTAACAGATTAAAAAGCACCTTTGAAACTTTGGCTTTGGTGGACATGTGAGAAACTGCCACAAGTATAATTCAGCAGTTTTCTGGAAGACAGGAGAAATGCCCAAACAGGCCCCACCACTAGGTATCGCTAATGCTGCAGTGAGTTAGTTCTCCCACTTGGGCAAACTGCGTAATTCAGATTCGAGGAGAAAAAACAGGTACAGGCTTCTGCAAACAAGGCTGAGAAGTTCCGGTGTCACAGCCCCACTGTGTTTAGTACCGTACGCCAGTCGTATTTTCCTTAACCCTCTTATTTTATGTTGTCTACTAAGGTATGTCTCTAAGTCATGAAGTAAGCTTAAAATATCACAATTAAGCCAATACATTTTCCATTGTTTTACTGAAACTGAAAAAGTAGTTCTGTACCAAAATGTACACAATTTAGTAATAATACAAAATGTTAATTCTGCAAGACAGAATGTCTGTTAAATCCACCAAAATGAACACTGAACCACCATTTATTGCCAGAACAGTGTTACTTTAAATAAGATCACTGAATGAACATAGAAACAAAGCAGTTCCAACTTTCCTTAAGTAAAATGGTAGCTATTAGCAACAATACTGCAGGAAGATAAACATTCATGATACTTACATGCTATCATAACATATCTAGCATGTAGTATGTCTTCATGCTTGCACATTAGCTTTATGAGCTCATTACAGTGATATTAATGTGTTGATGTACTACAAAACAACCCATCATGATTTATATCAAATTTGCACATTAGAAGAGCACCTCAGCTAGCCACCCCTTCAGGAATGCCGCTGCATTCCTGCAAGAAACCCAGTCCAGTCCACTGATTCCCCCCTCAAAAAACAAACAAAAAACCCCAAACCAAACCAAACATCGTCAAGCATATTAACGATTTTCCTCCTGTGATTAACTAGGCAGGGCAATGCATTTAGCAGTATTCCCAAAGGTGACTCAAACCAGAATACACCTGTGTTTTCTGTATTACATTAAGAACACCTGAGACTGCTTCACTGGTCCAAGTACAGTATTTTAATACAAAAACTGCTTGTTGCAATAACGTCATTTCACTGAATTCCATTAATTAGTACTTTTCACTGAAAAAAGGATAAGATTTCTTCTTAAAATAAATACTCCCCCCTCAAAAAGAAAGTTAAAAAGGAATTAAAACATAAAAAAACTTAGTGTTCAAGAACAGTGTGATTTTCTGGCTTCATTTTATCTCACCTTAAGCAGTGGATACACACCTATTCCTGGGGAATAAGTGTCAAACACTTAAAAAAATAAAATAATAATTAGGAATATACAAACACCACTGTACCTTAAGAGACATCTTTTAAAAGAAGTGTAAACATCTGTTCTTGACTCCTGTTGTTTGAATGCACTCCTATCAAAGTTTGAGAAACTGCCATTTGCTTAAATTACTAATCTGTCTGACACGTAACCGGTTTTGGATTTACCAGTTTCAAAATCTATTTTTTCTACCTGACCAAAGTAACAACAGTTGAAGACACTGTTTTTCCCTATAGATTATATTTAACAGTTCAGAACTTTATAGGTCACAAGTTTTCCATAAAGGAATAACCTAAGTTGTGGAGTTAAAACATTGAATGCTGCTCAGTTGAAGCAGCAGCAAATTAAGTACTATATATAGACAGAAGTTTCTATAAAACTAATATATTCAATAATATTGTCTTATAGCCTAAATTTTACATGTGAACAAAGTTAAAATTGGGAGTTCATGGAAAGTGATTAGGCTTGCCATCACTTTAAAAAACATGCTTGCCTAACCAGAAAATAAAGATGGCAAGGACCAGTGCATTCAAGCCCAGTTTACACCAACTTTTTTTTTTTTTTTTTTCTTAATGTACAAAGTACATTACATCACTTTTCAGCTTGGTAGTTACCAGGATCTTACTAGTCAAAATAATCTCAACCTGTAAAAACATAAGACTGACCCTTTAGAAAATGATGTGTAGGAGTAAGAATTCCAAAGCCATGTTCAAGACATCTGACAGGACTTCTTTCATGAAGTCATCTCTAACCACTGAAGAAGGTCAAAGGCGTTAGGTAGTCTCACACAAGTCCGTTGATCTCTCAGTTTATCTTACACAGACATCATTGAGTTGAAGGTGATTTTCATTCTAAACTTCACAGATTCCCCCCCCCCCGCCCCGTGCACCTGGTCAGTTGTTAGAACAATTCTTCATTTCAAAGCCATTTTAGTATTCAAGCCACCTTCTTAGTGCAGGTTCCTTGCAGATCTTGTAGATTTATTTTTGACCTAATAAAAACAGTAAGATAACTACATTAGACAGTTAAAACATGACACTGCTATTAAATGTTGCAATTTTTCATGTAATTATTATTGAATCTTATGTACTTGGAAGAAGGGCAAAACAGCAGAGAAAGAATAATTTTTCCACTTCCTACCTGTTGTGGATCATGTGGCTTTTGACTAGATGCCCAGCTGCAAGAGCTGCCATTAGTGATAATTCCCCTGCCATCACCGTAGCACAAACAATTTTAGCAAGCTGACGGGCATTTTCACCAGGGTTATCTTGGCTTGCACCTTGAACCCCTAACATCTGCAGAGAAAAATAGGCATTATGCTATGAAATCTAAGTAAATTTATGCTAAATTTAGTATTAAAGTAAGTCTTTCCAAATTATATCCAATCAACTAGCTGTAAGTCTCTTTAATATTAAACATCTTAAGCTTTAGAAACTAGATACATGAAAACAATTCGTTAGATAATTCTAAAATTTTCATGTCAAATCCACCAAGTTTCAAGAGGCCCCATTCCCACAACATTACTCGGACACAACATGCACAACATGAAAGCGAGCTTTGATTTAAGAAGCTAAGTTGCTTTAAACTTTCTGATTTATACCTGCAAACAGGCCTGCTGTGGGAGCAAGTTGGTGCCTCCGCCAACAGTTCCTATTTCTATAGAGGGCATTGTGCAGCTGATGTACAGGTCTTCGTTGGTGGAACCAGTTCGCTCCATCAAAGTGATGCAATTAGAGCTGCCCACGTTCTGTGCAGCATCCTTCAGATCAGGAAGGAGAAACAAAACAAAACCAGAACACTCAACTAAGTGTGTGGTTAAGAACTACTGAACTAAAGAAAACCCGAATTGGTGTAAAACAAACCTACCTGACCACAGGCAATGTAGATCGCTGTCACAATGTTTGCTGCATGTGCATTGTAGCCACCTATGCTACCAGCCATCGCAGAACCCACCAAATTTTTGTTTATATTGACTTCAACTATATCTTCTGTAGTTGTCTTCAGCACCTAGACAAAGTGATACACTTTACTACAGCATTCCTTAGGCGGGACTAGAAATACTCTATTTATGGTTAACAAGCCCTCGCCCCTTGTTTGCTTCCATATGGAATTTGACTCAATCATTGTCCTAGATACCTAATTCTATTTTTGTTCAAAAGGAGCCCTTTCAAACGCAGGCTGCATTGTCCAAGTAGCAATGGAAAAGTCAGTGCAAAGGGTCTGGACTTGCACAGGCCTTTAAGAAAAGCTCACCAGATACCTTCTCAGTTTCAAATTCTCATTTATCTTCAGAATTAAACAAACAAAATCAACTTGGCAGAAATATCCCATTAATTCACCTTGACATCAGAGCAACCCCCAGTATCAATACAGGCTGGGGGATGAAGGGATCGAGAGCAGCCCTGCTGAGAAGGACTCGGGGCTACTGGTGGATGAAAAGCTGGACAGGAGTCAGCAACGTGCGCTTGCAGCCCAGAAAGCCAAATGTATCCTGGGCTGCATCAAAACAGCTGGGAAGGTGGAAGGGCTGTGTTACAGCTATAAAATCTTACGCAGTAGAGTGAAGGTAAAAGTATTAAGTATCTCTTCCAGTACAAAACTAAGGCATCATCAAATGGAACAAGAAGAAGAAGGAGGTAGTTCTCACACAAGGTGTAGCTGCACTGTGGAATTCTGCCTGGAATACTAGTGCTAAAAGTTTACATAGTTTCACAAAGGGGACTGGGACTGGACAAATTAAAAACAAACAAACAAACAAAAAAAATCCATCAAACACGAAAGCACCAATTCAGACAATCACGAAGAAGCTGATGGAAGACTATGCTGACTATGGTGTAGTAAACTCCTCCCTGGATACTGTCTCTCATAGCCAGTGCTGGCAACCAGGTAACAGGCAATGGATTTGGTCTGACACACAGAGCCAGCCTTCCGAGCTCAGGCAGAAGAGAATCTAAGATAGCTCTTATGACGTAGGACAAGTTTGCCAAGGGCTAGGACTGGCACTGGTTATAAAGGTTACCCTTCATCACCCAAGATGCTAAGGCAGCTTAAGGAATTAAGTGAAGCACCTGATTATCTGTTTCATTGTAGTAGGAGGCATATAAACTTTGAAGAGAATGACAGGCTTGTGTGAGAGACAACAAATGAGTGAAATGATCAAAATGACTAGGTTTAATGACAGGCAAAAGCCCACATGTACAAATCTCTCAAACTGTAGCATAATTTTTCAAGGGTAAAAAGTGAAAATCCTAATGCCTTCAACTAGATATGCATCAATATACGCACGTTATGTCAGAAGAGACAATGAAAGGAAAAAGTATCTACTGTCTCAGAAAAACAACTTATCCTACAGCAGTATCGGAAAATACATGTAGGAATTATCCTTACCTGGAAAACAACTTAGTTAATATTTATGATGCAAGATAGGTATCAGTTTTGTAAAATATATGCATTTTTATAAACAAGAAAGCAGACACTTACTTCTCTAACAACCTTGGCTGGAATGACTGCTTCGCAGACAACAGACTTCCCTCTTCCTTCTATCCAGTTTATAGCAGCAGGTTTTTTGTCTGTACAATAGTTACCGCTAATAGCTATAACCTGGAGATTGGGAAACTCTTCATTCAACCTTGCCAGTGCTTTTTCAGTACCCTGTTGGAAGAGAAACAGATAAAAGGCTAGTATATCATTATGGTTGCCGAACAAGATACTCAAGGACAGTGGAACAGCAAGATTAGATTGAGTCTAATCAGATCATCAGTTCCAGCTGAAGAAAAGAACGTAATTTCAGGAAGGAACCTGAAACAGGAAAAAAAACCAAAACAAACCACAATTATCACCACCTTTTTTCTAACCACTTTGGGAATTATATGGGGAATACTTGGTTCTTCCCAGTACATGTGGACTCTCTGGATACATTCTAGGTGAACGGGCATATGCTTACCATGCTGAAGATAGAACATGAACCAAGTCAAACACTACGGGCATGAAATGAATTCATTTTGGATGTAGTGGAAAGAGCTTCTCTACACTAGGAAATCAGACAAAAGGTCTGCTATATTTAGTACCCGTCTATGACCAGACCCATTTACGTAATGGTTCTGATAGACTTAAATTTATGCAGAATAGGCAATCAGTATTAACCTGAAACAGCACAAGGCATCCCCCCAATCTATGGGTCATGTCTCAGGTTCTTCCACATGTTTGCATAAAACCAAAACCAACCAACCAAAGCTAGAGAACACTCTTCTGCTCCCATTCACCAGATTCCTAATCCTTTATTTACACAGTAACAGATTAATTACTGCTGGATAAAATCTTTGGCCCAAAGCAACAGAGCTACCACCAGCTTAACTTCCATATTATCAAGAATACTTTCTTTAAATAATAACTAAAAAAATTAAAATACAAAGTTACTTTTTTCTTTCATCGTTCTCATCCTATTCTTGTTTACACTTGACAAGGTCAAACACTTCTATAGCACTGCAAATAGCACTATGTCATATCTTTCCATCTTCACATGCCAGGTAGTCACACAATAAGAGGCTATAATTTATTATTTTTAAAGAAATACAGATTTATTAAAAATACTTAAGGGGACTGGTCCTTACTTTTGAAATCATATTCATTCCCATTGCATCCCCTGTTCCAGACTGAAAACGGATATAAAGGTTACGACCAGCCAAACTGATGAGAAGTTTCTGTAGGCGGGCAAACCTGCAAGAAAATTTAACTATTACTTACAATCCTCAAGGGAAAAGATTAAATTAGCTTTAAGTGGCAAAATGACAGTAAATCACAGCAGATAGCGCAGTTAACTACACTGTGTTCCTCCTCCCTCAGCGCAGGAAAACCTTCAGCTACCATGCACATAGTTCTCTTGAGTAAATACTTTTAAAATGTTCACTGTAAAAGTGTTCACTGCCTTTTTATGTTTTCTATCCCTGGATTTCATGAAAAAAAATATCCTGAAGTGCTAACATGAATTTGTATTCCTTAAAACGTCTGACTACCCAGTATAAAGAAAAAATGAGGCCTTTGGAAATTCTTATGTCAGTTTTACACCAAGGCAAAACCCATGCAATCTTCAACAACAGTGCAAGCTCCACAAGTCAAACAAAAACCAGGAAATACTGCATTTAAACAGCAGCATGAGTTGACTCTAGCTGAAATACACGTATGTCCTTGGCTGACACTTGTAAGATTGGTAAGAAACAAAACAGGTAAGGAAATTTCTCTCTGAATCTTCCTAAAGAAAGCAGGTAATCGTAAGTCTTAGAAAAAACTCTAGGACTGGAAATAGACTTATTCTTAATACTGTTTTACATTTTTTAGCATTTCAGTTCTAGCATTAGTTTATCCAGTATTTTCTGGAACCTCACAAATTAATTATTAACATTAGTAATATCATCTGAAAGGCTACATTCCAAACTTTGAATTACTTTTTGCGTAGTAACCACTAAAAATCCAAATAAGCTTTTATGTTTATTTTTAAATGCTTAGACAAAATAAATAATGTATTAAGTATTATGCAATGCGAATGTATTTGTTGCTAAGATACAGGTGTTTACCTCTTATCACTGGAAAATGTTTATTACTGGCCTTGGTACATAGCCAGAGTGACTTTTGTTCTCTTAGATTCACACTACATGGGATAGCCAAAATGAATATGTAATTTCCTGTATTGCAGTACGCACAAAAAAAACCAATTAGAAGTTTTCTACCATCCATAGAAGTTTTATGTCAGGAAGTAAGGCTGGAACAGCCATTGTACTAACCTGCTTGTGCTGTCAAAAGCTTCCTTCATTATTTTAAAGCCTTCAGGGCTTTCGAGCCAAACTTTCACTTCTGCAGCCTGGCAAGCAGTGGGCAGCCTTACAACAGGTCCTCGAGTCATCCCATCTGCCAGAATGCGGCTACTTGCTCCTCCACCAAGCTAAACATCAAAGCAGAAGGGAAACAAAGTAAGATTACTGAAAGTGAATTTTTGTTGTTAGGAAGTCAAAAACATGCCTTATATCACTCCAAATATGTTTTATAATGTAGAAAGATTTTCAAGCTATTCAAACAATACTTACACATATGCTCTACATCCTCTGTTTGTGCTTGCTACAAGACATCCTTCTGTTGTTGCCATTGGCACCTGAAACTCTTTGTTATCCAAGAATAGTGGTCCTGCTACGCCTACAGGAATAGGCATATATCCAATCACGTTTTCACAGCAAGCTCCCATAACCTTACAAAAATAGTACAAAAGCTATCATTAAGGTTACACTACAGTGGTATCGTACAGCATGTTACATACTATGCCTCTGACTACAACAAGGTATCTTAGCAAAAAACCCACAACCCTACCCATAAAGCAACCAATTCTACCTCAAAAAGTTAACAGCTACAGCTATCAACAGCTAATACAGTTCAAGTCTGGTATTTGGCAGATGTATTGAATCTTATTAAGTCTTAAACACGATTAAAAAAACCTAATACTGTTAAATGAATTTTCAGTAAACTTCCCTTTTAACTTGAGCTCAAGGTAATCATCATTCAGCTGAACTCAGGCTCAGTATTAGTACAATTCTGCATCTCTGAGATAAGGCAGCTGCATACTTTGGTAGGAAATATTTTTTAGGTAAGCTACAGAACTTACCCACCTCCTTAGGTTTAAAAACATGAAGAGCAATAAAAGGTAGTGCCTTATATTTGCCTTTTTTTTTTTCTTTATACATCAGTTTTGACCAAGCTTATTGTTAATTCATATACATCACTTCCAGCATGTATTTCATGTATTTGGAAAATGGTTTTACAGTGAGTTTGTTTGTCTGCCTTTTACTTACCAAAGAATAATTATAATTCCTATAAGGAAGATATTGTAAAGATGAAGGTTCAGGGAGTTTCTTAGATAACATCTGTCTGCGAATGGACACACCTCGCTCCTGAGTTTCCATCAGAGTTTCCAGTTTGTATGCAGGAATATGCTTAGCATTAACTAAGCTGATAACCTCAGCATCAGTAAGGAATTTTGCTCCTTTCTGGAAATGTAAAGGTTGGGGAGAGAAAGTACAGGTTCTCTTGGTCAAAATCCTTTCAAATGTTTCCAAATGAAAAGGGTAACAACTTTACTTTGAGTACATCTAAAGTACCAGAGTACATCTAAAGGAACCAACCGCCAGTGCCAGATTTTATAGTAGGCCAGGATACGATCAAAAACTTTTTACTCAGACACCCACGTACACATGTACATGATGAAGCTTCAATGACTTGGTATGTCATGAATGATGAAGCTGCTTCCCCCTCCCTCCCACCCTGACTGACTGGGGGAGAAGTGACTTATGAAAGGGTTTTGTTTTAGTCATGACCCCCCACCCAAGTATTAAAGCCATATAATTTTGTCATAAGAATACATTACAATCAATAGGATCATTTAAAAGATGGAAATGAACTGTAAGAATTCTTAAATCAGATATTGCAGTAGAAGTTAAAAAAAAAAGTTATTTTTCTTAAATCAGATGTTGCAGTAGAGGTTAAAAAAAAACCCAAGTTATTTTTCCATACCTCTGCATTTCCAAGTATACGAACACATTCCTCAATAGAACGTGGTTCTTTAGGTAACTCAATTCTTCCTCTTTTCCATTAAGAAATGAGGACGTTTCCACAGGGTTGCAACTGCCAACTACAAATGTAGCCTTGGTTGACGACTCTGCTAATAAAGGTTTTATGACTTCAGCTGCATAAAAACAATTAAAATGAACTTTGGTTTACAAAATTCTTAAGTTTTGATTCCACATACAACACACTAACACAGATTTCCCTATTGGTTCCAAATATTCAGGAAGAGGTTCAGACTTTAAAATGTTAAAAATTACCATTTCCATCTTTGGGAACTAAAGCTTCTTCTACTGTGTTAGATTTCTGATTGTTTTTCAGAAGTCCAGATTGCTTCCTGCAACAATTCTCAGGGACCTTTTTCTGGACCATCACTGGAGATGTTATGGGATTCTTCAGTGAGAGTGTGGATTCAGTCTCTGCTTGCTCAAAGAAAATATATTTGACAGCGAGGAGAAGGGCTAATCCAAGAGTGATTACTTGTTCAATATCCATACTGGCCATTCTAAAACAGACAAATCAAAAAGTAAATACATGGTATACACAAATTGTTGTTTGTAACAGCATTCTGACATCCCTTTGCTTTAGAAGAGTAATAGTTTCATCATTATTTATACCATTACAGAAATTCCATTCAAAAGACTTTTTTTACCAGGACATTCAAGTATGCTAGGTTAGGGTAGAGAGATCATTCTTTGTATTATTATCAACGTAAGAATTTTCAGATGTCATTAAATATTTACTAAATCTTAGCTAAAAAGCAGTCCAGTAAAAGAAATGACTGTAAAATATTCACTATCTAACAGCTACATCAAATTGATTTAACACCTATGTCCCAATGATAAAGTAGGAAGTTCAGTTATCATCCTCTACCAACAATGACTACTATGATGCAAGTTGAACTGCTAAGAGGGGGAAAAAGGCCCCTAAAATGGACAGTTCCGAGTTTTCAGAAGTAACATGGAACCACAGGTGCCACTAACTTCAGCTGAGCTGAAGGAAAAGCAATAGTGACATGGCTTTTGCACTTTTTGCACTTGTGTGTGGATGGTCAGAAGTTCTGCATAAATAATTACTCTAGTGCAGTCAGAAAATTTATTTTCCAGTGTGCTCTGAAAGGTGTCAGTGCTATTGGGAAAAGGTGTTGTTTTGATGCATACAGGACACCTGTCTCCTGATCACATTCTTGATTACTTCAAGGAGACTGGATAAATGGCATAATATTAAAGTATTTGTTATGAAGTATCATCTCTGGTTCCAAGAAATCCTACATTGGCCAGATCTGCAAGTTTGCAAGTGTTGTGCCCTAGGACCACAGCTTGGCAGCACTGGAGAATACACCCTAATCAAGGAAACACACTTCTCTCCGGTGAAGTCGCCTACCGAGAAAGGTAGAACTGCCATAATGAAACATTAGGTTCAATTCTCTTTGGTGCATTCTCATCCAATCCCACTGAGTTCTCCACAGTACTGTTTTGAGCAGCGGGTTCCGCTATCCAACGACTGTGAGCATGAACAAGAACCAAACCCAGTGACTGTATTAAAAACACAAAACAACATAACAAATATTAATTTTTCAACGGTATACTAGGTATCTAACCTACTAAGATTAAACATTTTGTTGGTTGTTTTTGGGGCGTACTTTTTGTTTCCCATGCCTCAAAAGTCTAAAGCTAAAGGCTGTTTTTCCACACCTCTCATCACGCCCTTTTTGGCCTATCTAACACTCATAGCTTTGAACCTGTCCCGCCACATCCCTCCTGCTCAAGTAATAAGCAAAGGAAGCTGAGGGTACTGTAGGGGTAAGAGCGAGGGAATTAGTACACGTGAAAAAGCCCTGAGAGTTCGGCACAGAAATGGCATATGCAGGAAGACTTTAGGTGTAGATACGGGGGATGTTATTAAAAATAACCATGATAAAGTAGACTAATGGGATGCAGAATACAAGTCTATGGAATACAAAAGCTTTATTCATTGCACCAGGACACCTTACTGATTGCATAACCACAGGTAAAAAAGAGCCACAAACCATTATCATTTTGACCCTCTGTGTTACAGGATTTGGTTTATTTTCTTCTTCTTCCAGAACACGAGCAAATGGCTAAGCTGCCATATAGGGCGTCCTTCGCGACTCTCTCTCGAAAGCTGCAAAAGTAACAAAATTTAAAAATAGGTCCTATTTAGTACATACTAGAAGAACCAACAAGTGAACTTCAACACTGTATTTTTATTTGATCATTAAGAAATTACCACCGAAAGAGTTAGCCTACATTAGAATTTGAATAGTGAAAAACCCTGGACAGCCAACAATTTACAATATAATTCGTTTACTCTGCTTTAGATCAGAACTCACACTATTGAGTGTAACTCATTCACAGTGTCATTAACAAGTTACTGTTACCAGCTGAGCCATCTTAACTCTTTTTTGCGCATTTCCTCTGTTCACTTTGAAAGGAAGACAAACATGCTGGCATATAACTCCATGGAGAAATGTATAGCCTACAGAAGCACAGGGTCTGAAAGCTAAGCTTGATGTTGTCTTGAAGTTGGTCTTACCTCTAATACCAAGGACACACAAGCTGGAAAGAAGGTCATGAAGACAAAGTAGTTGGCAAGAACAGACATACAGCCAAAGCAGCACATAATTTCAAGTTGTCGTACACCTACATAAAAAAAGAAGAAATTTTTACATTGAATATGCAATGGACTTCCTGTATACTTGAAGAAGTGTTGCAGAAGTAAGAAAGAAACCATTAAACTGACACTGCAGGATTATAGAAGGAACTGTCTAGATAAATGAAAAACAGCATGTTAAGCCATAGTCATTGTGTATTAGCTTATTCTAAGCACAATACGTATTTATGGTATGGTATTTACAGAAAATTTTTAAAGTATAATTCTAAATAAATACAAGTAATTACAGTTCACCAAGTTTTTAAAGCTTTGCACTGAAAGCTTGAAAATCCTCACTTATCTAAGCGAAAGAACAAGTAGCTGACATGTATTTAAATCCCTTCTGAAAGACGGCCAATTAAGTGTTCAGGCAGCAAGAAACCAGTATATACCCCACCTACTCTTTCACAAGCCTGGTATCCAGAAAACGTCAATTAGGCACGCTACGCATACATTACAGACCTGCCTTAGTAAAGATGAAAGAGTGAACAGTATAAATCATTAAAAAAAAAAATCAACTGTATGCTGCACCAAAATGAGGTTTTTCTTCTTAGATGTAAATAGGAAAACAGCTTATTATACACAATACCCTGAAAAGGTCCAAAACAATTTGAAAAGCAAATGCTTTGAAAGATGGCTTTAAGGTATGCAAGATAGTTTAAAAAAAATGCACACAAAAACAAACATGCAAACAAAAGCCCACTTTAGTCCTAACTATGCAACTTTGATTTATTTGACAACAAAATGAGTTATTTACAAGTGAAAATCCCTTTGCTTATTACATTTAACTGTTCCCGTTTAAGGAAAGACAACTGCTACTGCACACAGAACTGTTGAAGAGCAAAAGATGGGATGGGAAAAAACAGTAAAAGATTGGTTATTTTTAATTGAACTAGTATAACTTTCCTCGCCTGGGGTGATTTTTATAAATACTCGTTTTTGCAAGAATATGAAATAGGTTTGCATGTACTGAAAGCGTAGCTCATTTTTAAGAGTGCCTAATAGAAAATTTTAGCACCTACTTTAAGATGTTAACAGGAATGATGGGAATGATAGAAGGTCTGAATTTTATAAAAGCACCTGCACAGAAGTCCGTTCCTACTGCACAATGCTCAAAGAAAGCTGTTATCTGTATTTCAAACTTCTCTTCAACATGTACATATTATTCATATCTGCAGGAAACTAGTAATATAGGCTAACTATGAAGGTAAATAAATAGCTAATAAATCAAATAGTCTTTTTTAACTGGAAAGATTTAGACCCTTGGGACTATATCACTCACCTGACATAGTACCAACACCAATCACAAGACACTCCACAAGTGCATCCAGTGTAAACGTAGGGCCTAAAATTGCCATTCCACGTGAAATATTTTCTCTTACTTCATCCTAGAAAGAAAAATTTCTGTACATTAACATAAAGACAAAAATCAAATTAAGGGAGTACCATAACATAATTAGCACATGATTAGTAAATTCAATAATATTATGGTGGTAAGGCCTTATAAAACATGAACTATTATAAAATGAACTATTATGAGAGAATATGTTCTTTAATTGCTTTATTTCCCCTAAGTTATTATACTTTGACAGTCTTTATTTACATAAGATTATTTAATTTTGACTAATTTCTCTACCTTTGGCTCATCAGTATTTTCAGCTCCTACAACACTGATGGGCACAGACTTTAATTAAACTACATTCAGAAGAACAGGACTTCTACACTTTAAGACATAAAATAGAAGCCACTTATGTCATGGCATTTCAAAAGTTCTTGCAACCACATATCTGTACCCTAACTTTATTATTTTTTTATTTATTATTTACCTCTCTAGACTCAGCTGACAGAAAAGGACATAAAGACACTAAAACTTGCCCCTGCAGGGGAAGGGATTTCCTCCAGAAGCCAGGCATGGCAAACTCTAGAGGGTCTACTGCTGGGTTTTTGGTGGTTTGGTGTTTTTTGGTTGGGGTTCTTTTTTTTTTTTTTTTGGGGGGGGGGGGGGGGCAGGCAGGGGGAAGAAGCTGTAAGGAAAACCTGTTTGTGAAATACTGTCTGGAAAAATGAATAAAAAATTCTGTACTCACAATTATAATAAAATAATATACAACACACTATAATAATATTGCACATATAGAGAATGTGCAATATAATATACAATATATTAAAATATAAGATATAATATTTTCTGTCACAATTAGTATGCTCAATTACCATGTACAGTATTTTGTAGGTATAAATTAATTTCACTAAATATACTTTTATTTCAGAACTTAGAATATTAGCAAAAAAACATTAGCGTGTACGACAAGCAAGGATCCTGTCGATCCTTCCTGTTGTGCTGTGTTAATTGCATTAGAGCATGAACATTTCTGTCTACACACATGCTACGTTTGTTCTGCTAAGATTTTGTCTAGAAATATGCTTTGTTCAGTATCAGCATTGTAACATTAGATATTTCTTTATATACTGTTCCTGAACCCTATAAATTAACTTTTTTGTATCCATAACTCTCCTAGGGAAGACTTTGATTTAGGAACTCTGGCCTCCTTAATAGAGTTAGAAGCATTGCTGTTTAAAGTTCTGAACCTCTAAAGTACTTGTGCATACAATTAACTTAGCTCACATGATTGCGCACACTCATTTCACAGTGTTGTTATTCACTTGAACACTGATTGGACTGAAGACAAAAGAACGCAGAATCTGGATAAAATCTGATCCTTTTTATGTATCACCAATGTGGTATTCACCTGTATGTCACTCCACTTGGATTATTCATAGAATCGTAGAATGGTTTGGCTTGGAAAGGACCTTAAAGATCATCTAGTGCAAACACCCCTGACATGACATAATGTTCATCTTTGAACATTAAATTCAAAAGCTCCATTGCCAAAAAAAAACCCAATACAAAACCAAAAACCCAACCAACCACAAAAACAACCCCTCTGACCTGTGAGTTGGAACTGAGCGCAAATTTGGCTAATGCACTTGCTCTTGACAAATCAATCAGAAGCAGGAAGAATGGTAAAGCTTCACTGAAAAAAAAAGAAGAGGCATATGTTAAAATTCAAGGTTTATTGTACAAGAAAAAAAATTCAAGCAAGAAATCCAGAATAACAATTCATTACTTACTTTAAACCTGTCAGTTCTTTATCCAAGAAGTGAATTACCACCGTACTAAAAACAAAACTTGAGAAGATTGTGAAGAGGCCCAGCAATACCTTTAAAAAAAAAGAAAGAGAAATGGAAATTTTTGTTTTATATATATTAGAAGCGAAAAAAAAAGGAAAAAAGAAAAAACTATACCTTTAGATCAATCCTGAAGCAAACAAACGACAATTCTTATCTCTCAGAGTGCATTAACAGCAGTTGAGATACAAACTGAAGTAGGTGCTATTTTTCTACAGATATTTACATCTAAAATTTGCAAAGACTCTAAGAAGTAAAAGCCATAAAGCCTCTCATTCATTAGCAGCAAAAATAAAAAGTGTCTTAAACAGCTCCATATTTTTAAGTTTCACACAATAAACAATTATTTCAAGAATACATTTCCAGTGTTATATAATCCTACACAATCTCTTTAAAAAAAAATTGCACTTGATCTATGCAGAACATTTATTCTGCTACCTAACAAATAATTAAAATAACCTTGTTCTGTATGTAGTATTACATTCTAATATTATTACCAATTTATATTCCCCCCCCCCCCCCCCCCCCCCCCCCAATTAAAATGCATACAGCAAATACAAAATCAGATACAATACCTAAATGTATTTGACCCAAGTTGCCTTAGGTTCTGAAACTGGAAATATATATAAAGGATTGCTATACAGCGCGTGATTGTCAGGATGATGATGTCACTGCTCAGAACATCCTGTTTGAAATAGAAAACCATTTAGTTAGCTTTTACATTAAGTAGTAACTTGTTGTTAAGTTTCAGTAATAAAAAAATCTATTGTGAAGCTGCACTAAAAATGAAGTTTCAGAATAAAAACAAGTATCTCTGCTAGTCTGTCTTAAAAGTGAAATATTGCAAACAATATTAATATAAATCCTTGTTCACTAGACACCTGTGCAACTGAAAGTTAGGTTAATGAAAACCTGTGTAGCACATCATTGCTTGCATACAGTTTTAACACCCACAATGGGAAAAAGAAGGCAATAAAGAAGTTTCTGCATACCTATTTCCTCCTAACACATCACAACCTGACCTTATTCTACAGAAAACCCTGGATCTACTGGTTAACAGTAAGTATTATAACACGAATTTAAATCCTTACTTCTTCGAGTTTGGGGCACTCATAATTCCAGCCACAGATCTTATCATTCCCAGTGAACATCTTCATGGACATCATACAGATGGTGAGAGTCACTGTTCCCACAATGACTTCCCATGGATGAGAGGCTACAAAAAGGCCATGCATTCGAAAGAGTCCTGGACAACATCTTCAAGACTGTTTTTTTATACTTGGTGAACCTGCAACCAAAGAGTATTTCATATAAGCAAGTACGAGATTCAGGTAAAAAGATAGAGCTCTATAAATTTCTGCAAGTCATCTCTCAGAAAAAAAACCAAACCAAAACAACCAACAAACCAAAAGCACTTAAGTAACAGATGAGTAAGGAAACTAATCTTCACCTTTCAACCTTCCACGTAAAACACATTTCTTTCTAATCTTCTGCGATATAGTATGATCTGCTCCTGCCTTCTCAATCTTCTTTTTTTTAATACACATCTCCCTGGTTTCTTCAAGGTCTTACTAATACATCTCCACCACTCTCACAGCATCTCTTAGTATCTTCCTGTCACACAATTTTGATACCACTTTGACTCCAACTTCTTGTTTTTACCACCTATGTAAGCCATCACTAAATTCTGTCACTTCTTTCTACTCACTCTTCCTATCGAAAATATTGATTAACTTTATTTTAACTATATAAATTACCAACTAACCATTGTTGGTAATGCTCAACTTCAACAGCAGGAACTGCAATGTTATCTTCCTCTGACTGTGTCTTCTCTACTTTCTGCTCAATATTCTTCAGTGATTCAAGTTAATCACCTTCCAAACAGCTCCTTCTTCATCTCAAGTACAAGTCCTTCTCACAGACAGTATTCTGTGACAGTTCTCATGTACCCATAACTAATTCCCAGGTTCTGATGCATTTCAGCACACCCCCCTTGCTTTCAACAGATAACAAACATTCAACAGAAACGGTCACACCTCTCTTTCACGTAATTGAGAACGTGGATGTTCTGTACATCCTTCAGTTACAAAAAACCACATCCTAGTCTAGTTGCTCTGTGTTGTACCTTTAGACAAGTTCGTCAAGGATGTTTACTTATGTTTTATAGCATAGAAACAAAAGGCCATAAAATTCTCTCTTAAATATATTAGTGCAGGGACTAAATCAACAAAATCAACAGCTTATAAAACTCTGTGATGAATGTTAACTATATAACTATATCGTAAAGTTCAAAAGATGCTTATATAGTAGCCTGGCTAACAGAGACAATCTATAATTCAGTATTTACATGTACAAACCAAGCACTGTAAAGATTTCCACAGAGGATTGAGGGCTCTACACATTGTCACTTCAAAGCAGATTAAAAAATCCCTTCATGTTGCCTTAAAAGTAACAATTCATCCATCAGCCTTCTGGAACCACAGTCTTTCTAGTATTATTTCTTTTGCTTGGACATCAAAAACGAAGCTGTCATTCAATGGAGAAAATAACAGACAGGGCAAACCTATTTGCTTAGCGTTCCTGAAGATACCAGACTCATCTTGGTTTCCTACCAATGCCAATCTCGATCATATGAGCACCAACAGCACCAATGTATTTTTCTTTATCCTTCCACAGTGAAGATGTGGCAGATTTTCGTGGCTCATGGAACCAAATGGGGAAAATCATTGAGAGGACTGCCTTCCTTATGAACAAATTATTTCATTTCCTGACAGAAAGCTTTTTTTTTTTTTTTTTTAAAAAAAGGAACACAACAAACCCACTCCTTTAAAGTCAACATTATCCTTTGTTTTTCCCCGTGTAATATCATCTACATACTGTTTTGTAAATTTATATTGTTGCAAAACTGTTCCAAAGTGGTATTATAGTTTTTCCTCAGCAGAAGTATCTTTTCATGAGGAAAACTAAAATAAGACATAGACAGAGGACTATCTTAGTGCCAGAGATATTGAAACAATGCAAAAATAGAAAAGGCATAGCAACGTCCTATGAAAATATGAATACTCTTGAATAACACACTGTTTCAGGAAAATCAGAATTAGTACTTATTACATGACTATATAGAGTCCTACCACTCCTAAAACTGGTAATACAACTCCTGAATTCTGACAGTTGGAATCATTATCTAGGCAATTAACAAATTGTTAGTAGAGCTAGAAAGATTTCAAAATCTTTCTTCAGATATTATTTTTCACATTTCTAAGCAAAACTAGTAAGGGTAAAATGGCTTCAACATAAATCAATTACGGAAAAATGCATTAATTTGATTATGAAAATAATTATCAATAACATCTGTTATTAGACAATGTTTTATAATGAACTGCTGCCTCCTACAGGATGCCTCACTGCCGATCTTGGGGTTAACTGAGTGGCAGTAACTCCTAACCTAAAAAGATTCTTTCAAGCCTTCATGTTTATTTAACCTGCCTGAAGAGCATGGATTTTTTGCTATGCAGTTGACATTTCTACAAAATGTTGATGAAGATTTCATACACTGATTCTGCATTACTGAGTGTTGTACAAAAATATTTCAATGCATGTGATCAGCTCATATTCTAATTCTGTTTAAAATATTTGTATAGCGACATTGACTCATAGCTTGAAATTAGCAAGACATAACATTAACTATAAAGCTGAAGTTTATCATTAATATCATTTTGTTAAATTTCAAATGGTGTTTCAAAAGGGATGCTTTATAAATGCTATCCATTTCCTGCTTGCCTTTGGTTTTATTAAAAAATTTCCAGGAGACTATTAAGTAAAGCAATCCATTCTGGGAATCAAAACAAAATACAAATAAAAACAACTGCAACCCCTTCAAAAAAAGGAACCAGCCTGTAAAAAGCAAACTAGATGGGGTGTACGTAATGCTTTAGAGCATTAATCTGCCACATAACTGTGTGACTATTCGCTTAAATACCCAAGGTTGGTTACACAGCTCTCACTAACCTCAGAGCAATCATCTGCAACACCATCTATTAGATCAGCGCAAATTTCCCATCTCTTGCTCTCTGACTCGGCAATAGCTACAGTATTATAAAGGAACCGAATGGCAAAAATAGCTGAGCAAAAACCTGCGCAGGGCTCACCTGAAAAGCACATGACAGCACACAGACCCTGTCCAAACTGCCAGGCAGCGTTTTGTGTAGCCCCTCACACCCCGTGCGAAAGGCGGGGGGCAGAGCCCTCCAGCGCGCCCTAGGCCTGGGCCGCCCCGCAGCCCGCTGGAAGCCGGCGCGGGAAGGCCGAGTCTCTCCCTGCAGCCGCAGAGGCCCCGCGCGTTGCCGGGCGGAGCCGGCGAGCCCCGCGCAACAGCAGCGCGCCCAAGGGCGCGGCGCGCTGCCGACAGCAGGTGCGGCGGGCGGCCTTCCGCGGCCCACCCCGCGGGGCCGCGCCCTCCGACGTCAAGAAGGAACCGGGACAGCGGCTCTGACCTCCCCCGCCCGCCACCCAGGGCGGCGGGTAAGGCGGGCCAGCCGCCGCTCCCTAGGGGCAGCGATGGCGACGGTGCCCCCTCCCCCGCGCCCGCCGTTATCCGGCCGATCTCCGAGGAGCCGCTCGGGGCCCGGAGCCGCAGCCCGTCCCCCGGCCACAGAGGACCCGTGTCGCAACGGCGAGCTGCCCTCACCGCGCCTGACCGAAACGCGGCCCTCCTGCCCTCCCCTGCCCCGCCGCCCCCGCTCACCGCCCCGGCTCCGGCGCTGCACCGCCGCACACAAGCGACAACCCTCCTCCTTCCCGCCGCGCTGCGGACTGAGCCGGCCGCTCCTCTCCGAGCAAGGACACCCGGGGCACGACACGCCAGCCGCCGCCATCGCCCGATCGCGCAGCCAATGGCGAGGGCCCGGCACGCCCAGCCCGCGGCGCGTCACTCGCTGCGTCGCCGGGGCAACCGCCCGGCGAACGCCGTACAGCGCGAGTCTCGATCAGGAGCGGGGAAACACGCCATCTCGCCATGGGCTGCCCGCCAATGGGCCGTCGCGCTCCCTCTCCGTATTTCCTGATTGGGCGGCAGCACGCGGCTCATTTGCATATGCCGATCGACCGACAGGCCCGGCGCCGACAGCGGTGCCGGCCGGCGCGAGCAGCCCCGCGCTGCCCCCCTCCCCTCCCCTCGCGTCGGCAGGCTGCGTCGGGCCCCTCCGGGGGTCGGCTCTGAGTCGCGGTGCCTCTACGGCGCACGCTGAGGCTGAGCCACTGCCTGGATGCGCTTTACCACGCCGTTAAGAAACAGCGCAGGAATTCCCAGCTCTACCGCTTGCGGGAAAGCAGTGGTGCCCCCAACATTCAGGAAAAAAAAATGCAATATATTTGTGGCTTTTGGCCAAAGAGGAAATGCTATTTTTTGCTCATGCAGCACGGGAGGCTCCTTATTCTCTTCGGGCACAGAGTCAGGTGAAACACACTGTTCTTGGTCCCATACATTGCATGGCCATTGGTTTCTAGTAGTGCCACATGGTACTGTGCTGTGATTCTCAAAAAAGGATACGCTGGTGAAAAGGTTTCCTAAGAACTCCACCCAAAGCAGTTGTTGTCAGTGACGAAATCATTCATGCCAGCTCAGTCCTTTAACATGTAAATCCATTTCCATTCCCATCTTCCATGTGATGCTTATAAACCTCGTAACTTGCTACTGTGTATCCATCTTCCCTGCCAGCTTCTTCCTTAACACTCACATTTTCTTGAGTATCTCTCCTTTATTACCTGGAAAGAGTAAAGTATTACCAGTGAGATTTCTGGAGGCATTTGATAATATGCACAGCAATTGCTATAATTGCATACGGATATGACTAAGTCAAAGCGAAATAGCAATTTGTACACAGTTGCAACAATATGTATAATTAATACATAATTTAAGATGACCTTTAGTATCTTGCTCTGTTTTCCACACTTTTTCCATAGCAGTAGGTGATGAATATTATTTGGCAAGTATCACAGAATCACAGACTGGTAGGGGTTGGAAGGGACCTCTGGAGGATCACCTAGTCCAACCCCCCTGCCAGAGCAGGTCACCCAGAGCAGGCTGCACAGGACCGCGTCCAGGCGGGGTTTGAATATCTCCAGAGAAGGAGACTCCACACCCTCCGTGGGCAGCCTGTGCCAGGGCTCTGTCACCCTCACGGTGAAGAAGTTTTTCCTCACGTTCAGCGGAACTTCCTGTTTTCCAGCTTGTGCTCGCTCCCCCTTGTCCTGTCGTTGGGCACCACTGAAAAGAGTCTGGCCCCATCCTCTTGACACCTGCCCTTGAGATATTATAAGCGTTTGATGAGGTCCCCTCTCAGTCTTCTCTTCCTCAGGCTGAACAGCCCCAGCTCCCTCAGCCTTTCCCCATAGGAGAGATGCTCCAGTCCCTTAATCATCTTTGTAGCCCTCCACTTGGACTCTCTAGTAGTTCCTTGTCTTTCTTGAACTGGGGAGCCCAGAACCGGACACAGGACTCCAGATGGGGCCTCACTAGGGCAGTAGAGGGGGAGGAGAACCTCCCTTGACTGCTGGCCACACTCTGCTTAATGCACCCAGGCTGCCATTGGCCTTCCTGGCCGCAAGGGAACATTGCTGGCTCATGGTGAATTTGTTGCCTACCAGGACTCCCAGGTCCTTCTCCGCAGAAGTATTAAATGCTAATTTTATCATCAAGTTCACTTGGAGCCCGAGTCACTACAATGATTTGGAATTTCTAGTCTGTGCAAGTATATGTCATCACACTTCCCACCATGAAGATTTCATACCTGTAGCTGTTGCGGTGGCCTGCCTGCAGCCCAGCCTCACGCTGACAGAGGCCGCGGGAGCAGCGCTGTCTGCGCTGCCGCAGAGACGGAAGGCAAAGCTGAGGCAGAATGGGTCTGCCTGAGGAAAACATGCTGTGATTAACAGACAATTGCTGGGTTACGTACAAGAGTGCTGCTGCAAATACCGTGAAAATATTGGTGACTAATAATTTGGTTATCTCACACACGTTCCTACTCTCCATGTGCTCAGGACAGCAGATGAAGTTAGATGCTTAAACTTGGCCATGGAAGTACACACATTAGGAAAAGGGAGCAATTTTACACAACACGCAGGTCGGCAGGAGTACGTTAAGCGCTTTGTGGCTCTGCTGAATGATGTGCATGACAGGGCCAGAACCAGGAGCCCAATGCCAGCAAGGACGCACAAACCCCTGCCGAAGGCGGGAGGATGGCATCGCTGCCCCAAGGACGCCAAGGCTGCCTGCGCTGCGGGAGACTCATCCCAAGGGCACTGAAGGGAGAGCTGCCTTTAACTTCTGCCACCAGCCACTCCAATCTCACCCGCGCTCGAGGGGCTGCGCTTGTCGAGGACGGGCTCTCCTCTCCCGCTCTGCCTCGCCCTAGCCCCCACCCCGCCTGGCCGGTGCCCCCGAGGGGGAACGGGGCGCCGCTGGGCTCAGGCCTCCACAAAATGGCCGCTGCCGCCTCCGCTAAGGGGAGACGCGCGGCGCGCTGGGGGGAGGGGCGGCCGCCGGCGTGCCCGGGGGAGGGGAGCGGAGCGGCGGCGCCATGGGGAAGCGGGACGGTGGCGGGAGAGCGATAGCGACAGCGACGAGACCGTCGTGGAGGGCTCTGTGACAGAGAGCGATGTGGAGGAAGAAGAGTTCTGTAGGAGGAGGTGGTAACGCGGTGTTGCTCGGAGCTGCGCGTACCGAGGAGCGAGGGGCCCGCGGCGGCGGGCTGAGGGGGCCGCTCCCGGGCCGCCCTAAGGAGAGGCGGGCCGCTGCCCTCGGCCTGCCCAGCTCTGGGTTTGATCTCAGGAAGACACCAGCCACACACAGGAACCATCCCCCCTGCATCTCACATCCCGGAGTGCAAAACAGCTTTTCTAGATTATTTCATAAATGTGTATTTTTAGGGTGTCCCCCCCTTAAGACCAGTTTTGTATGCCCTTAGACTCAGTAGTTCCCAGCTCTGCAAATAGCCCACACACCTTGTGGGCCTCAGAGTTTGTGCCTCCGGATCCTCCTGAGTCACATTTTAGCCAGTGGAAGTGAAATGTACCAGAACCCAACTCAGAAGATAAAGAAAACACTATTAAATGTGATTGCTGCTGATGTTATTTCTTCGCAACTTCAACTTGATACCATTTTCATGACATTATCTCTTGTATCCTTTAAGACACGGCAAAGAATTGAAACTACCAAGTAGCTGCACTTCTTTGTACTGGCTTTGTGGCCCAGTATTGCTTGGAAGTATGTAAAGTGGCGATGTATCTCCCTAGCTAAGGTTTTCTATGCAGAGTATAAGGTACAGCCTCACAGTTTGGGGGTCCTTTACGATTGGTGTTAGTGTTAAAGGTGTGCTCGCCCAGCGTGCAGTTAGCAGCATCCCGACAGCGGAGGCTGAGACGGCTGCCCTCGGCTGCCCTCAACTGTTATATGAGTTTATAGGACTGAAAAACAGAGCATACGACTGTTTAATGCCCTTTTTTAATTATTATTTGTATTTTGCAAAGGCTGCCTTTTCTGAATAAGGACATGACTTTAACAACTGAAATAAGAAATAATGAAGGTAGGACAGATTATTTTTTTTCAGTCTGTGTTGTTTTTTTCTATGAACTGTTGCTGTGGTGTTGCCTGAGTTAATGTTACTTAAACTTAAGTGTTGCATGAAGTTCATTCTTATGAACTGTATGCACTCTCATTATTTCCATAGTTTTAGCTCGTATTTTAGAAGAATGTTCAGCACATTTTTAATATTTGAAACATAGGTTTGCTCTTAATTTCTCCATTCTTCCTGTGTACTGTAACTGAGAATGCCTGGCTTGGGAAGTGTTTGAACTATATATAGAGATACGATTTTTTTTAGATATGTGTATTGTGTTTGAGCAGAATAAAATAAACGGAATCTAAACACATAATTCATATAAATGGAATCTATACATATAACAGTCATATAAATATAGTATTTAACAAAAAAACTTTAATATTGTTAATAGATCCATTCTTTTTAACACACAAAATTTGAGTAGGGATATTTAAGTGCATTATTTTCAGTGTATTATTAAATTACTTTAAACATAAATGCATGCACGCTCATTTAAAGCCTTAAATTCTTCTCTAATAACTCCCTTAGAGCAGGTTGTGTGAGCAAGCATGTTGTCGTTACATAATAGTTTAACTGGTACTCCTTGGCATTTTTATGTAACCCATTTGACTTGCATCCTATAAGTTTATTCCAGCAATACAGAGACTGCCTATTTTTTAAGTGACAGAAGGTGTTCTTAGCATTCTTCCAGATTTTTTTTGTCTTTTTGCCAATTTGAAGACCTGAGCAGACTATTGTTGTTTATCAACTTACTCTGAGTTAATATAAATCTTACCTACAGCCCATTGAATTCTGCAGAAACTTTTCCTATGACTGTGATTTCCTGATGCTAAACCTTTCATAGTTGCTCAATAGTTTTGTCTGAGGAAACAAACATCATCCCATTTTGAATTTACCTGTGGTTATACTGGAATTAAAACCTGGCAACATTCAACATACATGGTGTAAGGCATGTTTATTTGACTCATTGTTCAGTTTGTTGAATGGGGATTTGTCTGAGGGTTGGGTGGGGTTATTTTGTCTCTGTAAATGTAATAGATTGTGATATTTTAGCATTCTGCCTGCGGCATTTTATATTCAGTAAGTTGGAATTAGTATTTCATTATTTGTGTATTTGTGCATACTTGTATAGTAGCAATTTGATGAGATACATAACATAAAGATTAATTCGATGGGTATTTTATTAATGTCAGTAACAACATTTTAGTTTTGAAACCTAAGGGTCCAACCTTAAGGCTTCTCTCTTTTTTTTCCAGAGAGAAGTTCTTCCTTTGCACAGTCATTAAAGAAAGTATTCCATATAGGAGTACAAATATTTTAGTCAAATGGATCAGGCAGTTTACCAAAATTGCAGGTGTCAGCTTAAAAAATAAGAGGAAAGAGTTAATCTCCAGTATGAACGCAGGGAGTGTTCCAGAACATTAAGCAAAATAAATTTACCCCCCCAGCTGGTTTTATTCATTTCTGACCTCTCTTATATTGTAGTTACAAAATCTAGTTAGATAGACTGTTTAACCACTTAAGTCCATTGCATATCAGAAGCTTTGATACGTATACCTGAATTACGGAGTTATGTAGGAATTTACGGCATTATGGAAAGTTATATAGAAATAAAGGCAATTAAAACTTCCTTTAATTACTGTATTTTTTCCTTCTTTTTTTTTCCCCCTAGGAGGTCCCTCTCCAGAAATCTGTTTTATAAAGAAATTTTATGATCACACATATAGTCAGAAGGAACAGATAATCCAGTATAGAAATGATGTGTCTCCTGATACACATGTCTAACTATTAATAATATTATAATATACTCACTGGGCCTCCCATTCTTTATGTGCAAAAGAGCCTGGTAGCTTGCAGCTGAAACGAATTTTATGGCAAGACAGTTGTCATGTGTGTAGCGTATTCTCTCCAGGAAGGTGTCAAAGTCTCTTTCCTGGTATTTCGTGAGGGTATTGCCTTTCAAATTTGAGGAACAAGCCCATGACAAAGATGAAGAAGTTTGTGGAACACAAACTTTTTAGTATGTTCCCTTCAGGAGCTGAAAGATAACCATCTGTGTTAACTATGCCAGAATACACCCTCGGTTACTTATTATGAGATTAGTTGTGATCCAACGATTGGACAATTGTTTCTTTAAAAAAGAAAGAGATAATAATCTGAAATGCAGAATAGAATATCTGCTTGCATGATGACGGGATAATTATTCTATTGTATGGATAATTCTGTATTCCCTAATCTACTAGTTAACCACCTTTTAATATATTTGACACAGTTGGTAGCTAGCCCATAAACTTCTGTTCAATTGAGCAATCAGCTTTCCACCTGCATATGACACATTCATGAAACAATTAGAAACAAACAGGTTTCTACTTTTTAACTGAGATTGTTTTAGAACCTGTGTCTGTTACACTGTGTTCAGTGCTGTGGATTCACCAGTCCAAAGACCACTATCAATATATCCTTATTCCAGTATAACGGTGTTTCTAAAAGAATTAAACTGCTTCCTACATGACAAAAACGACATTGAAAAAAGACACTCCTTCTACTGAAGTGAATGTTTTTACAGAGCATAACAGAATTGCAAATAAATTTGTCTCAACTGACAGTGCGGGAAACAGTGAACAAAATCAAAAGATGCTGTTATTCCAAAGGCTTTTCTCCATAAGTTTATTTTGCTGCTTGCATGTCCCAAAGTTGTCTTGACTGAAGTTTGTAACAGTTTTTTAAGGACAGAGGGAATGAGGGAGGTTCCCATTTACTCTCTCCCTTTCTCCTCCGGGAACTGATCTGACTATCTACTGCCTAACCTAAGTCTTTGTCTAAGGACAAATCCCCTGTCTGCAAAAGGAAGAGTCAGAAAAGCAAAGAATCCTATCGCTTTTCACCAATAGTTTGGGTAACTCTCACTATTATATTTTTAGAGACCTGTATAGCATGGCACTGGCAGCTTGGTCATGCACGGCATGGGGACAGTATAAAATTTAAATCTTTACTGAATACTGTAAGGAACGGTAGTGGCCTGTCATCCGTGGTACTTGCATGTGTAGATTGCACTAGTGTGGCTCTTCAACCACCCTGAGAGCCAGCATGGAATGTGCTTACATAGAAGCTTTCCTTCTACTGTGTCCTTAGAAATGACCTTAAGTGAATACAGCATCTTGATGCAATGTGATATGAGGGTCATGAAGCCTGGAGTGGCTGTGAATTATTTTCAGGAAATGTAACACTGTTCCAATTGTTCCAAAGATTCTTGGCTTTCTTTGTACTTCAGATGGGTTGAGGGAGGCTTGGGATATGCAGTCCTATCTTTGATTCTACCATGTAAGATTATAAGTAAGACTTCTTCCACCAGAGATGCAGTAGATATACAGACAGATTTTGTAGGATACAGGTTCTTTCCAACTGAGAAGTCAAATTGTTTTCATTAACACCCTATTTTATGGCTTGTTCAGGCAGGCCTCATGATTGTAAGTTTGTGCTTTCACCTTTTTCAGGGTCTTTTTTCTTGCCCAGTTTGCTGAAGTGCACCTAAAGTTGTTAGGTGGCACTTACAGCTTTTAAGCATTAGTCCTATTTTGGAACACATCCAGAGTCCCCTCAGATAGTTGGCTGTATAAAAAAGTGCTCAAATGAGAAAAATCAGTTGAGTTTTGCAGGAATTTCCTTACCAAAAGCAAGAGAGCAGGACAAAAGGCTGTTCCCAGTACTTGCAATCAGTGGCCACAAATACTGTTTGTGTAATTTTTATGATTTGAGAAGACCTTTCAATCAATCAGCAATACACTGGTTTTGCTTAGAGCCTAATTTTTTAGCAGACAAAGTAGCTCCTCCTTTTTCTGAGATATAATGGTAGTTCACTGAGCTTTGAGCGTCTATTTGAGCAATGTTAGCCAGTCAAAGAGGTTTAGTAGTTGTTCTGCTGTCCTCCTGACCTTGCTTGGTCTCTGGATAACATCCTGTGTAAACACCCGGGCTGATTTGTACAAAGGCTGTATTTAGCAAAGTCAATAACTTTCTGCCAGCTATCCCATTGCCATGCTTTAGAACTACATCAGTCATAACTGTTGCACAAACTGTTTCTAAAGAATCTGTGCTGTTCCAGGGAGCCCTTTACCAGTCCTTCCTGCTGGGCAATCTCCACCTGTTGCTCTTCAGGTCATTGCTAAATGATAGTTCTTATCGTGTTGCTAATACCTTGTGCAAGGCAAATAAGTCATCACTTGGTGTCCACACCAAGATGTTCTTTCTTTCCCAGCATTTTCCTAGTGCTGTGAATGTTCTCCACTGTATGTCAGTGTTTTGTTTAAAATCGCAGCCAGTATGCTGATGGTCCACTAGTAATCCCCAGTCTTCAGCTCATCTGGAAGAGAACTGCAGTTCACTTGCCTATCTGAATCGTTCCTAGGTTGCCTTAGGCTTTACATAAAGGCTCTTTTTTCCGTACTAGAGGAGGTCTCTCCCTTACTTACAGCCAGAGGCACAAAAGCAGATCCAGGCTTCCTTAGTAAAGAGTTTGAATTCGGCTCCTGCTCTGATATTAGTTGTCTCCTTACCCACATGCCCTTTCCTGTGTCTGCATGTGGCAGCCCTGCCACTGAGCTTGCTAATATGCAGGTCTTGTCAGCTAATTTCCTTAATTCTGCCTTTTCCAGGGATATTGAGAGTCATATACTAAACTCCACAGTCTCTGGAGCAGCACCCTGTCTTATTTAATGAAAAGAGGAAGTTGTTACAAAAAAAGATTAAAACTGGGAGTTGAAATAAAAATACCTTGTGTTTTGGTCTTTTGATGTATAGTACTCCTGAAGTTTAAAGCAGTCATATCTTACTTGCATAGGTATGTTTTCCTTTGGGTGACTGTTGTCTTTCATAGTCTTGATTTATTTTTCAACATTTTTCTCAAATAGCACATAAAAAAAAAGATTTAAGGGGAATGGCTTTTGTATCTTATTAGTAATGTGTGTAAAGATCAGATCTAAAAATTCTGTTTCCCAAGTCAGTTACAGAAGGAAGAAGATAAGCATGTAATAAAGCTGAGTAAATAAATAATGAAGTACTTTGTTTACTAACTTGTTAATTTTGTTTTTTTTTTCATTCAGATACCTCAAGAGGCATATGCATCTGACCAGTCTCAGTCTCTACTGCAGTGAGTATAATACATCACACAGGAATTCCAGTCAGGCATGCTGTAATTGAACAATTCCGTTATACCTCCATTTGTATATTATTTTTTCTCAGTGTTCTATTGTGAAGCAGTTTTCTTCTTTGCTTACTGAAGGATCTATATTTATGTCAGAGGTAATTCTGTGTCCAATGTGGGTCAAACTGTACCTGTATTCGTTTTTATTGATGATATTACCTTTAATGGTATAAGGGATAAGCAACAGGAGTGACAGTAAACTACTCAGGGAAAACCATTAGACAAATGAACAAAAATTTGTAATAAATATTATTGGACCTTTTGTTCTTAGAAGCTATGGAAGGATTTCAGTAGAAGATGGATTTATAGAAATACAGAAAGAAGTAATAAAAAATAGGAAGGGCCATTTTTCACTCAGAGAATGAATGTACAAACATAGCTTGCTCCACTTAGGAAGTCTGGAAGGCTTAGTTACTGCATGTCCTTGTAAAGAGAAGTACGCCTCTAAAATAACTGCAGTTGTTTCCACAAATAATTGTAAGTACAAAACTGCATAAATAAACTCAACGTACTGTAGAAATTTCTTAAGATGAGCAGATTACAATTCTTCTGACTAAGACTTTTTATTGTATTATTTAATTCTAGGGGTTGGATAAAGTGTCCATCACTTCCTGAAAATATTTCTAAGCCTGTTTTTTCACTAAATGCTGCAGTAGAGGGACAGCAAAATAGTTCTGTAGGTATGTTGTATTTTGTACGAAACTGAAAGTTGCTCTAGCTGTGGCAAAATTGTTTGAGAAGCTGAAGGTGAGTATCCATGTAGGTTTATTTAGAGTCAGAATATATGTGGCCTTTACAACAGTTGTTTAGTTTTCATAGTTGTCTCGGACTACAAATTATGTTTTTGTAAGTATTCTGTTAGGATTGTTTGAAGAAATAACTGTTTTCCCAAGCCAGTGGTATATTTCCAGCTTAAAATTATTTCATTGCTGTGGAATTTTCTGACAAAGTTACAGGCCACATGGTACTCAGTGCCATATGGATGTGTAAGGTAAGCTTGGATGTAACAGTCATTGAGGGTTCCTACATGCTTCTTACTGACGCATCCAAGAATCAAAGGCATCTGTAGGAAAGGAGAAGCAAAAATGCCACTGGTCATTCCCCAGATCTGTCTGTCACCTGCTGCTACTTCAGTTGTACATCTGTTCCTCTGTGCTCCAGCAGTGCAGGACTGCCCCATCTGTTTTGCTGTCTCCCTGTTTAAGCCAATTTTTGCTAATCCAATAGAAAACCATTCACTTTATTTCTGATTAGGAAATTCCCAGGGAGTCACATGAATGCCAAAACTTGGTGATGGGAGCAGGAGGATTGGGCCAGCGCTTTTCAGAGGCAGTAAACTATTGGATTGTTTTAGCTCTATTGTCTAATTGCATTGTATTACAGAGGGCAGGGGATAAGTCTCATCTTGTCGAATGGGCAGCAATTCCATCTGCTGATAGTCTTTGGAAACGTAGCCTCTAAACCACAGTGAAGAAATGTGACAAAATAGCCCTGGAAATAATTTGGTGACTAACAGAACCTAACTAGAAACTTTATTGTCAGTTCCACTTAGGGAACATGACTATACTAGTTTTTAAGGTTGAAACTCCAGCCTTACAGCAAGTGAGGCTGTTTTGTTAGAGATGATGAGAACTTCAGAAGCAGAAAGTACAACTGAAATAATTGTTTACTCTTCTAAATTTAGATATCAAATTGAATGGATTTGAGAAAGATCAGAAGAAAAGGTTAGTGTATTTTACAACTGAATGTATACAAATACCATTTAATGTAATTAGCATTGGATATTTTACTCAAAAGTAACTGGTTTTTCATTTTAAAATAGGGCACATAGCTGTTGAGACTGACACTGAGTGCATTTGGTGAAAACAACTTAGAGCTAACCTTTATTTCTGCTTTTTGAGTAGGAACTGCAGTTAAGCTCGCAGGGCACAAAGGTAGAAGCATAGCAGTAACAGTGAAGTAGGAAAGGCATCACCATGACGCAGAATCTATAAGGGCTGTTACTTAAGCTAAAATAATGAGGACTTTTAGTAGCTTAAAACATGTTTTCCACCAATGAAAGTTATGGAGAGTCATTAGAAAGGTCTTTGAGGGGAACAGAGTATCTTTAACTGTTCTTCTGTTTGTGAGTAATGACTTACTTGTGGCCAAAACTAGGTAGTACCAGTCTCTTCATACATCTCTTGGTAATCCTAAAGCTGCTCATGAGTGACAGGTTTCACTGCTGATGAGGTAAAAGTGAGGGAATAGCTTTGGAGCTACCTTTTTCCCCCATTTGTCAGTTTCTTTCTCAGCAATACTGAATCAGGGATGATTCCACTCCAGTGTGAGCCTATCTACTCGGGTGTTGCAAGGTACTGCCCATTTGCTTTGTCATGCGTTTCTGCTGCTTCCCTTGGGCCAACACTAGCACTTGTTTGAGCCCCAGCATGAAGCAAGCTTTGGGGAACAACTATCAGATGCTACTCAGGTTTTTTCTGATTGGCCTAGTTTTCAGCCAGGTTATCTTTTCAGTCCAGCTACCCAGAAGATTAGATAAGTGCCAGTGCAGCACAAGAGAAGACGTGGAAATGCACAGCTGACGGCAAGTGGAAGGACGGGGACCGTACCGACACTAATTTAGATAAGCTTAATGCAATCTGAATGTTACAAGTGTAGCTCACAAATAATACTGATTATTTTAGTAGTTATCTGCTTGCAAGCACTGCTTTTGCACATAAAAGAAAGAAAACCTTAGAGGGAAGAAGGAATTCCCTGACAGCTTCCAGAAAACACAGTAGCAAAAATTCAACAATATATCCATGTGAACCATCCAACCTAGACATATCTTGAGCAAGAGTTGAACGTTCTGCAACCACCGACATAAAATCCAGTGGTCAAATGTTCCCTTGATTCCTCTCCACTTCCTCTCCCCTTTTCCCTTCCAGCACACACTCCATTCTTGGTTTGCAGTCAGTGAAGTCCAAGCAGCAGTGAAGGACTTGAGCAGATTTCTCTGCAGTTAGCCGACGAAGTGCTGGCAGCTTTTCATGAAGGGGTTCTTGGCCTTTGCCTCTGTATCATCTGTCTGTATGCTGTTGTCTGCAACCACGATGTTACTTATGTCTGCTCTGCTACCTCTGCATTATTACCTCCTTCTGTTGCCCCTCTGAGGCACAATGCCCTCTTTGTGCATTTTGCTTTCTAGTCTCAGTTCATCCCTGACAGGTTCATTGCTTTCAAGTCTGTGTATGCTAGACAAAGAAACTGTCATTGAAATTTGCTCTGTTGCTGTTTCTGCAGCAAAAAGTAACTGCTATTACCAACTCCTGTTGCAATGTCATGGACAGTTTGAGGATTTCTGCAGCACTAGTGACATCAACTGCATGAGTCCTAGAGAAACGAGAGGACCTTGCTGGGTACATGTAACGCTTGCTGCTATCTGCAGCTGCTTAGGAAACCTCACGTTAACTTACAGCAGGATACCAGTTTCAGTATTTCTTCTCTGACATTCCAGTGTGGAGCAATTTACAGCAATATGCAGTATAATTATTTGCTGAAATAACCTGCTTAATGCAGAGACCATAGCATTATGACTGTTCCATCTAGTCCCATAGATTTTTACCTATAAATAAAAAGTTAGAATTCTATATAAATTAATTTTACTTTCCTTTCTTCAGGGAGCCTGATTAAGGTTAAAGTTGGGGAAGAAACAGTACTTGCTAAATTCACCAAATTTGAGACCAGTATGGCAAATTGTTCATGTCTTGTAGCAAATACAATTGATTACGTGGTCAAGTATCCCGTGTCTCAGAACAATGGAAGAAAATGAAAACCCCTAGGCTATTCATTTTTGAAAATATACAACTACCAATATACAACTATAATACCAAGTTTATTAAATGGAACATTCTCAGTGTACAGAATTAGTTAAATAGAACAAAATCAAAATGCCTTGAAACAAAGATTACCTATGATTAATAGCTTCTGGTGAATAGGCAGATTGAAGGCATTGAGAATATCTCCAGAGAGGATATTTTAGTGCTGCAGGAAGACCTCTTGTGAGGGGAACCAATGGCCATCACAGGCTTCCGTGTACTGATTTGAAGAAAGAGCAGGACAGACACCTTGACAACCAGCACCAAGCCACTGGGCATGTTAGTTTTGTGTATCTATTTCTGAAAAGGGAATGGTCTAGAGCACAAGTCTTATGAGGAGCAGGTGAGGGAACTGGCGTTATTTAGTCTGGAGAAAGGAGGCTGAGGGGAGACCTTATCGCTCTCTACAACTACCTGAAAGGAGGTTACAGTGAGGTGGGTGTCGGTCTCTTTTCCCGAGTAACAGACGATAGGACAAGAGGAAATGGCCTCAAGTTGTGCCAGGGGAGGTTTAGATTGGATATTAGGAAACATTTTTTCACTGAAAGGGTTATCAGGTACTGGAAGAGGCTGCCCAGGGAAGTGGTTGAGTCACCATCCCTGGAGGTATTTAAAAGACACGTAGATGCGGTGCTTAGGGACATGGTTTGGTGGTGGAGTTGGCAGTGATAGGTTAACAGTTGGACTCGATGATCTTAAAGGTCTCTTCCAACCTAAATGGTTCTATGATTCTAAAATACAAGAGAAATTAATTAATTAACATAATCTCTGCATAGAAGTCCTGACACCATAAAATGAGTCTTGCTGGATTTTCTTGATTTGATGATGTAGCAGCTCTGATTTCTGTTGTGGTTAGTCTGTTAATAGTGCGGCCAGTACTGTTCAACATCTTCGTTAATGGCCTGGAAAATGGAACAGAGTGTACCTCAGCAAGTTCAGGGATGGTACTGGGAGGAGTGACTGATGCAGTAGATAGTTGTGTTCCATTCAGAGGGACCTGGACAGGTTGGGGAACTGGGCAGGGAGGAATCTCATGAAGTTCAAGAGGAAATGCAAAATCCTGCATCTGAGGAGGAATAACCTCAGGCAGTGGTACATGCTGGGGACCAGCTGGCTGGAAAGTAGCTCTGCAGAGAAAGACCTGGGGATCCTGGTGGACAATAAGCTGGCCGTGAGCCAGTGATATACCCTTGTGGCAAAGAAGGCGAACAATATCTTGGGCTGCATTAGGAAGAGTGTTGCCAGCAAGTTGAGGGATGGGATCCTCTACTCAGAACTGGTAAGGCCACCTCTAGAATACTGTGTCCAGTTCTGGGTCCCCAGCACAAGAAAGATACAGGCACACTGGAGTGAGTCCAGCACAGGGCCACAAAGATGATTAAAGGGCTGGTGCATCTGGTTCTGTAAGGCCTTTGGCATGATCCCCCATGACATCCTTCTCTCTAAATTGGAGAGATATGAATTGGATGGGGTGGACTCTTCGGTGGATGAGGAATTGGTTGGATGGTCGCATCCAGAGGGTAGTGGTCAATGACTCAATGTCCAGATGGAGATCAGTGACAAGTGGTGTCCCTCAGGAATCCGTATTGGGACTAGTACTGTTTAATATCTTCATTGATGACATCGATGTGGGGATTGAGTGCACCCTCAGCAAGTTTGCAGACAACAGCAAGCTGAGTGGTGCAGTTGACATGCTGGAGGGACAGGGTGCCATCCAGAGGGACCTGGACAAGCTTCAGAAGTGGGCCCATGTGAACCTCAGGAGATTCAACAAGGCCAAGTGCAGGGTTCAGCACCTGGGTTGGGGCAACCCTCAGTATCAGTACAGGCTGGGGATGAAGGGATTGAGAGCAGCCCTGCTGAGGAGGACTTGGGAGTACTGGTGGATGAAAAGCTGGACATAAGCTGACAATGTGTGCTCGCAGCCCAGAAAGCCAACCGTATCCTGGGTTGCATCAAAAGAAGTGTGGCCAGCAGGTCGAGGGAGGTGATGCTGCCCCTCTACTCTGCTTGGTGAGACCCCACCTGGAGTACTGTGTCCAGCTCTGGGGCCCCCAACAAAAGAAGGACGTGGACCTGTTGGAGAAGTCCAGAGGAGGGCCACAAAACTGATCAGAGGGCTGGAGCACCTCTCCTGTGAAGACAGGCTGAGAGTTGGGGTTGTTCAGCCTGGAGAAGAGAAGGCTCCAGGGAGACCTTATTGCAGCCTTTCAGTACTTAAAGGGGGCTGATAAAAAAGATGGGAAAAACTTTTTAGCAGGGCCTGTAGTGATAGTACAAGGGGTAATGGTTTTAATCAAAAAGCGGGTAGATTTCAGACTGGATATAAGGAAGAAATTTTTTACAATGAGGGTGGTTGAAACACTGGCACAGGTTGCCCAGAGAGGTGATAGATGCCCCATTCCTGGAAACATTCAAGGTCAGGCTGGATGGGGCTCTGGGCAACCTGCTCTAGTTGAAGATGTCCCTGCTCATTGCAGAGGGGGGTTGGACTAGATGGCCTTTAAAGGTCCCTTCCAACTCAAACTATTCTATGATTGTATGATCTTTTGTATGAGGACAAGCCAAGAGAGCTAGGACTGTGCAACCTGGCGAAGAGAAGGCTCAGGGGGATCTTACCAATGTGTATGAATACCTGACAGGAAAGAATGAAGATGAGGGAAGCCAGTCTTCTTGGTAGTACCCACTGATAGGACAAGAGGCAATGGACACAAATTAAAAAGAAAGAAATCTCATCTAAACACAAAAACGCACTTTTTAGCTGTGAGGGTGGTCAGACACTGGAACAGGTTGCCCAGAGTGCTTGTGCATTCTCCACCTGTGGAAATACTCGGAACCTGACACTGCTTGAGCAACAGGATTGGACTAGATGGTCTCAAGAGGTCCCTTCCCAACCTCATGTTCTATGATTCTCTGTGCGTCCCTCATGTCCAGTATATTGCAGTAATCGTCACCTCAGTGTTCTTGCAAAAGCTGGTAAAGTTGGTCCTTCTGAAGCCTTAACTCTTTTATACGGATGCTCTTACATGTATGTATTGAAAGGCTGAACTTCTCTGCTGTTTGACTCAGAGCTAGCAGATACAGAAGTCCACTTAACATTTCCACTCCACCCTTATTTATGCTTCAGTATTAGTCAGTCCAGTTTTATCTTGTAACATTTGCAAGCCACGTCTGTGGACACCAGATAGCCACCAATTTCTTGGTAACTTTTAAATTGTTCTCAACACATGGAAAAAAAAATCCTCGCGTGTCAAGATTCACCGAGGTGATGTGAATGCACTGCCATCTTCTGGAACTGACAGGAGCCAGATTTAAGCTTGCTCGTGTAGTGCACAGGGAGAGGTAGACATCTAAGGCTTGGCTAAACCTGGCTTACAACACTGGCCTTTGGGTGCAGTGAGTTTATAACACACAGTTCTTATATCCATGGTCAAGTAAGTTGTTTTTTTTAGATGAGACCTCTGCTTGACTTTCCCTGTCCACATACTTCCTCTGGTGCGAGGTTCTGAATCAGCAGAGGCTGGAGTGGACTATGGCCAGGCTTAGGCTATTACCCGTCTGTGCTTACTGGGTAAGATGGGGAGACGAGATTCTGGGCTGATGCTACAGGTCAGCAGGATTTGTGCCGGATTAAGGAGCACCTTGATTTGGATTTGTACTGGGAATAATTAAGACATGAGGATAGTGGGATTTAAATCAAGGCTTTCGAAGTAGTATGCTCATGCTCAGTGGAAGATATTCACAGATGCTATGAGATGGTTGGCATTCAACCCTAAAAAGAGTTAACAGCCTTATGCCAAAGAGAGACCTTTTCTCTTTGGCATTCTTACATAGGAACTCCTTTTTTTCAAATGAGTTGCTTGAAGTGTAGCTCTACTGGTGGAGGATGGACCTGAACCTGCATTTACCACAATGTTGATATTTTACTGCTGAGCTACTGACTGAGGGGAAATCCTGCTCCTCCTTTGAGTGAAACTTAGGTGTATTCAGACCATATTTACCAGTCTGGGGTCCACAAGAGAGGCAACTTGCTGTTTTGGTTCAGTTCCCAGCTGGCTCAGCCTTGCTCCTTCAGCAGCTCCCCTGTTCCTTTTCAACAGACAATTGAAGGTAGAGGGACCTTAGCATTGGGGCTTTAAGTGTCTTTATGGATAAGTGGCAGCTGAGGATGGGGTTTAGGGAGGGGAAGTTTTGACTTTTATTATGTTCTGCAGATTTTAATTACTGTAGAGCAAGTCCCACAGGATTTGCTACAGAATGAATGTGAAAGAAATTTAGGCACCTGTAGTTGGATGGGGGGGTTGTAAACAGCAATCACGTTTAAGTGTTGGATTTCAGTTGGCATTTGGGTTTTTAGGGATCTTGCAAAATTAGTCATTTATGCCTGCCTGATCCTTCTTCGTTAGCATAAATGTAAGTTTTACCTGCCCTTCAACAAATGCACCAAGCCTTTTTCTTAGGAAGTTTGTAATATACATCCATGCTGTTTATACCACAGTTCTTCAAGTACAGAAAGTTATGCCAGTATGTTTTTTTCCCAATTGTTTAAAGTCTGTGCAAATTAGAGAAGTGGTCTAAAAAGAAACTGTAGTTCAATACAGCAAAGTAAGAAGTAGTCAGTACTAAAAAGGAACAATTAGCTGCACAGGTATAAGATAGGAAACAGCAGACTGGTGAATAGTTTTTCAACAAAGAATCAGGGATTTATAATGGCTTACAAACAGAACATGAGTCAGCGTTGTCAGATTTCTGCCCTTTCTGTTTTATTGTGTGTGAGCTTTATCAGAATTATGTTACCAGTGGTTAAAGGATTCTTGCACTGCCCAGTATTGCCACTTGCTGGCAGCAAGAGTCTAAAAATGTATTGAAAGAGATTTTCTTAAGATCCAGTATTACTAAGGAAACAGCACTATTATATACAAATGTTATATAGAAAAAATACGGTTTAGGTTTGCTGAGGCATCTGATTTTCTCCTGCAGAAGCATTTGAAACAGAGATAGGAAAAAATGAAAAAGCTATTAATTGGTATAAAAATGGGTGCATCTGTTGAAAGTGGTTCAAAGTGATTAGAAAACAGTAGCAGTATTACTTTTCCAAGAACAGTTACAGTTTTGTGGTTCTGTACTTGGTGTGGAAACTCAAACGTGCAGCCTCCAAACATACTCCTAAGGTTTTGAACTGAAGCTTGTGAGGCACAAATATTCCATACCTGTGTAGGATCCACATAAACACACAATCAAAATTTATATATTGTGTTTTACTAACTATGCTTTTTATATTATTGTGAATATGTTCACTTTCATTATTTCTGTGTGACAGAAATTTTTAATGCCTTTCTTTTAAAGCCCTTTAACACCTTCAGGTCATTGGCAATGGTATAATATCTTTGACTTTATAACAGATTTAGTCCCTTGTGCTCTGGATTTTCACTGCCAGGGAAGTCAACAGCTGAAGTGCTCTACTTTTGAAACTGAGACTTCAGTTTAACCCTTGTTAATAAATTGTATGAGTTCTTAGGGAAAGCTTTGAGTCTTACAGTTTATGCAAAAATTGCAAATACAATATATGTATATATATGGATGACTTCTAAAGTGAATGTTAGTTACGTGCTTTTTAGAAAGAGTTGTTCCATTACTTTTTGTAAACATTATTTTTTTTAATATTTAAATTCACAGAAATTAAGTAACGAAGATCTCTCTTCAGAAGTAAGCCTTTGTCTAGATGCCCTTCTGGAGGATATAATAATGGTTCCAAAGAACAGACACCACAAGATATATATCCACATGCTTTAGAAGATTGCCAGAGAACCTGCATGACCATTATTGACACAGATAACAGAGTAAAAGAACATTCCCATAATAATGATACAGATCTTTCACTCACATCCCCAGGGAAGATTTCATGGAAGCATTCACTGAACAGAGTATCGAGATGGGTGAATTTGAAATCAGTGATTTGTTGAGATCCCTCAGTGATTCTGAGAGTCTTAAAATGATAAACGCATTGCCTGATGAGTTAGAGTGTCAGGGTCATCCCTTTTCCATTGATCCATCAGCAGATGAGAGCAGTGATGCCCTGCCCGTACAGCTTTGTGACAGCTCTGAATGCCGTGTCAGGATCTGTAGTACAACCTGTCACTCCTGTAGTGCCAAATGAGAGACAGCTTAACACCGAGGGAGAGCAGTTAAATTCAGAAACCAGTACTTCCCAGCTAGATGATGACTGTACACAAATAACAAACATGATCGAGCTCAACGTGCTACAATTCAGGTGGAAGAAATAAAAGCCTTAACAGGATCTAATTTGCAGAGGACAACAAATGAGGAAGTATATACACAGTTTAATATTTGAAAATTTATATGTATTGCAAAATATTTTATAGAATAGCCAGATTACTTGGAGATGTGAAACTTGGTAAAGAAGAACTGGCATCACTAATTTACGTGTTTAATACATTTCAATTGGTTTTGTTTTAAAAGTCCAGTAGTGTTTTTTCTCTTTTGAGATATATATGTTAGAAAATGGCTGAGCTTGCTGGTAAAGTTAACTCAGTGACTGAGGTGGAAATCTACAATCAGCACAGGAGTTTCAAAAACTCCTGGTTCCCCTGTACATCATCTATGTCTCGTGTTCTCTCCAAGGAAAGTTCCAAAACAGTATTCTGTTACGGTAGCACACTGGCATATACCAGCCAATTCCAACTCTAGCTTCCTACCCCATCCAGTTCTAGTTTTTCTCCAGACTATAGTATGCTGTTTTCTGCTCTCATAGTTCTCACCGTTATGGCATACTAATGCTTTGCGAGTATTACAAAGAAATTATAGCTGTGTCTTTCCTGTAGACTAGAAAGATTACTTATGGGGATTTTTTATATGTATATTTAGAAGTGCATTATTTTGTTTAGTTCTGCCTATGTGAGGCTTTTACTGAAAAAACTGAGGCATGGTTTTATGTTCATGTCCTCCCCTGAAGAAGCCAGTATGTATGGATATAATATGTGATCCTTCTTTCTTGTTTTCTTCTCTTACCCTGTGCTGTTCTCTCCACAATGTTATGTCCTGTGCTGTAAAGGTGATCTGGAGTAGGTCATTTGGATTCAACAACACAAATGCAAAAATCTGGAGAGGAACATGAAGGGAAAGCAACACTACAGTCTCTTCCTGTTTAGGTTATAATAAGGGAAGGGAAAGACATATAGGAGATGTATGTTAATGCTGTAGAGTGTAGTAGACATCCTTGTAAACCTGGAATCATGTTCTCTGCTCTGTGTTGTCTTTGAATAATCAATGATCAGCCACATATAACTAGCTATTTAAGGTGGTTTTACAGCCACTTTGCTTCCCCACAATGGCATAAAGCATCCAAAGACTATGAGTTAATTCCATCTTTTGCTGGTAGTATTAACTGAATATAACAGTACGTAATAAAATGTGCACTAAAGTAGCTCATTTCAAGGTGCTGAAAGGTCTCTAGGCTAATTGTCTCAGAAACCATAGCAACTTACAAGCTCTTCAGTGAACTGTGGATTTCTGAAATCTGTAGCACAGCTGTGTGAAGCTTAATGTATATATTTACTCAATATTGCAGTTGAGATTGTGAAGCAGGGTCCTGTGGGAATGGGACCTCTTGTTGATTAATAATTGATTTTAGCTTTTTTTGTGCCTCCATTTGCTGTTCTTAAAGGCAGAAGTAGGGAGGCAATTTAATGAGTAAAAATCCTGGTTAATTGTTTAGTAATTGTTGAGTTCTAACAGCATATTGTTCACCTTGGTCTTCTCTCATCCTTGTTTCTTCAGAGTATCCTTGGGGTGGTTTTGAAACAAGTACCCAGAAGAGGAGAGCCTGTACTGTCTGTAGATGCAATCAGGATGCTAGATAGCCCATTTATTTTAATATATGGTCCCCAAAGCAAGTGGCTTTTTTTCCTCTTTGGAACGTTTTCCTTCTTCTTCTCTAACCCTCCTCCTACAGCAGATGTAATGCCATGGAAAGTACTGCATTTGATAGTTTTGTTAACTGAAATACTTGATTTTCCCCAACTGCCATGTTAACATGCATCATCTCTTGACCTGGAGGGACCACTTCTAGGAGTGCAATTCACCTCCTCAGTAGCCTCTCTGCTGAATATGTCAATTAAAAAAATTAATCAGCGAATCCTCCATTTCCATCTGTGTCCCAAGAAAGGACTAACAAGTTCTCCCACATCACTGTGAAAGAATTTGCTATGCATGTGTACTGAGGGTGTGTCCTAAGAGCTTTCAGCGTTACTCAAGTGTGCAGTAAGCTAATGAGTACCCAGGTTTCAGCAACCTGAGTGATACTCAGCAGCACATCACGCTCACTTGACTAAACAGTGAATAAACTCAAGTAACTCAAATTAACTGCCATGTGATGACGTATCTTTAGGGTGGGATTTCTATCCCTTGCTGTTAGAAATAAGCCTCTGGTGTACACCAATCATTTAGGTTCCCTTTTGCACGACTTAGGACAAGGTGAATCACCATCATCTCTGATAGTAGCTCTTTCTCTTCACAAATGGTAGCAGTAACGAGGATGCCTGGCTTTTAGAAGGCTGAAGGTAAGTAAGTGAAGTGAATCTCATGTGTGGTGGCTGTAGCTCAGGGATGGTATGTCTTTAGAAATAACTTCTCAGCTGGGAGTTACTGAAGCGCAGGTGAAACATGGTTCTTGATCTTGTGCACATTTCTAGGCTTGTGCAAGAGTGAGATAAGATGGGCTAGCTTAAGACATCTTAAACATCACTTTACTTTTTAGGACAGGAGCTCATGTCCATAGGAAACTGAAATGAATCTGTTAAGTCATTTCATACATCCAACCAACCAACTTCCAGATAGTAACAAGTTTTGTTGGCTGTCAGCCAGCCTCGATTTATTATTTAAGTTGTGACTCTGAGTATCCTAATTCCCTTGGCTAATTCTGCCAGGGGCATGTGGTGTGGCATACTACTTTAGGAGTGCCTCTTCTATGGCAGCCTCTGTCTCTCATGTCTGTAGAATTCCAATTATTCACTTAAGCAACTCCTCCATTGTCTGTGAGCACACATATAATTTATAAGAGAATGTTCTTGGAGCTGTTCTATATACAGCCTTGTTTTAACTGTGTGCTTACCAGTTGCTTGTAATATTTCTTTTTTGTCACAGCCTGTGGGTGATCAGCAGCGAGAGAAAGAAGTCATTTCAGGTTACTGGCATGCCACCTCTAGTGAAAAGCAAACTGAGGAGGGAAGTTCACACTCAGTGGAGGCTGCAGTGTGTGCAGAAACAGCACAAACAACATCAAGGAGAGCCATGCAGTTAAGAGAGACCTCTTCAAGAAAGTGCAGAGGTCATGTTTCCAGTCATTGCCAAACGCTAGAAGAGACTCAGCAGAGGATGTCTCACAGTGGCAGTACAAGAAACAAAGCCAAGGATTTTGAGTATGACAAAATCATGCATAATATTCTCAAATTCTGTTTTTTAAATTAATGTAATAATAAAATGCATACAGAGTACTCATTCCTCATGTGAATGACTTTTAATGATCAAAAGGTAAAGGTTGTAGCTTTTATTTAAAGATTCGGAAGTTAGTTTCTCTCCTATTTACTCTTTTTCAGTACTACCTAAGTTAGCCTATATACTTGCGTGCTATTACAAACTTCCTTTTAAAATCAAATATATTCACATTCTTAGCTCTACTATATACATTGATTTGTATGGAGAAGATAATATTTTTGTTGATTCTAAGCAAATCTCTTGTCAGTAAAATTCAGAAATCTACTTCTAAAGACAAGCAGGATCTAGAAACCAACATATGCCAAGAAATAACTCTGAATGAGGATGGAAAAGCTGAGCAGAGAAGAAGGAGCAAGAGAATCGAAAACAAACGGCGTAAGATATTCTCTGATGTTCATCATACAAATTATTTTTTTATTTGAACAACAGTACTGAATCAAATACAATTCATAACCTTTCCAATATATTGTGGCATGGATTTCTTTTAAAGAGATGGTATAAACATTCATATTAATAATTAAAATTATTGATAATTTCCCTCACTTGTTTAAACTTACATATTAGCAACATAACAGTTGACTTGTTTATATAAACTCATTAAGAATCATGAGAATTTTTTCAGGATGCAATTTTTATCACAGTGTTACATATGAAAATTATGTTGTATGCTAAAAAGCAGAAGAAAAATGTGTTCATGCAGAGTGAAAGTGTAGATCCTGTTATACATCTATATATGGTTCTATAATCTAGTATTCTGTGTGCAACATCATTCTGAGGGCAGTGCCAGCCCCAAGAATTGACCTATACAAAACAGTTTATTCATTTTGAATGCCTGCTGTTGTTACCCTGCCTCTTTTAAATATAGGATTATAGGGCCTTCACTACCACCGTTGTGGAGCACTCTTTGAAGTATTTTTCCTTGCAATGTGCTTTGTCAGACAGAAAGATTACTATTTTTCATCCTTTGAAGATGCATGCAGAGAAATCTTTCGCCTTGCAGAGGAAGTGTGTAGGAGAATACAGAATTTCCTCACTTAAGTGCTCACTCCAGCACCTTTAAGATTGGGGTCTTAAAAGTTTCTTTTTCGTTTGTTTAAGCCCGCTCAGTCTGGATTGTCTGTGCACCTACAATCATTTAAACAGCTTACAAAGTTTGGAAATATTTGAACTGTAACAGCTACATTACAGATCTTACAAAATATGAATAATTCTACCTCCAATTAACAACTCTTCTCTTTTGCAGGGTTTTAATTATTCCCAGTGGAAGCACCGTTTTTATGAGATTTAAAGTTGTATGACTAACAGCTCATCTATTTCAAATTGACTTACTAGTTTCCACTCAAAAAACAAGCTGTTGTTTTTTTTAGCATTGATTTCTGCAGAAAGAGTTGCACTGCCTGTGGAGGTAGCTTCGTGTTAATTCAATCTAGCAAGTTTACCTCCCATTTTGCATCAGACCTAGCAATCAAGAGTCTGTGAGTCATCTTAGTTTGGTAATTCACTGCAAAAACATCCCCACAAAAGTTTTGGTTTGGATCAGCAAGCATCACTTGTTTTGCACAAGGTCAGACACAAGGAAGGCAGTAGGGAAGGCAAGGTAGAAGTGATGGGAAATAGGTCCTCTTGAAGTAACAAGTTAAATTGGGTTAAGCGTAACACATAACTGCACCTGGTTCTGTGTACGTCTATGCGGTTTAATCCCTCCTGAACTGCTTGGCTAGTTTACACCAGCTTTGACTAGGGACTGCAGTATCTTAAATGATTAAAGTCTTGCAAGGCTGGACAGGTAGAGGAGAGGGACTGTCCATGTGCTTAGCTGAGGGAAGGTCCTGGGTAAACCCGGATCTATTCAATTCTAAAAATCTACACAGAGTCAAGAAGGTTGGGAATTAGTCTGAGTTTATAGTATATCACCATGCACAAACCAGCAGAGACATTAGGCTTTGTGAGTTACACCTCTAGGAGAACTGTGTGTTTTAAGATCATGCTTAAAATGTCTGTTCCTGACACCCAGGTGGAGTTTTAGGGCCAGTGAGCCACATCTGCTACAGTTTACGGAGAGGAGCAATGTATATAGCCTGATGTTCCTGCAAACCCAAGGTTTTTCATTAGTAGATCAATTAATGGCCTAGGCCATGCATTGTACTTTCCTGCAGGCAATCCTGTCCTTTCCTTTCTCCCTTCTTTCTTCCCTCCCTGTTTTTCAGAAGAGGCAGTAGCCAGGATACTCTTCTCCATAGTATGAAGGGATGCTAGGATGGCACTGCTGGTGAAGTACAGAACAGCTCATCTATGTATTGGAAATAATTTCACCCAAGCTGAAAACTGTAATGAGTGCATAAGGGGAGACAGCATTTGTTTTGTAAAATAATAAACTAAAAATTAAAAATAGTATCTTTTACATTTTATTTTTTACATTTAGGCCTCATATTCCCAAGCAACTGTTCACCTTTCGCTCATTGCAGAAATGGCTGAGCTGGTTGTGAAGTAATGGGGAAAAGTAATCTGAGGGAGCTGATCTCAATCACTGTCCTAGTGTAAATACTCCTTTCTCACGAAGTGGAGGTTTTAAAACATAAATGAGTACAAAAGAACTGCTGATAAATTTGACTTTTAAGAAAAGAGAAATTATTGAATTACTGACTAGCTACTGAAATGCTCATCTTATAATGAATTGTACATGGACTAGCAGCTTTATCATCCAGTGGGAAACAATGCACTTTGCAAAAATGTCATTAAAAAGGAAGAAGTCTAAAGTTAACACACTTTTAGGAAGTCATATTCCTGTGTGTTGAATTTCAGTTGGAATTTTGTTATGGAATTCACTATGACATCTTTTATTGAATGGTATTATTATTTAATTGGTAATGTGTTTTTTGAGATACTCATTTCTGCTAGATCAAATGAGCATCTTTTCTCCAGAAAGCTTATTTACTCACTGTAATGCAAAGTGAAGCCAAAGTAAGAGAGGAAAGATACTTTTCTGTTCAACAGATCTTTTACATTATTTTTCAGGACAAGAAGCCTTTGGTAGAAATTCTGTAAATCCTGTTCGCCCCATTTCACTTTCAACAATCAATAGGAGGAATATGTATGGTGAGACTTTACTGCACAGAGCTGTTGCTCATCAAGATGTAGACCTTGTACGTAACATAATAAAAGCCGGTGGAAATGTAAATGTTCAGGATTATGCTGGTAAGTTGCAATTATATTAAAATACTATTTTCAAAACAAGTATCTACCTATAACTAATAAAAGTGCATATTATGAGTTTGTGCACTGGACAAGACTGTAGGTTTGCGACTAGTCAGTAGAGTATTCAATTTTTATTGGTTTAACTTGGTAATTGTTCATGAGAAAATATAGACACCTATGTATAAAAGTATATTAAAAAAGAAAAATCTGCGGAAGAAGTAAGCACTTAAAAAATTACAAAGTGATGCAGTTAAGTTTACTTAGCCTTAATTCAGCAATCCTGTGCATGCTTATCACAACACAGTCCCTTAATTAAATAATCAGTGTAATGTTTTTTAAAGATTTTTTTTTTGGTCCATTTCAGTGGCCAACTTGAGATGCCAAGGTTTAGATTTTCCAGTTTCATTTTTCAGGGACTCTGATTTTGGCCCTTGCATCTTAAAGGAAGTTGTAGCTTCATAATTTAGCACTGCTTTGATTTTTTTAAAGTTGTGAGTACTTGGTATTTTGCATTTTTTACTTCATCTTGGGCACCAAAAAAGAAAAAAAGACAAATAGTGGCCAGTTGTGAACATTCTGATTGAAGCAATTCACCTTATCCAGCTTCATGTGTGATACTCTGTGTCAAAGACATTGCCAAACCCTAAGGTGTCAATTGATTCTTTCAAATATAAGACCGTTGTTCCTTATTTTGCAATTCCCTGTCTCATCCATTAGGCTCTGATAAACTTCTATAACAAAAGAGAAAATGGTTTACAGCCAGCTGTCTCATTTGGTAGAAAACTTTGATTCATTTGTAGACTGTTTCCATCCTGAGCAGTGGCTAGGATTTCACAACTGTTCTGTGGGAACAACAACAACAACAACAAAGTGTTCTGCCGTTAAAGGCTATTGCATAATGCAGACATGTAACAGACAAAAATTAAGGTAGAAATTCTCTGTCTTCTGGAATATACAGAGAGATAGATTGGATCAGCAGCAAATTTCAGACTTTTACAGCATAGGACTCTGGTATTTGAGTTAACAAGGTGATTCATAATGTGTTTTAACTTGTGCTAGAGGAAGATGAGAAAATATTTTGTTGGTGGGTTTCAAAGGCACCTGCTGACAACAGAGAAACCTTGATAGTGGGGGTTCAGCTGCAGCCTCAGTGGGCCAGTGTACTAAAGTTTGCACGTTTTGCCAGGCCACTGTTTCTTCATCCCCCAGATTCTGGCTGCTATTTTTTAGTGTGAAAGGAACACAACTGCACAAAATGTGTTTTATTTGAACTCCTTGAAGAGATGAGAGGCTGACCTGGCCCTACTTCTTTCTTTTTTAGAGAGGGAGATGTAATCAGAAAGAAGTAGAGTTGCCAGATCTGTGCCATTTTGAAATGCACTTTCATCTCACTCTCTTTGGGAATCATTGCTCTGATGATTATATTCTGCCGCTGTGCCTTTTCTCTTCCTTTAAAGCCCTCCATCAGTGATTATCCATATCTTAGCCTAGTATTTTTCCTTCTTACTGTGCTTCAGTACTCTGCTTCAGTACCTTACTAAGTTCTTGGGTTCTTTTGGTTTGGTTTTTTTTTTCTTTTTATTTCCTGGACATCAGCACATAGGATACAGACAGCATGGGAGAGATACTGTCTGTGCTGTCTGTTTGAGTCTTGATTCACAGTGCCTTGAGGGAGCTGAAAAATGGTTTCAATGAAACTTGTGTTTCTCCTTGATCTGGAACATACACAGTGTCCTTGGAGAACCATGTTGCTTATCTCTAATGATTATCAGTTGAACGTGTTGTAGGTTCAATTTTTCAGGGGATTATTAGTATATCAGATAGAGGATACTTTTTACTGAGGGAGAAATAGGTATTTCTGCCCCTACATGAGCATTTTTTATCCTCCCCTTAACAGATTTCAAGCTTTTGCTCCAGAATGTGGAGTTACTAGGGTTTCTTAATGGAATAGGCTCTATAAAATGCAAGTAAAATATTTTACAGATGATACTGTTAAAAACCATTCATCTTGAAGCACTGTCAAAATTAGGCAATGTAGTTAAAACTTAAGTTGGGTTTCAAGCATTTGGCAGCAAAGCCTAATAGCACAAAATTTTTGGACAACCTGATGCAACGTCCTGTGCCCATAATAAACCCAATTCTATACAAATACACAATATTCTGGGTTGGATGGTGTATAAGAGAGCCTCAAGAGTTTCTCTTTCCAGTGAAATTAAGATGTTTGCTTAATGGGAGCAGAACAGTCTTAATAAGCCTAGTTCACATATTATTTCACATATTTAGTATGTGAATTAGGCCCAGACAACCTTCTGATAATAGGAGATGGTTGAAGAGTGAGGCTGTCCATCAAAATGGTCTTCTGGAGGGAATGCTGGTTTGTGAGCTGGAAGATAGGAAGTGGAAGATCCTCTGTCTTTTTCTCTTCCTTTTCTCACTCTACAAAAAACTGTCACATAATGAATGTTTAGGGAGCTGAAGCAAGGCTATGCTAAACCCAAGTCAAAGACTTATATTCCATCTTTTATTTTTCCTCAACACCTCCTTCTTGGAGTAGAATTGTTCTGTGGGTCCTGAAGCTCATATCTTGGTTTATTCCATATAGCTGGGAATGGATATGGAATTTCAGTAAGGATTTTTCATTGTTTTCTTTGGAAACTTGAACCATTCTTGGATAGTCTTAAAAAACATTTTTGCTTGGCAATAAAGACTCTGGGTCTTTATTTTGTCTCTTCTTTCTTACTTACCCTCTTCGGCATGGCTATGTAAATAAAAAAGTGCCATGAAAAATTATCTTGTTCTTAAAATACCGTATATGTTTTATTCGGGGAGAAATTACTAAGATGTGGGTGGAATAGTTTTTATTCTTTTCTTTCATAACAGAACTATCAAATCTAAAACTAATATTGTTACAGCAGCACCTGGTTCTTCAGTAAGTGCAAATTTGACAAAAGAGTGAGATCTCCCAACCCTTGTGACTTTTTCATAAACATTTCTTTATACATTTTACTCTAAAATGCATCAGTTTTTACCTTTTCAGTGTACTCTCTGAAATATTTATCAAATAGATAACCTAAAACTGACATATTTTTTTATAAATTATTTCACCCAACTGTGAAATACAGGTCTTTCTTTTTCATAGGCTGGACTGCTCTACATAGAGCAAGTGTGGAAGGCTTTTATGGGATAGCAAATGTGCTTTTGAAAGCAGGAGCTGATGTTAATGCTAGAGGAAATGAACAAATAACACCATTGCAAGATGCAGTTAAAGAAGGCCATTATGAGGTATATTCCAAGTTGAACACAAATTATGGTTTAGAAATAGAAATGTTTGTTGTTGGGTCCAGAAGGTCACATAACCTTTGTACGTGTGGCTGTTTTTTTCAGATTATGGGTAAATTCAGGAGTTTGCAAGTCGTTTCTGCCCAATTTCTGTTCACACCGTTCCATGCTTTACAAGATTTGTCCAAAAGCAGAAATTAATTGTTTTTCTAACTGTTTGGGACAATAGCCAAAGTACTGAGGAATAGATTGCTACTGTTTAATAATACTTGTTTCATGTATTTTATAATCACCTTGCAGAATAATTTATGACCTGAGTGGTCTTCTAGAGTTTTAATGACTTTCTTTCATGATTTAGTAAACATGCATATATGGTGTGCAGCCACAGCCATGCACAGACATTTTTTGTGTATTAACACATAGCACAGAGAGTTATGAAGACATGGCTTTATATTTTGTATGATCTTAAACAGAAAGTCAACTGAATAGTCAGTGTGAATTAATTATAAGTTTTGTTGCCAAATGCTGCGGTTTCATTAGGCTGTGTCTGAATTGTGGATCCTCTTTCAGTCTGGCAGTGGTTGCTTCTGCCTGTCTGTTTGTGCATGTTTCTAGGGTGGCCCAGATTTATGTAGGAGTTCTGCATGTCTCTTTTACCTGCTTGCTATTTCTTTCTCTAGAAGTGCACATATGCTGCCTAATATTTATTGATTTCCAATATTTTTAAATTTTTTTTGTGGAGAGTAATAAGTTTTGTCCCTAAACATTTGCTTTCTTTCTGTTTCACAACTGAGATAAGACTTAATCTGTTTCTCCCCAAGTTTCCCTGGAGCAAAGAGGAAGGGTGGACTTTTGGTTAATAGTTTTTTCTGAGACTTGAGAGCCCCAAGCTTGGTTTTCAGCTTGTGGATCAGACTCTTGTGGGTTCATGAAATATTTCTGAGTTCTGTTAAAGTACCTAAGACACCATGTCCATGGTTATGCATGAAGGACTCTGCATCTCCGCAAGTAATATTTAGGGGTCAGCAACTTGAATGATAGTGGAAGAACACCTGTCTCAGCTAGGTCACTTGGGGCACACCAACATCATTCAGCACAGAGCTGTGTTAGAGTTATGTGAGCTGGTATATCCACAGGGAATCGTACTGCATGGTGGCACAGTGTTTAGTCAGGAGCAGTATAGGTATATGACTGCAGTGGTCTGTCAGACTTAATTTTTGTTGCTTCTAACTAGCAACAAAATAGTGATAGTGATTCAGTAATACAGCTTTTGATAACATGGTATTTGGAGCTGTTTCTTTCAAAGCTACCTTCTCTGCATGAAGTTATGCTTGTAGGTTGGAAACACACCTTTTCACTGCTTTATCCCTTTCTGCACCTGCAATATGACAAAATTAATTTATTATTTCACAGAAATGATTGGTATATGAAAGACTTTTTAATAGAACAGTTAAGGGGGAGAGCATACAAGTGTGATGTGTAGCTAAAGATCTCGTTAAGGAAGATGAGTCCTCAACATTAGTCATTGAAAAAAACCCATAGATTTGGGACAACTTGCGAAGCCCAAGAGGGTTTTTGCTGTGGATTGAACCCTTTTTTATTTGCTCTGTTGTTAGGAGAATGTATGAATTGAGAAAACGTCACTAGCAATTTTCGCAGTAGCAATCTGGTTAGAAGTAATGAGGGACTTTAAACGCATGGGTGAAGGATATGAGTCAAGCTCAGTCTGAAATGGTAACAGATACTGAAGAGAGAAGGGCAGAGCTACAAGTAAAACCACACTAGTGCTAGAGTAAGATCACAGGGTTACCCACAGAAAGGAAGTCATCAGATTGTAAATTTCCCATGTCTTAAAAAAGTATTCTGCAAAGGTAGATGGAACATTTTACTGAAGTGATAATTTCTTGAGTAACAACAGAATGAGGCTTTATATTTGTACAGAAATCATAATGTTGGTAAGACCATTTGAGTGAGTTTCATTTTACCAGTTGTACGTTGTGCATCTGAAATAGCCATCAAAACTTCCCTTTGCAGTCACAGGAGTCACAATAGACACACCTAGAGCACAGTTTATTTTCTCTTGAAGTAGATATCCTAAATAGATAAGCTGATTCATACCCTAAAATCACCTGTTATTTTCAACCAATTAAGAGCTTAGGGGGGATGAATCCTGCCCTATATTTTGAGAGACCTTAGCTTAATGACATCAGGTTAATAACTGGAACGAATTTATAAAAATGAAAATAGTAAGACTATAGAATAATGATGCATCTAGCGGAATGCTTGGGGTATGTTAACTAGAATAGAGAGGGATTATTTGTCATAGGCTTTAGATTTGGTTTTAGTTGCTCATGTTGTCAAGTACAAGAGAGAGAAGCCTGTATAAGGAAGGAGTATGGAAAATACTGTCAGAAAAGAAACGATCTGAAAAACTTATTTTTCTAGATGACAGAGTTATTACTTTGGTATGGAGCTGATCCCTTATTAAAAAATGAGATGGGAAGGTGTGCATTAGAAGAAGCTTCTGACCCATCTGTGAGGAAACTGCTTAAAAGCTATGTAGCAAAATCCGGGAGAGATTCAGTATCAGGTAGGAGAGAATTATTCTGACATATCATCACCACTAAATGGAGAAATTCAGAACATCTGTTGCACTATATTTCCTTAATTACTGCTAGTAATTCCATGGGCTTCACTGATGCCTGAGTACCAGTGAGCAGTCCTTACCCAGCACAGTTGCTGTACATTGGCAAAGTATAAAAGATAATGATGCCCAGCTTTTTCTTGGGCTGGAGCTACCTTTAAATTTGAAATGAAAATGTGAAGCACAACAGTTGTTGCCTGTCTAAATGTAAGATGGGGCATAGCTGGGCTTGCTGATGGTTGAGGTATGGCTTAGAGCTGAGGATAAAATTAAACTGGCATAGAGGTTGAATTTTGAAGGATCCATAAGATAAAAAATGGAGGATCTAGAATTAGATCTAGATCTTAGGGGTTGCCAAGCCTTAACTGCTAGTGTTAGGGCTGGGACTAGGGTAATACTACATGGCACCAGGCCTGCTGGCGTTGGATGGGATTCACCTTTCTCAAAGAGGGAAAAGGGTCTTTGCTCATGAGCTAGCGGGGCTTATGGACAGGGCTTTAAACTAGATGTGAAAGGGGAGGGGGATAATATCAGGGTTGCCCTTGACAAGCTGTGGGATGACATGCCAAAGTTAGAGGGATGGGGTGCTAGCGAGGGCCCTCAGCCTGTTGCTCTGAGATGTGCTGGCTACACTGCAGCACACTTGAAGTCTTACAGAGATCAGCCAGGGGCTTCTGAGGAAATAGGAGCCAACAGGGAAACACCGGTGAAATACCTGAAAGGAATTAAGGTGTGTTCCTCTAAAAAGGTGACACAGCCAACAGCCCAGCTGAGGAGCCTCTATATCAATGCATGCAGCATGGGCAACAAACAGGAGGAGCTGGAAGCAACCGTGCTGCTAGAAAGCTACGACCTAGTTGCCGTTACTGAAACTTGGTGGGACGAATCCCATGACTGGAGTGCGGCTATCAATGGCTACAGGCTGTTGAGAAGGGACAGGCGAGGAAGGAGGAGTGGAGGTGTTGTCCTCTATGTCAAGAAATGGATGGAGTGTGAGGAGCTGTCTCTGAAGAATAGCTGCGAGCAGGTTGAAAGCTTATGGGTAAGAATTAGAGACCGAGGCAACAAAGGGAACCTTGTGGTTGGTGTCTACTACAGGCTGCCTGATCAAGGGGAGCCTGTTGATGAAGCCTTCTTACTCCAGCTACAGAGGCATCACGCTCAATGGGATGCTATCCAGAGGGACTTGGACAAGCTTGAGAAGGGGTCCCTGTGAACCTCATGAGGTTCAACAAGGCCAAGTGCAATTTTCTGTACCTGGGTTGGGCCAACCCTTGATTATCAATACAGGCTGGGGGATGAAGGGATTGATAGCAGCCCTGCTGAGAAGGACTTGGGGGTACTGGTGGATGAAAAGCTGGATATGACCCAGCAATGTGCGCTCGCAGCCCAGAAAGCCAACTGTATCCTGGGCTGCATCAAAAGCAGCGTGGCCAGCAGGTCGAGGGAGGTGATGCTGCCCCTCTAATCCGCTCTTGTGAGACCCCACCTGGACTACTGCATCCAGCTCTGTATATTCTGAGCCTTACAAAGATTGGTGGGCTAAAAATATGTTCACAATTATGGTTTGGATTAGGATTTGGCTTAATCAGTGCTCAATAGCTCAGCCATTGGGCTTAATTTAGGACTAAGACTGGCAGGATCCAGTGGACTAACAGTGATCCTAGGGCTAGGGTTGACATCTGGCATACCAGATTCCCTGAAGTGGTGGAGAAAGAGTTGCCATGCTGTGAAATGCCTCTTAAATTTAAGGCTGGTTGCAGCATGGGCTGTTGGGTGAATCTTAGGGCTGAGGTTGGGGTTCACATTGCAGTACAAAATAACAAAGGGTGATGAGCTAGATTTTTTTTAATCTGGTGTGGCTAGTCTAGGTTTAAGAACATCCTGGACAGAAGTAAATGTGTAGAGTTGCATGGATTAAGTAAGTATATTAATATCTACGGTAAGATCTTGGTACCTGCTACACTCTTTTTATGCCATTTTGTCAGCACAGAGGATAGCTGGAAAGCTAAAGCAAACCACCAGCAAGGCACTGAATTGGTGCTGGAGAATATCCCTGCCTATTTTTACACCAATGACTTGGCTTTAGCTACTCTGTCCCTTTCATTATCCAAATATGGTATACAGGGAAAGATGTAAGCTAGGCTATCATCCTACCGTCGCTGGCTTCAGAAAGGTCTCTTGGGCATCAGGGAAGCCTGTTAGAAGTTGGAAATGTAGTAGCTCCTCTAAGTTTCAAAAGAATTGCTCAGGTCATTAATCTTCAAAAAAATTTGGAAGCATAATGTCATACTTTATTCTCACCTGTCCTGGTTTGTGCAAGATGCCATCTGCAACAAAGATCAGACTCCAAGATTTTAATATATATTTTATATATAGATATGTTTTAGATTCTAATAAAACTCTTATGGCTTGATAATTTTTCTGGATAGCTAAATGTGGTAAGTACTGTTACACACAGGATTGTGGACATGAGAAGCTATATATGCAAAGTAAAAAACGATGGTCGCTTTTCAATTATGGTTTCTTTGTCTTTCATTTTCATTTCAGGTGGAGATGAAAGTGTAGAGGATACAACCCTGCACCAGGTACATCTTTACGAAGAATCCTGGTGTTAATTTGATGCTGAACTGTTAAGGGCTTGTTAGCAGTCTTCAGTAAACTAAAGCAGACAGCTATTTCTGAAATGTGTTTCAAAACCAGCACATAACATACTAGATGCTTCATACCTAGAAGGGACTGAAACAAAGTGATATTCAATGTTATGCCAATTGTTTGGCAAACAGTTACTGATCTTTACTGGTACTTGGGATAAGCTGCAGCCTCATGAAGATCCAAGACAGAGGCAATCAGCTGCATCTCATGGACAGTTGTTCTCGATGAGGTTTTGCAAGTGCTGCAGAGGTAATTTACAAGAAGCATGGTGCATCAGTGCCTCTTTGTACTTGCAGAAACCTGACTGAAACTGCAAGATGGTGCCTGGCTTGTAGCACTAGGATAGCTGCTTCTTGCCTTTGTGTAGTAGGTTGTGTTGGGTTTCAGTAGGAAAGGGTTAGGGAGCCGCTGTCTTGCACAGGGGTTGCACAGTTATGCCATGAGACCTCAGTAAGATGTGGGAGCTAGTGCCCCACATGAAGAGAAGATACCATGATCAGTCACTTGGGTCATAGTTCGTTTGCATATAGCACAACAGCTTTTAGCATTAAAAGCTGTACTCTCCCCCTTCTTGCCAGAAAAGTGAAAGTGTAGCTCTGGTATATGACCACAGGAGCAATGTAGTTTTAATTCTTTAAAGGCAGAGCATTAATTCGAAACCAGTTAAATCTTCAGAAATAAGTAAAAGTGTAAAGCACTTCAGTACTATTTATCATTGGGTTTCACCCATTAATTTTTACACTTTTATACACATATTTTTTAGTTCCTTAATTTCTTTGTCCTGCTGTCTTAAAAAGCTGCACAAGCAGAGGAAATCAATTTTATAATAGCACAGTTTTAGTATATAATAAAGCAATTTATCAGAACATGAAATGAAGTATATGGCCTGTTTTGTAGATAGAATTAAATCCAGATGGCACAGTTCAACATGATAATACTAAAGCATCAAAGGAAGTTTTGCTAAAAAAGAGCAGAGTGGAAAAACAAATTTGGTGATACAGAAAAAAAACAAAGTTCTTCAGGATTCTGAAGGCAGAAAACTGAATGAAAAAAATACAAGTCCAAGAAAGACAAATAGGTCTGCTGTTCTTATAGCAGAGGTTACAGGCAAGAGTAACACTATTCAGAAATAATGTCTCATGGTAGATGGACCTCATGTTTAGGTCCACTTACAAACCAAGGAACAGTTAAATTACAGAAAATGTATTTCCCTGATGCTAGACCTAATGAAATGGGCCACGCTGTTACTGTTTCTAATCATGATTGTTGCATCCCAGTTAATATGTTGTAGGAAAACTGAGCTAAGTCAGACAGAATTGCAACAGGACCATGAATTCAACAGTGGTAACAGTGAAAATCCATTTACAGAAGAAAAGGGCAGAACTGGTAGAAGCTCAGCAACTTCTGTTTTAACAGAGGAGGAGATCACCAGTTTGCATTGTCCCACATCAGTGGTTTCTGGAGAAAAAGTGTCTGCACAGCATTCTCAGACAGCTGATTTAACAGAACTTCATTCTCAGTCAATACTTACTTGCTTTGAATTCCTCTCACAATGTATCTGTTTTACAGTTACAACAGGAAGTCAAGAGTTATGACAGTGATCAATATAGTCCCAAGCAGCGTAACAGTAGTAGTTTGAGTGACAGGAATCTAAATACTGATATGAGAATACCTTCAGAACAAATTATTTCTTTGCAAAACTTGACAAATCAAGTTAAATCTCATGTTGATGGAAGCAAAGTTAATGGAGAGGGTCTAAGTTTAAAACTCTGTTTGCCTTTGTTTGAATAGATTTCCATAGAGGCAGATGAGTCAGAACCAGCATGTGCAAGTCTTACGGATTCAAACAGCATGGACATACTGCAACAGCCTGTTGTAAACGAGGTGCAAAACATTTACATTAATATATCTGAAGATGGAACCAGCTATACTGAACAGACACTTGAAGCAAATGCAGAAACACACTTAGCACATGAGCTTGTAGCAGCTACTAACGGAGAAAGTGTTTCTGGAAGTCCTTCTAATTCTACCAGGGGTGTACTAAGCACCATTGAACAAAAGGCTCCACAGCCAGAGAAAGGAGGGAGGATCTTGCTTAATGCAGGAGAAAGTGTTGAAGGATGTCACATTGAAACTGAAAATGCTAGTAGTTTAGAGGTCGAGCCTACAGCCTTACAACTCCATGAAAAGGACACACTTCAAATTAGACAAAAGAGAGAGGATCTTAAGGAGACCAACTCAAAAGCAGATTTGCATTTTGGTGTTAATGCAGACAGCAAGTCTCCTTATTCATTTCAGATTGTGGAAAATACGCAGGAAGAAACCTCCCAGAAAACAGGTGCCATGTTTTGTTTGAAAATAATTATTTTATGAGTTTGTTGTAAACATTCTGAGTATTTTATTAAAAAAAAAAAACAGCTGTGGATCTCCAGAGAATGTCCAGTCCGCTATGCCAAATTAACGATTTAGTCATTTTTGCTTTGTATTTTGGGGGGCTGCTTTATATCCAAGCCCCCATTGTATTTACCAAAATGTGACCGCAATGGTCATTACAATAATTAGAATGAAATTCTTAAGTACCTTGGTTTTTTTAATACCTAAGAATCAATAAAGGTCATACTTTCACAAAAGAATCTTTGAATTGTTTTGGATTCAATCTCAGTGTGTTAACATAAGGTGAATAGTGGATAAAGGATTTCTTTTGTTAAAGTATTTTCAAAAATTGAGTGAGTTACTGCTGGCATTTTTTAACCTAGACTAGGTGGTCATTTTGACATTCATTTTAATATCAGTTATAATTTCTGAAATTACTGAGTACTATGCCATAGACACTCTAAGTTCTTTTGTTAAACCAACAGATGAAGAAGTATTTGCTGCAGTAAGTGGAACAGAAGGCACTGGAAAAAATGGAGAAGAAGGAAATGCAAAGACCAACATGCTTTCACAGTTTACTGAAACAGAAGAAGTCCAAACTAAAAGACTAAGGTTAGACCCTCAGGAGACAAGCCAAAAGGCAACCTCGTATTCCAGTAGCAGCAAATGCAAGCTTTCATCTAAACAATCACAATTCAGTGAAGCATCGGAACAGCAAACATCCAAGAAATCAGGTGAAAAGTTAAGGCTTTTTGTAATAAATGAGGGAAAGTTTGAAAAAATACATACAGCATGTTGAGCAAATAGTCTAGTGAGTTCCAAATACTTGAAATACTGCTGGAACTTCTGTACTCCATTTTACAGAATTCACATACTTACTCTGTTTTGTTTTATGTTACATTCATCAGTCTTTCAGCGTTGTGGTTGAGGGGATGCAGATCATAACTGAGAGCTTAAAATAACATTAAATTCATCCTTAGTTAGCTATGTTACATTACTGATAGTTTAAAATAACACTAAATTGGTCCTCAGTTAACTATTTTATATATCACAGATCAAAGAAGAAAACCTGGCTCTCTGTATATTTGGCACACATATTTCCACTTATAGACTATGTCCTCATCAGGCACAAATCGGCATAGGCTCTGATTGTACTGGTATGTGTACTGGTTTTAGCTGTACTATAGAAACAAACCTACTTCTATGAGGATAAGGATCTAGCGTCCTCTGGTAGTTGTATTCTCTTCTGCCTGCACGTACAGCTTTCTGTTTAGCAGTTTCATCCCATGTCCAAGACTTGCATTTATCTTGCAGCATTACCATCACAATAGAGCTCTGGTCCAACTGATTACTCATCATAAACCCCAGGTATTTTTCACTTAGTGCTTTATTGGTGAAGCTGGCAGTCACCTTGTGTACTCGGGTTCTTTCTGGAACCAGAAAACCATAGCACTGAAGACTTATTAAAACCAAAACGTGTAGTTCAGATGGGATCCCTCCTCTCTTAAAACTTTTAAATGTAATATATCTAGACTGCTGATTCAAAAATGTTTATCCTAATACCATTTGGCATTCTCCTTAACTTGTGTTGAAATGAGGTGTCTTATTAGATGATAGGAATTTCTTGTGTAGCTTTGCCTTGATACAGAATAGAGTATTTGTCTTTTCTGATTATCTTAGACAATTCTGTTATTTCTCTCTAGCAATTAAGAGTTTGGGAATTATTTTTTCTGATTTTGATAGATTTTAAAATACTGCCTTCTTAGGACCTGAGCTGTCTGTGGCTATCTCCTTGTATTCTTTTGTTTTTCACAGCAGTTTTCTACAACTCCTTATTTATATTTGCTACCATTCACTTCCGATTTTTTTCATTTCTCATTTACTATTCCTCTCTAATTCCCTTCTCAAGCCAGGCTAGTTTTTGAATTGGTGCAGCTTTTCATCTTGAGTACGGGTTATGTTGTGAAATGCTTCTTAACTATTCTTCATATTTTTCTGCTGACATTTTTCCTTCAAACTGTAAATGTGTGCTTTGTATATACATTCATAGGAAAAGGTGAGTTTTGCATGTAGAGGTTTATAGAAGTATGTGTGAATGCATGTGTATTTGTGTGTGGATATAATATTTGATTTATTTTTTTCCCAGTGTGTGCAGCAAAAAATTTTAGTTTCTTCCTTGGACTGCAGTTGAATGTTGCTGTGGTCTATTGGTCAAACTTTGGTTGCCTTTGAGTGGGATTTAAATGAATGTTAGCATTAAGTAGATCATATATGTTTTGAAAATCAGTGGGATTCATGCTCCTACATCCATTAAATGGTTTTAAAACCAGTGTACATGACAGTGTGTATACTTAAAATAATATGTATAACAAATATACATGCCCACCTGTGTACACACACACACAATATGGACAAATACATCTGCACACTTACTATCAACATAGTCATTTGTTTACCTCTTTTTTGTTGTTTGCTTAGTACCCACCTTCTCTTTGAAGACTTTGTCTGGATACTCACTAGTCTTATAAGTTGAATTCAGGAGTCATCAGCCAATCTCTGAAATGTCCTGTAACACATGACAAAAAACATCCAGGAAACTATGTGAAGTTCCCACTGATCCTTTTCTCTTTGGTAGTCACAGTCTTCTTGTCCTCTTCTGCCTTCAGCTGTACAGAATACTGTTTCCTCATCCCGTCTCAGGTGGTTACTAGTTTTCAACCCATCTTAAGTTCCTCCTCTCTTGAGTTTCTGGACTGCAAGGTCATGTTTTCTTTGGGAAGTTGAAGGGAGAAGGAAAAGAGTAGGTGCTTCTTGTTACTTACTGCTCTCCAGTATTTGGCAGTGTCAGTATTTAGCTTTTGTATCTCCAAATTTGTTCCTTCTGTTGTAGGAATGCCTTTTTACTTCATTATGGAAAAAAATCCATGGCATATCTGATACATGTCATCATCCACTGCTAATTATTGGAAGAATAAACACTGAACATAGAAATGATTCTTTTCCCTACAGATGTCTTTTTTTGTAGCTCCTGTATTCCTAGTCAATCTTTATAATAAGGTCTATGTGCATTAATACACTTTGGGATTTTTTTCCTTTATATTTTGTGCCTCCTATATATACAAGTGTGATTTTAAAAAAAAATTATTCCAAACATGTATTTTACATTTTGATCTCTTCTGGAATAGCATTTCACAGATTACTTTTTCCCCCAAAAGAGATTCTTCAGATAATATTTTATTTAGCTAAAATTTCATTATTTCCTTTGTCCCGGGAGAATGTTGCTGTTTGAAAGGTGATGCAAGAAAGTATAGCCCTTCGTACAGTCGAAGGCATTAATAGCTTTGGAGATGAGGACAGTGGCGTGCAGATTGCAGAAGAAAAGTGGAAGATGGGTAATGTTTTCTGACTTGTAGGGTTTTCAGATTTTTTGCTGTCTCATGCCTCTTCTTCATTAACTGGCTTTTGTGTCTCATCTGATTGTTCCTGTGTCCCAGTGGTCTTCCTTCTATCATTCTATTCTTGAATAAAAATCTTTTCTTACTGAATGGTTCAGTGTCACTTTCATCTACAGTCAGTCACTTACTAGACTCTCAACATTCCTATTCTGCTTATACAGAAGGAAGGTACAAACAGCTTGCTTCTTTCTTATAGTTCAATCTATGGAAAGAATTATTCATAGACCAATGTTGAAGTATTCAAATGTCTTTTTGAAGGAGGATATCCTTGAAGTTGTTGAGGTATGGCAGCCTAATCTAGTCTGATTGCTGGCTACTGTAATCTCTCCATTTTATCTTCGTATGTGTGCTGACTGGATTTTGTATTTTCCAAGTTCCTGATCTTTCCTGCTCATGACCCACCTGGCAGTGCATTCCATGGAGAACCAGTGTTTTGTGATTCCCACACCAATGTCTCATTATGCTTTTGCAAATATTTCCTAAAACAACCATGAAGAAAACTGTTGTGTATGGCAACTTAACTGGAAAACTTTGCAATTATTTCTATTCTCTTGCAGCCGATGTTGCTAAGGGTCATTAGCTTAATGGGCTGTTGTGCAACTTTTTTTTCTCCCACGTCTCTGAAGAGTCCCTAGGACATTCTCCCATGAATCAAAGGGGAAGAAAAGGAAGAACCAGAAAGCAGATGATTGCTTTGGGAGTTCAGACCCGGAAGCTTTTAGACAAAACACAATACATTATCTTACAGAAAAGTAGGTCTCAGATTGGAGGGGTATTTCAGTAATGTGACCCCTCTGTGTGCTCTAGAATCTCAGTTTTCATTTAAAAAAGAAACTCTCTAGGTCTTCTAGTTGCCAATGTGGTATGGGCCACACACCCCCCATGCAAAGAGGGCCCCCTGAATGCTTTCTGACAGGTTAGAATAGCCTAGTCAGCTCCATGCTGCCATGGTCTGGCTGCAGCAGTGCCTGAACAAGCTAGTTTAAAATTAGTATGGATATATCCTCACTATATGTCTGTCTTTAATATAGTTGCAGTATGTCTTTCATGTTCTTCCAAACAGTCTTGTATGACAAGCTCAGTAGCTTACCTTAAAGGAAACCTTGAAAAAGCAGATTTTCCAGAAGGCAGGGGGAGACTGAAGAAAGGCAGCTGTCAAATCATGGAAGATGTTTGATAGTAATGGATACTGGTAACTCAAAATATTTGAGAAGACAGCTTGTCTGATTAGAAGAGGAAATGCTTGGGATGCAGCAACTAATTGTTCATAGGAATAATTAAAAAAAAAAAAACCATGGATAAGAGTTGCAAAATGCTTATTTAAAACCTTACACTTTCCTTTTTTTGGACAAATTACAGATTTTGGAGAAATCGGAGAAAGACACAGTGAACTTTTAAAAAAATATTATAGCACAGTACTATAACAGCAGGAAGAAGAGTTAAAAAAGCTAACGTGCATTGTAGAGTTTTTGAAGATTTGTACACCCTGTTCTTTTTGGTAGCAGTTTGGGGGGAGGGGGTTGTCCTTACTCTATGTGCAGAATCAGTACTTTTTAAATCTGTTTTTTCTTTGTATATCTCTTATAATTTGATATGTCTGTTACCTGAAGCCTCAGAATTAGGACCTCTCTGATGATCACATGATAAAATTTAAAGTGGATGTTGTTTGCTTTGTGAACCAATAAGAGAAGGATTAAATCAAGCTTATTTGCAATCATGGGTCCAGTACTGCACAGGTTTAATTAAAAGGCAGTTCAGCTATGTCACTAGACATTAATCAAAGTTTTGTAATCAGTCAGCAGGACTTTTTCACGTCACAGCTGTAAAAATACCTTATGTAGAAACCTGTCTCTTCCTGATACAGAATCAGGAATGGAAAAGAGGTGATGGTCAAGTCTTCACTTTTACATAGTTTGTTAAGTACTGTTATGTGTGTACTTTATATGTTTAGTTACCATGCCTGGTAACTTGAAAGCAGTCCATGGAGAAATGTAACATACTCCTTACCTTTATACAGTATAAAATTTCAATCTTGCTACCTTTTCTGTTGATCCCTAATCCATTGTACCCTTGTTAAATTATCTAGATTTGAACTGTAAATTCTTTTGCATAGTGTCTATTTGTTATCTGAGCTGTTACACAGTGCCTTCTAACCTTTTGATGTAGTCAGTTAATATTATTGAATAATTAAGGCAACAGTATTGCACACATTTACATTAATTCAAATGAGTTATGAAGCTTAATTCTTTGTTTATAATGAAACATTTTTTGTGTTTCCTAATGAACACCCAATGTGTGTTTAGAATCCTCCCTATCTACTAGAAAAGAAGCAATTTTACATGGTACCTGTGATACAAGAGCTGGGAGAAAGATGAAAAATAAGAGAAATGCAAAAGGAGAAACTCAGCTGCATATTGCTGCTAGGAAAGGAGATTTGTCTTTGGTGAAAACTCTGATATCATCTGGAATTTGTGTTAATGAACAGGACTATGCAGGTTTGAGTATTACTCTCTTAGGGGCTTGTTTTATACAATTTTGTATAATTTATAGTATATATGGGTTTATATAATTTGTATAATTTTAATATAATTATAGATTCTTGATTTATGATATAATTTTGAGGAGGAAAGGAAGTAATTCAACAAGTGCAAGCACAGTCAGTGAATCCCTGGATTTCGTGTCTCAGCATGGAGCTAATGCAGCCTTTTTTCTCAGCAGGGGCATTAATTGTGTCTTGCTCCTCTGCTGAAGAGCACATTTTCAGAGATATGTACAGAAAGTGGACTTTAAAGTTCAGCGAAGGAACTAATGCTTACACATATGAATATATACACGTGTGAAGCATATTCACACAAATCTTATTTCCTTAGGAAATTAGGACAAGAATCAGATGACAAGATTATTTTTTCTTTTTTCTACCTAAATGTATAATGCATTTCTGGTTTTATAGTCTCAGAATGGATGGTATGGTATTCTATTCTGGATGCCTGGCAGACTTGATACTGTAAAATACCACTGGGATTAGAAATCAGACTATTATGCTTCTGAGTTTTTAAAGTCTTTCTACTCTATTGTTTTGTTTATTATTTTTAGTTGTGTAGTAGAAAAGTAAACAATATTTTTCTGGTTAATATTGGATACATTTTTCTCTAAAGTAAACTGAATTACACAGGAAATAATTTACCTTGGCATTTCAAGATGATTGTTTGTATAAGATTTGTCTTAAAGAGAGTACTCCATTGCTTATAGTACAGCAAACGTGGCAGAATGTATAATCACTAATTCGTGATCTGTGTGGGTGTTTCCAAATCAGATGCATGCTCTGTGTGTCATCTTGCTTTTATTAGGTTGGACAGCAATTCATGAAGCTTCCAATGGGGGATTTACTGAAGTGATCTTAGAATTACTGCAAGCTGGTGCTAATGTTAACAGCAGAAGCCTGGATGGTATTTTGCCAATACACGATGCTGTTTCTGGCAATTATTTGGAGGTACATTTTTCTTTTAGATTACATTTCCTGAGCCTGATTTCCAGCAGAGGGTCAGTAAAGCAAAATCCTGGTTTAAATAAGGAAACTCAAATTTATTAATACAATTTTAGTGTAGATTTGCATTTAGGAAATAACCCAATATTCTTTAAAGTGATCAAAATCAGAGAAAGAAATATTTTTCAATAGTGACAGTTGAAATTGTACAGTTAGTTGACTTTTTCAGTCCAGCAGACAAATCAGACAAATTCAGAAGCTCCCCATGGTTCTCTCCCACATATTGGACTTTTTAAAAATAATACTGAAGTTAAGCATGCTCAATTTGATCATCTAGTCCACTCCCCCTGCCCTGGACAGGGACATCTTTTACTAGATCAGCTTGCCCAAAGCCCCGTCCAACGTGCCTTTGAACACTTCCAATGATGGGGCATCCACAACTTCTGTGGGCAACCTGTTCCAGTGTTTCACCACCCTTATTGTAAAAAATTTCTTTTTTGTAAAGAAAAAAACTAAGCCTGCTGTTTAAAAAGCAACCATTTTTGTCATTAACTGGTCCCTTCCAACCCAAACCATTCTATGGTTCTATGATTCTACATTATGTAAAATCAGGAGTATCTGCACTGAAGTGAAAGAACTATCATAATAACTAAAGAAAATACCAGATCTAAAATTTTAAAAACACATTCATTTATCATTTTTTCCCCTTTTGTAAATTTTTCTGAACTATAAATGTTTTCTTCATTCATGTTTAAAAATATTTCAATTTACTGTTAAGGAAATCCATCTCAACTTAAATTTTTTTCTATGAGTGTGGGGGAGATTGTGAAGTGTTTTCAAGAGTCAAAAGAAGGGATACATTTCTAAGAGCACTTAAGATTGCATGCATCAAACACCAGTCACCTGCTAGTGCCCTCTCACAGGATTATGAGTGGTTGTTTTTAAAGAGCCAACTGTCAAAAAATATTTCTGGGAACAGTTGCCATGAAAAGGTAACCCTGCATGCGGGAGTCTTACTGATGGTGTCTTGCAGCTGCATGTAGTTTGGGTTGTCTACCTCCTTCAGTTCAGTGAGAACATGACAAAATTATATTAGCACAAGAATGAGAGAAAGTCACTGCTATAAATAAACACTACATCGGATACATTTTCCTACATTAACAGCTGGGTGATTTCAGTGGGTGCTCAGAAAGCTCACTGAATTAATAGTCCAGCATTTATGCAAGAGAAATCAATCAGAAACTGAGCGAGGAAGTGGGATCAGAAAGGCGTGACTGCCAACAGAGTGGCTCATGGATGATTTGATCTCTTGAAGGAAATCTCATAGTTCATTGTACTGTATCTTGGTCATGTTACCTGTGCTGAGCAGTTCACCTACGTCATTCCTTGAGTCATACCAACATATTTCCTTTGGAAGAGTCACCTCATCCTGAATCTCAATCTGAAGGCATTCAAAGCTACAAAGCAATAGACTGCATGCATAAATTTGCACATCCGTGTTATGTAGAGAAACCAGAGACAATATGTTAAAACATTGCTATAAATAACAATTGGGTGATCCCTTCTATGCCTAGTCTACACGGCAAGGGTAGTGCCTGTAGGTAGGCTTGAGAGTAAAATTAAGTTGAGACTAGCATGCTTTCTGTCTCTATTCTTGGATGATGGCCAATTTAAATTGGCCCTAAATAATCTGTACTCTGCTGAGAAAAAAAATCAAATTCAGAATGTGATGATTAGCTGGACTGTTGAGCATTTTGTAAATCTGTGCCCAGTCCATCCAGACCCCAAAATAAGGTAATGAATAAAGCTAGGCTGTGGCTCCATTACACTTTAAGGCCATCTGTCCCAGATGCTGCAGTCCTACCTTAGTCCCATGCCTGGACATGTGATCTTACCTCATTCCTTGCATTGTTGTGAGCTGTTCAGCAATCACAGATAAAACTAGTTCAGGGAGCTGAACAGATGGAAAACTAACCCTACAAAAGCAGGGCTTTGTTTAGAACAGCCCCCCAAGCCCATGTAAGAACCATGCTAGTGTAAGAGAAGGAATGGGCCTGGGTGGCCCATCATGGATGGTGTAGGATTAAGGCAGCCCCAGCACACGTGGGCATAGGTAGCTGTGGAACTGTGACCTAGGTCCCCAAATGTAGAGTGGGAGTTCCTCTAAGCATGGTCTTGGGGTGTCTCATAAGCACAGTGAGAAAACTTAACTCACGGAAGCAGCTTTGAATCCATACTTAACTGATAAAATAAATGCACTGCTCAGGCTCAGCCAAATGTCTGCCTTTTATTTGAACAAACAAATAAATAAAATGTTGGTTTGGCACAGTGAGTTCCAGGGAACTGAGTGTAAAAAAGTGATGCCAGATTGGCTCAAACATGTCACTTCTATTCCTGTCAGAAGAGCTGATATTTCATTACATTTATCTTTTCTGTGAGCAAAGATAAAATGAAGGGGATGATTTCACAGGCCTGGTGCCAAACTATCAGTAGAGGTTTTGAAAACGTGTAAGCTATTATTCAGTATTGTGGGGGAAAACCAATGGAGAAGATTCTGAACTTCTATAGAGTATTCTCCTTCTGAAACTTTTTGATACTTAACAGCACTCTGAATGTAAGAAAGAAGAAGAAATGCTAAAAACGAGAAATCATGTGTATGAAAATTCTTTACCATCCAAGCTCTGACCTCATCAACACTTTCATATGATCTGAATTTTAGGGCGTAGATGATTCCACTGATGCCACTTATCTCATTTTCACATTTTACAATTAAGCAGACTTGCAAGTGATTTAGAATTAGGAAAAAAATCATCAGTGCATGTAACCAAAAACCAAAACCACTATTAAATGCCCAAAGAAAAAAAATCCACTTTTTTCCTGCACTTTGGTCTTAATACAATTAACCAGTTCTTTTTAATTTAGATATGTGAAGTTTTGTAATTGCTATCTATAACGATACCATAAAGTTGGTAGGTTTTATGACAAGTTGTGAATTATTTTTGTATTTTAATGGAAAAATTAGAAGTATAAGGTACAAGTCTGTGTTGATAATAGCCAATTAAACTTGTTTGTTTAATTGAGATTGCAAGTGTAACAGGTTTTAGAATATCTTATTTGTACCTTTATTATTTGTGACTTATGATAGACAGAACACGTATAGTTGTATTGTAAGTCCACAACAAGAATAATCACGATACAAATAATAATAATAGGCAGTCAGGATTCTACTACAGCATGGAGCAAATCCCTGTGAGAGAGATGGTTCAGGGAAAAGTGCTTTGGATGAAGCTTGTGATGATGAAATGAAAGAACTGCTAAAGTCTTACGGTGCTACGGACTCTGTACTTCGTGTTGAGACTATTGAAGTTACAGGTATGTTGGTTTCGTAACATAAATCATAGGATTACCCTGTAGTCTTAAGGAAAAACTGTACATTAGAATGCTCCTGATTTGCAGAGCTGCATGTTACCTGGCACTGGTATTTTTAATTCTATTAACTACTGAATTTTATTTATTTATTTTTAGAAAATAAGATACCTGAGGGGTTTTTTTGGCTCTTCAGTTTTTTGTTACTATCCGTAATTCCTTTCACAGGAACTTTGTGTTTTTGAAAGTGGTAGCTTTAAAAACTTATTTCCTTATGCTACCTAAATTTCATCTCATTTGCATATACAAGATATTTTTTTATGATGCGATCTGCCATTGCATCTTTGTAACCTGTATTAGCTAATCTAACCTATTATGCTCCTGCAAATTCATTTAAAATTCTATTTATTTTTTCTTAATTGCGGAGAGAGGAAATATCCTTCTAGGTCAACAAGATCAAAACGTCATTGTTATGACTGCTGTAAAAATGGTGATGCAGCTTTGGTGCCACAACATGAGAAATACAGTGTGGTAAGTATAGATAATAGAGTTTTGTTAAATTGCTTCGCATAGTATCATTTACTGACTGAATAACATAAAAATATAATTTAAATAATTAACCCTTTAGAATGTATGTAAAAACCAGCATCATAGAGAGGCTTACAGTATATAAGCTGTGGCTTACAGTATATAAATGTGTATATTATCACTTTTCTTTGTTCATGATTCCTGTGCACTTACACTTACTGTGCAAACAGTAGTCAATACTTATATACATTTCTTATTGCCTATATGAGTAGAAAAAAGTCAGGAATTCTGAGGCTTTTCATCACATTTCCAAAATGGCTCTTTGGAAGAGTAATGATTTTTCTTCATGATAATGAAGGTATTTAGAAATTGTTTAATCTTAATTTAAAACACCCAGGAAGATTTTTGCACAAGTTGTATGTTGGGAGAGTGTTGCAGGAGAAGAGTCAGAGATGACTCAGACAGATCTGATCTAGTAGTTACTTTGTTGAGTTCTAATCAGTAAAGTTAGGTATGTAAAATATTTAATAAATACAGATGGATTGGCAATCAGTACTATTACTACAGTTAAAGTTAGCATGGGTTACAAAGATTATCGCTTAAGCTTGCTATATGTATCTTAAACGTTACATGCATGGAAAAAAATGTCACTTACTAAGCCATCGCTGTCTGTTGTCAGGTAAGGGATCTTTCAGCCTTGAGGAGTAACCTTGAGAGGCGTACCTACTGAAGGGGCGATCACCGCCGCACAGCCAGCTGCTATGGAGGGAGAGCTCAAGGGCCCTGATGGCTGCAGATATTTATACCATAAAGTAGTTGATTTGTAGTCAGATTTTCTGCTGTGTTAATGCAGTTTCAGCCGCTTCTCAGCCTGGTCTCCAGCCAAACCATTTAGCCACACCATTTTTTTTTCCTTTTTATTTGGTGCTGAGTTCTCGCTGATAGGCTCACACAATAGGATTAACTTTGATTAGGCCTACTTGCTGAGCAGCTGCCTGGACCAAAGTTCAGTTAGTTCGAACAGGAGGAGTGCATCCGTCACAGAGAGCTCTTGCTGGTATCTGTAGGCTATGTCTACATTGTCCACGTGAGGCTATCATGGTGAAATTCACTGTCTAATCCCTGCAGTGCACTCAAAGGTGGGACTCGGAGCATGGACTAGTTTGAAAGCCTGGGCAAAACCAGGCTGTGACAGTCCCTTGCAGAGCGTACCCTTGGCACTATGTACACATATCCTACTAGTGCCCCCATTGCCTTTACAGAGTAATTCCCTGCCTGCAATGACTTGAGTCCACCAGTACTTATCCTGCAAGCAATGCATCATGGCCTGTGTTTTATGCGGTGTGCTTGGCTCTACTTCTTACTATCATTTCTGTGTTCATTAACAGGAATCTGTTGCTGCCATACAAGATGCAGAAGAGAAGCAAAAAGAACTGTTGCTGCTTGAATTGAGAACTTCCAAAGATGCAGGTAGATGTAAATTCAAGTTGCTTCACCTTTTTTTTTTTTTGTAAATATGTTTGGTAATATAATTGTTTTTAAAATAGTATTGCACATAATATATTTGAATATCTCCTCTGGAAAAGATAGCTTCAGAGAATAAGATTTTAATAACAGCTCCCAGGTAAACGCATTTCCTGAAGTACTTCAAGTTTACATAGGAGTGAATATGATGACAAAAAAGGGAAACATGCTGCTTGGAGGCATGTGTTTCAAGTCAACCTAATCATATAAAAAGGGATCATTAGATAAGAATGCACACTGTTGGCAACATTATTCAGTTACAAGTACATGAGATTCTTTTGGAGCCCCTCCATGATCAAGAACAGCTATGTCTGTATGTAAAGTAACAGATGCAGCATTTTCATTCTAGTGAGGCTGGACTTTCAGGAGCCTAAAATAATTTATGAGGGGAAAAAAGAGAAATCTTTAAGGCAGACACTGTGGATGATGGGCAGTTTCAGAAATGCTGGTTCCCGGAGGTGTAATTTGTCTTAGGCTATCAAATCTCAGTTCAGATTAATCTCAAGAGCCTACTAAGTGACACTGACTTCGTAGGAGATCACGATGCTGGTGCTGTGTTGCAGTTTGAGTCTATTGTGTCTGTGCCGTGACTGTTCAAGTGGCAAAGCTTGCTACAGGAACACTTTTGACCAAAGTCGCTCTGCCCAGCTGCCCTTGCCATCTAGGCAGGGCTGTTTACTTTGGAGCAGCTCATGCCCATGAAACAGTTTTGCTTCCTGACAGAAAGGAAGGGATTTTTTTAAAATTTATTTTCCTGAATATAGTGTGGAGCTTTCAATTTATATTTAAAATTGTCAATTTGTCCCTTTAAAAATAAATGTGAAATATGGATTTATGCAGATTTATAACTTCCAACTCAAATTTATGATGTATGAACTGTTAATAAAAATTGATAGTTTTCTTGAAAAAAGTTTGACAAACAGGTAGATGATACAATAGGCAGAAGCCTATAGACAGAGATCGGTGCAATTTCATAAATAAGCCAAATAAAACTATGAGACTTTTCTTGTTTAGGGGTATGAGAGAAATTAACATGGTGATCTGTTACCACTACTGACAAAAGCATTAATAATCTAGCACCTCTTAAAGTAAATCATAGTTATTACTTCAGAAGAGGCACAAGACTGAACAAGAAGTACATTGACAAACATGATGTAGAATAAAATCCTCAAGGTATTTGCATGCAGTACAACCTACTGTAAATAACAGGTTCAAATTCCCTATTAAGCTGTCTTAATAAGAGCAATATTTTCATATTTTTCTATTTTAATAAGTAAGTAAACACTGGTAGATACTATGAAACAGGTTTGGGGAAACATTTTATAGATGCCATTTTTAATCCTGTAGTTTCCCATTTTCCTTGATTGTGGAAAGCTTGTATTTCCTGTTTTAGAATTTCAGGAATTAGATTACATGTTTAGCATATTATCCCAGTGGTATCCGCTAGTCATGACTTCTGAGCTCTCTTTCATGTTACATGGCTAAGAAAAGAGGGCATATAAGGAAGAATTTATAATTGCTCTTCTTATTTTAGAAAAATATAGCTAACAAAAAGGGACCACTTATAATTAATTTTATTTTATAATATGGATTTGAAACTATGTAAAACTATGATACATATGTTTTTACCATTATACATAACTTGGAACAGTCTAAGCTTATTGAACTATTTTATAGTACTTCAAACATAAAGGTTTTAGCCACCTTCTTAAGATTGTGTAACTTCTGCAAGTAGCCTCACATATAATTGTCATGTTATGCAGCTCCTTGCAACACAAAGAACTTCAAAAGTTTCAATGCTTACCGTCCATCGGACAGTTCTTTAGTCTGTCCTGTTCTCTTAGTAATTTCCCAGACAGGGCACTTGCACTTCAAAATTTTCCAGTACTATTTCCTTTTAAGTTAAACTTCTATTTAATTCTTTCTATGAAGAATTTCATTAAAAGTACTCTACTTGCAAAGAGCTATCAGTATGCATGACAGTATAAGGTAGTGCTGTAACAATATTTTCATACTTTGGCTGTGTATTTGCTATATTAAAAATGTTATTACTATAATTATTTTCTACTGCTTATTGCCATGGTCATTTTCATTATATCAAAATATTGGACAGATGTGTATATCCAAAGGCTGTCTCAGTTGCAAGATACTTTGAATGAAATGCTTGCAAAACAGAAAGCAGAAAGGGATACCCTTGCTAAAAAATACAGGTAAGTAGAATACAAGGATTGTATTTATAGGAAGCCGTTCTTTATAGCAATAGTGATAGAGGTTGTTAGAAGGTAAGCATACAGTAGTGTGAAGGTAAAACTATGTGGTTTTCATTCAGATTTTGCAGAAGCATGATCCATACTGGCTTCAGTTACCTCCAGTAAGAGTTTACATCATGGAAGAACTTTGGGGTTTAGCTAACACATACTAATTAGTTACTGTGCGCACAGTGAGCATTGAAATTAGGTAGTGAACATACAAAAGGTGTGGAAAAATACCTAAGCAGAAATTAGGAAATGGAGGTACTGAGCAATTAGATTACTTTTGTAGTATCATGGAGGAAAGCAGTAGCAACTCAGACACTACTTTTAGTGTCCCTACCTCCAGTTTTGTTTCTTTAGCACCCCTAGATTGGGAGTGTTCAACCAACAGCCCACAAGAGCCATTTAGAACAATGGCTTGAAGCATGCTTGCAGATGTTCTTTTTTGTGAGGACACCTCAAATGTGAGCTGGGAGTGCTCACCTCATTGTGAGCATGGACTATGTGAATTGTCAGTTTGCTGCTGCTAGCTCTTTTTACTTCCTTCTAAGAGGGACTAACTGAATGCTGGTCATGTGGTGGGTGCTCAGCTAACAGTGTAGCATCGTGTTCAGTGGATGCTTCCAGGCCATCTAATGGGGATGTCTACATATTGTTTGTGTGAGCAGTATTTGTTTGGTCATGTAAAAACAACAGTGTACACCTTTCAGGTAGTTCCACGGCAAAAGATATAGGCTGGTTGAGCAAAAAGACTGAAACATTTCTGTCACAGACCATTTTGCCAGCTATAAAATGTAAGATACAAAGATTACACAGATAATAAAAAAAAAGAGAGGGTTTTATGTGAAGAGAAGTTAGGGTTCCAGATCATCCTTGTGAACAAACTAGTGACTGAATTAAGAAAAAACAACAGTAAAATTAATATCCACACAAACTTATCTGCCTTCTACTATTGAGAGTAAAACTCTGTTCCACAGCGAAGTGATAAATAGTTCTGGGTATTGCAGATACCCTGCAGCTAATGCAACAGCTATCCGTCAACAGTAATGAGCTACATGCCAAATAACATTAAATTTCCATTTTATTATTTATATGGTGAACATTTTGTTTTTAACTAATTAGCATATAAGCTTTTGTCACATGATACATGAATGTACAGAAGATCAGGCGGCATCATCACATTTCCCATCTTTCTGCTGTTCAGTTAGTTGGCCCAGGGAGAGCTACTACTAATATTTTTTCATTTCTATCTGTTCCTTTGAAGATATTAAGATGTATCTCTCACCTAAGAAAAATGAGGGGAAAAAAAAGCATCGTATTTGTTAGTGGCTGTAAGGTACTTTGCCTTTGTCATTTTAGTCACACTATCTTTGCCTCTTCAGTTGCAGCTTCTTCTGTACCTGTATAGCAATAAAGCAACAAAACTTCCCTGAAGAACACTGCTAGAAAATTGTGTGTAGCCTCACTGGCTTGTGTAGGAGTCCATAGTTGTCGAGGCTTACTCATATCAGGGATCAACTATACGCTGATATGCTGATTGTATCATGGATGCTAAACACATGTGATGGCAAGCAATATCACGGTACAGACACCAACACTGTCACATTGTGGTTTGGCTGTCCTTGTTCTGCACCAGCTGGTCTTGCTGTACCTCTGTCCTGATACCCTCAACAGTCTCTCTTCCGAGACTGGGATGGTGTTACTTGCATGGCACCTCTGCTGTGGGTGGCATTAAAAGCAAACCATGCTGCTTTTCCCACACCTTGTGGTAGTCCCCTGTCTTTCCAGCATGGTGCCAGACCGGTAATGCAATCACTTGCCTCATGAGGGGAAAAAAGAGTATTATGCTGTGCTGGTGGCTCTTGTGCCAAAGGAACTGGGGAAAATAAGGAATTCCTTTCCAGCAGGAAGGAGGTAAAGTCCCCCAGGGAAGGAGTCTCACAGGGAGACCAGCGCAGCTAGGGAGCAGGGTCTGATGAAGGGAGAGACATTCCCAGACTAACATACAACATCCTAAACTGCTCTATCCTGTTTTCTTAATGGTCACGTGGCTTTATTACAGTTGTGGCTTCACAAAATGTTTTGTTGTGTACACCATAAAAAATTTCTGATAGTATCATCCTTCAGTAGCTCATCCTAAGATCATTTTAAAAGGCTCCAAATTAGATCCGAAAAGGCGTTGAATTCAATGAACTATTGTGATTTGTGGTGATAAAAGAGCAGCCAGTTTTGATTCTATGAATTAAGGGTGGTATAGGAGAACAAGGCTATTACTGAAGTTTTGATGCTTTGCATCCTACTTCTAGATGGGATTCTGCAGTTTGTTGTGCGTAAGCCTGGGATTTGAACGATAAACTTCATACATGATAAAAAGATTGTTCAAATGTTAGGTGTTGGCAGAGTCCTTTGAAACATATTCCTGTTCGAGGTGGATTATGTCTATTAAACTGCTTTTATTTTGTGTTTACAGTAACGCTGGTGTCTTTATTATTACTTTTTTTAAATTTTCTATAGGGCTTCAATGGAATCTTTTAAAAAAGGAGCACTGAGGAAACAATTAGTTAACCTTGCTTCTAGGCAAAAGAGTCTGTTGACTGTTGCCGAAAACCAGGAAGAATTAGTCCAGAAAATACAAAATTACAGAAAAACAAAGCAAATGTTCAGTGCTTCATGTTCAGAGAAGCAAATCTCAAACTTGGCTATTTCCTGTGGAAATGATAAAAGACAAAGTTTAACTGCTGATGAAATCATGTGTCCTGATGTAGTTACATTTAGTACGGGGCTTGGTGCCAGCATGCCTAATGGAAACAGAGTAGAAGCACATCTCTCTTTAGAAAATAGATTTTCAGCTCAGGAATGCAGCCAACATCCACACATCTGCTTGGATGAGACAGGAGCAAATAAAGAAGCAATTAGAAACAAAGAAGCTTCTGATCATGCTTTGGCATCCAAAAACAGGGTAAGAGAATATCCTTTCGACAACATGTCAAAGCTGACGAATGCTGTAGAAATGGTGACATTGCCTTCAGAACCTACTGTTTCCATTGCTAAAACAAAGTGCTCACAGCAAAAAGACATTGATTGTGTAGCAATTGCAGGACAAAGAAACAAGTCTTTAAATCCCACTTCAGTGACCAACGCATTAAATACTGTAGAACCCCGAAGCACTGTTGTCAATAACAATGTCTGTCAACCAGGCAGTGACTGCCAGCAGGTTCTTACAGATGAGGATCTACACAGATGTGTAAATAAGAAAGAAGCTTTCCAGCAGCAGCAAGTAATTTTGTCAACATCTACAAAGAACTTTCCTAATACTCTGCAGCAAATGATCTTTTGGAGTAGTGAGAACTCATTTGATGCCAACTCTGTGCTTACAAATCTTATCTCAAATACGGATTATCCAGTAAACCTCAGTGAGAAATCTTCCCAGAGCTATAGTAATCAGGAATGTGAACAAAAACAAGTGAAGTATGGAAGAAAAAGCAGGAAAAAGCTTCAGTTGATAGATCTACTTGAATTGGGACGGATTAAGCCAGGAGAAAATGTTTTAGAATTCAAACTACAGGTAATTGTTGAGATATAATAATGTTAGTATTAGCATATAATGAAAAAACCCACAACACTAAAATGGGGAAACAGCAGTTCTCATGGTTTAGTCTGCATCTTCAGCACATAGTATTGAAAATTTTTATTCATTGGTTACAGATAATCTTTTATGAGTTTTAAAGGAGAATGCTGTGGATGATGTCTTCTATCAGCCCATAATTTTAACACCCAGAATATTGCATATGTACAATTTGTGTTTAACTTTGCATTATCAGTTTGTTAACGTTTCCTATTGCTAGAAGTAGAGTGGAATCGTTGGTTGGTCTACATTGTGTAATACCTGATTTTCATATTGGAAGAAGGGGGAACATTAAGGTTTTTATGACTTAATGCGATTCTTGGAAGCAACTATGAAGTCACTCAAATAAAGAAATGTGACATCAAGGATTTCATAGTGCTGTGATAGACATGAATATATGCAAAATTACTTGCTTACTTGCCAGCTGATTCTATAGTTTAAAGTCTGGTATGAAACATATTTGCAAAAAAAAAAAAAAAAAAAAAGCAAGGAAAAGAAACCTCTTTTTTTAATGCAAAAACATGCCCCTGTGCCTCCAAATACAGAGCAGGTTTGCAAGGGAGCTGCCAGGGGACTGGCTTGGTATTGAGCAAATGATGGAATTATTGACTGAATTCCCAGCTGCAACCTAGTTAATTTCCAGGGCAACATAGAATCATAGAATGGTTTGGGTTGGAAAGGATTTTAAAGATCATCTAGTTCCAACCCCCCTGCCATGGGCAGGGACACCTTCCACTAGACCAGGTTGCTTAAAGCTCATCCAGCCTGGCCTTGAACACTTCCAGGGATGGGGCATCCACAGCTTCTCTGGGCAACCTGTTCCAGTGCTTCACCACCCTTAGAGTGAAGAATTTCTTCCTTATCTCTAGTCTAAATCTACCTTCTTTCAGTTTGAACCCATTAGCCCTTGTCCTATCACTGCATGCTCTTGTAAAAAGTTCCTCTCCAGCTTTCCTGTAGGCCCCCTTTAGGTACTGGAAGGCTGCTCTAAGGTATCCCCAGAACCTTGTCTTCTCTGGGCTGAACAAGCCCAACTCTCTCAGCCTGTCCTCATAGGAGAGATGCTCCAGCCCCCTGATCATCTCCTCTGGACTTGCTCCAACAGGTCCATGTCCTTCTTGTGTTGCCGGCCCCAGAGCTGGATGCAGTACTCCAGGTGGGGTCTCACGAGAGTGCAGGAGAGGGGGAGAGCAGAGTAGAGGGCAATGTTGATTGAAACATGAAAGGTTCTTTTCAGCCAATTCGCCAGGTGTAGTTAATGTAGAAAAGACTCCTTTTTCTGCACCTATGATCTGCTCAGGAATGCTTTTCTGCCAAGAGTGGCCATTTTGTGTCATCTTGTGTTTTGTAACATAAGGCAGCGTGAGTAAGTCACAAGCCTCTACGTTGGGCCATGTCATAGGTGTATACACCTGCTTCTTTTCTTTAAAGGACATGTAATATTCCTCTGAACCTCAGGATGACTAAATTGAAGGATGAAGAATTCAGTATACTTACTGTCCTTTCTCAAGACTGTTATCTGTGATACTGGCTTGATGTATGTGGATCTTAGGAATTATAATGCTGTATTGAAATGTTGATGTTTGGAGTGTAGAGAAGTCAGTGATTTTTACTAGAATGAAAATGACACTCATTTATGTCTTGGAAGACAGTGCTATAGAGATTGAAGTTTAGAAGCCAGTGTCTGTTGCATTGCAAAGAAGACATGATCAGTAAAGTTTCCTTCTTTATTGTTACAGAGATGTACTTGACAGAACACACAGCTAGTACATAGTTCTTACTTAAGTTCTTACTCTGCCTGCTTTGGGCAGGCAGAATGTGGTTTTTCAATGCTGTAGACCTCAGCTATGAAACTGTGAACTGGATTGAGTGTTCATCAAAACACTTGAGTTAAACATCTTAATTTAGCTTCTTACAGACACCCTAAGCCAGTGGATATGGTAGGAGGTGGTTCAATATTTGCTGGTGGATCATTCTCTTATTCTGATTGTTTAACCTCACGCATGCTAAGCAACCTTACTAAGTTCTAACATAGTTTATCAGGAGCTAGTTTTTGCATTATTTAGCTGCGTTAGCCTAATTGAGACCGGTATAACAAAACCATAATTTACTGAACTATAAACAACTATAAGCCATGCTTCTGGAGGTGCATCTATATTTGCAGAACTGGGCTGTATTAGCATTATCAAAGAGGCAGTAAAAATAAATTCTTTTATACTTAATTTTGCATAAGATAAGGCTATCAGATTCCTCCTAAACCATGTGATGTCCCTTGACATAAGTGAAGATTTTATGCAAATATGTTTATCTTTGAGTCATTGCTGGAATTCTTTTGTGACATGCATTTGTTCCACATGTGTAAGGCAGATTGTATTTAAATAACAGTTTCTTGGTGCACGGACTTGCCTCCTGTGAGTTCCTGAGTTCACTGTTGCAAATTAATTTATTCACAGCTTTGTTACATTGAAGAAGAACTAAGATGCAAATACAGTTGTGATAAACATACATAGGGAGATTTGTCCTCTGACAGCGGTGTCTGTGTGGCCAAAACATCTTATTCTGGTGGAGTAAATCCTCTTATTTTACATACCACAGTTTATGATAGTGGCATTAAATTCTTTAGTTTTTTTCAGAGAAAAACAGAATTAGCTGCAACTTTTCAGCTGTATTACTCTTCAGCATTTTTTCATGTTTTAAGGATGTTAATTCATATTTGTTAATTTATGAGTTGAAAATTATTTCTTAATTTTTCCTTTTTAGGAATTTAGTCATAAAGCCACACTCTTAAACAATGGCAAGATCAGAACCAGTAAGAGACAAATACTGCAGAATCCAGTTCAGTGGGTTAAAGACCTATTAGGAAGCGATATTTCTGTGACATGGAAGTATGTGTGGAATAAGGTAGGCCTGATTTTACTTCCAAAAATAGCAATAATAAATTTCAGGAATCTGGATCTCCTTACTGCTCTTAAGGCAAAAGAGGATGCAAAAAAGTCTTCTTACTCTTAATGAATAAGCAGCAAAGAAAGAGCTATGTAGCTGTAGCTGTACAGTGATGAACTAGTCACGAGTGTTGAGAGAATGTGAAATACCCACTCTGTAAGCTATGAGTGCTTTGAAAGAGTAGTTTTAAAGATGATTAAGAGACTGACAGAAAAAGCTGAAAGGTAGTTAGAATAAAAAGGAGCAAGCTTATTGAAATCATAGAATCATAGAATCATAGAATTGTTCTGGTTGGAAGAGACCTCCAAGATCATCAGGTCCAACCATTAACCTAGCACTACCAAGTCCCCCACTAAATCATATCCCTTAGGGCCTCATCTAAACGCCTTTTGAATACCCCCAGAGATGGGGACTCCACCACCTCCCTGGGCAGCCTGTTCCAATGCCTGACAACCCTTTCGGTAAAGAAATTTTTACGAATGTCCAATCTAAACCTCCCCTGGCGCAACTTGAGGCCATTTCCTCTTGTTTTGTTGTCTGTTACTAGGGAGAAGAGTCCGACCCCCATCTCTCTACAACCTCCTTTCAGGTAGTTGTAGAGAGCAATAAGGTCTCCCCTCAGCCTCCTTTTCTCCAGGCTAAACATCCCCAGTTCCCTCAGCCGCTCCTCATAGGACTTGTGTTCCAGACCCTTCACCAGCCTCGTTGCCCGTCTCTGGACACGCTCCAGCACCTCAATGTCTTTCTTGGAGTGAGGGGCCCAAAACTGAACACAGTACTCGAGGTGCGGCCTCACCAGGGCCGAGTACAGGGGGACGATCACTTCCCTAGTCCTGCTGGCCACACTATTTGTGATACAAGCCAGGATGCCGTTGGCCTTCTTGGCCACCTGGGCACACTGCTGGCTCATATTCAGCCGGCCGTCAACCAACACCCCCAGGTCCTTTTCCGCCAGGCAGCTTTCCAGCCACTCCCCCCGAAGCCTGTAGCGTTGCCTGGGGTTGTTGTGACCCAAGTGCAGGACCCGGCACTTGGCCTTGTTGAACCTCATACAGTTGGCCTCGGCCCATTGATCCAGCCTGTCCAGGTCCCGCTGTAGCGCCTGCCTGCCCTCCAGCAGATCAACGCTCCCTCCCAATTTGGTGTCATCTGCAAACTTACTGAGGGTGCACTCGATCCCCTCGTCCAGATCATTGATAAAGATATTGAACAGAACTGGCCCCAGTACTGAGCCCTGGGGAACACCACTTGTGACCGGCCGCCAACCGGATTTAACTCCATTCACCACAACTCTTTGGGCCCGGCCATCCAGCCAGTTTCCTACCCAGCGCAGAGTACGCCCATCCAAGCCATGGGTAGCCAGCTTCTCCAAGAGAATGCTGTGGGAGACGGTGTCAAAGGCTTTACTAAAGTCCAGGTAGACAACGTCCACAGCCTTTCCCTCATCCACTAAGCGGGTCACCATGTCGTAGAAGGAGATCAGGGTGGTCAGACAGGACCTGCCTTTCATAAACCTGTGCTGACTGGGCCCGATCAGCTGGTTGTCCCGTATGTGCCGCGTGATGGCACTCAAGATGATCTGCTGGTGTGTCAGGGTGTCAGGGACAAATGTTGCAAAAATACTGGCAGAGTTTAGATGGCTTTGCAGATGGGTTGTATTATGCTTTTTTTCATTTAGAATTCAAATTAACAGAATTTCTGCTTAGTCTTGACAGACTGATTAGACTGTTAAGTGCATAAGCTCAATTTTATAAGAAAAGTGAAATTTTTACACCTATCAGAAAAAACACTAATTCAAATGGCCAGTTACCCATTTAGATTTATTTGTACAGGTTACATATCTTGGGATACAGTTGTCAAAATTTCTTGTTGAAGAAGCGTCAGTTTCTAGTGACCTGGAATTACCATCACAAGAAAGAGAGCCTTTGGGTATGTACCACTTAAAATCTAATATTCACCATGACTGAAAGCAGCAGAAAGTGATTTCTAAAGAGCTTAAATTCCAAAATTCCTCTCTTGCTTTCTGATTTTTTTCTGGGCTACATGCTTATCACAGATCTTGGGCTTGAAAAATAGTGCCAGAACTTACACAAGATCTGTGAAGAAGTACATTTCTTTTCTTCCATAAATTGGTTATGTGAAGGGAATAATTACTGATGACTTGGTTGCTATGTAAAAAATACTTATATAACATTTTTACATCAAAAATATTTAATATAGAAAATGGAATTTTTAATAAGCTAATTTAATCCTTTTTTATTTTGTTGGAAACTCAGATACACTAGCATAAATTTTAATCGTATCTACATCTTAAAATCACATTAAATAATCTGTGTTGGTGAAAAGCCCAATATGCCCAAGCAACAGTAATAACTAGAGCGATATTTTATTCTCTAAAAATAAACAGTCATAAGAAACAGAGTGTATTAATATGACTAAATGACATTGAACAATTTTTTCAGAACTGCCCAGCAGACTTAAGAACTTCTGCCTAATTTTGATAAGTAATGTGTTCCCCGGGAAACCCAAGTCTCTTTGACAGCCAGTTGCACTTAGAGTCCAAAAAGCTTTTGGGCTTTTGTGATTGGTTCTCTTAATTTGATGAGACACTGCACCTCACGTGAACTGGGATACCAGGCTTTGTCTGTTCTTAACATACTAGAAGTGAATTAAAAGATAATAATTTAAAATAACTAATTTGATATTCAGATTACCATGTTCTACTGGTATTTGCTTCAGGCTAAAAGCATCCAGATGATAAGTTTACATTGCCCAGCTTCAGTAACTTAAGTTTGTACCAGGTGCAAGTGACGTAAAAATGGGTTTAGTCTCCTAACTTTTTAACAGGCTTTTGAATATTTCACTAGTTCTTGTAAATTATTCCTTTGTGGCAGATTTATAATAAACATTGTAACTTCTAAAACAGAGACATGCATTAATTCAAAAAATAGTCTTGATAAACAGAAATCAGCCTGAAGATCAGTAAGTGGGTTTTTTCCCCTGTGTTTCACAAATAGCCCAGGGTAAGGTGGGAAAGAGAAGGTTTTTTGTCACGTGTGATTTAAGATCACGGAAATGCCTAGCTATTATCCCTAGGTGAGAAATTGAGGGAGGGAAAGCCAAAGTGTTCCAAGTTTGAGGTCTGTTTCAGATACTATATGGCCAGATATACAGTAGGAAATTAAACAGTGCCTTAAATCATTCCAGAAGACGATTAACCTGCACTGTTGTATTGTGAGAACAGTTGTGGGCATTGGGCAGCTCCCGAACGGTTTCCACGCACGGTTCAGGAGTTAGCTTGTTCCAAGGGCTGTTCCCAGTGGGCACTTTGCCTGCAGCCAGCCTGCTCGAAAGCACAGGAAAGTTTGCTGGTGTGGATGTGAGCTATTCTGTGCCGCTTGCTGCGGATATTCCCAGGCGCTCTTCTGTCTTTCTACTGTACTGACAGCCTGTGTGTATGTTATAGTAGAAGTTATCCTGCTTTTGTAAAGAATCAGTCGTCTTTTTTTCTTTCTGTATTAATGAATTGAATTTTTTTCTATGCATCCCAGAGCTTTGTTAAAAAAGAAGACTGGGACCTGATAATTTGAGCGTTTTTGGAGGAGAATGCTATTCTTTTAAATACCCCTACCCCACACTCCTTCCAGCTTCCCATATCTTAGCTCAGTGTTCATTGAGCTACTGTATGAAGAGGATGGGGAAGTGGGAAGAAAATGATACAGACAGTAGCTGTATCTATCCATCTTTTAACAGAAAGAAGCAGCTACCACTGAACTTTGTATAGAGCCCAATTTAGGAAGCATGTCCTAAGAACCTCTACCAAGTCAAGGGCCCTAGGCAAGACAGGTGAAGAAGTTGCTGTTCTGTGGCTTCCATCATAAGAAATGTCCCAGCTTTTCAGCTTGGTTGAGATTAAGGTGCTTCCAGGTTTGTATAGCAGCAGATTTTTAGGTATCTGAGGAATGTTAGTGCAAAAAACTTGAAGAGCCCATGAAGTAAAACTGTCCCAGACCAATGCAGGTATTCAACAGAAGCTTTAAAGATTGCAATTTTGGAATTAGTCATCTAAATCCTAACTAAATTTCACTTTATGTCTCTTCTTTGAGCTTGAGCCTTTAGTCTCTTCTAGGATCATGCTAGCAAAAAGCAGGAATTATTGTATTCAAGTCTGAGTGAGAACTAAACATGAGAGAAAATAAACAGTACTTTTAGACTATCTGTATGTAGGAAAGCAGAAGAAACAGTGATTATATGGCTTGGAACTTATTCCTCTGTGCTTTCTGATACATGTAATGATGACATAATGTTTACTAAAAATGACCAAGAATAGCAAGGATTCAGAAGCAGATGTCAGCTGAAGAGCAGATGTCAGTTGCAGAGCAGATGTTGGTGTTAGATATTTCACATTGAAATTCCAGCAAAGTGGCTTAAAATAAAAGCATATCCAGTTGTTACAGTAAGCGTGATACGTACATTCATTTTGCAGATTGCTATTTCAGGAAGATGGTGTTTGGAAAATGGCATGAGTAGTGCAATGCTTGTGCTCTGGCAATTCCTTACTGCCTTTAATAACCATTAGCCACCTGTAAAGATTAGAACAACTCGTGCTCACCTTTATTTCATTAAAGACCCCACAGTGCTGTGGAATAAAGAGTGTTTTCAAGGGAATCCAGATGATTTCTTAATGGCTGAACCATGGGAGCTGTTTCGGAAGGTTTATGTTAGTGTTACTTCAGGTATCTAGCATAAAATGAGCAGCTGAGCCTAATAAGGTTGTACGAAAGGAAATGAGAATAGTTTTGCTGTGATCATACGTGATATTGTATGTTTCTGTTTTCCTTGAGACAAGCAGTGAAACACATGTATATTTAGTAGGCTACTTTTCAAGTTAAATTAGCGTGGCATCTAACGTAATTTTGCCAAGGAAGACATATATTTTAAAAAAAGAAAATGCCTCAATCATCTTACAGCAACTACAGCTGGGCTGGTAAAGGAGCAGAGGAAAGTCTGCCCTTACATACGTTAGGTGGTGTAAAGCTAAGTGGAAATTTCAGCATTTACCTTTAAGAAAAATAAAAAGCGTAACTGCTCTGTGCATTAAACCATTAAACCACCAGTGTTAAACAATACTGTTTGTTCTTAGAACAAAGTTGTCTTCATCTTTTTATGCTGTCAGGAAAGAATTTTATCATGAGGAACCCCAGCAACCGCAACCAGCACCATCAGAGTCCTGGTACTGTTGCCATTGCTCAGCCTCTTGGGAGCTTTGACCTGAGCAATGTGCAGCCAAAAATCCCATCCTTACCACAAACAGAAGTTGTGAAAACACTGCTATGCCCTGAAAGAGAAGCAGCTGTTACCAGGGAATTTAAGAGTAAGATTTTTTTTTTAATTGCCTAAAAAACTGATGGTGGGTGCAAGGGCTATACAATAGATACAAAAGGGAAAAGAAAGTAGGTGGCATGGAATTGATTTGTGTGTGGGAGGGAAAGAGTGCTGGAGAAAAATGATGACTCTGCTGATGGGTTGGATTGATCTAAATGACCCAGTAATGAAATTTTTCAGAGCTCAGTATGTTCAACTCTCCTGTGTTCAGAATAGAAATTTTTTGTTATTTTGATGTAGTTAAGAAAATAACTCCATATAATTTGAAGTACTCAGTTAAATGTCTCCAAAAAAACAATAGTATAGACAAATGTCTTCTGGATTTAGATGGAGAAATACAATACAAAAGCATTGCTGAATAATCTCATGTAATCTAATTTAAAGGGAAAAGTAGAAATGTTCTTGAAGATGCTCTGATCTTTGTGGAGTTGACTGAGCTTGTAACTTTGTGTTTTCAGTATTACATTTTTATGTCGATTGCACATTAAACCCTATCCGTAATATTCGTACAATTTGAACAGTGCTTACTGCACTTTCACTTAGTATTTTTGCCTCTACCACCTTTGATTACACCTCAGAGGGATGACCCTGATCGACCACAGTGCAGAGTCAAGAGTGATCAGCTCAAACCCCCACTGTGTCCAATGTCAGGTAACACTTTGCACTGAATTGGGTAACAGTGCTGAGTCAGGTCTGCTGTGGGAGACAGTAAGAAGCAAATCAGAGGTGAAGTGCCTAATCAGTGTCAGCCATTGTAAACTCAAAGTGTATCCACACTGTAAAGCAATTCTTCATGCTTCTGCAAGCTATACATAGGCCATGCAGCTACAGTGCAAAGGATTAAGCAAACCCCAGAGCTGAGCATCCTCTGCAGAAAATGCTTTGTTATCCCACTTCTTTTTTTTTAATAGAAGCAAATAGACTTAGTATCTTAAATGCCAGGGCAGAATATTTGGAGGGAGGTGATCTTTAAAGTTACAAAAAAATAGATTGTGTAGTAGATTGTATTCATTCACATTTATGTATCAAAAAAAACAGGTGGAGCTGCCCTTTGATATGAATTGAAAAGTTGCACAGGTTATGACTCATAGCAGTTATGTTTCTGTGCTGAACAGATGGACATCCACGTTCATATTTTCCCAAATACAGTTACTAGTTATAGTTCTGCTTACCAAGATAACGGTCTTGTAGCATGTATGGTCCTTACCACCCTGTTATCTGAGTGCTCAATCCTGTGTGGAAACTGTTATAGCAAGAGTGTAGAGTCATTTTGTAGCCACAGGTAACCACTAACAGATAGTGGGGGTTTTGCAAGATTAAAGATTCATAATAGAATAAAAATTAATAAGTTAGAAATTCACAGAAATGTTGTTCCATGTATACGTTTTTGTTTATATCTACTACAATTACCCTGTTAATTGAAGGAAGAAACTGCTTAACATGCAGTATAACCTTTAAAAAATTTAACCACCAGCCCAGTTTCCACACCTCTAACTTATAGAACCCAAACCTTTTGCATCCAGTTCTGAGGAGAAGCTCTTCAGGTTTCATAGTCTAGCCAAAAATATTTTTGAAAGCAAACTGTGAAAAGCAAACTCCTACTTCAGAAAGAAATTCCTTTAAAAACAAGTGTCTCAGGGTGAGTATTTAATTGAATCTCTTAAATGAAGCTTTGGAAGTGCCATGAGAAGCCCCATAGCCCATCGATGGATTTGCTGTATTTATTTGCCCTCTACATTTGTTTCCAAAGAACCAGTCAGATACACAATGCCGTTGCTGCTTTACTTCATGCTAAATAAATTCTGAATGGAAAGCTCAGCTGTATAAATTGGCTTTTAACTAGTTTACTTTGTGGGCTTTACTAGTCCTGGAAAATGATAGAAGAGTAATTAATTTCAGTTTTCTTACTAGTCAGTCTTATCTTCCTGTCTTGCGTGGCAGTACAAAGTCGTGACGCTGAAACTGCTGACTTGGCAGGAGAATATTTAAATCCAAATGAATTGCTCTGGTAGAATGAAACCAAGGTATTAAGTATTTCAGTACCTCCTAGACAGGTGTAAAATTGGGGTACTAGTAAACGTCGCATGTGCGTATTTGCAAGAATCTTCCATTAGACTTTAAATTGTAAACCCCTCAGAAGAAGGATCTCATATGTGTCTTTGAACTGGTTGAAGATACTACTTTGGTATTAGTCCAAACAACACATCTAGCCCATCGTATTATATTTTTCGTGCAATATGTTTAAAGCTCCATGTAATTATAATGCAAAGAAATGTTACCAGTTCTTGAAAGCTTGCAATATATTTTGTGCTGCATAGTACTCCAGGTCAGAGCCCCATATTCTGCTTAGGCTCAGACAATTATGTCAGAAATGACACTGGAAAACTCTACTATTCTTCATGTTTTTGGAGGAAAGCTGGAAAAGATGATGAATGTCATTTAGTGACTGAAAAGTCAAGATGTAAACTGAGAACTCCAAGCTTAATTTTTTTTTTTTTTTTTTAACTAAATGGCATGACTTAAAGGAGCTTGACTCTGGATATCTGAATTTTTTGAATTGGGTATTATTGAAGTAGTGGCTCATCATCATCATCAATAATGGTGATAATAATATGGAAGAGGGGAAGTACTTGGAAGTGTTTAAAAAAAAACACAAAAAGCAAACCACAAAACACCCCCCCCCCCCCCCCAAACCCCACAAAACCAAAACCCTAGTACCTAATATATGTGTTTTCCTTCTTATCTATAGCAGAATATTCATCAACTACACAATGTCCCCATTTATGTGACTGTAAAAGACAGGGAGACAAACTTTGGATTCTTTGTATTTTGTACTTTGGAAGCAAAGTGAGATTGTAGACAAAATACTTCTATCCATAATCTTTTTCCATCTCAGAGGTATCTCAAGGTGCAGCTATTACACTGTTTTCTCTTCTTTATGGCTTGCAGATGAAATATTTTAAAGTATTTTAAACTTTAAAGTTCCAGGCATTTGCTTTAGGTAGTTACATACTTTACAAATAAGCATGTAGTTCTGTCAGCAGAATTTACAAAGCTGTATTTTCCAGTAACTTTGCGTACCATGACTGAAGTATAGACTTCCTCCATCTGCACACTCTTCCTTTCCAAAATCCTCTACCTGCTCTTATTTGACTATCAGCAAGGCAGAAGGTAGAATGTCGCATGACTGACTCACAGTTGAGCTATGTAGCCAGGAAGAGCCAAACAAAATTCACTTTTTTGGAGGCCAAAAAGGAAAACAAAAAAAAGCAGCTCTCAAGGATTACACGCCGTGGAAGCCAATTCTAAGAATTTAACATCTGTATTTCTTATCTGTCAGTCATTTTTTTCTGAAACTGGCAAATCGCTTCAAAAGTAACTAGGTGACACTGATTGCACGGAACCATAGACTAATGTAGGTTAGGTAAGGCCTCTGGAGGTCTGTAGTCCAACCTCCTGTTCGAAGTAGGACTGACTCCAAGTTAAATAAGGTTGCTCAGTGCCTTGTCCGGTCAAATTCTGAGTATCTTCAAGGGTGGACATTCCACAACGTCTCTGTACAACATACTCCCGTGCTTAACCATGCTCATGGTGAATTTTTTTCCCCATATAGCTAGTTGGAATCTTGCTTGTTAAAACTTGTGACCCTTGCCTCTTTTTGTTGCATACAGAAACTTTGTTTCCTTAAGAAGCCCATCTGAAAGTAAGTAAACTGACTCCTAGTCAAGAGCTTTAAACACTGTCTTTCTGGCCTTTTTACTTTGTGAAACAAATTGTAACAGAAATCCTTTGATAACTGACCCGTCTTCCTAATTCATCAACTGCACTATAACGTTTTCATCTGCTTTGGTGGTCCCATGGAGACTGAGGGAAGACTAAGACAAACAGAGCTGTTGTAGATAATCTTCCTAGAACACATCTGTCTTTTCTTATCTTGCTTATGAAAGCAATAAATGAAAGGCAATGTGATAAACAGCAAACTTCAAGAGGCAGTGTCCTCAGCTACTGCGTTGCTTGAAACAGAGAAGACAGACTATTTTGACACCACACTCTGGTAATGTCAAATGAAAGAAAGCATTTAGGAGACTACCTAATGATCTTACCTTGGTGAGCGTTCAGATTATATCACACTTCTATTTTTTTTTTTTTTCGGGAGTGACTTTTAACAAAGTTGGGACAGATCTTCTGAACAAAACAATTCAGTCTTTAAATCACCACATGATAATAGCCTAGGAAAAGGCTCTAGGCGTTGTTCTGAGGCTGTACATTAAACCCACCAAATGAGTCACAGCGCCTGTAGATTTTGCCAGTGCATGAAGAACATGAGCTATTGGTTTGTGTATCAAATAGCTGTTCTGACCTGAGCTGAAACTTGATTTATACTTTGTCTTCTGTTTCTTCCAATCTGCATCTCAGTGTGCTATAAAGTGCAAGAATTTTAAGTGTTCTGTTTTTAACTACCCAAGGTTGGCCCTGGAACTGCTTCCTATCCACTATCTTTAAATTCATGTTTTCTAAAATGGTTACATCTAATTTTAGAGAACCATGTATTTTCCTTCCAAATGAGTATACAAATGAATCATTATATAATCAAGTATACAATAATAACTCAATGAGTTTAAAAAAAAGAAACATATGGTGGGAACTTGCACCCTGCTAGTCATACCAAGAAATAGTCTCCTATGAATCATTTTAAAGCAATCTTAGTGCCTTTTAATAAAGGATACTAGTGTATGCATTTGTTGTTGTTGAACTCAGACTGGGTAATTTGATACTTAAATAGATTGACTTAATCCAGAAACTGAAAGGCCATCTGGACAGCTGCATAAAAATATTTGTGTGAGAAAAATGGAATCAGCCATTATGTTTTATTTTAAAAGTACTTATTTCATTATATTTTATTTCTTTATAAATTCAATCTTGAATATAGATTCTTTTATGGGAGGCTGTATACATTTCCCAATTGATATTTGCATGTATGTCAATCGTACCTCTCTCACCTTTTGAAGAAAAAATCACGTTACAGCTATACTAAAGAAGGTAAGAGCCACTGAGATTTAAATTGTTCTCTTGTTTCCCTGATAGGTTATTGTAACATTGATGGATTTCTGTAATAGATTGGAGGTTTTGAGTTCCCCACATTGCTAAATAAAAAACTTAACAGTATCTTAATACACCAATCCAAGAACCCTGAAAAATAAGAATTCAGAATGTATCATATCATATAAAGTATTGTTACTGGCTAACAGGCATATACCCCATGTATCTAGGAGAAGAGAAAAAACAGTTACTCTATAAGATGCAGAGACAAGGTCTTGTAAAGCTGTAACAAAATGGAAACACAAGTTGAAACACATTTAGAATGGTTTCAAAACTGTAAGGCTAAAATAGATGCCAACAAAGACAGAAAAGCTATTGGCAAGCAGGATGGAAAAAGTACCAAGAGACGACGCGTCTTCCCCAGATTTATGGGAAAAAAGCTCATTCTGATATTGATATGATTGATACTTTATCTTGTAGTTCATGAAGATGGTGTAAAACTGAGAGCACCTAACAGGACAGTAAGGGTAAGAAAGCAGGGAAGGAACCTGCCTGCGTGCGTCTTACCTTACTAAGCTTTCTTCTGTCCCCGAGGCACTACGATGAGTTTTGGATAGGAGTGTGGGAGCCTTTCTCCACTGCTTACAGCCTGTAAGCTGACGGTCTTTTGTAAGGGGATGAGAGTTAACAGACAGCAGAAGAGAGAAAGGAAACATCAAAGTGGGTATTAGAAGATTAAAAATAATAGTAAGCAAAGGGAGAGAGAAAAGGGAAAAAGAATTGAGAAAGAAAAATGGAAATAGAAAGGACATTAGTCAGCTGTGTCAGAATATGGAGGAAGAAACACAGGGACTAAATGTTCAAATACTAATCCATCCCTGCTGGGGAAAAAAATGATTGTCTATGGATATAGAAACTTGGATATCAAACTCTGATGTCAGAACTGAGGAGGACAGCTTGGGATGTATAAATTACTGTGCTTTTGCCAACTGTTGACTGTTATCTAAAATTACTGAAAAGTAAAGATTAGAGAGAGTAGAGATTTTAATTATTCACTCAGATAAAGTTGTATTTATGGTAGAATGCTGATACTTAATCTACAAAGTCTTAATCCAATAGGTAAAACATTAATTTGACCCAAAGGAATCAACAAAGCAAGCTGTCAACTGCTGAAAAAAAATATTTCAACAGATTTATTTGGTCATATCTTTATTACACTTTCAAATTTGAGCTGAGAATTTTTAGTAAGTAAGTTAGAATATTGCACTGAGAGTTCCGAGAGGAGCATTTCCAAAGTAAGAAAGAAATGTCTTTTCTCCAATTATGATCTCTCAAAATGAGATGTTATATGAACTTCAGGCTTTGACAGGAAATTTTCCTGTACTTACATACAAAATGTGGACATTTCAGTATGAAAAAGCTTTTTTCAACAAATCAAAATAGATTGAAGTCGTGCCTGTCATGTCACTATAGATTCGGTATTAATAGTAATGTTTCAGCTCAGTTTCTGCCAGTTTATTTTATAAAAAAAAATTCCCAGACTTACTTTTAAGATAATTTTTACGTGAAGGTGCCCTTAAAGCTATTTTGTGACTTCTCATCCAAGCATTCCTGTTTATGCCCTTCAAAACGTCACTTCTAGGTGAGTATGTAAGTTGACTTCTTCTGGTGTGACTGACTGCTGCTTCATAAGCAATAAAGACTGAGGAGCCTTGTGATGTAACTTCTCGGGTGGGACCTGTATTCAGCCTGCCCATCTTTGTTGTAGTCCAAGATACCTTAGACATCAGATCATGCTTTTTGTTCCATTATGTACCGTGTAATGGCATGAGCATACTGAAGGTGCAGAGGGTGTCAGATACCGAATGCAATCCTGTTCCCACTGGAGTCAGTTTTTCTGTGGATGTCGTGGGTGTGGAACAACATACATCCTCATGCACGATACTCTCTATTTGTGTTTCTGAACACAGACCTCTTGCTTCTAATAGCAATTTGCCACTTCGCTGCTTTGAATGGTGAGCTCCTGGAAATCAGGAAATGGCAGGGAAATCCTCACCGAGCATGAGACATAGAGTTAAAAGGTCTGGTACCTACAAGATACACTGATTGTTTTAGCATTGGGACCTACTGATTATGTCAGTTCAGTGAATATATTTTGCATTTTTGAATTGGTGTAGGTGACACAACTGGAAAAATGTGGTAACAGAGAAAGAGAAGCTCTTGGGATGGCACATGGTAGCCTAGAAATAAGTGCATGCTAAATGGCCGACTGATGCCGCTTCAAACATGTTTTCTCTGCATTTTGACAAGGATTTGTCTTGACTGATCTAATCATCCTGAAATACGTATCCTGTTTTGCTTCTTGAGACACTTAAATGGTGTCTGAACACTGTGGTTTGATTTTCTCTTTTTTAAAAAAAAACAGAGGCCATCTCTACTTTCATGGCAACCCTCTCTCTCCTGATGACATCTGCTGCCTGTGATGGTTCTGCCCTCACTAGCAGTTTCTGTGTGGGGGTGGTTGTGGCAGCTCAGCAGCTCTGATATTTTGTGCAAGGGTACCAAAGGGAGAAGGTGTGGATGAAAAATGAACAAAATCAAGTAACTCTGAAAACCACAGTTCCAAGTGCCTTTTGGAGTCTGTGCTGTTATGGAAAAGGTATCTTGTAACATTTCTTACTGCGGGATCTTTACAGTGTTACTTCGTTACTGATTTTAACAGTGAAAACTAAAAAGTTGAGCTTCTCCTGCACTGACACAAGTGACTTAAGTTCATCTATTGCAGTAGTTGCTTCACTCCAGCAGATACTTAAATATTGCAAATACCTATTGTTCAGCCCTGCAATTTCTTGTGTACGGGTGTAGGCCTGCCTTTTTATATAGTCTTTTGAGACTGTAGGAAGGGCATTCCCTGTGAGAAGGATTCCTGAATTTTGGGGAAGTACACTAAACTTACCCCTTTGTGGACATAATATGTGAAATTCAGGCAATGCTGAAGAATGACTACATTTCGCTGTTATATAATTGGAAATGGCTGGGACAGTTGACTTCTTACCCCGAGCACCACAAAGTGTAGTACTGCTCTTGTCTCACTGAAGTCTCTGTGCAAGTGAGAGATACCGGTAAGATGGCCGGGGCCTTACGCTACAAGACTCCTAGGACGTATTACAGATTCCTAGGGATCTCTGACACTTACGTGGTTCTAACAAGCTGTTAACACCTGTCTAGATAATAGTGCTAGTGATTGCTTTCCTTTAATATACACTCTGTAATCATTTGCATTCATTTTCAACAGGCTCTTCTGTCCAGTTCAACTCAGTGGAAAGTCTGACACGCTTTCTTCAATTCAGTGAGATAGTAATTGCATGTAAAGAGGAGTTTCTACCATGTCCTGTAATGGAAAAGCACTGGAGTTTCTACAAAGGATGTGAAGATTTTGGATTCTAAAGACTTCTTGAGTGCTAACATTTTTTTCTTCATCATCACTTAAAAGTAAACATTTGAGCTTTTAGAACTAAGTGTTTTGTTACTGTCATTTTGAATAATCATTTGCCCAGCACTTGGAATGGACTAAAAGATTGTTTGGGTAAATGAGGAACAGGGGAGTACTTTGTAGCAGGTGAGGAATACTGTCAATATTGAATTTTGCACTATAAGATTAAGAAATGGGGAAGTAGACGACTGTTATACACTGTGCTCATTGTGAATTATATTGCAGGTTGATAACTTTGTATGAAATTCCACTGATTTCAGTGGCTGCCCATGCGTGATGGGGCTGCAGAGAACCAGATAGGTATCAACACTTAAACCTGGAACCACTCTGCCCGAGCACGTGCTATCAGAAATGGCTCCATGTGTTTGTGTAATAACATAAGCTGTTGGCTTAGGTGAAAAATCAACGTGGGCAGCTTTGAAAATGACCAGCAGCTTTGCTTCGTGTGGTGTGGATATATACAAACATTTGAGAAGGGGGCGGATGCTGGGAGAGGTTAAAAGAGGAATCTTAGCCATTGGAAGTGCTCAGGGAAATTCCATTCATGTTCCAGCCAAGTCTTTCTGATAGGCAGAAAATGTGCTGGCATATGGCAGGAAATGCAGTTAGCCTGTTTGTGGAACACGAATTTTTCAATCTAACAACATCTTAGATATTCGCCCCCTTCTCTGGAGGATTTCTATTTGTTTTAATTTTACAATGTGTGACTCTGCCTCAGTAGCGTATTTATAACACATTTGACTGTCATGAGAGTTATCTGCATTCAAATGGCATCCTTGCTCTTTCGTTCTCCGGATTATAAGAAGAGATGAAATAATAACACCTGCTACTCCTAACTCCAGTGAATGGGATGAGAAATATCTCCTGTCAATACATAACAACCTCAGCTAGCTATTTGGAGTGCGAAGAGCTGTTCTGCAGATACTTGATTAGTGTCTTAAACAGAAGGTGGTTTAGGGAAGAGAGAGGGGTCTGGTGTGCAGAGAGCTAATACTGTGCCCTAGGATGCATGAGCAATCATAGCCTGATGGGCTGTAAGCATAAAGAAATGCAAACTGCTTGGAAGTCAAAAAAGTTAAAGGCTACTGAGTGATAGGTATTAAGTAAGGTCACTCTCCACACAGAAAGAAAATGGAGCGGTCTCACAACTGCAGCAGTGAAACAAATCTGAAGGCATATTGGTTTAAAGGAAATGTTCATTCAAATACTACACTTCCGCTTTCACTGAAAAGTGAAAGACTTTTGACTGTTAAAATGGCTACTGAACTACTTACACATTTGTTTAACCGTTTTTCTATGTTACCAGATGTCTAATAAAATTAATGTATAAAAACTGGGAGGACTTGACAGTAATACTTTTAGTCCATTGTATTAATATGATTACATGACCTAAGGCAATCCTAAGTGACAAAAAATCTGATTGATTCAAGCTGGGCAAAGAGGTAAAAATGCAAAGTGTTACGTGAAAACCACTCTCTCTTACTGATGCTATATGTAAAAGTAAGCTACCAGCGTTTTTTTCAATATTTATATTGTATATAAGCATCTTGAGAAAGGTGTTAGCTTGACAACGTATGTTTTAATATGACTAACAAATGTAGGCTTCTGCTTCCCAAATCTTCTTACAGCTGTGAATTTTCCCTGTTCTCCCTACTGGAATCTTTTTCTCAGTGTAAGGATCCATTAAGAGATGGCAAAAAGTTATACCATCATGAATAGGGTGTTTTGTTTTCTGTGTTTAAAATTATACTTTCTAAGTGTACTTTTGCATAAAAATATTAGCTGTTATCACAGGTCAAAGGCAGCTATTAATGATCCTAACTACAGCAGAGTAATAAAGCTTTTGCTCACAAGTGGCAAACAGCAACGGTTAGTCCTCCCAGCCCCTCCTGCTCCCTTCATTATTCAGTTCTTTTATTTAGTAAACCCCTTCTCCACTCCATGTGAGTTAGCACGTATTTTGTGTGGTGCAGGCTAAAGTAAAAAGGACATAAAATGCAAAGAATACAAACCGCCTGGCATTCTACCTGCTGTTAATATTCAGATGGGGAATAAGAGGAGAAAGAGAGGATGCAATGAACAAAAGCTACGAATTCAGATTCATATTTCCACCGATTGATTTATTTATTTATTGCCCAGATGGAGTTTAAAAAAAAAAAAAAATCAGTGGGAAGATTAATACCAGTGAGGAAGAATGCGAGACACAAAACAAAAGAATGAGAGTGAGAAGGAAGATAAGCAGCTGGGAGGCAGACAATACAACACAAGATTCATAGATTTTAAGGCCAGGGGGGACTAATGTGATAAGCTGACCTCCTGAATAACACAGGCCAGAGGTTATGAAATGGTATAAGCAAGGGAGGCACGGGGAAAAGAGAAAAGGAATAAAGACAAAGATGCAGATGGAGCTAAGTTCACTCTAGGCAGAGGATCAGCACAAAACATTGCACCTTCTTGCCAGGCAAAGCTGACCTGTAACCAGCAGGAGCAGCTAAGGCAGGAGCAAGGCGGGAACGAAGGCCAGCTTTGGAAAGGCATTTATAGTGCTGCAAGGCGCAAATACACCTTGGGTTTTCGATGGTGGAAATGCAACTGAGAGGGGGGGAGGCAAATGCAGTGCCAGAATAATGTTGCCATAGGAATTTGAACAAATTCTTGGCGAGTGTTTGGTCATTATGACATAGAGGCGAAGGCTTTTTTTCTGGTTTTCGAACCTGAATGCTAACTAGAGAAAAACACCCTGTCTAAATGATCAAGAGAATGAACGTACGAGATTCAGGCCCTTTTTCTGGTCACCAGTAGACAAGTAACCAGTCGGGTAGGAAATCATATAGATGATCTGGAATTTGAATGATTAAGTTTCTGGACATATCAAGAAAAGAAGCTTAAACATGACACAGGAAGGGAGTAAAACATTTCAAAGATGGAACATCTCAAAGGACTCAAGTTTTCCACATATATATATATATATGGGGTTTGGGGTTGGTTGGGTTTGTTTGGGGGGGTTGTTGTTGCTAAGGTTTTGGCTTTGTCTCTAGGAGAAAGTTTTACCGCTTACAGCAATATTACTATAGCAGAGTAACCTGCAGGTGTGTTGTCCAGCAGCTGCGTCCCCTTGGTTTCACGTAGGTTTCTGTGGAAGGCGCTCAGGCGTACGGTTCCGTACGACTGGGTTGCTGTGGCTTAAGCAATTGGCAACCTTCAGCCGAGCTGTCACAGCCGTGCCCAGCTGCAGGGTCTGCGCTACGGCAGCCGCCGCTGGCCGTGTCTTCCGAACGTCCCACCGAGCCCGTGCACCGGGCGGACGGGCCCTGGGGGAGCGGAGCCCCGCAGCCCAGCCTGACCTTAACACACCGGCCGCTGCTGGGCGCCGTTGGGGAACCGAAATATTCCAGCGCAAGGGCGGGTTATGCCGCTATTAGCGGAGGTTCAAAGCAGCGTGTTAGTTTAAACGAACAGCCGCCGCCGCCACGGCCCCGAGGGGGAGGGCGAGGAGCCCGGGCCGTCCCCGGGCCGCGGGTGGGGCGGCTGCCGCGGGGGCCCGTCCCCGGAGGCGGATGGGCCTCGGCCGCGCCCGCTCCTGGGCCGAGGCCGGCGGGGCCCTGCCCAGCGCCGTCTTGCCACCTCCCCCCGCCCCGAGCGGGCTCCCTGCCGGGGGCGGCCCCGCCGTTTGCAAAGCCGCAGCGTAGACCTGCGCTTCCCCCTCGGCCGCCCCGCCTCCCCGGGGGCAGCAGCGGGGCAGGTCCGCGCCGCCTTTGCGGGAGGGGCGGCGGGCTCGGGGCTCCTCCCGAACCCAGGTGCCGGCCCCTGGGAAGGGGCGGCCGCGCCCGCTCCGCTCCCGGGGACCTCGCCGCTGCCGCCGCCGCCGCCGCTTCCTCCTCCTCCTGCCCGCCAGGTTGCGGGCGGGCGGCGGCCCCTCCTTTTTCCTCCACGTCATGGGGTGCCGTGTCGCACACATGTCCCCGCACACACATATATACACACGCACACACGCGCCTCCGAGCAGAGGAGCGCGCCCTGCCCGCAGCTGCCGGCCCGGGACGGCCGCCCTCCGCTCCGTCCCGCCCCGCCGCGGTGAGTGCGCTGCCGGCGGGCGCGTCCCGGGACAGCGGCCCGGCCCACGGAGCAGGGCCCCAACTTTTTGCGCGGAGCGGCGCGCTGGAGCCGCGGCACTTCCCGCCTCCTCCCGGCGGCTCCGCCGTAGGCGCAAACTTGGAGGCTCGGCCGCGGCGGCGGAGTTTGGGGAAGAGGAGGAGGAGGAGGAGGAGGAGGAGGAGGAGGAAGGGGCGGCAGCTGCGTGGCTCCGCGGGCGCGCAGCGGGGCGGTGCTGCGCGGGGGCGGGAGGGCCGGGCAGGGCGCGGCGCTGGCGGCGGCCGGAGGAGGAGGAGGGTCGGTGCCGGCGGGTGCTGCCGGCGGGTGCTGCCGGGGAGCTCCGGTAAGAAGGTGCCTTGCGTCTTAAAAGTTAATTATGGGGGAATTTTACGTCTCGGGAACGGAAAGAGGCAGCGGTTGAGAGGCTGCAGGCAGGTGTGTGCCCCGGCTTCAAACGCCTGCAGCCCGGCTCGCAGTAGGTGTGCCCAGCTGCTGCAGCCACGGAAGCTTTTCTTGAGGAGCAACAGTTCTACCAACTTAACATGTGGTTTGGTAACAGGAACGGGGTTTGTTGGGATGCTGGCTGAAGTCTCTCGTGTTTTTTTGTTGTCGTTGTCTCTCCGTAAATTGCTAAAAATGTATGCGTTAGTCTGTAGTTGTGTTTAATTTGCCGAGTGCGCTTACTCATTTCTTTAGTATGGAAAGAGGCTCTTTTTCCTTGTGAGGAAACAAAAAGTAACAGAACAGCAAGAATCTGTCAGAAATACGTGTTTTTCTCCTTGAGAAGAGATGGTAGCAGCTTCTCTGTCATTATGGGGTGAACGGGCTTACTAATACGGGAGTAAGAGGTGTGGAAGGAGACCTTAAGGTGAACTTCCCTTGAGGTTAAGTCATCCATTATGTCCCACCCGAGGATCTGCTCCATTGAACATCCTCTGACTTGTTCCAAAGATCTAGTTCATAAACCAGCCTGTTTCATTTTGAGTTAGGCAAATTTCCTTAATAGTAACCTTTTAAAATAAATAAACTTCCTTAATAATAATCTTTTTGCAGTTGATAGCCTGGGAGAGAAACAGGTGGGGGGTAGATACAGTAGATAAACTTGCGACTGGAGTGGAGGCAGTGAACAGGAACGAGCTGCTTGCTGTCTTTCAGACCAAAAACTACAATAGTTAAGTGATGCTGGAAGGCAAAAGTTTGAAAACAAGTAGGAGAAAGTGGGTTTTTACACAATACTCAGGTCAGCTGTAGAGTGTTTTGTGTGTGTGTGTGTCCCAATCTACTGGATGTCAGAAAACTTATTTGGGTTCAAAAGCAACGTGATGGAAGAAATCGAAATTTCATGAGAAGTAGAATGTTGTAACCCCTGGCTTTGGAAACTGCTGAGCTGTAAGGGAACGGAAACCAAAAGAACATGTGGAGAAGATGTTGTAGAGTACCTGTTCTCCTTCTGCTCGTTCTCCTTTTTCCAAGCACCTGCTTTTGGGTACTCTGAGACAACATCAGACTCAGGGAAGCCTGGAAAACATTGAAATGATGGTTGAGAACAAAGAGGTAGGTCCAGAGATTGTTGATCACGTGGATCTTGTCAGCCTGGCAGCTGTTGAGCCTGGCCAGATATGACTGAGGGTCTCAGCAGGCATCCACAATGTACGGTAAGATTTCAAGAAGCTTTATGTCCATGAACAGGACAGAAACAGAGCATTTTCAGACTTCAGCAGAAAAATTTCAAGAAAGGGCGGCACAGGGATTTTGGAAGTGCATTAGCTGTTGGTCAGAGCTGGGAGTGCAGCACCAGAGAGGTGCCGATGTAGCTGCTTGGCCCTAACTCTTGGTGGTTACTGTGTACCTACGTGACAAAGTGACTTCACGTAGGAAGTGGGTAAGGAGCGTGGGCTGTCCTGATGTGTGCTGGTGAAGTGAGTTTGCTCTCACTAACAGATGATGCTTACGAGAACTGTAGCAGGAGCTCATGGCATTTGCGTAGCTGTTAGAGCTACAGAAAGGCGTCAGGAGTCATACGGTGACTCCAGCTTTTGAGGTCTCCCAGGAAATATCGATAAAGGAACTAAGAGATGCAGGAGATGAGTCACAAAAAGCTCATTTCTGCAACACAAACTGCAGGGTGCCAAATCCAGCAAGGGAGATAAGTTTTGCGTAACTCTATCAACAAGCCAAGCCTCATCAGACCTTTTGCTGAAAGACTTAGAAACGAAGAAGGCTTCAGCAAGATTTGCAGCGTAACCAAGTGCGACACCCAGGTCCCTCTGCTTTGACTACAAGAGGGACAACTGTGGAGAAAGAGGAGTTCTCTAATCGCATCATGCCCAGGCAGACGTGTCATTAAGCAGATGACAGCATTAAGAATACCAGCCCTTCAAAGACCCACGCATCTTCGTGCTCTGTCGTATTGTCTAACCGCAATGTGGCTTGTGTGCTGCATCAGGAAGCTTAGCCGCGGGCCTGGGTAGGATTCCCTGGTGCTCATCAAAGACCTTTTCTGTTTGGATGGACGTTGCGGAGCGCAGTTGGCCTGTGTGCGTTTTTGTGGTGCATTGTTGTTTGATAAGGAATCTTTCTGCGTGTTTGCTTTTTAGGCAAGGACAAGTCAGCACCCTAAATCTTACACAAGATGCACAGCTGTCTGCAGACCTTTTCCAATTTTGCACGTGCTGGGAGCTTTTGTCTCACAGGAGATGCCCATGATCTCTATATTTCTATGTTCTTAATTTTTTTATCAATTAATAACATCTGATACCGTTGCCTGCTGTACCCCCCCCATCAGACCCAAAAGGGATAAAGTTGACCCAGCTACTGTCAGGCCACAGCGTGTCTTATGCATACAGGGAGTGCTAAATATTAAGCGAGGAATTTGTAAACTGTTCTCACTGTATGAATTCTCCGTGCTGGGCCCATCGAGCTAAGGCAGGACTACAGGATCCCGTGGATCTGCAGCACCCAGACCTCTCCTTGAAGTTTATGAGATTCAGCCTGCTCCTGACACACTGGAGAACAGAGCACAAATAGTAAACTCCATAGTACAGGGATGCGCGGTTTATAAATCCGTATGAGCTGGAAGGCTGATGATGAAGAGGAGGCTGGTGTGCACAATATTTTGGTTGAAATGTGGATGGAGAGGAGAAGAATTTAATGTGGGCCTTAGGTGTACCGCTGCTGTGCTTTCCTTGAGGGAAAATACTGTGGTATTTGTTTGTGGTACATGCAAACAGCACAATGTTTAGTTCCTCAAATTTCTTTGTAACCATTACACATGCAAAGCTTAGGTATAATAGCACAAAAATATATTTCTTGCCATATAAGAAACATTGTATACCATATGAGCTACTTATATTTAGGCGAACTTGCGATGCAGATCATCATGTCTGTTAAACAGAGTTTCAGAAAGTATCACCAGGACTGTGGGGATGATACCAGTAGCCCAAATTTCTGGCGGAGCTGTGGAGTGAGCAGGGCCTCCGAGACCTGAAGTCTCAGTACCTGAAGTACCGTGTGAGCCTTGAACCTGGTGAGGCTTTTGACAGAGACTCGTCACATCTTGGTGCCTTTCTGCCTCTCCCTAAGTCCTCTTCACCCTGCCATAGAAGGAAATTAGGTTGCTTTGATGTGATCTGTTCTTTTTACAGTGTTTTTTTCCCCCCATCTCCTTGGTGCTTAGAAATGCTATGCAAGTAAACAAAAATACATGCTTATTATACAGATAATGGCTTCCACAGCTTACCACACAAAGCATCCATACTGACTGTTTTTCAGCTAACATTTTACACTTTTCTTTCTTAATGTTTTCAGGCTATAATGTTGTCCCTGCTACTCCTGTACATCCGACTTCATACGCGCTTGAAACACTGATAAAGCTGAAGGCTGCAGGCACCAGCAGGATGGAGCAGACACCGGGGCTTTGTTCAACCACTGAGCCGGCCGTGCCCGTGTCCGTCTTCTGGGACAGAGCGTCCTAAAGAGCTCTGCGAGGGGAAGAGACCAAAGCGAAGTCCAGGAGGTAGGTCTGCAGCTCTCCTTGAAATGGTCTTGCTGATGTGACAAGCTGTGACACTGGCGGTGAAGACTTTGGCAGGGGAATTGACTCGAAGGGGGTGATTTACAGCGGGGGCTCACGGATGAGAGTCTGCAAGCAGCTTGGTGGAGAGGTGAAGGAAATGGAGAAATATTTTGAGCTGTTAATGGGAGCTTTTCTGCAGTGTGGTGCAGTTTCTCCTGCCTCCCTGTCTAACAGGAAACTTCCACCCTCTCTTACGGTACTACTCCTTGCCAATGTACACAAGCTCTGGCCCTTTGGGCCCAATTTTTATGTTATGCGGTAGTTTAGGGGTAAAGGTTAACCCTCTCTCCACCATAGTAGTAGTATTATTTTAAACTCTCATATGAGTGGGAGCAAAGCTGTTAAACACTAGATTGCCCCAAATTAGAAGTGAGTAAACACTATTTACCTGGATTTGTGGTTTTTAAAAAATAATTAATTAATATATTTTTAAAATTTTTATCTTGAATCCTGCCTTTATGGTGCATTAAGTCCTTGGCAAACATGGACACCTCCATCTCTTAAAGTCAGAGAATTTGAATACTCAACATACAAGCAATCGTGCTTGAGCATTTCCATGGCCGACTATCGCTGGCCTTTCTGAACACTTCCTTGCTTTAACAGGGCTGCAAATCCTCTGACTGGCAGGACAGAATAGTTTGGGATGTACCAAGGGATTTGCCGACAGATTTTTCTTTTCAGGCCTCCACCAGAACAGCTTCCATCAAAAGTTATTGTAAAGCAGTTCAGATTAGTTGGGGATGCAGAGGAGGCAGGTTCACTTCTCTCTTGTGCTGCTGCCTTCTTGCATGCTGCTGCAGAAGTCGCTTACCTCTTTTCCTGGCCAGAGAGCAGAGACACAGATTTTCTTTACCTTCACATATCTCTGGGACATGGACATGCAGGAATTAATGTTAGATATTTTATTGCAATTATGGGGATCAATGATATACTGGAGGCAACTACAAAAGAGCGTCCAGCCTTTTCTAAAGAATGTATAGAGAGTTGGGACGGAGTGGCAGACAGACAAGCAAAACAACTTACTGCCAGCACAGCAAGTTCTGTTAGGAAACACAGATCTGTGCATCCCGTGCAATGAAGAGTCCTCATGCTTAGCACTGGGACAAAGTCGTATGTGATACCCGTAATTGCCAAATCTTTGCTGAACCTGTGTTTCCTGTGTATGTGGTGAGAAGCTGTCTTTCCTCTTCCAGAAGCAAAAACAGGCTGTGGTAAACTGTAGATTTTTGCTGTTGTTGTTCCTTGGGGCACTGTGGTGTTCTAAGCCTTCACAGCCTTAAAATTGTCAGGCTTATCATTTAATTAGGCTTGGGTCTAAAAGTAACAGTGTATTTTTCTGCATCTTGAACCTCACAATTAGAGCTCCATAAGGTAGCATGTAAGTAATTGTAGTTACTTAGCTCTTTAGTTATCCATGATTTAGAGGAAATCATAGAATCACAGAATAGTTTGGGTTGGAAGGGACCTTTAAAGGTCATCTGGTCCAACCCCCCTGCAATGAGCAGGGACATCCTCAACTAGATCAGGTTGCTCAGAGCCCCGTCCAGCCTGACCTTGAATGTTTCCAGGGATGGGGCATCTACCACCTCTCTGGGCAACCTGTGCCAGCGCTTCACCACCCTCATTGTGAAAAATTTCTTCCTTATGTCTAGCCTATATCTGCCCTCCTTTAGTTTAAAACCATTACCCCTTGTCCTATCACGGCAGGCCCTGCTAAAAAGTTTTTCCCCATCTTTCTTAGACAAGTATGACAATCAGGCAGGCCAAAACAAGGGGGTGAGCTGTGTGGAATGAGGCTGGTAGTGGGCGCCGCTGCGTTACAGGGGCATAGGCTGGGGCTCCAGTGCAGGGAAAGTGGGTGGAAGACCAGACAAACTCAGTAGAATCAACTGATCTAGATTTAATGCCAATAAAAAGTACTCCTACAGAAGCTCCATGATCCCTATCAATAGGTAATTTTGTGATGGAAATAACCAGCTAGCAGCAGTAAGTACTAGCACACGAATAAATTAACTTTCCCAGGTAGCAGCATTGAATAATCAAGTAGAGTTAAAAGTTTAATTCAGACATACGGTTTACTAAAATAAATAAATAAATAAATAACTTAGCAAAGCACATCATTACTTTTCTCCTTCCCCAGCTTCCCAGGAACATCATCCCCTCTACCTTCCACAGAGACCCATCAAGTGACTTGATTTCTATAGAGTAGAGGGAAAAACAGAAGGAACTAACTGCATCTTTGTGCAGAGTGGGTCATACAAACAACTCGACCAAATTTGCATTGTTGTAGGAGCGGGTGTGTATTAAGCAAATGGAGACATTTTATCAGGGAGAACTATTCCCAAAGTGGTTTTGCCTGGAGGAGAGGGAATTGTTCCTGTAGTTCCTGCTATTGTATGGTAATGGTGTTGGTTGCTGAAATACACTATGATCTGGTTTCCAAGGAATGGTGTAGATACTGGTTTTGCCTCAGATGCCTTTGAGGGACAGGGGAGTAGCAAGTCAGAGAAAACACCTGTTTTGCTACTCTGTTTGATTTTCTGTTGTTCTTATTGTTAATGCTACCTGCATGAAAGCACTTGCCCTCATTGATCCATCTCTCCATTCTCCTCTTTCATCATTTCCCAACCTCTGTTCTGCTGCTCCTACTCTTCTCAGCACCCGTTCCCTTTTTATTTTTTTGACCTAAGTGTTGTGGTTTATCCCCAGACAGCAACTAAGTACCACACAGCTGCTCGCTCAGTTCCCTCACAGTGGGATGGGGGAAAGAATCGGAAGGGTAAAAATGAGAAAACTCCTGGGTTGAGATAAAGACAGTTTAATAGGTAAAGCAAAAGCCATGTGCACAAGCAAAGCAAAGCAAGGAATTCATTCACTCCTTCCCATCGGCAGGCAGGTGTTCAGCCATCTCCAGGAAAGCAGGGATCCATCACGGTATTGGTGACTTGGGAAGACAAACACCATCACTCTGAACGTCCCCCCTTCCTTCTTCTTCCCCCAGCTTTATATGGTGAGCATGACGCCATATGGTGTGGAATATCCCTTTGGTTGGTTGGGGTCAGCTGTCCCAGCTGTGTCCCCTCCCAACTTCTTGTGCACCCCCAGCCTCCTCGCTGGTGGGGTGGGGTGAGAAGCAGAAAAGGCCTTGACTCTGTGTAAGCACCACTCAGCAGTAACTAAAACATCCCTGTGTTATCAACACTGTTTCCAGCACAAATCCAAAACATAGTCCCATACTAGCTACTGTGAAGAAGATTAACTCTATCCCAGCCAGAATCAGCACATTCTCCACCCGTTATTCCGTACCATTTACATCATGCTCAGGTCCCACACTATCCAATACATCGTCATTAACCACCACCCCCATTCCCATCCTTTGATATAATACACAGATATCATTCCGTTAGTCTGTGGACCACTCCTATAAAACGTCCATAGGATGCCCATAAAATGTCCACAGAATGTCCACTGAGTTCATTTAGTCTGTGACTTTGGGGTCCACCTGTTATGGTGGTCTCTCAGGACAAGAGGGGTGGTGTGTTGCATGGAGTTACTGGGCACCAAAGCCAACTCAGGTTGGGTAATTGCTGCACTGGCACTGCTTCTTGTAAGGCTTGTCCTCCCTTGATTCAGGTGGTTCCTGCCATAGTAATTCCCATAACATGCAACTCAAATCATGGGTCACAACAATTTAAAGGTATTTCCATTACAGTCTCCACCCCTGGTCCCTTTGGACCAGATCATAGGGCTTAACATTGCAATGAACTCCTCCCCTTGCTGCTGCCCCGGCTTGGACATATCCACAGACTGCAGTCCCTTAGGGGTGTACTTGCTCCAAGTGGAGCCTTATCTGTGGGCCCCAGTCTCTCCAGGGGTATACCTGCTGCAGCATAGACTTGTCCACAGCCACAGTCGCTTTGAGGTGCACCTCTTCCAGCATGGCCTTCTCCATGCGCCACAATGCCTTCAGAGATACACCTGCTCCAGCGTGGCCTTACCCACAGCCATGGTCCCTTCAGAAGTAAACCTGCTCCAACATGGCCTTACCCATGGCTGCAGTCCCTCTAGGGGTGTACCTGCTCTGTCATGGGCTTATCCATGGCCACACGCTTTGAGGTGCTCCAGCATGACCTCATGCACAGCCACTGATGCTTCAAGGTGTACCTTCTCCAGCATGGACCTATGCTTGGGCCACAATCCCTTCGGGGTATACCTGCTGCTGCACAGTCATAACCACGGCCACAGATGCTTCAAGATGTACTTGCTCTGGCATGGGTTCATCCATGGCCACAGATGCTTCAGGGTGTCCTGCTCCCGTGTGGACTCATCTACAGGCCACGGTCCCTTCGGCTCGAGTTCACACTGGAGTTCTGGCGTGTCCGGTACAGCAGCACAGACACAGCAGCGATGCCCTGGCCATCTGCCAGCCCAGGCACATCACCACTGCTGTTATCAGAATGTTCCCAGGCACAGCAGAGTAAGATGATGAGCAGCGCAGCAGCACAGCAAGCAGCGAAAGCAAAAAGCAGCCACTGACGAGCACTAGACTCTAACATACAGTAAGGCAAGGAAGCCCCATGGCAAGCGCAGGAGCTTGTTGATAGCTAAACAGCAATAACAGCTATAAATTCAATCTAGCACATTCCAATCAAATCTGTCGTTATCTCAAACCCTTCGAGCCCCATGTTGGGCACCAAAAAGGACTGTTGTGTTTTAACCCCAGCCAGCAAGTAAACACCACACAGCCGCTCACTCACTCCTTCCTGGTGGGATGGGGGAGAGAATCGGAAAGGTAAAAGTGAGAAGACTCCTGGGTTGAGACAAAGAGAGTTTAATAGGTAAAGCAAAAGCCATGTGCGCAAGCAAAGCAGGTGTTCAGCCATCTCCAGGAAAGCAGGGCTCCATCATGCTAATGGTGACTTGGGAACACAAATGCCATCACTCCAAAGGTCCCCCCTTCCTTCTTCTTCCCCCAGCTTTATATGCTGAGCATGATGCTATATGGTATGGAATATCCCTGTGGTCAGTTGGGGTCAGCTGTCCCAGCTGTGTCCCCTCCCAACTCCTTGTGCACCCCAAGCCTCCTCGCTGGTGGGTGGTGTGAGAAGCAGAAAAGGCCTTGACTCTGTGTAAGCACTGCTCAGAAATAACGAAAACATCCCTGTGTTATCAACACTGTTTCCAGCACAAATCCAAAACATGGCCCCATACTAGCTACCATGAAGAAAATTAACTCTATCCCAGCCAAAACCAGCACACTAAGTGATAAGCAAGGAGCCTGGTTTGTGCTGTGCATCGGCAGAAGGGCTTCTGCATGGGAGAGAGAACAACATGGTGGGGTAGGAGCGCTCCTGCTCCCCTGCATTCACTCTCTCCGTTTAGTCTCCTCCCACAGGCTTGCATTCAGACTTGACCATTCAGACTTAACCCTTGCTCTGTGGCAAGCACAAAAGCAGGTTGCCCCACAACGGCATTTGTAGCAAGTACTAGGTATTTTAGATCCACTGAGGAGAGAACACTGCCTATTCACAACCTCACTTTTCCAAGAATCCCTATTCAGGTAGCAGCCAATGTGTCTTGCCACTGCACGCTCTGGGTTAACCACTCCCAGGCTGATGTGACAACATGTAAAGAGATGGTTCTCACCGGCTGGCCCTGCCTGCATGTCCTGCTGCTGACCCTGTTGCTTTCAGTGCGATCTGGGGTGCCTTTCTCTCTTCATGGGGCCAGCCCGCTCTGAGCAGAATTCCCTCCAGCATCCCTGGACAAAACCCAACCTTCAAAGCAGGATTTTCATCCTTCTGCCTGCAGGGAGGCTTCTGGTGCCTCTTGGCCCCAGTAGGCTCTGAGCTTCCTGTGGTGGACCTGGGTGGTTCATGACAGCTTCACCCTGCGAGCAGCATCCAGGGAGCTTGTGAGCTCTGTAGATCTACCTGGCAGCTTCTGTCTTTAATCACTGAAGCGGTTGTGTTTAGTGGAGTGCAAGCTATAATAGAAAAGATACAATGAGGAAAGGGAAAGTGCTGGGGAGCTGCAAAATTCCTTGTAGTTACACCGTGTACATGCAGTTTATGGAAACAGCGGAAATAATGGTGTGAGGAGCAGCAGTAAAGCCCTGGGCTCTCTGAGGAACCAGGGCTCTGCATATGTAAATCGTTAGGGTCTTAATAAAGTGGAAACAATCCTTTAGAGAGGCAGCACGAGCCCAAAGCCTGCCAGTTTCTCTGCGCTGCTGAAGGGTACCTATATGTTTCTCGGGGTTGCTCGAATCCCTCCTTAACCCTTTATAGAGGGGGTGGCCTCAAAAAGGACTGAAGCTACTATAACCTTGGTGGGTATGAGCCATTGGAGGTCAGCCAGAGCGGGAGCTCGGTTCTCTGGGCCGGCTCAGGCTTGTGCTGACCAGAGCAGCTTCCAGCGTGGCTTTTCTTCATTGCTCCTGAGTGCTGCTCTGGGGCAGAGGAGTTGCTGATGTGTTACTGGCAGAGGATCAGGGTCAAGTGCAATGCTGCTACCCCCAGAGTGCTTCACACCGGAGGTGCACCAAGGCTGTGCCATTGCAAGCGGAGCTGGCGGAGCGTGCAGTGCCGGCGCAAAAGCTCAGCCCTTGTCCTGGCTCCTGTTTGTTGGGGCAGTGACTTTCCTAGAGTTGCTTCATCCAGCCTGTCTCGCAGCCTGTGCTCTGGGACGAACTGATGGTCCTTTGCAGTTCCTTATATCTTTCCACCAGAAGCAGAGGGACCTCAGATGCTTGGTTTGACAAACACTGGGCAAGGTGAGTCTCACATGCATGGCACAGCAACCAGGATACAGGACAGGTTCTCTGCTGGTTTTTTTCAAGGTGAAATCCAGAAGTACTCTGGGTAATTTAACCACATTGAGTTCTGCTCCCTGGCATAAAATATCCCTAGATGTTGTAGAACAACCTGAAGCAGTCCAGTGGAAATGTCCCTGCCAATGGACGGGCGATTGCACTAGATGGACTTTAAAGGTCCCTTCCAACCCAAACCAGTCTCTGATTCTATGAAATAATGCATGATGGTGTGGTTATACAGTTTCTCACTAGGAGTGGTGCTTTAAACGTGCTTTTACTCTAAAGGAAAGGGTGTACACCTTGTAAAAAATGTAATTCCCAATAAATGAATTTACGTGCTTGCAGGAGGCTCTTCAGAGCAGAAGTTCTGTTCCTCCTCCAACACACGGCATCAGCAGCTCCTATTTTTCTTTCCAGGACCATGAACTTACAGGGAGGTGGGCATGACTTCTCCCCACTCCTCTTTGTGTTATGTGTGGTCTACTTCCTTCCACGGTAGAGATGCTGGGCCAGCAGGAGGTATCCTATGCTACCCCAGATACGCAGTTCACCAGCTGAACCATGATGATTTATTTGTCTGCATAGCACTAACAAGATGCAATAGTTTAAAAGGCCCACTTTTGCAGTGATTTGGTAAATACAATGAAACTTTAGGTGGGCACACTCAAAGCTAATTTAAATCTTGCTTGATTGGTGGTGTTTCCACAGCATCTTAGATGTTTGATGTTACAGAACTGTAAATAATATGAATTAAATAATATAGGAGAGATACAAGCTTCACTTGCAATAACCTCACTACCTCTGTGATAGTGTGCAGTGGCCTTAGCCAGTGTGTTTTAGATCAGAATGCGACAAAAATTAGACAGTATTCAGGTGAAACTGCAGAAGAGCTTTTTAGGCAGGCAGATCATCCCTCCCTCTTAGGCTCTGACTTGGAGGCCAAGATTGCCACTGCTACTCTTTACAAATTTTTACAGAAGAGAATGATGCAACATCTTTTTTATTATGAAAAATGCAAATGAAGAAGCAAACATTGCACTAATCCAGCTTAATTTTGATGAAACAAAAAGCTAAACTGCAAAACAAGCCAAAACATGGATTTTTGCCATCTCTGGCATTTTGTTCCCATTCAAAACTGGATTTCTTCTGGAACTTTTTTTCAGTTCAGTTTATATAAAAAATTCTGAAATAGGAAACATTTCTTTTGAGTTTGAAAGAAATATATTGACTTGAGGCAACACAAATGTTTTTCGGGAGTGCCAGTGAAATGCAAAAGCACCCAGTTGTTCACGTGGCTTACAGAGCAGGATGTTTGGGGGTTTCCAACCAGGTTGCATCTGGTGTTTGCAGCACACCTGACCCTTGCTTAACCCGTCTCAGGAATCACTTTTTAAATTTCAGTATCACAGAAGGCATGCTAGAGCTAGAGCCTTGTTGTCAATCAGAAGAGTTGTAATTAATGCCTGTGGTTCGCGAGTGGAAGCTTTTAGCTGGACCCCTCCCCAGCCGCCACGCTGTGCTCCCACCTGAAGCCCAAGCGCCTGGGGAGAGGATTTCCTTCTCTTCCCAACAACTTCACCCATTTTCATTTAGTGGTTGACTCCTGAGCAGCGTGCGTCCCCCGGCAATGCTACAGGCTTGGGGGGGAGTGGCTGGAAAGCTGCCCGGCGGAAAAGGACCTGGGGGTGTTGGTTGACGGCTGGCTGAATATGAGCCAGCAGTGTGCCCAGGTGGCCAAGAAGGCCAACGGCATCCTGGCTTGTATCACAAATAGTGTGGCCAGCAGGAGTAGGGAGGTGATCGTCCCCCTGTACTCGGCCCTGGTGAGGCCGCACCTCGAGTACTGTGTTCAGTTTTGGGCCCCTCACTACAAGAAAGACATTGAGGTGCTGGAGCGTGTCCAAAGAAGGGCAACGAAGCTGGTGAAGGGTCTAGAGCACAAGTCCTATGAGGAGCAGCTGAGGGAACTGGGGATGTTTAGCCCGGAGAAAAGGAGGCTGAGGGGAGACCTTATTGCTCTCTACAACTACCTGAAAGGAGGTTGTAGAGAGATGGGGGTTGGACTCTTCTCCCTAGTAAGAGACGACAGAACAAGAGGAAATGGCCTCAAGTTGCAGCAGGGGAGGTTTAGATTGGACATTCGTAAAAATTTCTTCACCGAAAGGGTTGTTGGGCATTGGAACAGGCTGCCCAGGGAGGTGGTGGAGTCCCCATCCCTGGAGGTATTCAAAAGATGTTTAGATGAGGCCCTAAGGGATATGATTTAGTGGTGGACTTTGTAGTGCTAGGTTAATGGTTGGACCCGATGATCTTGGAGGTCTCTTCCAACCAGAACAATTCTATGATTCCATGAATACAGAAACCTTTGACACAGCAATCTTTGCAGCTGAAGGCATGATCTTTGAGAGGTTAAGAGCTCCAGCCAGTGCTTGGGGGCTGGATGCTTTGCCTTCAGCCATCTTCTCTGAATGCAAGCAGCATTTGTGGAAGGAGAGCCACTTCCTAGATTTAAAGTTTTTGTGTGTGTGTCTTGCATTATGGTGCTAGCAACAAGGGAAATAAAGATTTCTCCAATGGAAATCTTCAGATGAATTGCCATGGATTAAACTCTGATGTAACAAACTGATAATGGGTCTGTTAATCAGACTGATACAAATGTGGGTGTTTGTTCTTGGCCAACATGGAGAGGGCAAAATCTGGGAGGTTTAGCAAAAAAGTGGTGCAGAGAGAGGAGAGGAGGATTTCCCTGGGAGCCAGGGTTCATGGAAGAGCTGTATAACTTGGGGAGGGTCTGGACAGAAGTCCTATGCCTGGTGAAGACCTAGGACTCCTGCCCTCCTCGAGCGCTTGGCCGTGCAAACTCACCCCCATTCCTGTTTGCAGGAGTCAGGGTGACTCCTGGAGGGATGGGATGGGGAAGGACAGACATGGGAGAAAGTCACCTGCTCTCGTGCCAAATCCTGTCCTGTCCCCCTTTCAGCACCCCAGAGCAGAGTCCTGGAGCCCGGGCTGCACCAGGGTCAATGTCGGAAGGAGAGGGGGAGCAGTGGGGTGCTGCGGGTGTTGCTTCCTTCTCATAGAGACATGCCCGGTCACATACATGCGTGACATGCTACAGCCTTTGCTCACAACAGATCCGGATTAGCCACACCCCAAAGGCATGTTTAGGAAAGTCCACAGGGTGAGTGCCTGGTGGTGTGTAGAAATGTTATGAGTCAGCTGAGATAGAATTAGAATTGTTTTAATACTTTCTTTTTTCCCCTCCCAAAAGAATCCTAAAAGCAGGCTGTTATTTCCCTTTAATTAGCCTTTCCTTTGGTTTCACCTTGCAAGCATTTAACATCTCAAGCAATTACAGACACTCAGTAGAAATTCAACATTTCTGTGTTGTTACAGTAATCTGTATTGGAATAGCCAAGAGAAATAGCCACCAGTTCAATCTGCTTCTCTGGCAGAATATGTGCGCTTTACTTTTGCTTCTGTGGCAGTGTTCCAGTACAAGCTTGGGTGATTTACCCAAGCAGGTTGCCTGTGGGTGGTGTATAGGTGCAAATGCTGCTTTTCATGTTTGTGATGTGCCCACTGTAGGGGTTTGTACACTTTTGGGTACTCTGCAGCTTCGCTGGCTGTTAATTTATGTTTACAGATGGCTGGAATAAGATTCAGTAGTTTGCAAGCAGGAGCAACAATTTTTCTCAGGAAGATAAACTTCTGCACATCTGGCTGATAGCAGCTGTAAGTCACTGTTGAGGCAATAGGTCTTTACAAGTATTCCCCTGTGATGAGACCATAGTTTGCTTCCCCAAACCTTTGTGTGTTACCCAGAATATATATATGAATGTCTATAGTCAAATATGTGTTACTTCCTCTGTTCTTATTTCCATATTCGCTCTCTCTTCCCCAGTTGCTGCGAGTCAGTGGAAACCAAGGTCTAATTCTAGTGTACATCCTTATGTGCATTTTCTAGCATGCTTTTGCCTTCAGCTTGGCCTTCCTTCCCAGAGCTTCCTTTAGCTGGCCATAGCTCAGTTTGTAACTTCCAACATTTTCAGTACACAGGAGAGAAAGCTTATGCTCTGGTTTTATAGGGTTTTATGAGTGTTGTGTGAGCCACAGGAGAGCTGCAGAATTCTTCTGCAGCCTCCCGAAAGATGAGACGGGCGCACTGGATTGAAGCACATAGGAAGGAGTGGAGCTCCACTGTCCGCTTGAAGAGTGCCGTGTATTTTCCGGTCCTTCTGCAAGCCCAGCATCATTGCCTTCAGCAGGCACAGACAGCTGATCCTGGCTGGAGAGCGCCCTGGAGGCAAGAACCAAGAGTTTCAGTTCAAGAGTGGCATGGCTCAGCCTTTGCTCGGTCCCCTTGGGAGGGCTAATTCTGCTGACTAAGGCCAACACAGCGTTCAGTGAGTGGAGCGACTTGACCTGCAGCTGAACTTTTTCAGGAGGGTGTGAAATTCTCCTACCACCCGCCTTGTTCCTCCTTTTGTGTCATTGCGCAGCTTGCACAGTTGCAGAAAGCAAATGATTTTAAATGTTTGAAGGTGTAAAGTTGCCCAAAACAGCTTCTTGCAGGGAGGAAAATACAAAAAAAGGCAGCAAAATACACCAATGAAAAACCTAGCTGTTCTCTGGATGGGATACAAATAGTGCCATCATGGATCTAACTAGCAATCCGTCTTCTGGTCCAGCAGTAGACAAAAGCAGATCTGGATAACAGAGCAATGCTCACAATAAACATCTTTATTGGTAAAAATTTCCAGTCAGAAGTCTTGGCAGCTGGTAATTGCCTGATGTCATGGTTCCAGGGAATTTAGCTTTCTGTCCGTATTTACATATTGGCAAAGGTAACTCTGGAAACTCTCAATAGCCAGCTGATTGCCTAATTCCTTCTTGAATCCTGCTGAGCCCATGGTCTTTAAGGTACCTTATGACAGGCTGTAATTATGTGTTGTGTAAGAACATGTGCTTTGTTACACAACACGTGTTTCCCTTGTATTTGTTGCATGTCTTTTCTTTAAACATCCCTTGCTTTACAGATGCAAAGGATAAATAAAAACATTCATTTACCTTCTCTGAATCATTCAGTACTTTGCATCCCAGCCACTAAGTGCCCTGACCAGACTAGACGCTGTGTATGTGTGTATATAGACCAGCTGGCGATATGTTTTGGTCGCAAGATGCGATTAATCTTCATTAATTTCCTCAGGAGCCTTCTTGCACACAGAAGAGCAAGTGCAAACATTTTACGAAACAAGGCAAGATGGCAATGCCATGCTCCCTTCCTAGCATAAAATCCTTGTGCAAAAGAGGGAACGTTGGTCCTATGTATAGTATGGTAGCACCCAAGAAGAAAATACTCATGCGGAAGATAACCAGAGGTAGCGTCTGGTCAGTGCTACCCCAGGTAGGTGCTTCAGGTAGTTCTAGGTGCCTGTTCCCGTCTGCTGCATGTCATTCATTCCATCATCCTCCAGAGAGGACTGCGTGTGCAGTACACTGCTATTGAGTGGGGCTTCGAGTGCTGCATGTGCTAAGAAATAGGAGTTTTGCACTTGAATCAATGATCCACGTGACTGTGGATCCTTTGCTCATCAGCTGCAAAGAGGGATTCCTCAGTGCTGTCCAGGTGATTTTGTGCACATCCTGGTCTAACTCCGGACCTCACTGGGCTCCAGCAGTCTAGATCGGTAGTTTCAGGCAGGGAAGAACAGCACACTGGCTTTTTTGTTGGTTTGCCTAGAAACAGAATGTTTGATGCTGCATGGAAGCTGGCCAGGGCTACCATAGATAGACGGGTTTTGGAGCAGTGGAAGATAGGTGGGTTTTTTCCCTTCCTTTTTCTTTTCCAGATTCTCTTTTGCCTTTTTGAAGGAGACAGAGAGGAAGGGAAGATTCGCTCCCTGAATGAGGCTATCCCTGTTGAGCCAGGAGTGATATGGGTTGCCCTTGGTAGCCAGGGAGGCCACCGGGCAGTGGCACAGGGTGGGCTGCACAGAGAGATCGTGCCACACAGGTCTGCTCCCTTCAAAGGAGAAATGGGAGCAGGTTAGCCGCGTTTCCCTCTGCAGGGCTTCCGTCATGTGGCTGGAAACCTGGCTTTGGTTAGGAGCGGCTTTTGAGAGTGACTTTGCTCCAGGAACATAGGTACAGGAAGGAAGCAGGTAAAGGAGATACTTGGATTAGACACTGAACTGGGATTAGTTTGGAGAGGTGAAGGAAAGCACCTGCTGGCTAAGGGGGAAGGTGGGATTTTTGGCTTCGTGATAATGGAGCACTGGGAAGATAGATCTGTTTCTTCTCTTTGTTTGTTAGCGTACCTGGAGGCTGTTTGTAAAACCTGCAGAGAGCTGCTGAGCTCTGGCTTCTTCAAAATAGGTATGTGTTGGCTCACCCCGCTCCCTTTCCCAGTCTATACCTGGCACCCCTAGCTGAAACGGGGAGGTGGAATTTCCTTCTCCTTTCTGTTGCCCCCAGAAGAGAAATAGCAAGGAGAAAGAGGCACAGGGAAATGGAAAGTCAGGGAGAACAGACTAATGAAGCAGCTCTGCCTTGACAGGCTGCATTTTGACTGAAGCTACAGCTTGCAAGACCTGACATTGGTGGGAATGCTAAAGATGCCTAAATTAGTCTTGCAGTGTTGCATGCGCACCTCAATACTAGATTTTACATGCATCTGTGGGATCTGCAGACACTGAGCCACTTGTGGTGGTCCCACCATTTTATTCTTGCCACTGACTGCACCTGGAAACTGGGGAAAAGGATCAAGGAAGCCCCAACATTTAGTTTGAAGGACTCATTTTGGTATTGCATGTGGAAGCATAGTGCCTGCTGAGGTTGGTGCAGTTGAGGAGAATAAGGCACAGCGTTACAAGCGTTTGCCTTACACTTGTTGCAGGAATTGAAGGAGAAGGCTTGTGTTGAGCCACCCAGCTCTAATGCAGGGACTGACTGGGGACTGTTTTGCCTTGGCATCATCACCTGTTGCACAGCTTCAGGAACCGGAGAGCACACGGGGCTTTGTCCATCCCCCCATCCTGCATCTGACATGGGGGGAGGCAGGGAGTGAATGATGAGGGGAGACCTAGAGACAAGCTGCCTGCTGTCCAGGGAACCTCCTGTCATTGAGACCATGTACCATCATCCTGAATCATCTCTTTTATTTGCAGATGACCGTGTTGTGGCATTCTGTTCTGAATTGAAGCCTCTCTGGCCCTGTAACGGCCTTGCATAACATTTCCCACAGGTTACATGGATACTTCTGCTGATTGTGCACTTCCAAAGTCTTAAGCCCAATAATGGGTCTGAAGATAAGCTGACAAAGTGGGCAGGCATTTCCTTCCCTCAGAAGCGCTCTGGAACAGCTCTCCTCAGAAGAAAATATTGGGAGCTGTTCAGTTTAGAGGCAAAGTAGAGCTTAGTTTGAGCTAAGTAGAGCTAAGTTTAATGCTGCTTGTGGATGTGGACTCTGGTCTAATTTTAATTCAGGGATAGCAACAATGCTGCTTGCACTCAGCTGGTAAAGTGAAACTACATGGAAAGAGGATCACTGTATTTAGCTTTTTTGTGGTAATATCTCAGTTGTTAAGTTGCTACATAGGAATGCTATTAAATACTTTGCTGCATAAAAAGGGGCCGTGTCTGTGTTTTTGCAGTCACAGCTGAGGTTGTTGTGTCAGGCAGCAGAGAACAGGAGAGATGCACTGTTGCTCACTGCTACCTCTCCTGCCTTCAAAAGGTTACATTATACACTCATTCCAGTGGAAGTGCTATGTCTTCATCTGTCTCTTTCTTCAGGGCAGGTTAGCAGTATTTTCCAGAAGAAATCTGGAGACAGGGAGGACTTTGGGCTTGTCAGACCCTGTTGGGAGAGGATGGGAAGGAAATTCATTTCCCCTTGGACATCTTCATGGGCCAGCCCCAGTGTTAGAGACAATGAGGACACTGTGACTGAATTCTAAAGCTTTCAGTTTACTGCTTTTTAAAAAAAAAAATAGTAATATCTACCGTTAAGCACACATTCTTTGAAGACTCACAAGAGATTCCCTTGCTGTTCCCATTGAATCCCCTGGAATTACTTGTGAAAATAAACAATCCTTCCTACTCACTTAGAGGACAGTCATGTTTCTGCCAATGCAGGAGTTGCTGTACTTCAGTTTGTGACTCATAAGAAATTTTAAAAAGTTTGGAAAATGAACAGTGGGAGTCTTGTTCCAACGCTGTTGTTTAACTGGAAATCATCTGAGTTGTTTTATTGCCCGCAGTCAGCTAATTCAGGGGAATGAAATCCTTGCCTATTATTGTGGCAAAATCTGTCTTTGAATTAACGTGACAATTAAGAAGAACCTGCAGATTTACAGTGTCCAGTCCCGCTAAAGTGGTGTTTATGCTGTAGCCAGACCGGTGTGCACATGTCTTTGTTAGAAGCTGGAATTGTCTCCAATGCCTTGTTCCTGATCTAAAATACCATCATGTCTCTGTTTTCTTACAGAATGAAGAGACACAAATGTCCCTACAAATGTCCTGCACGAAGGAAGATCCTGATCCTGTGTGTTACGGGGTGGCTGATTGCACTGCTGAAGCTCCTCCATGTTGAAAGACACTTTTTTCCCTCTAACGGCATTTATTTTGTTGAGCACTTCTTGAGCACTTCTTCTTATGTTAGAAACAGGTATTCCCATCTTAGAAATTACTTCCAGTATGAAATTAATTGTTCGTCAATATACAAGCAAGATCCCCATGAAATTGGCAAAAGTTTAGAGATAAGAAGAAAACAGATAATTGATTTAGCTGATGAAGATGTCGTAGCAATAACGAGTGATTGCCACATGTATCGTTCACTTAGGAAATACCACCTAAAACCTGTTTCTCCAGAGGAAGAGGCTTTTCCAATTGCCTATTCCTTGGTTGTTCACAAAGATGCGGTGATGGTAGAAAGGCTCATACATTCACTGTACAGTCATCAAAATATTTACTGCATCCATTATGACCAAAAAGCAGCAAAAAGTTTCAAATCTGCTATGAACAATCTTGCTAGATGTTTCTCTAATATTTTCATTGCGTCAAAATTGGAGACAGTGGACTATGCACATATTTCAAGGCTGCAAGCAGATTTCAATTGTTTGTCTGATTTGATGGACTCTTCAGTTCCCTGGAAGTATGTTATTAATTTGTGTGGCCAAGATTTCCCTTTGAAGTCAAATTTCCAGTTGGTTGCTGAACTGAAGAAACTCGGTGGAGGAAACATGCTGGAAACTATAAAGCCAAGCAGTAGCAAAAGAGAACGATTTACTTATCACTATGAACTGATGAAAGTGCCTTATGAATACATGCAGATGCCTGTAAAAACCAACATTTCCAAGAATCCGCCACCTCATAATATTGAGGTATTTGTAGGCAGTGCCTATTTTGTTTTAAGTCGAGCATTTATTCAATATACCCTTGAAAGCTCTCTTGCAAAAGATTTTTTTGAGTGGTCAAAGGATACTTACTCTCCGGACGAACACTTCTGGGCTACTCTTGTACGTGTTCCTGGTGTCCCTGGGGAAGTTCCAAGGTCGGCCCAAGACATCACAGACCTACAAAGCAAAACTCGTCTGGTGAAATGGAATTATCTTGAAGACCATTTGTATCCTCCATGCACTGGTACCCACCTTCGGAGTGTCTGCATCTATGGGGCCGCAGAATTAAGATGGCTTCTGAATTATGGGCACTGGTTCGCCAATAAGTTCGACTCCAAAGTAGACCCTGTCCTGGTAAAATGCTTGGCAGAAAAACTGGCAGAACAACAGAAGGAGTGGGTATATTTGTCCTCTGATAAATATTTTCTGCACATAAATTCTATGATTGCCTTGCTATAGCAGTACTGTCTTCCCTGCTGTCAGTACTGTGTACTGTTATAGCACAGCACCTGCAGTTCCTCTGCCTTGACCTGCTGCAGGATGTTAACAAGTGAAACGTCCATTCTGCCTAAAGTTCAGGGCCCTGGAGAGCCAGGTGCCCAGCCACTTATTTATGAAAAGTCATGCCTCTCTGATTAACTGTTTTATAACTTGCCACAATAATCTTGTAATTGTTCTTCAAGGTGATTCTAAGAGGGTGAGGTTTGCTTTTGGAGGCTCTGGCGATATCTGTCCCGATGGAGTATTTCAGAAACATGTTTTACATGAAGTGTGTTTGCATCTTTCTTAAGAAACTCTTAATGTGTCTGTTTGCCTGTCTCCTTTTCCTTCACTTTTGTTTTTCTTAAAGGTATGAAACAAAGACCTCTGTATCTACTACCTCAGGAAAACTGGAAGTGCCCAGCTCACGGACAAAACCAAGAGATCAGCATGACACCAAATGAGCCCTGTGGCTTCACCTGAAGTCCCAAACTCCCCGTCTGTGGGAGCTAACAAAGTTCTTTGCAATGTGAAGATGACTGGATGATATAAGGGAAGGAAGATCCTTAGATACCGCATTGCATGTAGCACTGTTCTCTTCTCCCAGCTCTTCTGTGTGTTGCTTTTCTTTCTGTGAAATGTGTGCTCTGGCACCGTGCCATGCCTGTGAAATTGGTGGTGGTTGATTGAAACAGAATCATGTGCTATTATTTATCAAAGGCAGTATATAAGCATGTCCCAAGAGCAGTCTCTGCAGCCCCTCAGAGTAGACATCCATGCCAAAAGAGGTTGGTCTTCATTTCTGTCTCTGCCAGTAGAAATATCCTCCTGTAACATCCCAGTCCTCTTGAGACAGTATTTCTACACACAGTGGACAACAAGTGCTATTTCTAATTAGTGTTCAGCAGTGTGGTGCTATATTGAAATGCAAAACATGTGAAGTCGAGCGCTAATCGTAAGAATAGCCATATTGCAGAAATGAAGACTCTGTGTAGAAGCATCTTTCTGTGCAAGTCTTATGGCCTTGCGCCACACGATCCCAGGCTGACAGGTGCCTGAGCAAGCCCTTGTTCAGCTGTAGAACAACTGTTCTCCACCAGCCTCGGCTTCCCATGGCCCTGCCAGGCCTCCTGGTAGCAAATCGGCCTAGGAGGCTCCTCACAGCTGGGCTCCCCATGCCACAGTGTGAGGGAAGTGTTTGTTAGTGCAGGGGTCTCTGCAGAAACTCTTGCAACTCAGAAATGCCCCTTGGCATTTTGGGGGTTTCTCTGGAACGTTCCTCTGCCATAAGTTCAGTTTTGGTGGTTCTAATGGACCCTGGGGTCTAGCTTGCTCCATGCCGCTGTCCCCTTTCTACCCATCTGGCTTTTATTAAGGGGCCTCTTCCCATGAGTGAATTTGGGATATCTGGTCTTATCAATCAAAAAATTGCTGCAGTAACAACCATGTCTCGTAGCCATGAGAAATCTGTGTTTCTTCTATGTGTTGAAAGAACCACGTCATTTTTTTGTCTCAGTTTTTGTTTGTAAATTTAGTCATGGTCAAGTCATCTGTGGCTTAAGATTGGGCTTGAGAGTCAGCAGTCATGGGCCTTTTTCCCCATTCTTGACATCAGTTTCCTATGGGACCTTAGACAAGTCATTTGAGTTTTCTGTTTGAGCTGTTCCAGCTGTAAAATGGGAACAACAATGTTCTATTATCTTGCTAGGTACTTCAAAACTTATGGGTGTTGTGGGTTGGTTGCTCAGTACTAATTGCTTATCAAACTATTTATGGAGTCTGGGGACACACAGGTCAAGTATTTCTTTGGTGTACTGTTTCTGAAATAAATGAGGATTATTTTTAAAGTGTGTGTTGCTTACTTCAGTGACTTGCCGTGTCTGCCCAGGGCTGTCCTGACTTGGTGTGATTTATAGACACTTTGTAGAAAATGAAATATTGACAGTATTTACAGATTCATACATCAGTACTTGTATATAAAGTAGAGAGTTCCCACGTGGAAAAATGTTAATAAAAGAGGATGTTAGGATCCCAGAGGGCCAAGCCACAGCCTTCTGTACACATAAATTGATGTTTAATGATATATTTAAAATTTTTTATTTAGTTAAACTGGCTTTATGTATGTATATACACACATCCCCATTTGTATTTAATTTGAGTGCTTTGCTCTACCATAGATTTATAAAAATAGTCCACCAGCACATTAAGCTTAACTGAAGTAAATAATTTTAATCAACATACAACTTTATGCTACTTTAACTGAATTGGGTTGAACGATACCTGTAATTTAACTAGTTTGAAGTAAGGAAGCTCATGCTTCCGAGGTAGTGGAGAAGTGGATGTGGAGATGGCACAGTGTGAGGCAGCATCGCCCATTCCAGCGGTATGTTTGCTAGCTGGGGAAGTACAAGTTGTACAGGCCTAGTTGCAACTTCATGAAGTGCAGATTTTCTAAGGAATTATAGATATTTCTGGTTTTTGCAGGTAACTTTAAAGGCTATTCAAGCTTGTAGGAGGGCAGTTCACAAAAATCATAGGATCACTCAGGCTGGAAGATCATCTAGCCCAGCCTCCCGCTCACAACAGGATTGAGACTAAATTTGGGCTGAGTTTCTTGGGCTTTGTCCAAAGGAGTCTTGCAGATCTCTAAGGAAGATTCTGCAACCTTCTGGGGCAACATTTTCCAATGTTTCCAGGAAAAAGAATAGCCAAAATATAAGTTCCTTAGGTTTTGAATAATGTTCTTTCTTCAAAGAACAGAGAACTCTTTCAAAGCTTTTTGACTTTGCATTCAGCAATGTAGATGCCATACCGATGCCTGTATCATAGTTAAGTGATTAGACTATGGGGGTGGGGAACAACTTCATTATTTACCTTTGACTTCATCGTCTTTGTTCTTTACATAGGTAGGTTTTTCTTGGCTGAAAATGGACCTGAAGCATGATCCACAAATACCTTTCCCTCTGTGAGAAAAGCGGCTGAACCTAGTTTATGGCAAAGCAAATACGAAGTTTTATTTAGGCTGGAACTTAGATTACAGGCAGTTATCTACCATTTTGCTCTCACAGAGATTTTTTTTTTTTCCCCCCTTAGTAAAGCTCAGATGTCCCTTTCTTCTTCCTCTCTTCCCCTTCCTCACTTCTGAAAAAGATTCCTCTTGTAAGTTATTTCACAGATTTGAAATGCACATACATTTGCACTTATTAGACGGTTCCCTCTGTCTTTGTTCTGCTGAAGAAGCCCCATGCGGGCTTTCTTCCACCCACCCTGCCCTGTGCTGGCTGTGTGGAGCAGCTGGACTATCAGTTAACCTGATTTTCCCGTACAGGAAGGATGCGTGGGCAGGGCACTAGCACTGTACTTGGCTGTCAGACCTGGCGTACGGGTCCAGCCCACTGTTTTGTTAGTGGCTGAAAACAGCAAAAATGCTGAATGTGTTCTAACATGGAAAAGTTAAGTGAGGAAGAAAAGGAAATAATGAACTTCAAAGAAAGGGACGCAGAGACAACATTTGTACAACTTGTCTCGCTAATGAATTTATTAGGCTGGATGTGGAGTCAGGAGGATAGTATAGATAAAGAAATGCCTCACTACATAGAATCATAGAATAGTTTGGGTTGGAAGGGACCTTTAAAGGTCATCTAGTCCAACCCCCCTGCAACAAGCAGGGACATCTTCAACTAGATCAGGTTGCTCAGAGCCCCGTCCAGCCTGACCTTGAATGTTTCCAGGGATGGGGCATCTACCACCTCTCTGGGCAACCTGTGCCAGTGCTTCACTACCTTCATTGTGAGAAACTTCTTTCTTATTTCTAAATCTCCCCTCCTTTAGCTTAAAACCATTACCCCTTGTCCTATCGCTACAGGCCCTGCTAAAAAGTTTTTCCCCAGCTTTCCTATAAGCCCCCTTTAAGTATTGAAAGGCTGCAATAAGGTGTCCCCAGAGCCTTCTCTTCTTCAGGCTGAACAACCCCAACTCTCTCAGCCTGTCCTCAGAGGAGAGGTGCTCCAGCCCTCTGATCATTTTTGTGGCCCTCCTCTGGACCTGCTCCAACATGTCCATGTCTTTCCTGTGCTGGGGGCTCCAGAGCTGGATGCAGGACTCCAGGTGGGGTCTCACCAGAGCAGAGTAGAGGGGCAGCATCACTTCCCTCGACCTGCTAGCCACACTTCTTTTGATGCAGCCCAGGATATGGTTGGCCTTCTGGTCTGCGAGCGCACGTTGTCGGCTTATGTCCAGCTTTTCATCCACCAGCACCCCCAAGTCCTTTTCGGCAGGGCTGCTCTCGATCCCTTCATCCCCCATCCTGTATTGATACTGGGGGTTGCTCCGACCCAGGTGCAGGACCTTGCATTTGTCCTTGTTGAACCTCATGAGGTTTGCCTGGGCCCACCTCTTGAGCTTGTCCAGGTCACTCTGGATGGCATCCCGACCCTCAAGCGTATCCACTGCACCACTCAGCTTGGTGTCGTCTGCAAACTTGCTGAGGGTGCACTCGATCCCACTATGTCATTGATGAAGATATTAAACAGTACTGGTCCCAATACAGACCCCTGAGGGACACCACTTGTCACCGATCTCCATCTGCACGTTGGACCATTGACCAATACCCTCCAGATGCGATGCTCCAACCAATTTCTCATCCACTGAACAGTCCACCCATCAAATCCATATCTCTCCAATATAGAGAGAAGGATGTTGTGGGGGACCGTGTCAAAGGCCTTACAGAAGTCCAGATAGATGACATCAGTAGCTGCTCCCTTGTCCACTGATGTCACTCCATCACAGAAGGCCACTAGGTTGGTCAGGCAGGACTTGCCCTTGGTGAAGCCATGCTGGCTGTCTCCAATCACCTCCCTGTCCTCCATGTGCCTCAGCATCGTTTCCAGAAGGATCTGTTCCATGATCTTCCCAGGCACAGAGGTAAGGCTGACAGGTCGGTAGTTCCCAGGGTCCTCCTTCCTACTCTTTTTAAAAATGGGTGCAATGTTTCCCTTTTTCCAGTCCCCAGGGACTTCACCTGACTGCCGTGACTTTCCAAATATCATGGAGAGTGGCTTGGCAACTACATCAGCCAATTCCTTCAGGACTCTGGGATGCATCTCATCAGGTCCCATAGACTTATGTATGTTCAGGTTCCTCAGGTGGTCATGAACCTGATCTTCTCTTACAGTGGGAGGGACTTTGCTCCCACAGTCCCCATCTTGTGGTCCATCCACTCGAGAGGTATGGGAAGAGAGGTTGCTGGTGAAGACTGAGGCAAAAAAGTCGTTGAGTACCTCAGCTTTCTCCTCGTCTGTAGATACCAGTTTGCCACTCCTGCTCATCGGCGGGGGGGGGGGGGGGGGGGGGGGTGTACGCTTTCTTTGACCTTCCTTTTCTGGCTGACATAGAATCATAGAATCATAGAATTGTTCTGGTTGGAAGAGACCTCCAAGATCATCAGGTCCAACCATTAACCTAGCACTACCAAGTCCCCCACTAAGTCATATCCCTTAGGGCCTCATCTAAACGTCTTTTGAATACCTCCAGGGATGGGGACTCCACCACCTCCCTGGGCAGCTTGTTCCAATGCCCAACAACCCTTTCGGTGAAGAAATTTTTACAGATATCCAATCTAAACCTCCCCTGGCGCAACTTGAGGCCATTTCCTCTTGTTCTGTCGTCTCTTACTAGGGAGAAGAGTCTGACCCCCATCTCTCTACAACCTCCTTTCAGGTAGTTGTAGAGAGCAATAAGGTCTCCCCTCAGCCTCCTTTTCTCCAGACTAAACATCCCCAGTTCCCTCAGCTGCTCCTCACAGGACTTGTGCTCTAGGCCCTTCACCAGCTTCGTTGCCCTTCTCTGGACACGCTCCAGCACTTCAATGTCTTTCTTGTAGTGAGGGGCCCAAAACTGAACACAGTACTCGAGATGTGGCCTCACCAGGGCCGAGTACAGGGGGACGATCACTTCCCTAGTCCTGCTGGCCACACTATTTCTGATACAGGCCAGGATGCCGTTGGCCTTCTTGGCCACCTGGGCACACTGCTGGCTCATATTCAGCCGGCCGTCAACCAACACCCCCAGGTCCTTTTCCGCCAGGCAGCTTTCCAGCCACTCCCCCCGAAGCCTGTAGTGTTGCCTGGGGTTGTTGTGTCCCAAGTGCAGGATGCAGCACTTGGCCTTATTGAATCTCATACCATTGGCCTCGGCCCATCGATCCAGCCTGTCCAGGTCCCACTATAGTGCCTGCCTGCCCTCCAGCAGATCAACACTCCCTCCCAACTTGGTGTCATCTGCAAACTTACTGAGGGTGCACTCAATCCCCTCATCCAGATCATTGATAAAGATATTGAACAGACATACCTGTAGAAGCCCTTATTATTCTTTGCATTCCTTGCAAAGTTCAGCTCTAGATGCACCTTGGTCTTCCTGACCCCATCCCTACACAACCGGCAGTGTCCCTATACTCTTCCCAGGACACCTGTCCCTGCTTCCACTGCCTGTGTATTTCCTTCTTGCCCTTTAGTTTGACCAGCAGGTCTCAACTCAGCCATGTCTGTCTCCTGCCTTCCTTGCCTGATTCGTTACACCTGGGGATCGAGAGCTCCTGCCCTCTATGGAAAGTGTCCTTAAAGATCTGCCAGCTCTGTTCTGCTCCCTTGTCCTGAGGGCAGTGTCCCAGGGGGTCCTATTGACTAAGTCCTTGAAGAGCTGGAAGTTTGCTTTCCTAAAATTCAGGGTCCTGACCTTACTCTTCACCTGACCCATATCCCTCAGGACTGTGAACTCCACCAGGTCGTGATCACTCCAGCCCAGGCTGCCTCCAATCTTGACATCCCCGATTAGCTCACTTGCGTTGGTGACCATCAGGTCCAGTATTGCGTCCTCTCTGGTAGGGCTGTCTATTATCTGGCTTAAGAAGTTATCCTCCATGCACTCCAGGAGTCTCCTGGATTGCCTACAGCTCGCCGTGCTGCTATTCCAGCAAATATTTGGGGTGGTTGAAGTCCCCCAGCAGGACGAGAGCCTGCAAGCACGATGCCTCCTGTAGCTGGAGCAAGAAGGCTTCATCAACAGGCTCCCCTTGATCGGGCGGCCTGTAGTAGACCCCAACCACAAGGTTTCCTTTGTTGCCTTGGTCTCTGATTGTTACCCATAAGCTTTCAACCTGCTCGCGGCTATTCTTCAGAGACAGCTCCTCACACTCCATCCATTTCTTGACATAGAGGGCAACCCCTCCACCCTCCTTCCTCGCCTGTCCCTTCTCAACAGCCTGTAGCCATTGATAGCCGCACTCCAGTCATAGGATTCGTCCCACCAAGTTTCAGTAATGGCAACTAGGTCATAGCTTTCTAGCAGCATGGTGGCTTCTAACTCCTGTTTGTTGCCCATGCTGCGGGCATTAGTGTAGAGGCCCTTCAGCTGGGCTGTTGGCCATATCACCTTCATGGAGGAACACCCCTTAATTCCTTTGAGGTCTGTCACTGGTGTTTCCCTGTTGGCTCTGATTACATGTTTTCTTTGACATTGGAATAAAAGGATGCGAAAGGAAAGACTGTAAATGAGACACCTAATCTGTAATTGTAATTTAAACAGACTTGGCCTGTTGAGCGTTTCTATGGCTGCTATGTCATTACTGTGGCATTTGAATCACAATGTATAAACATGAGAAAACCAGTATTTGGGCAGCAAATATGGAGTATATGTGGCACAGTAGTGTGTATTTACAATGTGATCTTGATTTTTAGTTCAGGTGTAATATCTGTTTCTATTTGGTGTTTTTACAGAACTTGTGTCATCCTTGGTAGTGATAATTTCCACTCACATAGATAGAAATGATACTTCAGAACAATGTGATCTGCTGGTAAGATGCGGTAAATCTGTACTGAAAGTACCCCAGCACTGTTTGGTATTTCAAGCCAATATAGTTGAACATTCTATCCTGGTCCTGTTTTTACAAAACTATTGGGCTTTTTGATTTTTCTATGGCTAAAGTATACTAATCCTTGTAGTACCAATCCTTTTTTGAGAAGGGAGAAAGCAAAAGCCATGAAACTTTGGATGAAACTTTCTCAAGTGAGACAGGAAGGAGCCAGATGGTATATTGTAAAGGGATACAGGGACAATACATTTTCTTGCTACAGAGCTGCCATGAATGTGTCTTAGCAGAGATTTGCTTAAGTGGAAATGCTTGCATATAGCATGGTTGCTGCTCCCATCTCTGATCGAGGTAAGCAAGACTTGAGTTAGTACATTTTGAAAACAAAGATCATTTAGGAAAAAATGCCTGGAGCCTGTATCAGTTTCTCTTCTTGTAAAAAAACAGGTGCTCTGAAAAATCTTGATAATTTACTGCAGCTTGACTAGGGGGTTACAAAAGGACTCAGGAGACTGCTATTTGCATCAGAGAGGGCAGAACAAGTAGCCTCTGATTTTTTTGCTCAAGGCAGGTCAATGGTTTTTAATGATGCTTTCTGTGTTATTTGTAGAAACCAATATAAAGATGTACTAATTTGAAAAACTAGAGACTGACTTCCACCTTGCATCTCAAGTGTTTGCTATAATGCATATGAGTTTGTTTAAAAGACTCTTCCCTGGGCTACAATTAGAGACTTCATTGTGATTTAATTAAAGGCAGCAGCTTTTCTATTGCTGAGTCTCTTTTCTCTGCCTGAGTTTGTTCTCTGAGATGGAAAGGATGGCAAGTCTAAGCTTCACTTGGGGCGATGAGAAGATTAGAGAGTATACAGAGATGCTGCAGGTGGCATTACTCCCATCATAGCATTGTGGCTGGGAAATAAGAATAACTGCATCTTATACTGTAGAGGTTCAAGTCTCCATTTATTCACAAATGTAATAGGAATTGGAAATCATATAGCTGGAAATGACCACATGCAAATATTTTAGCACTAAATTGCTAGGGGCCATAGGAAGTAGTATGAGAAATACAGGTGGTATGTGCATTTTTGTCTGACACATGGAAAAATTAGCTGCAGATGAATTGCAAGACCTTTCAGTTAGCAGAAGAGTAGAAGTCCTCCTCCTACAGAGGTTTGAACTAGCAGAATTGAAGGCATCAGCTTATTTTCTCCAAGAAATGTTATGCTTGCTTTTGTTTCCTACAGTTGCTTCTTACATTTTAATACAGCAGTCCCAGCTCCTTTGTGGCCTTAGGATACCCATATCAATTAAATTTTATCATTTACCTCTCATTTAAGCTGCTTTGGAGTCCATAACTTGCTTCCTGTCCCATAACAGGTCTAAGGGCTCTTAGTACAATGAACATGTGGCATGGCTGAATTTCCATTTAATTGGCTTTAGTGAGACATGTGTATGTGCTCAGCTACCCTGGGCCTGAACTGGTGCAACAGTTATGAGCTTCCATCACAAGGACATTACTCATATTTTACTCCGCTTGTATTTCAAGGAAAAAATATCGAAGGTATCCTTTATTCCTATGCCAAACTTAACTTATTCCTCTTGTTTTGAATTCTGCTTGGTACAGGCTATATATAAAAAAGCTATGTCAAGAAGATGCACCCAAAGAAGTAAAATGAGGTACATCACCGAAAAAGGAAAAAAAAGTTGGTTTGGAAAAGTCATTTCAAGTAATTGAAAAAACAGATGATGCTGGGACTGAACAGGGATAAAATACATGCAGCTGTTATCGCAGCCAGTAGGAGAGTCACTTCTCTGACTGTTGTATTGCTAATAATATTCTTAAAAATGCACTCTTTTTTCCAAGCTTTTGCTCAACTGGGATGTGAATGCCTGCAACTGGCAAAGCTTCATCCCTCTTCTTTGCAGAACACAGTTGCACCCTGTGAAACCATGAGCAGATTTAGATGGATTATTTCTTCTCCAGGCCTCAGATTCCAGCCTTTCTATAAGTTAGAGCAGAACCAGAAAAGCAGCTGGCCATCGGCACGCAAGTGATCGGAAAACACAGCCTCCTGAGGATGGGGCTGCCTCCAGAAACTGAGCTGGAGCAGGAGTCAGCCCAGTCAGCCAGCAGAGCAAGCACTGTCTCTCTTTCATTTCATTAGAGTACATCAGCTTTATAATTTTCAAGACCAGCCAGCTAATTGTATTATCTGTGTTGTTTTCATTGGCTGAAGAATCTTGGAATTCACTCTTATGGCTCTCTTAAATGAAGATTTATTTAAAATCTCCGTGCATATATTTTGGGAACAGACACAGTATGTCTTCTTGTACTGTATGCCTTGTCCTCATTTGAAACCAAGGCAGCCAAATCTGTTTCTGAAGTCACAAAGCCATAAAGAGCCAAAGACATGAAGAACTGAGTCATCCTAAAATTAAGTAGCCGTAGCGTTTTGCTTCTCTATGATCATTAAGTGGATAGTTTGATATCCAGTTTCACAAACCTGAGGCATTTCATAAATCGGAATAGCAAGAAGTGAAGATATTAAAGAAAAATTTACCCGGAGCACTTACCTGGAAGTTTTTGTTTCAGTCTACGTGAAGTGAGCCGCTTTCAGTTGCTGGACAGACATGCACATGGCAGGGTTGCTGCCGGCACCGTGGCACCATTGCCACCCTCCCCAGTGCCTCAGAGGCTGTGCTCTCCCCCCGGTGAGGTACTGCTCACTGCGGTCACCGAGCGAGGGGGCAGAAGACATGCCCTCTGTCCCACCGCTCTAGAAATAACCCTCTGGGCAGTGATCCTACCTAGCACCATTTAAAGGCTGTTAGAGTAGATAAACATGACAGATGATGAGCTTCAATATTGCAGCCTTAGGAAAGAGTGAAGGTGAGGGCTGGGCTGCAGTGGATCCCAGCAACAAAAACCACTCAGACTCGGGTGTGCAGGGATGTTCCCTTCAGATGACCAGATGCAGAAAGTGGAGGTTTGGGTTGCATTAAGGAAATGCATTGCACTCTGCAATCTAGTTTAACCTGCAGCAGGAACTCACTTGCTTAGTCCAAGAGTATTTGGCCACCATTTCATCAAAACAGAGTTTTCCCTGTCATAATTCTACTATTTTTATTTCATTGGGGGTTTTTGACAGATTTTTTTCAAATCCGCTTCAAATTTCTTAACAACTGAACTGCTGAGTTCTGCATGGTATTTCAAGTCCAGCTGAGGGGTAGTGACATGGACTTGATCTGACAAGGGTTTCAGCTGCCTTAGAGGCTTTCCGCAATTGTGAGGTTAACTGATGGTAACATGAAGTTTGAGTGTTACCCAAAGACAGTTTAAAATTAAACTGAAACATTTCCTGTTAAACAAGTGGCACTTTGCATAGTGTCCGAGAGAGACGGCTCTGAATATCCATCCTCCTGATGGCTGGTGCCTTCTCCTCTGATGGAAGCATGATGAGGCAGGGACGTGATCTGAACCTTTGCGCTCCAGGAAGCACAGTGACTGCTGGGCTATAAGGGGAGAGGATCTGTGTCCTCTTTTGGGTGCCTTTGACTGCTGTTAATTGAGCTGAATGTCCAAGGGTGGGTTAACTGGCAAGACTGGTGAGAAGATCACATTTGTCCACCCAGTCACGGCATAGGCATGAGGGAAGTGCCTGCTCAGACAGATCAGTTAAAATTTGGCTGGTTTTGCAGGGAGTCAGAAAGTGATTCAGTCCTGGAGTGCTATCAGTCAAAGGGTAGGGTACCCAGCAGCTTCTCCTGTGTCCAAGACTGGGATGGGGATGTGTTTGAAGACTGGAATGGAGACCTGAGGGTGTTGTATAGCTGCTGAATCCACCCCGGGTGATTACATTGCTTCACAACAAACTGGTCCTGAAGTCTTTCTAAGAGCGGATTCATTCTCCTTTCCCCTGGCTGCTGGGTAAGTGCTCCTGCAAAATCCTTCTATTTCTGCTTTCTATTGAGCCTATTGTTGTGGTCAACCATTTGATCATGTTCTTCATTTTTGTGATATGTACAGAAAAGCAAATCCATATGCGTCTTCTTGCTGAGGAGCCCTGGGAGGCACAACCAGGCCATTGTTCATCGCTGCAGTTGACCCCGCAGATGCGAATGAATCATGTGCTGAATGTTTAATGGAAACTGAGTTATGGATGAGTGACTTGACCAGAAAAAAGTAAAATAACACCCACAGGGAAGGGAAGGGAAAGCAGCCAAAAAGAAGTTATGTCAGCGCTTCTGATAAATGGAGATACCTGCCTTTTTTTACCCCCAAGCAAAAAAGCAACTTGATCTTGGGCCATAAATGCAGAAAATGAACAAATCAGCTACTACAGTATTGCTTAATCTAGCAGACAGAAATATAATGGAGGTCTAGTGGCTGGAACATGATGCCAGATATTAGCAATAAAATTCAAATTATAACTCTTTTTCAGAAGAGGAATTTGCCTTTGGAACAAATTGCCAAGCAGTATGTTTGATCCTGTGTCATTTGAAAATATTGCTAGTTTAGCTGTAACTTCAAGGCTTGATGTGGGAATTACTCTGATTTTTCATGGTCTGTACTATGCAGAAGGCAGGCTGTGTTTGATCAAGGCTGCAGATAAAATCATAGAATCAACATAGGAAAAAATACAGCTAAATTCAAGTGGGAGTGGGAGTTGCTCATATTGGCCATTACAAACGTAAAGGGCCCTTGCATTAGTTAGCACCAGTGATAGTGGTCTACACATGAAAGGGGTTAGCTTTAATTTTTCTGCTCTTGTTGAAACAGCTGAAGCCCTACTAGTATGAGCAGTTACACCTGTTTTACAGTGCTTATCCTTATGTAGTTTATTCTTGTTAGGAAGGAGAATAAACAGTGAAGGGGAAGATCATCTGTACAGCACATATACAAGCAGCTACATCAGTAACAAGTCATAAGCCTGATCAAAGATACTAGACCAGTACAGACACTTCAACCTAAAGGTCCAAAGACCTGAGATCGGGGAACCTGGTGTGGACCCAGCAATCCAAACCAGTAACCGTGGGCCCTGGGACTTGAAGTATCGGGGCTCAGGTGTCAGCCACAGCTAACAATGCCTCCGGCTCGGCTATGCGGGAAAAGTCTGCCCCTATCACTTGTGATTGCTGGTCCTGCAGCAACAGCATGCTGTACGTGAGCCTTCGTGCTACAGCCTTCTGTACCAATACACCTACTCAGCGTCTTGGTTTACAAGCTAAAGGGAAGTTAACAGTCAGTGATGCAAACTCAGTCTAAAAGCCAAGCTGAAATTTCAGTGGGTCATGTGCTACTGAAAAGCAACATCTACAACTGGAAGTTAATGAAGAGGTGCCGCTGCTGCACAGGCACACCTTGAATGCTCCTTGGTGTAAGGTAACTGCTTTCTCTCCCAGCACAATCCCACTTCAAAGTATTTCTCCTCGCTGTTCATTGCTTCCACAGGAATCCCATTCCTGCCACCAGGTTGCTTTAAAAAATACAGATGGGGCTTATTGAAAGGCTTTCTGAGAAGCCTAATTCTTGACAGTTGCAAAGCAACTTTTCCTGTTCCAGAAACTTTTTTCCATTTCCTGAAACAGAGTTTTAAACTCCAGTTTGCCAGGCTCTGGGGGGGCCCCCTCAGAGAAAGATTAAAGTTTAATTAAATATTAGGAGGAAAGTGAAATGGTTGAAGCATGAATGAGCCACGGAAGTAAAATGTAATTTCTGCTAGTAATTCTGGCTGTCACCTCAGGAGTACGTGCCTCCGCTCTCGGCGTCGAGTGACCGACCCCTTCCCGCTGTGGCTGCAGTGACTCCGCTTGGTTTTTTGCTTGTTTTCCAGTGTCAGGAATGGCCTCTATGGCAAATCAGTTTTACACTTCTGTTGGCAAATATCTTAAATATTTAATGACTCTGAAATGGGTTTTGATGTGTTAGGGCAACAGGAACATTAATAAGTGGACCGTGGTCCTGCAGCTGCATTGGACTGGTCAACTGGTTTGTCCCCGTTGACAAACCGCATTACCCTACATTTATGAAATGCTTGTTTCATAATTAAATTGGCTAAAAAAAAAAAATATCTGTTTGTAGGTACTGCTCTGGGAGCAAGGCTGCTTTATGAAGACAACGGCGTCTTCTGGGGCCGGTGGCAGAGCTGGAGGCCCTGCTGCTGCAGGGGGTTTGCGGGAGGGAGGCAGGGAGGGATGTTCCCGTGGGTACAGCCGTGCCAGGCCCAGGCAGAGGGAGCGGGGAGGTCTGCAGCCCCCCCTTACCGCTGGCAGGGGAGGGAGGGAGGTCTGGGAGGGAGGCTGGAGGTTTCGAGGCATGTGCGGGATCGCTGCTGCCGTGGGGGAAAAGCAAGGGCTGGGGAGAGGCGGAGGAGGGAGTGTCTGCGTAAAGGCGTTGGGGAGCTCCTTGCAGAGTCTGTATAAGATCTGGATCTTTTTTTTTTGTTCAGTATGCATTATATTGTTTTAGCTTTTGTCAGTGTTTTTCCATTATTACTTTTATTGCTTTGAAAAATGCAGGTTATCTAAGATAATCAATTTAAGATCCAGGGCAATACCTTAATCACATGCCTGGGGCCTTACCTCTTCCTGGATCCGCACGTAAATAAACAGCAATTGCTGAGGGCCTGAATATAGCCAAAATAGTGCCAATGTGTGTATGCTGGCTTTATTCTGCTCAAGTGAGCCATCATTTAAGGGGTATTACTTTTGTCTCTGTCCTATGTCTGTACAAAGGTGTAAATTCAGGCAGCCCCTGAATTTGATGGGTTTTGATGTTAAAAGCAACCAGGTGTGAGAGCAAAGCATGAGTGGGACCATGAAAAAGAAGAGACAAGACATCACAGGTGCAGAATATCTCTGGGAAAATAAGAGTTTAAAAGTATGAAGAAATTAGTTTTGCTTGGGTTTTGCTATGGCAAAGCCATTTAAATAATGTCAGTTGGATGCTAATTATATTTTGATTTGAAGCAAAGCTCTGAGATTGATATTGAATCACTATGAGGCTTTGAGGAAATTACCAGTAAACTTGTCAGAAAATATCTGCTGAAACTGCTGTTCTACAGAATACTGGACTTTTGATTAAGTTATTTCTTCTGTGACCATATTGACTTTCCTTTGAAAAAAGTTAAGTTTTAAAGATTCCCTTTGGTTTTGTTGTTGCTTGAATATGAAAAACTCAGGTGTTCAGGCGAAACATTTTCCCAGTTTCTCAGTGAAAATACATCTAGTTGCTATGAGGTTGTAATAGGTAGCATGCTATTGGAAGTGAATAGTTTCTGTTTGCAAAATGTGTTGAAGAACAGAAGTGCTAATGAAAGTTATGCAAATTTCAAGGAGGGTTTGACCAAATATTAATAACTTGACGGCATGTATTTACTCTTCAAATCCTCTCCAAAATATATTCCTCCTTCTGCTGGCTCCTTTTCTCATCTTTCCCTTCTGTCTTGTCCTATGTGGCATTCTTTTCTGCATTTGTGGCTGGGTAAATTCTACTCTGCAGCCTGTCTGTGATACCACTTGTCCTGATGAACTGAAGAAGAATGAATTACCAAGGTGTATACTGCCTTTGACCAGGGGAAAGGAAAACCTCCTTGTCATATTCTTCAAACCTGTGGTCTAAAATAAGCAAGAAAGCAATATGAACAGGCGCTAAGACTTTGGACTTGGCCACCCACCAGACAGAAATTCTGAGACTTGATGTCACCTTTAGTACTAAAAGTGTAAACGATTCTTGCAAAGCAAGCTAGCAGTAAGTAATAAACAAGCGTGGTATCTCTATTAGGAAGTAAGCCACCTGCAAACACCCTGTGGTTCTGTGTATGTGTATGTATGTCCTTGTTACCTCTTTGAATGAATAAACATTTGACTCACTGCTTGGCACATAGATTTTCAATCAGCCCATGTATGGTGAATAATGCAACAGTTACCAATGTGCTATTTATTTCTAGATGCTGAAAGTTGTTTTTGGTTCAATAATTTATGAAAATGAATCATGCTGTCTCCATCAGCTTTGGGAATGTCTGCAGCATACATCAGCCCAGGAGGTCACAATGAGGATTCTTTTCTGATTGCTTTATACCAGTTTCCTCCCACAGTATTAAAGAAAAAAACCTCTGCTCAGTGTATTCTGCCAGTTAATACAGATGGGTATAAATAGATGAATGTGTGTATGTTTTCACTGTGATCTCATAGATACTGATTAGGGGCTTCATGTCCTTATTTGACCTGTCTATTGTTTATTTTGTGCTTCTTTCCTTTCTAGCCTACATAATTGTCTTCCAATGACCAAAAAACCTGCAGAGCAGTTCTTGTGCTGCTTGTGAGGACAGAGCAGCAGACTTTAATAAGGTTGAGCTTGGCTAGAATAAACATGATTTTATGCCTCAGAACCTGGGGCCAGCAGAACTTGGGAGCATGAGGTCTGTTGGGAAATGCAAGTAAAGAGAGCAAATGCATTAAATCCTGCTACAACTGCACTGCACAGGCAGATCCTAGAGACCGTCTTTAGAGAACTAATGAAGTTATGGCCAAAGCATTTTCCTAATGGTGATTTGCTCACCATCTTTCTACATTAGCTTACTTTCAGCTTACTCATATGCACTTCTTATAAAAGTTATCCATGGTTTTATAGGCTAGAAGGTACAACTCCTTCTCCTCTCCCCAAGAACGTGCTCATTGATTGAGGAACCCATTCTGTTCCCCTGCAGATGTGTGCTGTAATGACAGGGGGCTGTCACCCCTCTGCCTATAAGGCAGGTGCACTTTATATTTCTTCAGACTTTCTTTCCCTCAAGGGCCAGTAGTAAGAATGAAACTTATGTATTACAAAAAGGAAGAAGGAGAAGACCTATGAAATCCCTGCATTTGTCCAACACGCTTGGAGGAGCAGGAACATGATTATGTTTCCTAAGGGTTGTAATGGACAGTGTTTGTAACTGGAACACACTCTTTTTCCAAAGTAGAGGAGGAGGGATGCTTTATAGTCCGTTGGAACAATGAGGAGTAATTTAGGATAGATAACAGAGAAATAACAAGGCTGTGGTTCAGAATTCATTGAAAAAAGAAATACCTGAAGGAATGCTATGCTGCTATCGTAGCATCAAAAAAGTAATGAGCTTTTTACAGAGCAAGGGATTCTGAGCCATCCTGATTTGCAGTGCCAAAGCAATCCCTTTGGACCAAAGCTATCTTTTCCTTTCCAGTACAGGTTACGTGTCTATTTGCTAACAGCATCAGAACTCCCCGTTTTGGGAATACCATGACCATGGGCCTCCAGGATAAGAGCTATCATTTAATCCCAGCCCTTTTATGAGGCCTAGACATAGTAGTTACCATAAGATAATACAGGGATTAATATATGCTAACCATTAGAGGTAGAACAGCAGAGTAGTTTACCACATATGAATAAACCTTACAGGGAGCCTAGATCAATTTAATGTTAGGCTAACAAATGACAATCAGAAATGTCAGAGGTGAATGATAGACCTGATCCTGGGCTTTTGAGAAGTGGTAGGAAGCAGCAGCTTGAGTACCAGGTTCCCAGTAACATAATTTTTATCTTACTAAGATGATGTGATCATATACAGTTACCTGATATAAAGTAATATAAATTATTAATTAAGATAATGAATAACTAGTCTGGCACCATGATTGTATTCCTCTGTCTTTGAATGTAAAAGTTCATATCTCCACAAAACCAGACCCTTGTTGAAGCTTAGATAAATTTAGTAAAATTTCCACCCTAAAAGGGGATTTCCCTAGTGATCATTATAATCTTCCCTCTTGATTTTAAAGATCTGTTTTCCTTCTTTTTACATTTATTGGTATTTTCATGCTGTTTTGACATAGCCATCATTTGCATATGTTTCCTACCCCTGGAGCAAATCAATTTGTCATGTTACATCCATATTGGGGTAGGTTCTTTGAGCTCTTAAGATTTCCCAGCTAACATCTGTGGGCAGTACTGCTTTTTATCGTGTAAGAAACAACGTGTCTAGAAATCTTGAACAGGAATATAGTGTTCTCTTTCAAGTTAATAAAACCTGTACCTTATTGAAGGGATTTTTTACTGTTTAATAAGATGTGTGGTTTGTGTTTGTTGATAACAAGTGGTCTGTCATGCTGCAAAGTTAGCTGCTGCAAAGTATGCAGCTGTGTAGTTCAGGCAGTGACACTGGTCACTGGGCCAGGAAGCAGTGCAACTGGGCTGAAAACAAATCTTGGAAAAATTACTGCGCCGAATGCAGGCAAAGTGATACAGACAAACAGTAAGGAGAGGTGGAAAATATCAGAAAGTCTTAATTCCTGAAAATTGCTGACTTGAGTTTTGTGTATAATGCTCCTGTTAATTTCACGCAAGGGGGTAGCTGTGACACACAGCAGTCAGGGCAGTTTGTGTAACCACAAGCTGCAAACAGTAGAATTTGCAGTAAGGGAAAAAAATTACATAATTCAGCTAGTTTGCTGGCTTCTGTAGCAGCAGTAGGACAAATTCATCATGGAGCAGTTTACTGACTTACCAAGCCTAATGCTCCACTTCACTTTTCATCTCAGACAGCCCTGATATGAAAAGCTATTAGGAAAACTCCCTGAAAAACAACGTGTCATATTTTCTACAGAGCCACTAGAGGACTTGGTACTTACCATGCCTTCCCGAAGTGCATGGTAATGACCTGAAAGAGCCACTGAAATACTGTTTTAGGCTCGGCCTTATTGCAAAGAAGACAAATAGTGAAGGTCACTTATGTACTCAGTGTTGTAGGGATGATTTTATTCTTTGTTGATGATTCGTGAGATCTCTGGGAGGAGCTTTGATACCTAAATTTCATCTAGTCATCTCTTCAGACAGTGACCTTCAAAACAGTGAGTCAGCCAGCGACGAAGCAAGGCAGAAACACAGCCTTCCTTTTAACAAAACCATTGCCTTTGCTTTTGTGAGTAGCAGTGTTTCATAAAGGATGAAAACCTGTGGGACTGGACACCCGAGGCACCACTTCTGAGCAATGAGCGTGCAACTTGCACAAAGCACCCATGTGGTTTTCACAGCAATTCACGAAGAAGGTTTGTAACTGCGAAGTTTGTGACAAAGGGGCAAAAAGTTCTTGTAGCAGCTTTCCCACAAGGAGGGGGGTAAAGGCAGCCGTGTGCATGTCAGTCACCTTGGTGATTTATATGGGGTTGTCCTTTTGGTGGGGTTTTTTTAAGCAAAATTGAAATTCTGCCAGTTGAGCTGTGGTTTCCTGGTACAGCATGTGAGCTAGTCACTCAGATCGGTCATCAGCGCTGCTTTGAGGAAAACTTTATGGCTCACCTGAAATATCAATGTGTATATCCAACATTCATCCAGCTACTCAGAGCTGTGTTTATGGGTGTTGTCAAATGGAGGAAAAGGGTGGCTGCGCTTGGCCAGGCTGCTCAAATTTGGAAGGACTTGTTGTGTCAAGTCCTGTGCCTTCATGTACCTCCCTGGTACGAGCTGTGCCTCCGGCGGAGCCAGCCTGCTGCGCAGCGTTCACCGGGGGCTGGTGGCTCTGCAGCTGCAGCTCCGTGCTGCCACGGGTCTGGCTTGCTGCAGGTTTGCCCTGGCTGGGCCGGGCCCTGGGAGAGCTCAGTCTGCTGCCCTGGCAAATCTCCTCAGCTCTGGTGAAAAGCCTCTTCCCTCCTCTGCCTCCATGGACTTGAGCCTTTACACTTTTGCTACCTACAGAAGTTCAGAGTAACCCATTCACCCCACAGCAGATTTCCTCAACCACAATCATAACGTACTGTCCCCTAAGCAAAGCATAAAAATTATAACCATAGGGACAAAACTATAATTCATATAAAGTTTGTTTTCTTCTTTTGCACCACAGTTAGAGCATTGAGCTCAACCTCTCTTAATTTTATAGTCTCTGGGGTTTACATTAGGGCTTACCACGCGCTCCTGTGTGAAAAAGATATGGGATCCTTAATGAGCACAAGTGCTGTCTTTGATTTTCTCACCTGAACAGCTCTGCTGCACCTCCTTTAGTAAGAGAGATGTGCAACATCTCACGGGAAAGAGGTGCAACCTACTGACGTCCCAACCATTATTGCGGTATTTACTTAGTCCTAGGACACATTTGATTCAAACAGTGATACAGTATGAGACTCACACTCCAGGGTGCAAGGGTTTCAGGAAAGTGAGACTTGTGCAGTCTCCCTTAGTCGGTGGGAAAATCACTGTGATAGTGGTATTTTGCGTAGGCAAGCCCTGGAAGCTGGGAACAAGATGTGATCCCATTTGCATTAGCCATTGCACAAACAAACATTAAGCTCCAGCTTTTAATATCCATTTGTTTCATACAAAAGCTATTAAGATATTGCATAGAGTCTTTTCAGGACACTTTTATTTGCAGAGATAACTACTGACCTAGGAAAATCTTCCCATTCTGCATAATCCAACCGATGGTAATTAGGACTTCTAACAAATGAACCAGAAAGATATGATTAATTTCATGAAAAATTACGTTAAAATTAGAACAGGGTGCTGTAATATGGGCCAGCTAGTCATATACTTATACTCACTAAGAAGATTTATGTCAAACAACATGAGAATTTAATTCTGTACGTTTGCAACAACTCCCCTCTCTTTCCCAACACAGAAACCCGTTCACTGGTTGAGGATGAATGATACTTCACGTATTTCACAGAGATTCCTTAAAAGCAATCTGGTGTCCTGTTGCCAGTGATTGTCTGGTAGTGACAGTAAGTGACACGCTGTGTGATGCACCAAATAGAAAGTGTGATCACTGGTGACAGTCAAAACTCCAGGAAGGTGCTGCCCAGATCAGCTAAGCATGACCCATTAACACTGGCCCATTAAAAGCAACTCAAATGATGGGAAATAAGTCTGTGCTTAACTGGATAACCAGGGGAATATGAAGAATAATTTATAGCTGGGAGAGATGAGTGAGATTCAAGCAAGCCACTATCTGCAAGAAAACAACTGGAAGCCCAGAACAGAGTTGTTCTGAAAAGGACCAGGACAGTCAAAGGTAGCAAAGCAGCAGCAAAACTGGTAACAGAAACGGGTAGGGGTAAGATAAAGCTGAAGAAAAGGGCAATGCTATCTGGGCTGCATGCACACAGGAAACTTGTCAGAGAATGACTGATGACTCTGTAGAAATTGAGGAATCATAGAATCATAGAATCATAGAATTGTTCTGGTTGGAAGAGACCTCCAAGATCATCGGGTCCAACCATTAACCTATCACTACCAAGTCCCCCACTAAATCATATCCCTTAGGGCCTCATCTAAACGCCTTTTGAATACCCCCAGAGATGGGGACTCCACCACCTCCCTGGGCAGCCTGTTCCAATGCCTGACAACCCTTTCGGTAAAGAAATTTTTACGAATGTCCAATCTAAACCTCCCCTGGCGCAACTTGAGGCCATTTCCTCTTGTTTTGTTGTCTGTTACTAGGGAGAAGAGACCAACCCCCATCTCTCTACAACCTCCTTTCAGGTAGTTGTAGAGAGCAATAAGGTCTCCCCTCAGCCTCCTTTTCTCCAGGCTAAACATCCCCAGTTCCCTCAGCCGCTCCTCATAGGACTTGTGTTCCAGACCCTTCACCAGCCTCGTTGCCCGTCTCTGGACACGCTCCAGCACTTCAATGTCTTTCTTGTAGTGAGGGGCCCAAAACTGAACACAGTACTTGAGGTGCGGCCTCACCAGGGCCGAGTACAGGGGGACAATCACCTCCCTACTCCTGCTGGCCACACTATTTCTGATACAGGCCAGGATGCCGTTGGCCTTCTTGGCCACCTGGGCACACTGCTGGCTCATATTCAGCCGGCCGTCAACCAACACCCCCAGGTCCTTTTCCGCCGGGCAGCTTTCCAGCCACTCCCCCCAAGCCTGTAGCGTTGCCTGGGGTTGTTGTGACCCAAGTGCAGGACCCGGCACTTGGCCTTGTTGAACCTCATACAATTGGCCTCGGCCCATCGATCCAGCCTGTCCAGGTCCCGCTGTAGCGCCTGCCTGCCCTCCAGCAGATCAACACTCCCTCCCAACTTGGTGTCATCTGCAAACTTACTGAGGGTGCACTCGATCCCCTCGTCCAGATCATTGATAAAGATATTGAACAGAACTGGCCCCAGTACTGAGCCCTGGGGAACACCACTTGTGACCGGCCGCCAACCGGATTTAACTCCATTCACCACAACTCTTTGGGCCCGGCCATCCAGCCAGTTTCCTACCCAGCGCAGAGTATGCCCATCCAAGCCATGGGTAGCCAGCTTCTCCAAGAGAATGCTGTGGGAGACGGTGTCAAAGGCTTTACTAAAGTCCAGGTACACAACGTCCACAGCCTTTCCCTCATCCACTAAGCGGGTCACCATGTCGTAGAAGGAGATCAGGTTGGTCAGACAGGACCTGCCTTTCATAAACCCGTGCTGACTGGGCCCGATCAGCTGGTTGTCCCGTATGTGCCGCGTGATGGCACTCAAGATGATCTGCTCCATAACCTTCCTGGGCACCGAGGTCAGGCTGACAGGCCTGTAGTTGCCCGGATCCTCCTTCTGGCCCTTCTTGTAGATGGGCGTCACATTTGCCAGCTTCCAGTCAACTGGGACCTCCCCAGTTAGCCAGGACTGCTGGTAAATGATGGAGAGTGGCTTGATGAGCACTTCTGCCAGCTCTTTCAGCACCCTTGGGTGGATCCCATCCGGCCCCATAGACTTGTGCGTGTCTAGGTGGCGTAGCAGGTCACTGACCATTTCCCCTTGGACTTCGGGGTTTACATTCTGCTCCCCATCCCTGTCTTCCTGCTCAGGGGGCTGGGTGCCCAGAGAGCAACTTCCCTTGCTGTTGAAGACTGAGGCAAAGAAGGTATTTAGCACCTCAGCCTTTTCCTCATCCCTTGACACTAAGTTTCCCTCCGCATCCAATAGAGGAGGGAGATTCTCCTTAGCCCCCTTTTTATTGTTAATGTATTTGTAGAAGGACTTTTTGTTGTCTTTTACGGCAGTAGCCAGACTAAGTTCTAATTGGGCTTTGGCCCTTCTAATTTTCTCCCTGCATGACCTCACAACATCCTTGTAGTCCTCCTGAGTTGCCTGCCCCTTCCTCCAAAGGTGGTAGACTCTCTTTTTTTTCCTAAGTTCCAGCCGGAGCTCTCTGCTCAGCCAGGCTGGTCTTCTTCCCCGCCGGCTCATCTTTCGGCTCATGGGGACAGCCTGCTCCTGTGCCTTTAAGATTTCCCTCTTGAAGAATGTCCAGCCTTCCTGGACGCCTTGGCCCTCCAGGACTGCCTCCCAAGGGACTCTGCCAACCAGACTCCTAAACAGGCCAAAGTCTGCCCTCCGGAAGTCCAAGGTGGCAGTTCTCGTGACCGTCCTCTTTACTTCTCTGAGAATCGAGAACTCTATCATTTCGTGGTCACTGAGCCCAAGACGGCCTCCGACCGTCACATCACCCACAAGACCTTCTCTGTTCACGAACAACAGGTCCAGCGGGGCGCCTTCTCTCGTGGGCTCCCTCACCAGCTGCGTGAGGAAGTTATCTTCCACACACTCCAGGAACCTCCTGGACTGTTTCCTCTCTGCTGCACTGTATTTCCAGCAGACATCTGGCAAGTTGAAGTCCCCCACGAGAACAAGGGCCAGCGATCGTGAGGCTTCTCCCAGCTGCCTGTAGAATACTTCATCTGCCTCCCCATCCTGGTTGGGTGGTCTATAACAGACTCCCACCACAATGTCTGCCTTGGTGGCCTTCCCCCTGATTCTAACCCACAGGCACTCAACCCTCACGTCACCATCCTCGAGCTCAAGGCAGTCAAGACTCTCCCTAACATAGAGGGCTACCCCACCGCCTCTCCTTCCTTGCCTATCCCTTCTAAAGAGTTTATAGCCGTCCATCGTGGCACTCCAGCTATGTGTGTCATCCCACCATGTTTCCGCGATGGCAACTATATCGTAGTTTTCCCCTTTCACAACAGCCTCAAGCTCCTCCTGTTTGTTGCCCATGCTCCGTGCATTCGTGTAGATGCACTTCAGCTGGGCTAGTGATCCTGTTGCCTTTGTGGTGGGAGAAGCCCTACTCCCTACATGTCCCATCTCAGGTAGGAAGCTTAATTTTCCACTATACAGTTGAGTTAATCTGAATTTTCATAAACAAATTGGTGTCCAGCAGCCTGTGGTTTTGTCTCTTGTAAGCCTTAGCAATGAGTCATGTTTGCTGCTACCCAGGAACCTGATTTGCTGGCAAGCGCTTCCTCCCTTGTACTGAAGACCATGTTGTGTTTGCTTCTGGAAAGCGGAACAGAAGGTCATGTTTCAATGGTCACTCGTTTGTTGCTCCCTGGCAAAAGTGGCTCGGGCCCTGCAAGGTGCCTGAGAACATCACGAGACCAGAACTTCTACAGGCAGCTCCCTATAGAAAAATCCTTGAGGGTCTGGCAGGAAGCGGTCTTTCTAATGGGTGCCTGAAAACGTCCTATAGAATAAGTAGCAGACTATCCTACTGTAAAGCTTAAAGGCAGTTTTTTTCTAATATTCACAGAAATGTTAGCATTGTCTGGGACAGAGCGTTGGCTGTGGCAAAAAAAAAAGCTCAATGTGTTTGTTTTGTCGGTGATCAAAGCACTTCTTTTTTTGGGTGTGTTTTATACCTCCTTCACTTGTCAAATTTGGCTCTAAATAGAGATAATGTTCTGTAGGAGCCACAGCAGGGAAGACAGGCAGGGTGATGTTAATGTTAAGGATGCTGTCCTTTGGAAGGATGTATCTGCTTCTAGTGCCATTGTGGTGCCGTTCCTCTGGGGAGGACGGGGGGATGGATCAGACACTGCAAACCTGCAGAGTGAAGGGGATGCTTCTGCATATTCTCCATGAGACTTCAGCTTTCTCAGCTCCTTTAATGTGTTGCTGATTGCTCACAGCTTCAAATACTGCCCTTTCGATTCTCTAAGAAGATGGAAGTGCTCAAAAGCACATCATCAGCAGCTGCAGTATTGCAGGATGCTGTCTTCTGTGCTTGGCTAGTGTTTGTCCTTCCAGATGAGTGTGGTTTTTGCTTGGAGCTCACAGCAGCACTGGGCAAGGGACTAAACTGTGTTTTACAGGGTGAAGAGTGCTCTTTAAGACAGTAGAAAAAATGGAAAAGAGGAAGCAGAAGGGCGTTGATTTGAAGTTGGTCAGTTAATTTTATTGCAAGCATGTAAGTGTTATGCACATGGGAAGGTGATGAAAAAACTTAGAAGCTGGGCAGCAAAATTACAGAAAATCCTGAGCCTGTGTTGCTAGGAGTGCTCTGTCCCCTTAGCTGTGTGCATAGCACTGAAGAGACTTAAGGATGGTGAAGAGACTCTGTCTTGACAGGCAAAAATTATTTATTTTGAAGCCACGTTCAGGTGGATGCACATGATTGAAACTGTATTCTCTGGGCTGTGAAGGCAGTGGGGTTGCTCCTGAGCTGTGAGTGACAGGGTCACAGGCTGCACACTGAGAAGTGGAAGGCTGCTCTGGATGAGCCCTAGGGATGCCACAAGCTCAAAGGCTAAAATCTGAGGAAAGAGATAGGAATCGGAGTTTGCAATGCAGCCCGAGGAGGAAGAATTAATATATATATGTCAGGTACATTTTCAAAGAAATCCCTCAATGGGAAACCCTCTTGTGCTTTCAGAAGCCTCCAGGGAAAAAAAGGAAGTTTGCAAATGTTGGCTTTTTTGCAGGGTTTCCCTCAAACGGCAAAACACGTCTGATACACTCTGGGTGAAGAAAATGAGGGAGGCTGCAAGGACTGCCCTCTGTGACCACCTGCCTCTCCTATTTCCTTCTAGTGATTTTTTTTTAATAGTATTGCTTCTGTATTAGTGAGAATGCTCTCTAAGGAAGCCTACTAGGAAGGGAGCTCTAACAGTTTTGGGGAAAACAGGAAACTTTCTTTCAGTCAGCAAGCTTTTTTGCATGGCAGAAAGTTCTGCCGCTCCCCTTGGCTTGGTGGGCTCTGCCACTTGGCAAGCTGTCACTGGTGCATGGTGAGCAGGGCATCAGAGACTCTTCTGTGCCGACTACTGAAGGAGATCTTCAGGTTTCTGCTCCAGCTGACGCTGGGTTCACAGCAAGTTATGTTTCTGCTGCAGGACTTTTTGCATCCAGTCATTCACTGGAGTTGGAATTTAGTGGGGCTGCCTCTGGTCACTCGCTGTGCCGGAGACAGCAAACGTGGCATCCCTGTGCAAGCATGTGTACGTGCTTAAATACATATATGTATTTATGTCTGTATTTATGTAGGTGTACTTATATAAATACACACTTGCAGGCAAATACAGAGATAAAATACATATTCTAAATGAAACGCTTTGTATTTGCTTTCCTGATTCACAGGTAATTGTGTTGTTGCACCTTTCAAAAAGCAAATACTGCAAACAGCATGTACAATTTGTGTTTTTCTCTTTGGCCTCTGCTTAAGGCCTATTTTGTTGATCTCTGTACTTAGGTAGATGCTTTTATGAGTACAAAGTGCATATTAATGACTTTGTCTGGCTTCGTCTGACTTTCTTCCCATTTTATTAGTGTGGCTGCTAGATCATTTTATGGTAGTTTGCTCGGATGTGAATGAACTCGCCCTTTTCACTTTTCCCTTACTCCTACTGGCTTTATTAGGACATTGCTTAGATTTGATCTTTGGGATCTCCTTTTGATGTTTCCCAGAGCTTTTCCTGGGAATTTTGAAAGCATATGTTAAAAAGAAAAGAACGAGGGGGGTGAATTTGGTCACATTACCCTGACTGTAACAGCAGTATTTGGCCCAGTCACTAGGCAGAGCATATCACTTCATGTCCTTCTGGGTTGTTCCAGTCCAGCACAGTCTGGCCCAGCAGGGAGAGGTCATGACTTTTGCTGCTCTCCCATCCATCCATCCTTTCAGGATTCAAAGATATCCCTGTGCCAGGGCTAGGACATGGAAATAAAATAGGCTGCATAAAATGCAGGGAGACTTTCTGGCAGCTGGGAGATCAGCATTCAGAATCTGCTCCTTTCTGCTTTTTCTGGTCCTGCATGGCCCATATCCACTGTGCTTTACCCCTGCTCCTTTTTGCTTTGCTCTGCTCTAGGGTGTCAAAAACACTCAATTATTTCTTCCCCTTCTTTCTTCACATCTGCTTTCACTGTGTCCCAGATAGCAGAGACCTCCTTCCTCGTGTCTTTAAAATAAAACATTTCTTCCATGAAGTCTTGATTGTCTCCTCAGACAATAAAAGTAAATCTCCCAGAACCTTCAAAAAGTTGTCATTACCTGGCACAATATCTATAAGCACTTGTTACTGACTATATCCTCTTTTCCTAGCAAATGCTTTCCTGCCACGGTCTTTGTTCTTGCCACTCATCCAATAATAGTTTAATGTAAAGTCTTGTGGGTCTGGTGGGTGTGAGCAGGATTTATGTGTGAATTAGGTGAAAAGAAATTGGTGATTCAAGTTGTATTTTACAGCAAAGAAATCTACAATAGCTCTTTTCACTCTATTGGATCTGATGTTTTCATAGTGCTGGAGATAAGAACCTGGCCAAAAGAAGTTAATTCTTCAGAAAAGGATCAGAGAAGCACAAAATGCAGCTGTTGGATTGTAAATTCATTGATGCATAAATACTTTGGAAAATTAATCATCTCCTTACGTGTACCAGAAAGCGAAAGATCACAAAACATTATTTTCAGTGCTTTGAACAGATTTGTTGTTTGAAGTGTATGCGTGTGTGTATATAGGTAGTAGTAATACTAGGAACTAAGCAGAATCCAGAAGAAACTATCTGATTATAATGCTGCTACATATGAGAAAATGCAGAAGGGGAAAATCAATAGATTAGATTATCACTGAGGCATTTGTAGCTCATGTCCTATTAAAAGCCTATGCTGTCTATTTGACAGAACATGAAACTTAAGCCTCTGTATGAATGTGAGCAGTTCTGTCCATGGAGATGTAACTACAGATTGCAATTGATCCGCTGTGAGTAGGACAAACAAATTGTTTTCCAGGCAAATGTTTCACAGACCTATCTGTGAATGCTGCACAGGAAACAGTTTTTCTATAGTCCTTTTGGATCTCTACAGAAAAGAATCACCAGCTACATCGAGGGTTTGGAGCCCCAGTCTTGGTGCACTGTTTGATGTTAGAGTTTATGCCGTCTGTTTGCAAGACCCAAGAGAGTACTGGAACAAGGCATGGAAGTAGAAAATGAGGATATATAAACTTTCAGCATCCAGAACTTGCATATCTGTCTGATTGCATAGTCATAAACTTCTGAAATACCTTTTGACTCTTTATTAGGAACAAAGTTCATTATCATACTCACTCTCAGGCAATTGTCAATGGGGAAATTACTAATTACTTGCAATGCTTGAATATATTGAGTTTTTTATTAAGGGCTGCAGTTGCAGCAAGCTCCATGCTCAGAGGAGTTCTGCATTTAGCTGCCTCCCCGAGGTCCTGTCTGACTTCTCCTGAAAGCTGTCATACTAACATTAATTGGTGAAAGGAACAAGTACAACAAAATCTGTCTCACTCAATGACTGTATTCAGTAGGAAGCCATTGAAGTGAGCAGACTGCATCTGCTGGATGTGACCCTTTGCTGGCAGACCTCTTCGTTTGGTATCACCCTGATTCATATTTATCACAGTTTTGTAGGAAGCACACAGCAGGTGGAAATCAGACAGAAAGGGGAGAGAGGATTTTCCACACTTCAGCTTGTGGCTCAGGGCACCCACAATGACAAGATTAGTCAGACGAAGAAGCGCTGCAACACTGGAACCTCATACTGTATAGCACCACCTGCATCGCTGACCCGGGCATATGAGAAAACAGGGCTAGCTGCAATCAAGTCAAAGAAAGAAATGGCTCAGGGCAGCAAAATGGCAATGGCCTCTTTTCAGCCTGCCCCAGCTGGGCTGGGGGTGCTGCTTCTGCCAAGGTAAGGGGTTGAGGTGTGCAGAGCTTGCTCCTCCTGGTGGCAGCACACCCCTTCCCCAAATCTCTCACAGCTGATGGTAAAGAAACATCAAGATTAACTCTCTACAATACCTTTTCCACTACTTTTTCCCTTCCTGGGTGCACAGCAGTGTGACTTTGGTCCAGCCCTGGCCCTTGTTGCTGATGTGGCCAGACAAGACTCGAGGCAGCTCTGCGGCAAAAATGCGCAGCTGAACCTGCAGCGCTAGTTCTCCCAAGCATGGGTTGGGGTCAGTTTGTGTTCTCTGAAGGGAAAAAAAAAAGTGAAATGTAGCTCTGTTGTGTTCAGACACAACATGCATTGATTTTGAGACTCTTCTCTCTATCTTTGTAACTGCTGGTCAGAGGCAGACAGAGAAATCTTCACAGTTCCTGGGCCATTGAGTTAATCAGAAAGGCTGAATCTGCCTATTATTATGAATATTTTGGACACTTTGCTGAAGCGTCCAAAGCACTTGGCAATGCATTCTGCAACCCAGCCCCACTGGCATTAGCACAGCAGGCTCAAAGCAAGTCCGTAGCCAAGGAGATGGCTGCATCCAGGAAAACAGGACCATGTTTGCTTTCAGACTGTTTAGAGATACCCTGTATTACACTGCGGTGCAAAACAGAGCAATCAGGTCTACCACTGCCAACAAATAAAACCCACCCACTAAATCGGGACCCATTTGGTTCAGTGGCCAAATGAGCCAAATCAAAACACTTGGGATTTCTGGACCCTGTTTAGACAGCAAGTCTCAGGCAGGCTAGTCTGTCCCTGTATCTCGTCGCCCTGTCTATAGGGAACGTAGGCATTCACTTTAGGAAGGTGGCTTTCCTACATACCTAGAATTAAGGTATGACTTAAGTGTTTCTGTCAAGCAGAGTAAAGCCTACCCTGGGATCTAACAGAAAGTTGGTCTCTTCTGGCCAGCGGCCAGATTAAACCAAAATTAGTTTGATGGAGCTTCTGTACTGACTTGCTGTAGAGAAGATGGTGCTTGCTAACAACCAGGAACAAAAGGGAATTAGGAGAGACAACAGTCTGGAACAGTTTGTTTTTATTGACAGAAATGTCCTTGATGCAAATTAGGTTCCTTCTCAAATCATTTACAAGTAACCTTATTTTACCTGCCCTTAGGTGGGAATTTCAAGCTCTGCAACATGCTGTGGACTGATATCATCATAACTTGCTTTGTGATCTACAAATACCTGTGGTCTGTTCTCATTAGATTACGCACCGGTTTTGTTATGTCTAACCCTAATACTCAGTAGGTCTCGAGGGTGTTTCCCCAACTCTAATGCTTTGCCCTTCTCTTTCATTGCTGCTTTTCTTACAGTAGTGCAAGACACAGAAACATCTGGCTTGGCCTGATTCTCAGTATTTTCTGCACTGTTACCAATGAAGCGGAATCATTACGTGGTGGTCTCCAGTGAGCAGGGCAGCATCTCCTGTTATGGGTGTTAACGCAGATTCTGGTGAGAAGAATTACGTTAAGGTGATATTTCATTGCTTTTTGGGTTTTTTTTGAATTTCCTGCTCACTGCTGATCAAAGTGATAACATACCATGTGACCAAGATGTGGGCAAATTCGTTCAGAAGAGGTGGGGACAGAAAGCAGTTAGAACATGTGTAGGGCAGAAATTGCAGCTGTGTAGTAATTAGGGAAGCATATTTCTGTGGCTCTAGCTACAAAGGCACAAAGTTAGACTACATTAAAAGGTTTCACACCATATAAAACACTGAATTGCTTCTGAAGGGAACTCCTTGGAGTAACCAGAGAACCTAATGCTCCTTACTTAGGCAGCAGTGTTTGTTGCCAGAAATTAAATGGTGTGGCTCTTCTGCTGGCTTCTTCCTCAGCCAGACAGGAACCAGTCATACATGCTTTGTGAGGCACAATGCCATGGAGCAGACGAGCAAGCATAGCTGTGCCAGGTCCTTACAAGCCATGTGATTCCTCTGCTGCCTCCACCACTTCTTGCCATCCTTTCTGTGGTCCTCCTGCAAAAGGAGATTATAATTTCTTCACAGATGCATTGACAAAACCAGAAGACACCAGATGTCCTAACCTGATCCAGAAGCTTAGGCTCTCAGTGCACAGATATTAATATCTATGTCTGATATAAACCAGTCTCCAGTGGACCCTGAATAACTGTAACAAAGAGCCGAAATGTAATAAATCTAAGTTTAGGGCATAGTTCGCTTGGGCCTTCATGACCACCCTTAAAAAGGACGGGGTGATTGCAGCTTTGAGCCCTCAAGACCACAGTGTAACACACTATGGAGGCTAACAAGAAACGATGGACTTAAAAAGTACATGGCGACAGATCCTGCAAGGAAAATGAATCAAAGCCTACTTTGAGCCACCTTGTGGGTGCAGTGCTGAGTCAAACTGGCCTTAAGAGCCAATTGCTAGTTCCAGTTGCCTGAAAGGACCCTCAGGAGCAGTACAGCAGCTTGTACTTGCCCATGCTACCTGCTTCATTGTGTACCCTTCACATCGGGAGGGTGGGGAGAGGAGCATGAGGAGATGCAGCGGGGCTCCTCTAAACTTCTCCTCCCAGCACAATCTCCTGGAGGTGTCTCAGAGTTTTCCTAGGCATCAGATTAACCATATGGCCACATACAGGGGGGAAAGCATAAAAATGCCCTACAGCTTTCCTACCTGACTGCTGAGGCTGCAGGCAAATGTGAGCATTAGACAACACGTAACTTGATCAGGGCATATGATTCACCAAGCAAGTTTCACGTTTCTGCAGCAACACAGACAAAACCAAACCAAAGCAAACCACCCCCCACCTTCACCCTCAGTTTTTGCTTTCTGAAGAAAGCCAGGTGTGTATCTCTCCCTGAGGGGACCAATGTAAAAAGGAAGGAATTTTCATCATTCATCAGATTTCCTCTCCTCAGAAGCTGGTTGCTCAGGTCTCTGCTTCCCCCAGGTCTTTCCCAGCCCTGGAGGAGAGGCTGCCCTATAAGCCTGTGGGTTTTATGTGGTGTGCTTTGGGATTGACTAACAAGGCTCATTAACCCTGCTCTAATCTATAAATCCCAGGCAGCTCAGGACTCTCCTGGACTGGTGTCTTTGGCAGACAAGCAGAAAAGCAGGGCAGCAAGCCTGTTTGAGGTTTTTGTCTCTTATTGTCTTGGTCCCCTGGGTCCAACAATCTGATCAGACAATCATTTTCATTAACTATTGCTAAAACAAAAAATAGGAGTCAAGTTTAATATGGCAAGCAGCCGCTGTAGTTTGTTAAGAAGCAGATAATTTGGTAGATGAAAGCTTTTCCAGCAATATTTTTTTTCTAAGGGGTGAAATTTTCAAAGACATTCACACTTAATTGATCATCACTTCTTCTAAAAAGACAGCAAGACTTTACCCATGTTTTATCAGCTCTCTTCTTTTTCTCTCCAGTGTCTGTGTCCCTCATCACCAGGAGACGGGCACAGAATTTTCCCAGTGCTGAGTATCTCTGCAAATCATGCTTTTCATCTCCTATCTCTGGGTAGACATCTGGGAATCAGATCTTGAACTTTAATTACTGTTATTTTATGCATGTTACTTGATCTGTGTGCCTCTAGTCTCTCTCTCTCTATGGCTAAATGAAATGAAAAAAATAGTTCTCATAAAGTACAGCTCCCCACCTGCTTTTCTAACTAACTGCTTGCCTACAGCAAAGCACAGCAACAGTGGGAAAAGATCAGCTTGAGAAGGTAGGCATCTCTCACTTGAACTAAAAAGGGGACCCAGTAGCTGTGAGTAGCGGAGTAGCAGGGTGCTAGAGCTGCTAAGACCAGGCAAGACAGGGACACAAGATCAAATACAAAGCCAGGACACAGAGCTTTGCAATCAGAAATTTGGTAGTGGTTGTGAGGGTTGTGAAGTGGACCTGTTGAGTTTAGTGATGAAGGTTTCATTGAACTTGATGGAAACAAGATCTAGACAACAAGGGCAAGAAGCAAGCAAGAGTACAGAAGTGGTTAAAATCAGCTTTAAAATACACAGGAAATTGATGAAATCCAAAGTGATGTGAGAAAGATGTCTTGTTCACTTTCATCTGAAATATTTGTTCCTTGATGCTGCCTGACAGCACTGTGAGGTTTTGGGGCCCCACCGCAGCAGAGAAGAGCAGCTGTGTGCTCTGCAGCACCAGCCGGCAGTCCCGCTCCCGCGCAGGCAGTGCCCAGGGTGCCTGGCCCTGACGCGCGGCCAGCGTGGGCAGCCCCGGGACTGGCACGGCAAGATACAGCACGGCTAAAGCTTGCAAGGCACTCCAGGTACCTGGCTGCAAAGCTCCTCCATCCTCTACCTCATTTCAGGGATCAACATTTACAAAGAGCAGACAGGGACAGAACTGTATCCGTGGGGGAATTCCCTCTGCGTGTGGACATTCAGAGACTCTTCCCTCAGCTCTTCACTGCACGAGTCTGGGAAGGGGACACTGCTGATGCCAGGCAAGCCAGGGCTTAAGGCAGAAAGACAGGCTAAGGCTGTGCCTCTTGTAGGGTGTGGCACAGAGTACAGACGGACAAAGCCATAGATATTTATTGTTTGTGAAGAAGTCCTAGTGAAGAAATGATCTTTGATTTCAACAGGGTATTGTCAACATTGCCTTTACAAGCAATGTTTATGTTGGGCTGGGACTTTGTCAAACTGTGCTTTAAGCTCCAGTGGAAACTTCTGCTTTGCTAAGTTGCCATCAATATGCACAAGTTATTTTAGTATTAGAGCTTAAATGTACTTCTCTTGGAAAGGCATATTTATATTCAGGTGCTGCAGCTCATCACGATTGGTTGGAAGATTCTCTCTAGTCTAGATGAAATACCTTTCTGCTTGTTCAGTTCATCTGATATTCACCTGGCATTTCTCTGAGCTCCAGGCTGGGAATTTTTAATTTCACATTCCAAATATGAAACCTCAAATGCACATTTTAGGAGGTTGAAATCAACTGGCTTTTTTTTTTTTTTAAATCCAAGCCATTAGAAACAAGAAGGGTTAAGTTACCATTTAGTTTTGTTGGTGGAACACTAGTGACTGGATAGCCCTTTGGGAGAGATTGGGTAAAGAGAAAGGTGAAGCCATTGTCTGGAAGGCAGTATTAATTTTAGGAGGAGGCTAGCAAAAGGAACTAGAGAAGGGCTGGTACAAAGTCATAACAGGAGATACACATAAAGCTTTGTGGTCTAAATGTGGTTGATGCCTTTTGCTCTTATCTTAGAAAGGTGGATGGGATATGTCAGCACGCCTGTTTTTTAGTGTAAATTAAAGTAGACAAAGATAGTGCTTGTGATTCTTGAACTGTGAATTGCCTCACTTTCTAATTGCGAGGATTTTTAAATAACTCTAACTCTGCAGTGTGCCGTGCTTCATGTTACTGGACTTTTGTTTTATTACTTTAGCTATATCTTTTTTGGTCTGGGACCCACCATTTTTCCATTTGTTGGAATGCCGGTTTTCTTCACACACAAACTCTATGTTTTCTTTACTCACATATTCTTATGTTCCTCTGAAACAAAGAAAAACTTAACAGCTTGAAAACTACTCCTGCCAGTGGTAATGAAGCATGCCCATGCAGACTAAGCACACAGATGTGGTACTGCTTTCCGCTCTGTGTCTCTTACATTATACAGGTCTAATCCCCATCCCAAAGCACGCAAGCAACTTTTCTCCCTGCCATTGAAACCTGCGTTCTACCCCAGAGGTGGCTGCCTGTGACTGTCATTTACAGGGAAAATTATGTGAGGTTATTCATCTGGATTTTTTTTCCTCTCATTTCTGTCTCCTGTGTCATGTGCCTGACATGACTAGAAGTAGACGAGAGGAATTCCTTTATAATTATAAAGCATGTTGTGAAAGAAATGCACATGGTCCTCTCGAGGGGTCTGCTCTCTTATATAACACTGTGCTATGTACTGTAAATACATAGATGCTTTTGACCTTATTAGTAGCTTACATTTGTGTTCAGCCAAATCAAATCCTCCTTAAGCATCTGCAGAAGCAATGCATAAATTGTGAAATATTTGGGTTTCCAAGCATTTTTCCAAATGTACTGAATATTTCAGCTGTCTTGTCATGTTATTGCTATTTGCCTTTCACTGGGCTCAGCAGAATGTATCTGGTCCAGATTTACAGGAGCTTAACATTAAAGCATCTCTGTGCCAACACTGTGATTTGCTGACTTGATAAATTATTAAAGCATCTGGGTGCAGGAATATACTTCAGGGAAAGCTTTGCAGGCCTTTGGCATTAGCAATACTATGACAAGATAATCTGGGAGTTTATGGCTACTTTCAGGAATGCAGCTTGCTTGAGGCACCCAAATGTGTCCGTTATCTGTACTGCAGTGAGCAGAAGCCCTGAAGGATATACAGGAATGGGGTATGGAGACAACGTGAGGTTTCCAGATTCGTGTACCAATACTTGCAGAGTGCTGATGGAGAGGAGTCCATGAAACCTTTAGGAGAGAGAGCTGCTACTTCCAGCCCCTCGGCGCCAGCAGTGACAGGCTCACCAGAGCCTGCTGCCATGCCCAGCTGCCTTGGGGCTGCATAGTCACCGTCTGTAGGGCAGGCAGGGCTAAGGGGAGCTGAGAGCCTCCGGACCCTGATGAGATGAGGGGATGCTCCCAAAGTGCAGAGATGTCCGAGGTGAGGAAGGAGACACAGCAGCATCCAGGGAGGGGACACAAAGGGCAGCTCCCTCGCTGAGAGTCACTGTGCTTCTAGCATTTGTTGGGGTGGTATAAGGTCTTCTGTTATTCAATCTGCTGTTTGCAGCAGACGTCTGTGGAAGAACAAATCATTGCCAGCATCCAAGCAAAGAGTAAGCCCCATCAACAGCAGCTGTTCTGGGGAGATTTGGATTTAAATCAGCATGGAGCAGCTCATGCCAGGCAGCAACCTGCTGCTGGCCTGGCGGCGGTTTTGCTTTTGCGGTGTTTCCCTAGCCGATTTTCAGCCAGTGGGGTCCTATGCCAGGTGCTATAAATGCCGAAAGAGACCCAGCAGTGGACCTTCAGCTGGGCTGTGGCCAAGCCTTCCTGTAATTTAAACCTGTTTTGTCTGCTAAGGTGCATGAAGGGAATTACAGGCACCTAAGCAAAAATTGATACAGATCCTAAGAGTCAGACTCCAGGGTGGAAAATATTGAACGTTCTATTTTCTGTTTCATATTTTGAAACATGATCCCATTAGTATACTGATTAAATGCCACATTAGATATTTAATTTCAATATTAAAATTTTAATTTAATCTAGATTAACTATGGAAGCTATTTAATTTCTATATTTAGTATCTCTTCCCTGCCACATAACCCAGACGGGGTTGTAGATGTGATGTGCAATTTGAATTTCCATCTTGCTCTTGTACAATTGGACTACGTTTTTGAATGATGCATGTAGTCAAGAAATAAATTAGTGCAATGGAGAGGGAATAGATTTTTCCCTTTTATATTTAAAAAATAATGAAGTTAGATGAGATTTTAATAGAAGAGGCTGAATACCAGGAGGCCTGGAAAAGGGATATGAGGGGGGAGAGTGTGTCTGTTCACTGCAGGGTTATGAAAAAGGAGGAGGGAATGACAGTGAGAGATAATGTGCAATCACACCAGAAAAACTGGAAAGCCAGCCAACTGCAGAGAGGATGTTTTTGTACTTTGAAGAGAAACATCTCCATTTAAGTACTAGCCAGAGAGTTCTAGAAATCCCTCTGAACCGTGTACTGCAGCAGGCTTGCCATCCTGTGCCTTTTCATAGTAAGCCTATTTTAGTACATCTTTTTTCTTGCTCATTTCCTCAAAGTGATACTGGAAGGCACTTCACTACTTGGCTGTTCAAACAAAGAGCTCTACTTGTCCTGTGTCCGGAAGGCAACTACTGGCTCAGTGTGGACCATCACAATAACATTAAGAGGTGCATTTGGTGGCTAACACTAAAAGGCAAGGTTCCTGGGTCTATTCTCAACTCCTTTGCGACTTGAACAAAAGCCTGTTGAAGTCACTAAGGGCCTATGACACCACTAGGAATAGAAACTACAGGCCAGTCATCCTCCCCTTGATTCCTGGGAAGGTGATGGAAAAAGTAGTCCTGGAAACCATTTCCAGGCACATGAAGAACAAGAAAGTCATCAGGAGTGGTCAGCATGGATTCATCAAGAGAGTATTCACAAATTGAAACACAGGACTTCTGTCTGAATGTTAGGAAACACATTTTTACTGTGAGGGGGACTGAGACCTGACACAGGTTGCCCAGAAAGGATGTGGAGTCTCCATCCTTGGAGATACTCAAAAGCCACCTGGCTGTGGTCCTGGCCAACTGGCTCTAGGTGGCCCTGCTTGAGCAGGGGGGTTGGACAAGATGACCTTGAGAGGTCCCTTCCAACCCCAACCATGCTGTGATTCTATGAATCATGGTATGATCCATCACAGGCAAATGACTTAGCATGTCAGCGTCTCAACATATGTATTTTCAAAATAAACTTATTACCCACTTTGCAGAAGTACTATATTGGTGCACTGGTGAAGTGTTGTGAGACTAGGAGTACAAAGTTGCTGATAATCATTTCTTTGCAGCTTTATTGCTATTCAACCAAGATCTCAGTGTGAGATTAAACCCTGCCAGCTTTTACGCTCTTATGCTTCTGTTCCTTGTGGGTCATCTTTGAGGAGTGTTAGGCAGTGTTTGGGACTTTCTGGGAATGGGTATAGTGGGTGTCTGGTAGGTGTAGTTCTTCTGAATGAATGGCCTCATGAATTTGTCCAAGCTTGTAGGTGACTGCCTTGATGACCCTGAAAGTCTCTTCCTGTCTTATGCTCTTCTGTGGTCTCCCTGAGGAGAGAGGAGGGCCCTTGCATCCCTCCCTCCTGATGCATTCGTATCTCAGGTCAATGTCCTCTGTTGACAGAGGTGACACGCCCCTTCTGGGAAGCACATCCATAGATGTCGCGCCCAGACAGAGTAAACTAGGGGACAGATATCTTTAGAATCCAGTATTTCAGTGTTCTTCCATAAGACGGGAGGAAATGGTAGACAGCCAGCATTCAAAGACCAGTCAGAGACAAGGAGCCGGGCAGCAGGAGCTGGGAACTACATAATTAAATGTGTTTGGGGCCTCACTGTTGACCTGACTTTTTCTGATGTCAACACTATTCTGGACTAAGTGCATTGGTCCACTATTTCGGACATGGAGAAACTGCATGCTGGGAGACTTTCAGAAGCAACTGGAGGATTTATAATCAGAACATAAGGTCTTCTGGAAGTCAGTAGGGCTTCTGTCCCTAAATATTTCAGCTGGCTTTTAAGCTCACTCCTGTAAACTGTAAATGGCCAGGGTAAAAGGATTAGCTTCTTGGCAGTTATGTTAGAAGGTCAGCGGCCGTGCCACTGAGAAGGAGAGGCTACATCAATCAGTTGCGTGCAGAAACCTCTGAATACTTTGAGGCCTTTGCAGCTGCATTACTGCAGATTGCATCTCAGGAATTCATTCACTGCCGACCCACTGACCCTGTCAATTATTCAAGAAGTTACATGACTGGCAAGGACCATATTTCTTTGATTGCTGTTACACGTGAATTCCCCAAAGTCAGCCTCTCTTGAGACAAAATAAAAAATTACCTATCTCTTCCCTATGAGTATGTGTACTAGGTCAGGTCAATGCACATTGTGAGTAGGGCTCAGAGTGGCTATTGTATATCCTGTTAGATGGAGAAATACAACTTCTCGGCTTAGAATTTATCTCCTGGCAACCTCAGATGACTGACATTGCAGGTAAGATGATCACACACAACCGCTGGCAACATTGAGGAGCTTGCGTCAGAACAGCCGACCCAAAATTATTGTGTCTGATGTAGCAAAGACAAAAGTTGCGTGGCCCGAACCGTCTGCTGTCAGTTTAAAGCTGCATGGAACTTTTACTTGATTTGGAGCTACATTTTCCTCTCTGTTTGTTTTCTAAATTATTTTCATCCATTCAATTTCTCTTCATCAAAAGTATGTCCAGAAGTATTTTTTGAACACAGACAGTAACTAGCTGTGCTTCCTGAGCCTGGATAAATCCAGTGTGATCATAACGACCTTTTGACCACAATTCAATTGAACAAGAATAAGCTTCATAATGATGTAAGTCATAATAAAACTTCAGGTCCATTTGAAATAGAGATAATACTCAATTACCGCAAAATACTCAACAGACTTTCCTTTCTTAGTCTGTAGAAATGAACAATTTTCACTATTTCATAAGAACTATTATTTAGACACTGGGACAGGCTGACCTCTATTAAGTAATGACTCATGTTTTGAGGACATGAAAAAATTAATTTTGAAACTGCAGAGAGGCAGAAGATGTTACAAGTCTTTAAAGATCCCATGCCAGGCTTCTAGGGAAATGAACTCTCTCTTCATAAGGAGGATTCTGTCTGTTGTTTAGTAAAAAAATGCAGTAAAGGCCTGTAATACAAGTCACGTGATAGAAACTAGATCGGCATAATCAAATCTGTCTCACAATTAGATCAGCGTCAGAGTTTAACAGCCAACTCATAACAAGGACTGAAAGTAGGGGTCAAAGAAATTCTAGGTGTGGGGGAGAAGGGAGGGCTGTCGGCTTGCTTTTACCAGTGAGAACAATCAAATATTTGAACAACTCAATGTAATCTTTTTCTCTCCTTGAAGATTTTTTTACCCCCATTTGTGGGCTTCACACTGAGATGGGAAATATTTTGAAAAAATATGCTATAATTGAGCAAGGAATTTTTAGTTTGCTAGCTACTTGTGGAATCTTGTATTGTAGAAGAGATCATATCATAGTAACTTTTGAAGCTGTGAATTTGATCAAAGTTTCTGCTAAGAGTTTAAAAATGAGAGATTAAAAGCAGTCTCCTTTTTCTTGCACAAAATTTTGTCTGGTATGGTCACCTGACATAAGTTTTGCCATGAAGGCAAAAGACAAAGACAAATTTCTTTAAAGAATTGGTCTGTTGGGAGTTTGGATGGCTTGCAGGCATTAGATGAAAAGGCAGAAAATTTTGAATTAGATTTTGGAAGCAGATGCAGAAGAAAATATAGGAAGAGTTAGGAATGCATGAACCACTGTGATATGGCTAACTGTATCTCATATGTTGTGCCATAGCACATGGGAGAGATTTTCCATCTGTTTATTTCCTTTTGTGTAAGTCAAATCAAAGCCTAAAGGAAAGCATATCTAGGCTTTACACTTGCTTTAATGCTAAAATCTCTTGAGATATTCCACTTAATAATTTAAGTATCTTTCTGATACTTTAAGTACTTTTCTAGTATCATTCATACTATATTTTCTATAAAGAAACAGTTGACAAGTGAAATAGGTAATCCCAATGTTAACTTGAAAGAAAGTTGAGATTTCACATTAGCTCAAAATAGGATGAAGTTTATTTGTACAATCATTATACTTAGGATTGGGGCTTTTGCTACAATAAAAGTCATTCTTCTCATTGATTCTTTAAGACCAGGGCTTAATAGTTGACTCACAGGATATATAGTAAAGGTTTAAGCACCATAACAAAAGAATGATGCTTGATTGCTCAAATGAGACTGGTTGCTAGGAACTTTTTAGAGCATCTTAAATATAGATCACGATGTTCACAGCTGAAGGCAAATTAATTCTGAGCAGTTCAAAATTCGGTAGTGTTCAGATGCCAAAAGATAGTCAAGCATTAGAGATTTCCTCTAGGCTCTGTCTTCTAGGCATTTTCTTCTTGTCTTAGAGGAAAAGCTCTCAGCATAAATATCTGAAAAAAGATGAAGAGTGCTAGCACTGTCCCAACATGTTCATCATTGTCTTAATTTGGCAGGGTAGTCTAGGATAGCCTGAGGTCTCATGTTCTACGGGAGAAGCACAGACAGGATTTCCTCATGCCCCTGATCCCCTTTTCATCCCACTGCCCCCATTCCTCCTCCCCCATATGCACCGCTTGTCTCCCAATGCATATATAGTCCCCTCACTTCCTTTAGATGTCTCTGGTACCCTTCTAGAATCCCCCTCCCCTGTATATATAGCGTATCCAGTTGCCGACTGTGTCTTTAGGGTTAGATTGTGTGGAACAGGAGAAGAACTTGTGGTGTTGGCACTTTTCTTGTAGCCTGCATATCTGAATTCCCATTGTCTCTTCCAAATACAGTGAAACGGAGCTGCCTAATGTTCTCAGAACTAGGGAATCTTCTCCCTGTGCTTATTTTCTGGAGTGTCAGGAAGCTCATTTCATAGAATCATAGATTCATAGAATTGTTCTGGTTGGAAGAGACCTCCAAGATCATCGGGTCCAACCATTAACCTAGCATTACCAAGTCCCCCACTAAATCTAAACGTCTTTTGAATACCTCCAGGGATGGGGACTCCACCACCTCCCTGGGCAGCCTGTTCCAATGCCCGACAACCCTTTCGGTGAAGAAATTTTTATGGATATCCAATCTAAACCTCCCCTGGTGCAACTTGAAGCCATTTCCTCTTGTTCTGTCATCTGTTACTAGGGAGAAGAGACCAACCCCCATCTCTCTACAACCTCCTTTCAGGTAGTTGTAGAGAGCAATAAGGTCTCCCCTCAGCCTCCTTTTCTCCAGGCTAAACATCCCCAGTTCCCTCAGCCACTCCTCATAGGACTTGTGTTCCAGACCCTTCACCAGCCTCGTTGCCCGTCTCTGGACACGCTCCAGCACTTCAATGTCTTTCTTGTAGTGAGGGGCCCAAAACTGAACACAGTACTCGAGATGTGGCCTCACCAGGGCCGAGTACAGGGGGACGATCAATTCCCTAGTCCTGCTGGCCACACTATTTCTGATACAAGCCAGGATGCCGTTGGCCTTCTTGGCCACCTGGGCACACTGCTCTTGAAGTGGCCAGGAAAATATCTGAGCCACATTTCTTGCACCTGCCAATTCCCTGCCTTCAAAAACATCCTCAGTATCAAAATGTTATATAGGGATTCCAGGAGAGATTCCCTGCTCATTAGCATCTGTCTCATAAGGTTAAGATCATACTGTACAACTCCAGTGATAAGAAAAAGTAATCTTTTTTTTTTTTTAACATATTCCATGTAAAATTTAAGATTTCATTTAGATGACATATCAGCATGCACTCTGCACAAAAAGGCACCTTAGGATTTTCAAAGAATTTTTGCAGTGTCATTAATTTACAGTTAAACTGATGGCAAAAGTGAGCAATCGGTGCTTTCCTTAAAGCCCCAGATGTGGCAGCTCTGTGGAACCTCCTCGCTTGTGGGGGAGGACTTAAAATGCCAAAGGCTGAAGGCCTCCAGACCAGAAAGAAGGCATAAATACCCCTTTATGTTGTTGTTTTATATCACAGTGTTTTAAAGCCATTCTTCTTGTGACTAGGAGGGCTCAGATAGGCTTTTACTCCTGAGCCTGTTGGTGGGCGACAGCCCTTTGTGTTTATTCACTCTGTCTCGCTGACGTGTTTGAATGCTGCCGGTGGGTGTTTGCCACAGTGCCGTTCATCGAGAGCCCCCCGGTCAGACCGATCAGTTAAGCTTCCTCGATACAAGAGAAACTGTCGAGACCAGACTATCCCTGTTCCTTCGTTTTGCACAGTACCTCTTTCCTGGGGACTAAATGAACGGCTAGCAAGTCTAATGGGAAACTGTAAAAGCTATTAGGTTGCAAGCCAATATCTGATAACGGGAGCAGCAATAGATTATTTATCATCCGTTGGTTTCAGACTATGTTTGTGGTAGCGTCTTGGCATTGATCTTAGTATGCAGTTGCAAAATGCATTAGCAAAGGCCCCATTGTTTAAACATCCATTAGAGGGCAATGAAATATTTCACCAATTAATGCAAACCTTGGTCAAAGCCTGTCTTTGGAAAGAGCCTTGAACAGCCCTGGACGAATTCCTTCCTGGAGGAAGGGATCTGCACAGCAAAGGGTGGGCAGGTTCGCATTAGCCGGAGGATGAGAGCTCAGAGCATAACACCACCCTCCGACAGCGCTTGCGTCGCGTCTCTTTGAGCTGCCTTTGTCAACATGTGTGACCTTTATAGGTTTTCTGCTCTGATGGAGAAAAATACATCTTAATTCTGAACACAGAATCCGCTGAACTTGTCAGAAATTTTAATCAGGAAATTATTACCTTCTGTGCATTCCACTAACAACAGCATGAGACTTAACTGAATAGTTTAGAAGAATGATTCTTCTAAAAGCCCTTTTGTCCACAAAAATTTTCAGACTATTCTGTTTAAAGCTATTCAAAATTTTCAGTCTCTCTGGATACTTCTAGTTTATTTTCACCAAATCCAACCCTAGCTCCCATGTCCAGAGATGTACACACCAGACTAATTTGTCTCTCTCTGTTGAGATGGCATGGAAGGAAGCATTTTGTCTCTGATAAAATCGAGCACAGGACCACAAGTTATTTTTGTAAAGACTTGTAAAATTCATTATTGCATTTTTATTGCAATATCTTAAAAAAATTCTTAGTTACACCACCCAACTAAATAAATGGTGATGGGCTGCTCCCCAGTGAAAACTGAGAGACATCTTAGTCCAGGCAGATATCACAATATATTTGGTTTTGACGTCTATTAGCTGTGTTATAGCTGGATATTATTTATTATGCGTCATAATAGTAGGATTTCTGCTGTCCCCTAGTGGCTAGTTCATTTTCTGAGTTCAGTACGTCCATTAACATTTCTGTCATCCTATCAGAAATTAGAAGCTGGCTTGCAGTTTGATTTACAGCAAAGAATGCACACAAACTTCAAAAGCTCAGTTAAAATATTTTCCAGCATAAAAGCTGACTGCCTGATAAAAGCCTTATGAAATAACCAGCAATCTTATCTGCGTAGCTTTAACTTTTCAGTAGCATGCCAGAGACTGTGTGGTGCCCTTTTACACAAGCTTATGGTGAAATATAAAAGCAATTGAAACCTGGAAACACCTAGAGAAAGCAGATTTCATTTTTATTGAAGCAATTAGTGATGTTTTCACACTGTGCTGAATTTGCTTAACTTGTTGATAGAGTGAGATACACCAGACAATGTTTTGAGAGGGCAGGAGTGGCACTGAGCGATTCATAGAATCATAGAATAGTTTGGGTTGGAAGGGACCTTTAAAGGTCATCTAGTCCAACCCCCCTGCAATGAGCAGGGACATCTTCAACTAGATCAGGTTGCTCAGAGCCCCATCCAGCCTGACCTTGAATGTTTCCAGGGATGGGGCATCTACCACCTCTCTGGGCAACCTGTTCCAGTGCTTCACCACCCTCATTGTAAAAAACTTCCTTATGTCTAGTCTAAATCTCCCCTCTTTTAGTTTAAAGCCATTTTCCCTTGTCCTATCACAGCAGGCCCTGCTAAAAAGTTTTTCCCCATCTTTCTTATAGGCCCCCTTTAAGTACTGAAAATAGTCATAGTCATCTTCATGGAAAGGGAAGAACCCAATAGATCACTCCTTCTGCATCCTGATATCAAACACAGCTTGTGCACCCAGACCCCATCACCTGCTGGTTTAAAACCATTTTTGCACCAGCAGAGCTGAACAGATGGCAGCACTGCCCGACATGCGGCATGAAGACTGCAATAACTTCATAAGATGAGATTAAAAGGAGCTTTATCAGCGAGCCTCATATCACGTTACTGGTCCCAATCCGTACGAGTAGTCCCCCTGTCCCTGCAGTGAAAACAAGGCTCTGCCTGGCTTCAGCAGACTAAAGATGGGGATAACGTGTGAAGTCTGTAAAGTGACTGCAGAACAGAAATGGTTGTTGAGATGTAGTTCATGCATTAAAACTCATTTCAAAGCGCTCGCGTAGAATGACCAAGTCTTTCTATAAGACACTGCAGAGAGAATGCAAGAGAAGCATGGGATGGCCCTCCTGTCTCAGCATGCTTTATCTCCATTAGTTAATTATAAGAATAAAGAATACTCCACTGCTTAAAGACTTTTATATTACTTCTACCCTGCATAAGCATGCTTTGAGGGTCCTCAAACATGTAGCAGGGTTTCTGGCCACCAGAGAACATCCATAATGTTCTGCCACACTTCCTCCCGTCAGAGGAATAGTTTACATGACTTGAAATATGCTGTGTTGAAGCTTCAGCTGGTGGGGGGAGTTGTCTGTTAGGGCAGCTTTTTGTATTAAACTGAAGGAGCAGAGATTAGAGCCAGCAGTACAGGTCTCTCTTGAGCTCTGCTCTGAGAAGCTGGAAGTACAGTCAGTGCTGCCAAAGCTCAGCATTTCAATGTAAATCTGACAATATTTGGTGTTTTTCATAAAGTCTTTGCCTCCTGGCATCACATTGCATTCCACTGCTGGCCAGCACAGGAGAGCATCGGCATCTATGCCTATGGAGCAGGGGGATTTGGGGTGGGAGTGGCTCCACCTTGGTGAGGACCGACCTGTGCCGAGGAAGACTGACTGGACTTTGAGTCCCTTGGGAGTGCACCTCCTTCCAGGCTGTGAAAGGAACTATTAGCTCAGACCCAGCGCTGGACTCGCACTGATCCCACACATTGGCATGGTGGCTTTACATCAGGTATGTTAGCCTGTGTCCAAAATTTGGAACGAGAGGAGGAGTGTGTGATTGTTTTTCTCAACTGCTTTGGTTAGAGTAAGGTGTGCTTTGGGAAATGAGAGTGTGTAGGTGGTAAGGTAGAAAGGCGTTTGGTATGTGAAGGTGTGTGAAGAATCTGGCTGGCAGCACAGCAGAGGGAGCAAACAGAGCAAAGACGGAAAATGGAAACAGTTTTGCAGTTTTCACCTATTTGCTTGGGGTTGGAGCATGTGGCATATGAGGAGGGGCTGAGATATTTAGATCTGTTCAGCCTGAAGAAGAGCAGGCAAAGGGAACACCCTTTTCCTCTCTTCAGCTACCCAATGGGACACTATGGAGAAGACAGAGACAGATTTTTCTTGGAGGTGCACAGTGATGGGACACGAGGCAACGGACACAAGTTAGGTATGGGAAATTCTTATTAGGTATAATGAAAAAAATTTCACGGTGAGGGTGGTCAAGCACAGTAACAGGTTGCCAAAAGAGGTTTCAGTCTCCATCCCTGGAGATATTCAAAACTTAACAAGGCCTTGCACAGCATGATCTGCTTGGGTGCAGTCATTCCCTTTAGTCTTGTGCATTGCAATACTGGAGCTGTAGTGCCTGCATATGAATGTGACATATAATATTTAACAGATATTTGCTGCGAATGTTTTTTTCATACAATTCCCATTTTTGCAGTAGGTTCTTTGATAGAGACACTGGTTAAATTTTTTTTATATACTTCTTAGTACCAAAAATGAACTTCGTGCAGGGTGGCTATAATGTTTTCCATCTGCTAGGCACATCAATAATAAACAATAAACTCATTTGTTCTTTAATTTCCCCATAACGGCACAGAAAAAAACCCGAAAGCTTTTCTCATTTATCCACTGCTCTGTTGTTGATACAAAGCCAAATGCAGTCCTTATTTTTAAGTCAATGGAGTGACTACATGGATGAATTTAAGCATATTGAACAAATCACATAAAACAATCTCTTATTTTGTTTGCATATCTGCACATGGCGTAAGGAGCAATAGAACAGAATAACAGATGCTTCTGTATTCTTTTTTCTCAGTCAGTTTTCAACCAAGCAGTGAAACTATTTTCTACAACGCTAAAACCCAATGCAACTAATATATTCATAATGGATTTTTATGATCCACTCTTGTATCCCCAATGGCTCATTTGCAGAGCTTAATGCAATTTTCCAAAAGCTGAAAAATATAATTCAGAGCAGCTTCCTGGTCTAAAATCACATTGATTCACTAACTCGCTGTTTATAGCTTCTTGTTGCAGACAAGGCAATTTTTTGCAGACAAGACCTTTCTCAGTAAGTAAAATATAAACCAGCTAAAGACCCCAATTCTTTAGCTGAAATCATCAGGGAAGTGTTTAACCACAACTGCAACAGGCCTCAAGTACATTTTAAAACTGAAGCGTACGCTTAAATGTTCTCCCAGAGTAAAGAGGCTTTTCTAAACTAGTGCCAAAAACAGTCAAGAAGGGCTTGTCGACCAAGAAACAGAAGAAGACAAATTACAATGCACCTAAATTAAAACGTTTAACTCTTCAGTGCATTTTTTTAATTAGGGGAACAGAAGCTAAGAATCGCTGTTACACATACGAAACAAACAGCAGCAAAAAATCTAATGAATATAACAAATCCTTCAGACCTTGAACACTGCTGGCAAAAATCGTTCGGCTTTGTTCCCCACCAAACCCAGATTTTGGATCCAATCCTGCCACCTCATTTACTTGAGCAGTCCAGTGACTTTGGTAGGATTGGTACATTATTCAAGCAGGTCTTGCAAGACCCTAAGATAAACATTACTTTCCTTTTTACAGCTGAAAAACTAAGTCTCAGAGAGATCAGAAGGTTTAGGCAGTGCCATCCAAAGTCTAGCTGCCCCTTTGTCTGCTGTCTGAGCCTGCCAGCACCTGAGATTTTGACATTCAAGTTCCTATGATGCCTGAAGGACTTTTCCCAGGCACATCTAGAGGCTCTCGGTTCCTGCTGTTGCACAGATCAGCTTGCACCTCAAGTCTAAGCCTGTTGGGATTCACAAACCTGCCATTTCCTCACCCAGCCTTTTTAAGGACCATTTCTCATGTGTACCCAGAGGCACCTGCTGCATTGGCTTCCACATAAAATGCAGTTTCTTCCTGCTGGAGCAACAGGTGGGGCAACACCTTTGTCTTCTTCATGGCTTGAGGCACGAGGTTTGGTCTCAGTTCTCACATGAGCCTGGCAGCTTTGCTCTAACCACCAAGCCATAGGCTATTTGGCTTGAAGCACAAGTTGGGGAAAATTCCCTAACTCTCCACATGAAGCCATGCTGCTGGCAAAAATTAAATAAGATGGAGAGTGATGTAGGCTGGGAGCAGGAGAAGGACTACAGCCAGGTGGTTTGGGATCTTGTCTGGGAAAGGGTATCCATGCTCCAAAGCCTACCTGTGCAGTTTTAATAACGCAGTCTCTAATTTCCAGCTGATTTCCCTAACCTTTAAGTTTTAGTCTTTGTCACAACTGTTGCTTGATTTAAAATGGAACACAAAACCAGCTTCTTTCCTGAAAAACAGCCCATAGTAGATGTCTAGGACACTTTTTGGAGAGATGTGTGGTTTAGCATCCTCAGGCAAAAGCGAGAATAGGAGCTGAGTCTTCTGCAGCCTGTAACTCATCTGAGCAGTAGCCATTTGGCATTGAAAGGACCAGTCCCAGGACCTGTGTTGGAGGCACAGGAGTGACCCATAGCCCAGGGTAGGTGGTGAAGGCTCACCGTGGGCAAGATTTTGAGATGCACTCTTTTGGATGGCATCACTTTTTCAGGCTATTTTCAGCGTCTGCCTGCCCAGCATGCTGCCTGTTGTGCTTTCCAGTTGGAAGCTGTCAGTTCCCACAGGCGTTTATTTGGGAACTGAACTGGGAACTGAGGATTTCTCTGCAGAGGTGAGCAGTTATAGCTTTGGTGCTGTGAGACCGAGTGTCCCACTCCCATGACAGATCTGGGCTTAAATTTCTTCTTTAGAATAATGCACAAGGGTTTGATTCTGGAGAAGAAAAGCAAAGAATAAAAACCCTGGGGCTCATTCCCTTAAGTCTCCCTTTCTGGTGGAGACTCAGAAGTGATTCCCTCCACGTGGGTGCGGGAGGTTTCCTCCACCCCAAGCAGGCACCTCTGCAGGCTGATGGCACACGGCATCTCTTCAGGGGAGTTCAGCCAGTGTGGGCCCTTCAGCATGCAGTCTTGCAATTCAGGAACCCAATCAAATTGGTGGTTACTTCAGTTATAAATGATGCAAACTTGGAACTTACCAGGCGGTCCTCTGAGCCTGTTCCCTGAGAAGCTGCAAAAGGCTTGACAATGGCACCATCTCCTGGACATGCCTCATATGGCTTTGCTTTTCTAAGTGGGCTGAATGCACTTTTTTTCCATAAAACTACTGTCATTCAAATCGATAGTTTGGTTAATGTATGCCCTACTGCTACCAAATAATAGTTTGGCTAAGGTATTCCCATGCTTTGGCAAAAATTGAACACCGCCCATGCATGTATTTTCCAGTGTACCCCATGTTAACGGTGAACCCAATGTGACAGATGCATAGGGCAGTTTTGTCAGTGTAAAAGTTGAGGACACACCATATTTGCTACAGGGGCATGCCAGGGTGCCTCAGGCAGCTAACTGAAACCCTTTGGGCTAGGAAACTGTAATCCAAGCTAAACTAACTTTTACATTTTCTCTGAAGCCTTCGTCTGAAAGCTGATTTTTCTCAAAGTGACAAAGAAAAGAAAAGAAAAATCAAAGTGTATTGGGTTTGCATGGAAAGGTTTTGGTAGCAGGGTGCTGCAGGGGTGGCTTCTGTAAGAAGATGCCAGAAGCTTCCCCCATGTCCGACAGAGCCAATGCCAGCCGGCTCCAAGATGGACCCACCGCTGGCCAAGGCTGAGCCCATCAGCAACAGTGGTAGCACCTCTGGGGTAACATAGTTAAGAAGGGGGAAAAAAACCCTGCACAACTGCAGCCGGAGGGAGGAGTGAGAAGATGTGGGAGCAACAACTCTGCAGACACCAAGGTCAGTGAAGAAGGAGGGGGAGGAGGTGCTCCAGGTGCTGGAGCAGAGATTCCCCTGCTGCCCGTGGTGAAGACCATGGTGAGGCAGGCTGTCCCCCTGCAGCCCATGGAGGTCCATGGTGGAGCAGATATCCACCTGCAGCCCGTGGGGGACCCCACGCCAGAGCAGGTGGATGTGCCGAAAGGAGGCTGTGATCCCATGGAGAGATTGCACTGGAGCAGGCTCCTGGCAGGACCTGTGGTCCCATGGAGAGGAGGCCATGCTGGAGCAGGTCTTCTGTCAGGACATGTGGCCCTGCGGGGGACCCGCGCTTGAGCAGTACATTCCTGAAGAACTGCACCCCATGGAAAGGACCCACACCGGAGCAGTTCGTGAAGAACTGCAGCCCATGGGTACCCCAGTACTATGTTGGAGAAGTTCATGGAGGACTGTCTCCTGTGGGTGGGACCCCATGCTGGAGCAGTGAAAGAGTGTGAGGAGGAAGGAATGGCAGAGAAAATGCGTGATGGACCAACCATAACCCTCATTCTCCATCCCCCTGCACCACTCAGGGGGAGGAGGTAGAGAAGCTGCGAGTGAAGCTGAGCCTGGGAAGAAGGGAGAGGTGAGGGGAAGGTGTTTTAAGTTTTGTTCTTATTTCTCATTATCCTACTCTGATTTGCTTGGTAATAAATTAAATTCATTTCCCCAAGATGACTCTGTTCTGCCTGTGATGGTAGTTGCTGAGTGACCTCCCTGTCCTTATCTCCACCCACGAGCCTTTTGTTGTATTTTCTTCCCCTGCCCAGTTGAGGAGGGGGAGTGACAGAGCAGCTTGGTGGGCACCTGGTGACTAGCCAAGGTCAAACCACAACGTTAACAGTTGATGTCACCCCACAGAGATCTCTCGGGATTGCCCCAGTATAGCAGAATACTTATCATTCCTTTATCGCTTCCTTACATGTGCTGCTCATGTCACAGCCTAGCACAGTTCCATAGTCAATGCGTTGCACTGCTGAACTACCCGACATCCAGAGGCACATTTCTTCTCCTACCAGCTTTCCATGACAGCTACAACAGGTGCAATCTAAGCTAGAATTTTAGAGTATTAATCACATCAAATGGCAAAATTACCTAAGAAGTAACAAGAGATTATAACTTTATGTAGTTTGGAGTCTTAGCTGAAGGTAAGATGGAAACTATATATGTTTCCTGTTAGGAACAGGTTTAAGATGTAACAAAGTATTTCTTGCCATAAATAAAGCCATAATATGTATTTTCTCTATCTACTCAAACTGCTGCATGAACACGCCCATCTTGTATCACAATAAGAGTTTTTTCTTAAGGAACATCAGTATTATCTCACTTGAAGAGATATGAAAGTAGATAACATCTAGATAGTCACATATTTTAGATAAAGCCTCTGGCAAACTTTGCCACACCAGGGCTTTATCACATATAAATTATTATACAAACACGTACAAACCTCTGGAAAATTGGCTGATAGCCAGTTAACTATTAAACATGTGATGATGATTTGAATAATGCGATTGGAAATGCTGTATTTGGCAATATGGAGAATTTTACTATTGAAATCTAGAGTTGCCTATCTTGTTCCTGTCAAATGTTGCATCCTGCCTTTTTTGCCCCCTTCATTGAGGGCTAGCTAAATGCACACTTTGCTCACTACTAAAGGGAATTTTCCTGGTAGTAAACTGATTTGCTACAGCCTTCTACTGCAGTTATTTAACCTTTTAATTGAACATCTTTGCCCACTCTCTGAATTGAAGACCATTCCTTACATTACCCACTAGACTTTTTAATGCTTGAGACATGACTGAATCTTTTTCTCTCCAGATGAAACCTAGCCTGAAGATGAAGCAGCTGGCTGCAGCAACAGGACAAGATGCTCTGCTTAGCTTTAACGCATCAACCAGGCTGTGTTTCTGGTATTAAGTCACAGATCTGCATGTGGGCTTTGCATGGCCTTAAATAGTACCTTGAAAAAACAGAAGATCCTTCTGTATCTTAAGGCCTATCATTAAGTACTGTCAGCTCTTTGCTTCTTCTGCAACAGGTGAGAGAAGAGTGCATAATTCCCAGTGTAACTTTTTTCCATGAGTCATTATTGATAAGTGGGTACTGGCTCATTTGGGATCTTATACCTATAGCTTTCAAGTCCATACTCCAATCCTGCATCTTCTTTCTGTTTCTCATTCTTCTGATTCTGTGAATGGCATTCTGACCCTTCCCAGATGACTTTTACCTCCATTCTGTTCTCTCACATCTCTCCCACAAAATGTTACATTATTGAGAACAAACAAGGGACTTTCAACAAAACTTGTTTTTGTTTTCTCTCAGGATCAGGGGAAGCAGTTCTGTTTAACACTCCAATCGGTATCATTGTTTTATTTTTTTCCCCCAAGTCCAGCTCAAACTATCTGTCTTTATTAAATCTGGTTAAAACTAAACCCAAGGTCAATCCAATTTCAACTAATGCTTTCACCACTGTCAATCATATGTGCTACACTTGCTTCTACTAATAAGCCATGGCTTACAGAATGAAGAATAGATAGCTTAATACAACAATACCCTTCATGTTCCACTGCTGATGGAAAATAATTTGCCAAACTTTACAATATACAGATGCATAGTGGGTTGGTTGAGCATGGAGCTCAGACAGCTGTCAGTACAGGATAAGAGAACGGAGCTCAATTTCACTGTAGGTGAAGCAAAAATATTTTAAAGGAAAGGTATCCAGTTGCTATGCCCAAAGTCTTTCTAGAAATGGTTTCCCTTTCTTGAGGAGGCTAAATGTTTAGTTACTAACTAAATAAATGTATTTATTAAAAAGAAGAGAGAAATTGCAGTGGCTGCCTGGCTGCAGAGCGGTTGTTAAATAGCAGAAAGTGACCCGTGTAGCCTCTGTGCCCTGGCACCCAGAGGATAAAATTGTTCCTCCGACTGTGTCTGCTCTGCATGTCTTCCTGTGCGGCATTTGTCATTCTCCTGCCCAAGTATCCTGATGGCAGTGTGTCCATCTCAGGCTTAGAGAAACCTGAAATGGGGACACTAGTAACCTCAACGTACCTCAAGATATACAGGGAGCTAACCAGTGCTATCGTGTGTTGCCCGTTATGGGTAACCTCTTCCATCATTTTTCATTAGCAAGCACTAAGACTGTCTCTTCCCAATTAGGAAACCAATTAAGGACCTTTCAGTGTGAGTGATGGTGCATTGAGAGAAGTACATTAGAGATTCCTAGAGGATGAGCAAGCAGAGGGGTGTGATGAGTGATGCTGGCTGCTAAGGTCTCCGAATGCTCTTGGCTTCATGAATTCTCTTGCAGGGTATGTATGGCTGGCTTGGTCTGAGATGGGGGAGGCAGGGAGAAAAGCAGAATGAAAGTTGAAGCTACCTCCTTCTTGTATGCACTAAGCAAAGGTAGTTTATCTAAGGGAACCGAGCACTTACACAAGCAAGAGCTCTCCCTCCTGTCCCCAGGCAACGGAGTGGGGTGGAAGGTGATTGCTCTTCAGACCAGCTCAAAAAAAGATCATCTCAGTGAAAAATGGCAAACAACCTGGCTTGTTGTCTCTTGAGTACTGAAAGGCAGTCCCAGAGGAAGGTACTGTGTAACGCATGCCTAAGTACACTGGTAAAGCTGGTGGTATAAATGGAGAACAGTGCTTTCTGCCTGATGGCTGACCCATAGACTGAAGCCACAAGGCTGCCAAGTGAGAAACATGAGCTGAACAGGCCTGTACCCACAGCACCTGCTGGGGGTGGAAAGGAGCAACCACCAGGAGAAATGTGAAAAAGTAATTTCCTCCTTTCTGTGGCACTTTTAATTTCACTCTCCCTCCCTTCATCATTACTTACGTACAGTGTAAAGTGACCTATATAATCCTGGTGACTGTTCACAATTCACTGTGTATTTATTTTGGTTTTGGTGTAGAGGGCCATAATGGACCACTGTTGCCTTTTCAAGGTGTTGACTAACAATTTCATGTGAAACTGGTCAGTTTTACATTGCAGGATCCTTCCTCTCTGCCAGCCAAACTGCTTGAGGGGCACTAGGAGGAGAGCAAGGGTCAGTGCAGGAGTCAGACAGGAGGGACAGAGAGTGAGCTCTGGCTGGAGGGCACAGGGTGAGCTCCAGAGTAAAAGGTGAAGAAAATTGGATAGATGTGATGTTTCTGGTTTAGAAGAGAGGGACCAGCGAGCTGTGTCTCAGGAAATTCCCCTGAGAGGGGAGGAGGAAGGACCTGGGGATATGGACAGTAGCAGAGGTTCAGGCTCAGGCTTTACAGGGCCAAGAACTAAAAAGAGCCCTCCTCAAACCAAATCTCTGATGACCCCAGGAAGACTGGCCCAGCACAAGGGTCAGGTTTAAGTATACCGGCGTTTACTAACCTCCTTGGGGTGGACAGGTCAAATAGTTCCTTTTATACAAAACACAGGAGCATGGCAAAGCCCTCTAGCCTACGAAAATTGTCTGTATCAGATAAAGATTTGTTAAGCCTTATGTTCAGGTATTTTGAGATATAATAGGTACTCTACAAGGCACTGAGCTATCTGTTTCTAGGAGACAGCTGTTTGACACAGATGATAACCTGTTCCCTACACCTTCCTCATCCCTACACCTACCTCATAGGTGGTACCTGGCTGACTTTAATGAGTTTAGTGAGGAAAATTACATCTATTTAGTAACTTTTCATCAGAATATTTTACAGTTACAGGGAAAACAGTGTCTGCCTCTCTTCCCCTCTGCATTGTTTTGTTCACCTACAATCCCTCTTTCACTGCTGGTGCCCTAACAGCCTGCCAGAAGAGAAATAAGGTGTGAAAGATCCTCTCCTGAAAGAAGACAGTCATATGGCAACATACTGTTGTGATTATTTCTGTTTTTTAAAAAGGAAAGCAATCTTCTTGAAGGATTTTCCTTACCTCTTCTTGCTCTATACCATTTAGAGTAACTGGCTTCTGAAAATCATGTACAAGCCCATGAATTGTGACATTTTAAATAGCACAGGCAGTCTGTAGGCACTCACTTCTACGCTAATCACTTCTGGCTTCTGTTACAATCAGTGGAGAGGAATGGGTAGTTCATCCTCAAGTAGAGTTATACCTGAGTTTCTCCATTGACTGTAAGAGGAGTGTATGGGAAGTAATTCAGGTATAGACCTATACACAGTAGACACGTAAGGTTAGATGAGATGCTTCCACACAAAAAGAGCATTAGGCTGCGTTTACACAATCTACTGGGACTATTATCTGAAAGGTGGATTAACAATAGGAAGTTTGAGCTCCTTTTCGTGTGCTTAAGTGTGATATGTAAGATGACATGGTCTGAATACCCACCTAAATGACTGACTTCACATCACACACAAAAAAGTACGTTTGCATGGAGACCCAAACCTCTCTGTTCCAAACTCTACGTCTAAGTACACCGCTCAATAATGTTCTTTCCCTCAGCGTAAGGAACATCACTTCAGAAATATGAGTTCTAGTAATTTGAAATACTGGTAACTTTGAGGAGGTGGGGGATATCTTGCTTTCACGTAAGGTTATCACACTACATGCATATATCCTGAAGCTCTGGCAATTTCTTGGGAGCTCCACTGAAGTCAGGAATGATCAGTGAAGTACTGAAATAAACAAGAATTATGTGCAGGCATTATGTCAGATTTACTCGCAAGTATTTAAAAGCCTCAGTTTAGATCTCAGTTTGTAGCATTAAAGACAACTTTACTATTACGTTCAATCCATAAATATCAATTAAGATAATATTGACCTACTTTAAAAGATCATATTTGGACATGCAGCTAAGCAAGAGTAATATTTTGTGTTAATACTTACCTCTCATTTTTTGAATTTGAGGATTAATTTTGGTCAACATTGAACTTTCCAAGTTAAATTTAAGCTACCACAGAACTTAGCAATTATCAGTTGGTAGATATCTGTTTTGTAACACACTTTATTTTAGTTAAGAAAACAATTATTACCTTCTTGAATCAATCTCTTTAGACAGCCCACTGTGACTTTCAGATAAGCTCTAGATGCAGTATTAAATGCTAAACTAAAATGTTTAACTACTGTGTTTTACACCTGCATTCATTTAAAAATCTGTGCAGTATCTCAGAAACCTAAGATGTCCTTGGAAAAATCTAAAATCTACAAGCAGAAGCAAAGTTCAACTTTTTTTGGCAATCTTTACAAAAGCTTTTTAGATGTCTCCAGATCTTCCCTGGGAAAAAAAAAGCGGCTGTTTTTTTCTTACTGGTCCACTCTGATAGCAGTTTGGATGGCTGAGTTCTGCCTAAATTCTGCCCTACAATTCCAGCTGGATAGGATGTTAGACACTTCGTGTCCTAAACTGCTGCTTGTGTTCATGGTGGCCTGATCCTTCAGCTCCAGCAACAGCAGGAGGATATTGGGCATCCCACTGTGTATCGGTCCTCATGCAACAGAAATACAGTATCAGAGTGGTCTGCTCCTCATTTATTATAGTACACAAGGGGTGTTGTAAGAGGAGAAACTTTCACTGAGACTAACGAGCAGAGTCTTAATTGCAGTGGAACTAGGACAACATTTCAATTGCAGCATAACTGACTGAGGTAAAATGAGGATATTCTCCTCAGGTCATCCTGGGCCTTTTGAAATGATCAGATCTGCAGATGCCAGTACTTCATGACTGTATCGTGGGGTTGTCTGTGCAGTTCAATCTATGGCAATTCTTTTTGATTTCAAGCATAGCCTAACAAGCATATACAAATGCAAGATTTCTAGTAATTTGTTTACCCTTTCTGGAATTGCCAGAGCCTCTCACAGATAAAAGTGATGAGGAATTATCTTTCCGCATTTAAAATTCCATATTTGGGATTCTTGTTCTTCTAAATTGGAATGAGAAGCCAATCTCTCTCCCAGTCAAAGCATTTTGAGACTGAGGTCAGATTTTATTATTATAAACAAATCAAAAACTCTTTGGTTGCAATGAGATGAAAACAATGTTCATATGATGTCAAAACCTTGTAATGGAGAGGACCCATCTGGTAGTCCAACAGAGGTGAAGCCATCGCAGCTGCACACTCCCAGGTCCAGCCAGGAGTGAGGCTGAGTATGTAGTCCCAATAGGCACACCCACAGACACACGTATACAATACACATATACATATACACATAGCTGGCCACACTGATCAACACGGACAGAAAACGCACCACTCACACGAACACAAGCCACACCAAGGGCCTCATCCTGTTCCCTTCTCTGGCTCATCAGGATGAAGGTCTGTTGGTGGGAAACATATCTATACGTATAAACAAAACGTGGATTTGCTCCAGAACTGACCGAGACCCTCACTAACTGGTCCTGGATCCTCAGTTTCCACGGTTGCTACCACCTGTGCACACAAGCCCCTAGTGCCTGCAGCCCCACTTACAGACATAAGCATGCTATAGATCCCCCAGTAAGTGTCACCTGGATCTTCTTGTCTCCAGTTGCCTCATGCAGACACACAGACATACAGATGCGAACAGGTCTCTCAGTTGACCCCAGCCCCCACAGCCTGGCCTGGACCCCCGATCCCTCCAGTAGCCAGCTCCTTCTGTGGGCTCACTCAGAGACACACGCACCGCTGGCTCCCACGCCACCGCTGCTTGCTGCCCAGTCCAGCATCACCTTTGCTAGTGCTCACATCCTTGCTTGCACACCTGCACTTGTGCTAGTCGCTGGCACCATGGATGGACGGGCCCCTGTGACGTGTGGTCCCTGCTCCAGTTGCTGGCACTCAGGCACCCATGCCCACATGTGCACACAGAGTAGAAAGTCCCTCACCCAGGAAATTGCATAGAAATGGATTTTAGTGAGAAGACAGGACAGGCTGTGGTGACCAGGCACAGGGCATGGCCAGACAAGCATGCTGAGCAGCAAAATGTCACCACCCCTTTTATCCCCTTATCCCTCTATTTCCCACACCTGTTCCTCCCTAAACCACCGTGATCCCTTGCTTTCCCCACCTTTGGTTTGTCCGCTAAACATCCTTCAATAAGTCTTAAACAATTGCCAAATGCTCTTCCCTGTATCCCTGTTGTGGATTAACCCAAATAGGCAGCTGAGCCCCACACAGTCACTTGCTCGCTGCCCCCCATCTCTCCCTCGGTGGGATGGGGGAGGGAATCAGAAGGGTAAAAGTAAGAAAACTCGTGGGCTGAGATAAAGACAGTTTAATAGGTAAAGCAAAAGCCATGCAAACAAGCAAAGCAAAACAAGGAATTCATTCACTGCTTCCCATCGGCAGGCAGGTGTTCAGCCATCGCCAGGAAAGCAGGGCTCCATCATGTGTAACTGTGACTTGGGAAAACAAACACCATCACTCTGAACGTCCCCCCCTTCCTTCTTCTTCCCCCCAGCTTTTATTGCTGAGCATGATGTCATATGATCTGGGATATCCCTGTGGTCAGTTGCGGTCAGCTGTACCGGCTGTGCCCCCTCCCAACTTCTTGTGCACCCCCAGCCTCCTCGCTGGTGGGGTGGGGTGAGAAGCAGAAAAGGCCTTGACTCTGTGTCAGCACCACTTCGCAATAATGAAAACATCCCCGTATTATCAACACTGTTTTCAGCACAAATCCAAAACATAGCCCCATACGAGCTACTATGAAGAAATTCAACTCTATCCCAGTCAAACCAGTACAATCCATGTAGCCCAAGGCAGTAACCCCCCCTCAGCCTGAAAGGTGCCGTGGAGAGCCTGTATGTTGACTCATGGTGATGGGTGTCATCCCCAGCCCATAGGGCTGATGGCCCTCCTGGGGCAGCCCTGGGAGGAGATGGGGCAGGGGCTCCCTTTCTCTGACAGGGTTACTAGGGTTGCCCTGCCTGGTACTGTGCCTCTGCGCTCCTGTGTGTGGGTGGAGATGTGCCTTTTATCACATAACCTAACCACACATACAGTAAATATCAACTGAGTAAAAGCTCTAGGAAAGCAAAACTTTTTTTTACTTTATTGTATTATGGAGGGGAAAAAACCCTACGGGTTCTGTCCAAAAAATTGTCAAAACCATCAAAGTATTACCATCAAATATTTGAATTTCAACAAATATGCACTTACCAGTTACAAAAGACTACATGTAGATTTTTGTCAGCCAGCTCTACGGAGCAGCATCTCCTTCTTGCTTTGGATCCTGTTTGAAATTTATCTGGGTAATATCTTTCACTGAAGTATTTTGCCTATTTTGCAATTGATAGTATGAATTAAAGTCAAATTGACAAATATGCAAAAAATAACATTTCTCAGCAAAAATAAAATCTTGCTGAAGAACCATCACTTTTCTATCTGGATAATATAATGTATTTGTACAAAGAGTATAAGATAAAGAATTAAACCAAATATACCTCCTGGTCCTGCAGGAACATACACAAGTACTTAATTACTTAATATTATTCACTCTGAACAAGTAGAATGCTAAACACAGGTAGTAAATCTCTGCTTGCTCCTAGTAATCAAGAAAGAAGTTGATTTTGTTTGGCTTGCCATGAATATTGACTACAGAACAAATATCCCTAAAGATTATCCTTGTTTTAAGGAGAAAAACTTTAATTCCTTTGTCTGTAGATAAATTAAGGTTTACAGCTCCTGCTCACAAATGCTCCAATGCAGAACAGTTTCTTGCAGATCACTGCTCTCAGAAAGCTGAAAAATCTGCTTTGGCATGTGGTCAGATCTGCCTTTTCCTAGGTGAGAAGGGTCTATTCAAAGCTTCCTTAAGAGTTTGTGCTTAAAAAACGAAGACCTGAACTAAAGTTACAGGTATTATAGCATTTTAAGGGAAGGCATGTTCAGAGTCACTTACCCAGCAGTTTCATTTCATTCTATGTTTACATTTACTAATCCTCCTGAATGTTTGATTTTGCAGGGTAAAAATCTCAGACTGATATTTTGAAATGTCAAAGGATGTGTGTAACTTGAAGAGAATGGAACATGAAGATCAAATTGAGACTGGAATTCAAGTTGTCACCTTCAAGACTGGATCACTGAGCCCACAGTCCCTACCTACCTGTAAAGGCATTACCGCTTCTCAGGAAACTCCACAGGGCATCCCAGGCTGAAGTATCCCTCCATCGTTGCGCTTCAGACACTTCCAGACCTGCTAAGCTGACTTAGCAAATGACTTGCAAAGGTGTTACAAGTAACATGGTGCCAAAAGCAGTTGTTCTGCAGTATGGGAGAAAGCTCTTAAAAGCTGGTGAGTGATTCTTGCAAGCCGAAGATATAGTAGCAACAGAATGATCAGTGGACCTCAGAAAAAGCAAAGGTCAGCAAACTCAGGAAATGGCAGAGAGGAGCTCTTTGGGAGCGATAGTAAGAGGAACAGGCACTGCATTTGGAAAGGAGAAATCAAATGCACACCTATAACATAGGGACTAATATGGCAGGTAGCAGTCCTTAGAAAAGGACCTGAGTATTATAGTACATCACAAACTGAATATGGGCCAGCAATGGTACATTACTGACAGAGAAGCAATTCTTTTCACAGGACCATAAGGTAATTCAGGTTGGACGTCAGGAGGTCTCTAGTCCAACTTCCTGCTCAAAGCAAGGTCATCTAAGAGGTCAGACCAGGTTGCTTTGGGCCCTACCTAGTCTCATCATGAAAACCTCCATGCATGGAGACTGCATACCCTCTCTGGTCAACCTGTTCCAAAGCTTGACTGTCTTCATCAATAAAAAAGTCTTTCCTTATATCCTGTCAGAATGTCTCTTGTTTCAACTTTCCAGGATACATTAACAGAAGTAATGATGACTGTGGTAATAATTTTGGTCTACTTGCACTGGTGGAGTCTCAGTTTTTCAGTTTGTAGATTTTTTACAGTTTTTCCAGTTTGGTGCACTGCACTTAAAAGCCTACTGACAAGTTGCAGTGTTGAGCGAAGAACAATAAAGGGTGAAAAGAGGATCGGAAAGATGAGGCAAGCATGAAAGGATGGAGTGGTTAGTGAAGAAAAAACCATGTACAGCACTGCACATAAAAACGTCAGGGGACTGCGATCAATCATGCTCAGGGACACAAAGGACAAAAAGTAATTGACTTACATTGATGTGAAGTTTGGTTAGACACCAAAGACAGCTTTTTTAAAACTACAAGGCCGATTTTGTGGATTCTTCTTCATTAGAGGTTAAAAGAGCAAGTTTAGAAAAGTATCTGCCAGAGTTGTGCCTAGGCTTAGTCCTCCCCCGGTACAAAGGGATGGACAGGAGGTCCTTCTAGTCCCATGCTTCTGAGAGAGGGCTTGCTGCTTGTGCTGGTTTTGGCTGGGATAGAGTTCATTTTCTTCACAGTAGCTAGTATGGGGCTATGTTTTGGATTTGTGCTGGAAACAGCGGTGATAATACAGGGATGGTTTCGTTATTGCTGAGTGGTGCTTACACAGAGTCAAGGCCTTTTCTGCTTCTCACACCGCCCCACCAGTGAGGAGGCTGGGGGTGCAGAAGAAGTTGGGAGGGGACACAGCTGGGACAGCTGAACCCAACGGACCAGAGGGATATTCCATACCACACAATGTCACGTTCAGCATATAAAGCTGGGGGAAGAAGAAGGAAGGGGGGGACGTTCAGAGTGATGGCGTTTGTCTTCCCAAGTTACTGTTACGCGTGATGGAGCCCTGCTTTCCTGGAGATGGCTGAACACCTGCCTGCCGATGGGAAGGAGTGAATGAATTCCTTGTTTTGCTTTGCTTGTGTGCACGGCTTTTGCTTTACCTATTAAACTGTATCTCAGCCCACGAGTTTTCTTACTTTTGCTCTTCTGATTCTCTCCCCCATCCCACCGGGGGGGGAGTGAGCGAGTGGTTGTGTGGTGCTTAGTTGCCGTGTGGAGTTAAACCATGACACTGCTATTAGATGGAGAAGAAAAAAAATTGTAAAAAATACTACTAGGTTGTCAGCCTCTCTGTCCCTCTTACACTGCCACAAAGGTCTTAAATGCTCCTCTCTGTGACCTTACTACTCCCTGTCCATTATTAGAGCTGTGGTGGGTTTCCTCATGCCCATTGGTGATTTTCTGGCCTTTATTGGGACTTCCCCTTCTGCAAAACAGTCTTCCTTACCTGTTGTCATCTAACTGCTCCCTCTTCAGAGTGCTGCTGAGGGAGATTCCCCAGGTTTCCAGACACAACACAAGAAGTTCTTCCTACTATCTCCCCAACAAGTCTTTACTCTTCTTCCTCACACAGAATGCTATTCGATAGTGACCGCAAGAGATGAAGACTTGGAATTTGTATTCATTCACTTCAGAAACACACTGCAGCAGCTGCTTTCCTCACATGGACACTTCCTCTGAAGTGGGACAGTGTAGGCACGGTCACACAGCAGTGAGTGCCAATGCCATTGCTGTCCTGTGCATCAGTACGTACAGACACATCCTTCCCAGCCACAGGGGAATTAGCATACAGAAACAAGTGGTACATAGGGAGAGCTGCAAGTGAATTTTAAAAGCAATTTTTAGTGTGAATTTTGAGAGTACAAAAAGCAGAAAAGAATTTATTTCTGAAAATGTGACTGTTCGGTAGGTGAGGTCACTGCTTTTCAAGTGAAAACACACCTGAACAAATAACGTGCTAAGAACTAATCAGAACAATTACCAAATTCATGTTTTGTAGTAATAAACACAGGGAGATACCTGAGGATGAAAGAAAAGAGTTTGCTGTTTTCTAACTCTTTGACATTAAAAATGTGTTCAGGTAGAGCAATTGTTTTCACTCTTTTCCACATTGCAGACCTCTGCTTTGCAATGTTCACTTCTATACAGTAAAATTAAGTCTAAGGACAGCAAACTTGCTTTTTTTTAGTTATCCTTCAGAAATCCTTTAAAAGTTGTCACAAACCCACAAGGATACATATCCACGTTAAAAAACACTGTATTAGACAAGTGAAAAGATAAGGCTGTGAGACATTTTTACCTGCAAAAACAGAGTACAGGCAACATTCCTGTCACATGCACAACAACCTATGGTTCTTTTGGATGTGTTGAAACTATGAGATGAAATCCTGGCTTCAGGATTACCATTCATCTGTCGTAATTTGTGTGTGGTATTTTAGGATAAAGGCTGTCCTTCCATTTTCTCCTCTGCCATGAAATGTTAATCCTGTCATAGACGGGGAATGGTCTTATCTACGACTGGAAGATGGTTCCTGTTTCGAAAACTGACCATTTTATGATAAAAAAGGAAACATGAGGGTTTATGAGCTGACAGAAGAAGCATGAAGTAACAGGGACACAATAGTGACCAGCCTGACATGGAGTGGTTCAAGCCCATCAGTGGTCTGCATCCACCCATCTGCTATCAAGCATTTGCAGCTATCACAGATAAAAAACATATTAAGAAAGGATTTTAGGGGAGCCATGGAGAGCTGCTTTGGTATTTATTGAAAAAAATCTCTGAAGTACAAGGGAAGTGTGTGTATTTCTGCCAGAAATCAGGGTAAAAGTGCAGTAGAAATTTGTTTTGTTTTAAAAAAATGAAAGGGGTATCCCCCTTTACCTTATACTCATCACTGAGTAAAGGTGTTCTCATGGGTAGTTACTATAGATTAGTTAAATCCACACCAAGAATTGCTTCACACTAACTTGTTCTTGTGACTACATATTGAGATAAGATAAATTGAGTTTGCTTACCTTAACTCTTTCTGCTCTTCACTATTTAAGTAATGTCCTGTAAATTTAAGTTTTTCAGTGCAATTTAACTGCAAACTTTTCCATCTATGTCTTTTCCCTGTTTCTTCCTACGTCTGCCCTGCACAGGGCCTCTCTAACTCCTGAAGACTGCGACTAGTGAATGTCTGGTTGACTTTTTGCTGCACCGAGCAGATGGGACTGCCGCGGTATTTCATTTCACACTAGGAAAGCTGTGAGGGGCCAGAAGCCTTGGGGCCAGCAGGAGCAGTAAGTCATGGGGCCAGCAAGAGGACAGAGGCCATGAGGCCAGGTTTCAAATTAACTGCATAATAAGGGCATTGTACGGGGAGATGGGGGGGTAAGTGACAGGCATCCTGCAGAGGCCAGCCTACTGATTGCAGGCAGTCCTAATAGTGGAAGATGTGGAGGGTGAAACAATAAAGAATATACATGTTTGAGCAAGCAAATTTGGGCAGTCTTAGAAGGGTAAAGCAGTTTTTCAGCCTTCGTGAAGTGTCTTCTCTTGAGTTGCTCTGTGATGGTAGAGCCCTCCTAGAGAACTTTCTACATCTACAATTCCACGTGGCATCTTCTTCAAACACACGTACAGGTCTCTGCATTACTAATGCCCTGTTGCTATGAATAGCAGAGCCGACATGGTTAAATGCCTGTACACTGTATGCACATTAATATGTCTGCCTGTGTGCAAATCACATATCTGACTGCAACATCAACATGGTGCAAGAGGAGGTCTATGTTGGTGGTTTACAAAGCAGTTGCACTTGTGTGAGGTCAGAAGATCTCCATATAGATAATATGACTCCTCAAAACAATGCAAGGAGGAATTATCTATTGGATAATTGGATATTCAATGTTTGTCATTTAGCATATGATATTCATGACCACGACACCATGAGAACTTGCTACCTTTCCTTTTACTCCTTCTTTATTGGAAAAACTTTTAACCTAGAAGTCCACCTAGGCAGGCTGTGGGCTTCTCCCTCACTGGAGATTTAAGAAAAATCAGCTTAGACAAACATCTCCCAGTCTTGGTCTTGCCTCACTGCAAGACGGGCCAGACAATTTGTTGAGGTTCCTTCCAACCGACATTTCTTGGGAAGTATCAATTGCTCTAAGATATCCATTGGATAATTCCTCCTTACATCGTTTTGAGCAGTCGTATCATACATATGTGAGATTTTATTCTCACCTTCCCATTTTTTCACAGGAGAAAGATTTCTATTTGGCTCACTGACAGCACCTTTGGTTTATTTATAAATGCCCATTCTGTACTCAGGGAGTAAGAAGATCTTATCAAGAAATGGAAGATGCAGATGAAATAAGCTTATGAAATAATCCCAAAATGCTCCAAAAACCTTCACCTCCTGGTAAAACTTATTATAACCACACAAAAATGTTTTCTTACCAGAAGACAGAACATGGAGTCTTTGAGAGAGCAGGGGCTAGGCAAAGTAAGTTCAGAGTGGGAAAACAAAACTCATACAGTACTTGGAGGGAAAAGGGAGATTTCTGGCTATGAAATTGGAAATTGAAAAGGAGGTGTTAATTTAGGAACTGTTATTTTTGTTACGTGCTGTTGGATAATGAAACTTCTGATGATACAGCAAAATCCTTTTGCATGTGGAATAAGCTGACCAGAAAGGGAGATGTTTCTAGCTTTACTACAGAAATACAAGAGAGAAACAAACCTTGTTTTGTGATTGTGGATGTATTGGATTTGCGTGGCAAGGTTTTGGTAGCAGGGTGCTGCAGGGCTGGCTTCTGTGAGAAAAGGCCAGAAGCTTCCCCCACATCCAACACAGCCAGTTCTAGCTGACTCCAAGACAGACATGCTGATGGCCAAAGCTAAGCTAAACAGTGATGGTGGTAGCACCTCTGTGATAACATATTTAAGAAGGGGTAAAAACTGCTGCACAACAGCAGCCGGAGACAGGAGCAGGAAGATGTGAGAGCAACAACTCTGCAGACACCAAGGTCAGTGAAGAAGGAGGCGGAGGAGGTACTCCAGGTGCCAGAGCACAGATTCCCCTGCAGCCCATCGTGAAGACCATGGTGATGCAGGGTGTCCCCCTGCAGTCCATTGAGGTCCATGGTGGAGCAGATCTCCACCTGCAGCCCACGCAGATCCACAGTGGAGCAGATATCCACCCTGCAGCCCATGGAAGACCCCACACTGGAGCATATTAGAGCTGTTCGTGAAGAACTGCGGCCTGTGGGAAGGACGCACGTTGGAGAAGTTCATGGAGGACTGTCTCCCGTGGGTGGGACCACATGCTGCAGCAGGGGAAGAGTGTGAGGAGGAAGGAACAGCAGAGACAATGCATGATGAACTGACTGCAACCCCCATTCCCCATCCCCCTGTACCACTCAAGGGGAGGAGGTAGAGAAGTCAGGAGTGAAGTTGAGCCCAGGAAGAAGGGAGGGGTGGGACAAAGGTGGTTTTAGATTTGTTCTTATTTCTCATTATCCTACTCTAATTTGATTGGCAATAAATTAAATTAACTTCCCTGAGTCAAGTCTCTTTTGCCTGGGATGGTAATTGTTGAGTGATCTCCTTGTCCTTACCTTGACCCACAAGCCTTTTGTCATATTTTCTCTCCCCTGTCCAGTTGAGGAGGGGGAGTGACAGAGCAGCTTGGTGGGGACATGTTGGCCAGCCAAAGTCAACCCACCACAGTGCAACACACAGACTTTTGCTAGTAAGTCACATGGATGGACCAAATATCTCATCAATAGAGATGACAAGATGACATCACTTTTACTGGAGCGAAAATAGCTCTGAAAGGATGCCAAGGCTGTATTTGTCCATGCTGTGGAGGATGGTGGGAGAGGTTAAAGAAGAGAAAGCTGGAGGACAGATGTACCTGGCATAGCTGCTTGATGTGCTCTAAAAGAACCTGTCAGTAAAAGGAACTGCAAGATGCATGTTTCTTTCTTTACACCTTTCTTTCTTTACACCTACTTTAGTAACACCCCTAAGATTGTCCTTTTCTAGGAGTGAAAGGAAAGAAATACAGCAAGATGGTCAGTGGCTGTGATTTTGCATGTTTTGTATGCTTGGTTTGTTAGGTATTGGTCTGTTACGTACATCTTGCAAAGAGCAGGTGGTCCCTTTTTCTAGGTGGATTAGGCACTCCTGAGTCATTAGCGATAAATGACTAATTCCTTCTTGGCTGCCAAATCTTGCTGGCCCTACCTGTGTGCAGGCAACAGAGCTCCCCCAACAATGTCTGGCACCAGTTCTTTACTTGTCAAACCGATGTCTCCCACTGGTAAACCTCCATATTTTGCCTGTTAAATTCTTGATTTTCTCTAGTGGTAAGTCCCAGGATCACTAGCTGTAACATCTGCTAACGGGTATATTTCAATGAAACTTTTTACGATGAGGGTGGTGAGAGGCTGGAGCCAGGATGCCCAGAGAACTTATGGATGCCCCATCTTTGGAAGTGTTCAAGGTCAAGTTGGATGGAGCTTTGAACAACTTGACCTACTGAGAGATGTCCCTGCTCCTAGCAGAGGGTTTGAACTAGATGATCTTTAAAGGTCCCTTCCAACCCAAACCATTCTATGATTCTATGTTTCAAAATACATCATATGTCACTGGAACATATGTTTGGAGTACAATTCACAGCAGCTGTGCCAAATGCATGGTCAGATGCATATTTTGTATCTACATAGCATGCTTGTATTTAGCATGCTACATAGCGTGCTTGTCATTTAGCATATGATATTCATGACCATGACACCATGAGAACTTGCTACCTTTCCTTTTACTCCTTCTTTATTGGAAAAACTTTTAACCTAGAAGTCCACCTAGGCAGGCTGTGGGCTTCTCCCTCACTGGAGATTTAAGAAAAATCAGCTTAGACAAACATCTCCCAGTCTTGGTCTTGCCTCACTGCAAGACGGGCCAGACAATTTGTTGAGGTTCCTTCCAACTTGACATTTCTTGGAAAGTATCAATTACTCTAAGATACCAGAGGTAGAAGATGTGAAAATACAGGGCAAGATGCTAGACCTTCCACTTCTACATTCTCTCTTTAACGCAAAGGTCCTACAAAAGTATTTAGTTGTGGGAGTATCTCCTTTTCCTGTACACTACCACGGCTGTGATGGGGTATGGTCTTTACTGTAAAAATTATCATGGCAATCCAAAATGCCAAAGGAGAGCTAAAGGCCCCTTGTGGCAGGCGGGAATGTGTGAGTGTGTTTAAACTATTGCACATATATTCAGGGGACATCCTAGTTCTATGTAATGTAATCTGTAAGATCCCCCACTGCATATATTTAATGCTATTGGTGTGAGTAGTCATATTAGTAAGGTTGAACATACTTTTGAAAAATTGCAATGTAAGCATGATATAGGAGAGAAGGAATGGATACGCAAACTCACAGTGAGATTAATATGATTACCAAAAAAAGCACTGGCCGCGACCAAGCATCTTTTGCCAAGATTTCTGTAAGCCTCACAACCTACATTAAAGAGAAAGCAGAAAGTGTGTATTTATTTGCAGGTTTTGCACGGAGGTTCTTTCAGACATAAAAGATGGCATGAAAGAAGAAATAACAGTAAAAAAAAAAAAGAAAATGAAATGCAAATCTATTTCTAAACAATATTGGAGGTGACCTGTGAAGGCAATAATTTACTGGAGGATTTCTGTCTGAATTTATTTTTCTGCCTTAAGATCATGTCTGTCTTGTCTTCTCTTCTCCTAAAAGACTTCATGACCAGGATTTTAATAGCACATCCATATCCTAGGCAACTAAGAAGGGGAATATTTTTATTAAATTACATTGTGTATGTTAAAGTCTCCTTATCTCCTTCAAAATATCTAGTAAATAACCATGACAAAAAATGGATGAAAAATTTTTCACCAAAAAAGGCCCAAAGGTTCTTGGTCCTTCCATGAAGCTGTCAGCAAAAATGAAGGTAGAAACCCACAACCAATTTCTAGGTTCTCTCCTTCATTTGTTGTGAAAGCAAAAAATACAGGAAGTGGAGTTGCTAACTTTAAGAAATTTCCTGACAGGGTTAATTTCTAATCTTACTCCATTAACATGTCTTGTTTTCTACTACTATATATTGCAGAACAATTTTCACTATATAACACTGTGTAAAAAAAAAAAAAGTCTTTGAAATGCAAATGCAAAATATAATCAGTATTACTCTAATTAGGAGAAAAAAATTAAGGTAGTATAAACCTTGGTCCTACTACATAGAACTCTATGAGCTGATCTTTTAGCTCACAAGGCTTCTTGATGGAATAAGTATGTTTTAGTGTGACCTAAAGGATATTCCCATATTAATCCCTTTTTCTGTAGCCAACAGACCTTTGTCAAAGCTTGGTCATAAATGGATTTTTAAGGTAATCACTGAATTCTGTTCATGCTGTCTCCCAAAACCCCTCTTGTAATCTGATAGTTTCAGCAAAGTTACATTATTTTGGACATGTACATAACCATTATTAATGCACTGAATCCCTGCTCCTCTGGCCCCTGGAGTGACCAACCTATCTTTGGCAGACAGCACTGAGAAGTCCATGGAATGTCCCCCACATGGTGCAGTGACCCCATTTTGTGCCCAGCCTCCTCTGTCCCACCGGTCACCACTGCTGTGCACCTCGTACTTCCCCAGCCTGGAGCAACGGATCATACGCTACAAAGCTGGGTAGGGTATGTCGCACAGCCTGAGCCAAGGGCGAGTGCTGTCCTCCCGCAAGAACCCGTTTGATTTTGTTGTTCTTCAGCTCCCTGGCACGCAGGTCTTCTCAGGGGTGGACACTCTGGTGCCGTGGCCAGTGGTGGTCATTACCGGGGAACAGGGCTGGCCATTTTCCTTTGGCAAACACGCTCCTGCCAGTAATTCAGTTCAGTGGGCCCCCCAGTTTGGCGAGCAGGAGCGGCGGTGAGGCTTCGGGCTAGCCCACGGTGTGGGCGTCTGCCAGAGACGGGGAGGCAGCCCGTACAGCCGGGGCCGTGAGGCCACCTTTCCTGCAGAGGGGATGTTCCGCCCCTAGCCTCACCGTGAGCTGCCCAGCGCCAGGAGACTACGCGTGGCCTTGCTCCTGCCTCCCTGCGGGTACCATCGATCTTCAAGACGGCCCTGGGCTCCCCCTGTGTGCCAGGGCCACAGGGCAGGTACCACCACCCCCCCACGGTGAGCGGTGGCACAGGTACCACACCAGCCGCCATGGCGGCGGGCGATGGCGCAGGTACCACCACACTGGCCGCCTCGGCAGTGAGCAATGGCGCAAGGACCACACTACCCACCATGCCGGGGGGCCACGGCGCGGGGGCCCCGGCAGCCGCCATGGCAGGCGGCGCGGGGCGAGCGGCGGCGGCTCGAGCGTAGCAGCGGGAGTGCGTCAGCGGCGAGGGGCGGGGAGGCCGCCGGGGGAGATGATATCAGGCGCCGGGCAGCAGGACCAGGCGAAGCCGGAGGTGAGCGACGTGAACGCTGCCAGGGAGCCCGGCCGCCGCCTCTGCCTCCATTCATTCCCGCGCCGCCGCCTCTTGCGTCCTCCCCCGCCGCCGCGGGAGGCTGCCCGGCCGGCTGAGGTGAGGCGCGGCGGGGTGCGAGGGGTAATCTGCCGCGGTGTCCCCCTTCTCCGCGCAGCCCAGCCGGGCCTGGCCGGGCGGGTGGGAGGACTCGGCGGCCGCCTGCAGAGGCCGGGGGAAGGGAGGCAGGCGCGGGGCGTGCTGCTCAGCGGGAGGCAGGTGGGCGGGCCGGAGCGGCCGCTACCCCGCGGCCCCTCGCCCGCGGCAGGCCCCGGCGCCAGGTGCCCGCCGGCATCCCCGCCGCCACCCCCCGCGGGCGCCGCGCTCCCTCCCTGGGGGCAGCCCCCGGCCCCCGCCGCCCTCTGCGGCAATCGCAGCGCCGAGCCCGCTGCCGTGGGGGCCGCCGGGCCCGCAGGAAGGCGGCGGAGGCGGCTGTGTCAGGCGGTGGGGCCGGCCAGGCTCTCCCGCGGCGGGGGGCGGCCGGGCCCGACCTCCCCTCGGCCGGGCCCGCCGCCCCTCGCCTCGTCTGGCCTCCGCGGACTGCGGGCCGGGGCTTGCGTGACGCCAAGTTTGGTGTGAGTTTCGGCCCAGGCTACTCCGTATTGGCTAGGGCCAGCCATCTTTTGTGGGGGCATCTATTGTAGCTTTGCATTTTATGTATTATAGCCACACAGATCTATATAAGATCTATTACATACGCGTGTATCTTTACGCATATATATGAAAATAAAAATTGCAATGCTACAGTAGATGCCTCCCACAAAGGATGGCTCTGTGTGTGCGTATATGTGCAAATCCATGTGGACACAGAGTCACACACACACTTTTGTTTTCCTGTATGTGATGTGTGAGTTTTTTTGAATTTTATTTTGAGGTAGGGTTCATTCTTCTCCCTTAAAATAAGGGGAAGCATCTTGCCTGAGGTATCTGTTGACGTAGCATTGCTATCCTGCTTATGGAGTGTTAAATCCAGCCTGAAAAAGTGGGTTACTCTGGGAGCTAGAGTAAAAGGTTGTACTAGCATTAATGGAAAACGAAATATACTAACTCACTGATTTTATAACTCACTGATTTTATATACATATTAATGTCCTATTTAGAGGGAGCCATTAAAGAATGATCTTTAAGCTCTTCTGGGCAGTGGAGTTTTCAGTATTAATAACGAGAAATTTGGAAAGCTAGCCTGTGGCATGGAGACTGTCCAGATGATACTTTTTTTTGTGTGTATGTGTGTGCAGGAGAGAGGAGGGAACTTTTTCTTTTTTCTGCTTAAGTGCAGATACTCATTTTGTGTGTTGGGTTGCACCATTGGTCTGGTCTGGTATATAACCCACTAGTTTTTAAGGGGAACCAGTATTTTGGCAGAGTGATCAGTATAATAAAATCAGTGCTGTCTCACTGGAGGACCTATAAAAGATTGCTGCAGATCAGAGTGATCGTGGTCTCACTTCTCCTTCAAACTCTTCCTATGAGAACTGAGTGCATCTTCTGTTTCCTTAACCACACCGGCACCTTTCTTGTTTCATTGACCTCTGCTTAACTTAGATATCGAAGAACTTCGCGCTTTTTGTCTTAATGGTGGCTAGCAAGAAAACTTTTTAGCACCTGTTTCACAGAGGGGAAACATCAGGGCAGAGAGTGGCTTATACTATAAATGTTTAAATTCAGGTGGTGGTAACCTCAATGATTGATCTCGATTTCACCACTGTTTTTTGAATGAAAAGCTGCTGAGGACGGTAACATAGCAGACGGGTGTTTAAGTTGCTTCCCCATTCCCCTTCCCCCAATCTGATCTTACTTAGCATCTGCTCTGTATGGAAGCAAATGTTTTACAGTGCCTTTCTTTACTGTTGTGGAAGATGAGTAATTAGAATGGGATTCCACTGTACTTTTCCAACATACTTTCTCCAGCAATGCATGATCAAGACACACAGTACCAAGTCTTTTTGGAGTGTTCCATAACTAGCTCCTTTACCTCCTTCTCCTCTGAGAAATGACTTGGAAAGTAGTCTTAATGTCTTCTGTATGCATATTAAGGTAGATAATGTCTCTTCACTTTAATAATTAAAAACAGTAGTTTGGGTAGTGGGTTTTGTTGAGGTAGGGTTTTTTGTTGTTTTTTCTGCCTATTAGTTTTGCAAAGATAACACAACTCAGAACGAAATTAAAACTCCTTATTTATCCACACATCCTTTCTGTGCAGATCAGTTGAAATAGTTGTAATTGCACACCTATTACAGTGCAGAATCTTTGCCAGTGAAAGATGGAAGTTCACTTCAGTGTTAAGGCTGACGCTTATTAATGCTTTTGTTTTCATTTTTAAATGTGAAAAATGGAAATGTTTGATACGAAATCACTACGAGAAGAACATGGAATTCGGTGGCATTAGAGAAACTCATCAGAGTAGAAGAGCCCTTCACTTGCTTACATTCTTGGGTATAATGAGGCTTAGTTTATCAGTCTCTATCTTGTACCAATCAATGAATATCAAGTAATAGTATTCATTTAAAGGTGTTACCAATTATGTTTATAAACTTCAAATACAAGTATTATTATTAAAACTGAAATAATGCTTATTTTCACATTGCTATTCCTTAAATATTTCTCTATTCAAGTTACTAGCTTCTCATTTCCTCACAGATAAATACCTTCCTCCGGGTTGTAACCTAGTCATCAGTTGTTATCAGCTATACATTCAAGAAAGCCATAGTCATCCTTTGATCTGTGAAATGTAGAGTTTGGGGCAGCTATGGTAGAGGTGCATGCTTTTCTTTGGAACTGCTTTCATCAATGAATGTCTTTTGGGTAATCATTTCGTAAACTGTTTCAAAACAAAAAAACCTTTTCATAAAATAGGTATGGGATTAAAAAAAAAAAAAAAATCAAGCAAGCAAAATTTAGCCCTCCTCTCAAATTTCTGCTTCCAGCTGTTACAGTATGGATTAAACAATCCTGAGTGGAAAAGCCTGCTTTAATGTGTTTCCTCTACTGCATTGTTTTAAATATGACTGAAATGGCATATGCAGTGTCTTGATAGTTCTTCTCTGACATTCTTGCAGTTTTGTCTGCTATTGCTGACTTTTTCTTTTTTTCTTTGAACAATGGGATGTGACAGCATATATTTATTTAATCATTATAAATTTAGTTGGTGTTCTCCAGTGAGCCTGAGATTTCAAAGAAGCTTTTAAATATCTCCCTGAAATATGTAAAAGAATCCTATCCCAAAAGAGTGATGAGCTTTCAAATCTTCCATAAAATCTCAGTAAAATTGGTGAGAATTGTCAGGACTAACATATCTCTTTCTTTGTTTTCAAAGGTAACTGGAAAACCTACTAGTGTTTTAAATTATACATCTATATGTACTAAAATGATTCCTTGAATTGAAAATCTAGGAAGATGCATTTGTCTGAATTGTGTACTGAACTCTGTGTTGTACAGCTATTCAAAATAGCATTTTAGATTTTTTTATTTGTTTTCAAATCTGAGTTGTTCCTCTCTTGGTCCTGTACTTTGCTTGTGTAATAAAATAACATCTTATGATTTTATTATTACTGTAGAACATGGGAGCTGCATATTCACAGCACCAGTGTCTCTCCCTTCTGCTTATGGTTAGAAATTGTTTATGGGCCAGGATGAATTGAATTCACCGTTACCCTTTCTTCTAGGCTTCATCAAAACATGTAAAGTAAGGGTGGTTAAATAGCTTTCTTTAATTCTGTGGATCACTGAAGAGGAAGAAAAATTGGTAAAGGTGTGGTCTCTGTCGAATCAGTAGCCCCTGAGGCCGTGCTAGAAGAATACACCCTGTTGAGAAGTTTGAGTGTAGCAGTGGTTGTGAGCTTGCTGCTTGCACTGGCCTTTCCCAAGCATGCTGAGTACTGATGAACTTTGTATGGTATGGAATGCTGCATTAACCCTAACTGACTTTATACTTGGAATACACCAGGTGTAAAAATGTGAAGTGTGCTTAGGTTAGCAAGTGTATTGCTAGAAGACCAATCTTTTATCTAGCTCTTTTGCAGGTAGCAAATCCTGCAAATAGAAAGGCTTTCTTGCTTGGAATAGCATTTCTCACAGCTGTTGTAGAATTCACCAGCAATAATCATAACTTTGGGGAATTTGAATGATTTGTGAGTTGATAGTGATAAAATAGTTGGGGATGTTAACAGTAACAATGTAAATGTCTGTGCTGCACTGTAATAACAAAAGGATTTGAAAATGTTGGAGTATTTTCTTTCTTGTGATACTGCAGAAAGCTCAGAAGCGTGTAAGTTCTTGGAAGCATGTCAGGATGGTTGATGATGGAGATAAGGACAGGATGACACCAGGGAGGAGGTTGTGTGTGAATTCCTTTCCGCTATTAGAGACATTCTTGCTAACGTTCTCGGACATAGAACTTCAGTCCTGTGGTAACATGTTTACTGATAGCTAGTGAATGCATGTTAACGAATGTTTTTTATAATGCAGCTGTGATAGGTTGAACTAAAATAGCAGTGGCTATACCCAAACAATTGTGGGAAATAAAAATGAACCATCTGCAAGTACGAGACTGCTGAAAGCAAAGGCAAATGCAGAGCTGCTCAGGAATGTGCTCTGTCTGCTAAGGAATTTGCTAAATGTTGGTTCTGATAGCAGTAGGTATGCGCAGTGGGGAGAGGCAATTCATTTTGGGGAAGACAGTGTGCCCTGAGCTGCTGCTCATTTGTGTGGTCCCATTGGAAACTTGGAGAAGAGGGAAGTAAGTCAGTTGATGTCTGAACAGATTCTTGAGGGCTCTGAGCAATAAAGTATTCTTTTGATGTTTTATTCTTCTTTGTTTTTGGAACAGGACTTCTACATAAACAAGAAATACCAGACCTTGCTACTTATTTTTTTCTTCTAGCTGGAACAGCCTACAAGATGCCTGACTCTTTCCTAGCTTTGTAGTCATATTGATGCTAGGTTTGAATTCGTGTTTCTTGAATGCTTGTTTTTCAGAGGATGGAGTTTACTTCTAGTTTTACAGTTTTAGTTCACGTGTGCCTTTTTTTCATCCTTCAGAAGATGGGATGAGGAAGACAAACATATTCACTGCTGAGTCCAGCTGTGAGCTAGATTGGAGTATTCTGTCTGTGTGGCCTTTGTAAAGGTGAGGAAGTATTGCTGCTGTTTCGCATGGACGTATGGAAATACTTACACCTACCACTCTATTTGTGAGAATGGTGTCTGTCACCTGGGATGGTAGCTTGAAATATCTCTTCACAAAATGGCCAGGCTCAGACTGACACTTGGTAATTACTTCCTCCTCATGTCTGTGGCCCAATCATGGTGTCTGAAAGCCCTGATTACTTCCTTTGAACATTGTGATGTCTGTGGTATTCTTGTCATCTGACTTTCACCCTACCTTTCCCGTGAGAAAGGCAAGGTAAAGTTCTTTCTAGTTATCGGAGTCCCTAGCTCTTCTGGTGTTCTTTGATCCCACCCTGTTTCGGTAAGTCCACAAACTGCAATGCCTGTGAAGTTCATCATTTTGTTGTACATTGTCAAGCCTTCAGCTGTGTGCCTCTGAAAGAATTTGCTGCTGTAGAACACTGAGCACAAATGGCAGGTAAAATTCAGACTTTGCTTTTATTAAACACCATATTTTTAACTATCTGTCATCTTCTGAAGATAATTGTAGTAATAGTTGGAGATAGCTGCCTGTTCCCTTTCTGGAAAAAATGCAATTCTTAATCTACAGTAAGGTTTAAATTCTTACTGCTCTAAATATGTTATGTTTACTGTAGTGCTGATTTCTGGATTCTGATCCTCAAGCTATTGTATATGGGCTGTAAGGCCATATAGTCGAACTCTGAAACTTCTCAATTCTGGGTGCTTACTGGTCTGCAAGAAAGTTTTAGGGTTGACTGAGAGGGATCTGTTGTTGCAGGCTTGTTTATTTGCTTTCCCTGCTTCACTTCTGTGACTTACTCCTACTCCTGGGAAGATCCCATGTTAATTTCAACTCCCCTTTCTGCATTTTCATTTGAATCACCCACAAAACCAAGGCAATTGCTGCTTTCTTAGTTATAGGTCTCCTGCTGCAAATTACTTTAAAAACAAAAAAAAACCCCCTCCAACAAAACCACCTACTCTTAATTTTAAAAAGGCAAAAGGAGCTTGAATACTACTTAACCCTTGAATTTCCTACAGCTCCTCTGCTGAAAGCCATGACATCCACAGACCTTATGTGGCATAGTTGTAGCTCAGGCAACTGTTTTAGTAACTCCTTGGGTATGGAGAGTATGATTGCAAAGCTTAATGACCTGCTGCTCACTGTTAGTAACCAGGGTCACCATCCCATTTGAATTTGCATGTGGAATAATCTCGAAGCAGCCATAAAGAGAGTTGCTGTTGTTTGGCTGATGAGCAGTAACTCATTAGACTGTGCTAACATGTGTCTGCAATTGGCTGACCTAATCTGCACAGCTTTGAAGTCTGCCCCAGTTGTGAGGATAGGGGAGAGAAAACACAACCAAGCATTTTAAAAGTAGATGCAAACGCGTATGTAGGGTTACTGCAACACCAGTCTCGCTGTGGTGTTAGGTTAGCTACATTAGGCTTGATAGTCCACCAGCTATCTAACCAGATTCAGCAGGGTTTTTGTAAGTACGGTTGAGAGAAGAGCTTTCTTTATTCCTTTCTCTGAAGTCACTAGATGTGTTTGAAGTGGCCCTTCCAACAGGGATAATGTTAGAGGAAGGTATGAAGGTTTGAAAACTGAACAAGTTGCCAAGAAACATGGGCACCAAGTGGGAGTAGGAGATGGTCTTTTGATAGCAAGTGGCAAATAAAGCTGCAGAAAATTATAGAAGAGGCAAGTCTTACCACCTTGTTGAAGAGCTCCTGGAGAAGCAGGAGGTGAACCCAGAGAGGCAGAGTTGTGAAAGACGAGCAGGGGCAAGAGCAGCGTGGCTGGCTGCGTCCCAGGTGGCCGGCCAGCCACCTGAGGGAGGCTGAGTGTAGGCTACAAGTGCGGAGCTATAGGAAGGCCTTTAAGAGCAGAAGCTGTGGGCTATAAAGTGCAGGAGCAAAACTGGGGGGAGCTGAGGGCGGAGCTGCAAAACAGCTGCTCTAAACTGCTGAGGCATGGAAGGGAGAAAGAGCAGTGACCAGAGAGGAAAGGTGGGTCCCTAGGGGTATCTGTGTGGGGTTTGGTGTTATTTTTTAAGACACAAAGCAGGTTTGTCTTGTGTACTGAAGGCGACATAGAGGAAAGTGGGAGATTACAAAGAAGAGTGAGTGCTGAGCACAGGAGAGATCAGATATGTGTCAGCGAGGCTGATTGGGGAAGTGATAATCCCACTTAATCCTATCTTTCTGTCTTTTAGATGTTCATTATTTTCGAACACAACTGGAATGGATTTCATTTTGTGTATGGATATATTCACCTTGAATACGAGAAGCTGAAAGGGGAAACGTGAAAGCTTTCTTTAAGAAAAACTCACTTTTTGGATTTATTAATTGTGGCTATTTTGAGTAGTCTCAAACACAGAATTTTAATATAGTAAATCTCTGGCATGCTTTCCTCATAGGAAACACTTGTGCATATTAATTTCCCAAAACTCTCTACTGAGAAAGTGCTTTTTGAGAAACCAGGTGATAATCTCATTAAAATGTGAGGCTGTATAGAAAAATGTAAATAATAGGTTAGCAGTTTGTATACTTAAGAACTTAGTTCTTGATTAAATAGAATACCTAATCAAATACCTAATTTTAATCACTTGAGCAAAATGCCAGTGGTGTTACACAGGTGCTTCATTAGGCATATGCTTAAGAACCTTACCTACCTAAGGTGGGTTTGAGAGTGAAGTTGTGTAATATATTCTCCTAATACTACCCTGTCACCTCAGTTTTGATAGCTGGTAAGTTTTCTGTCCTGTTTTCATTAAAGCCATATAATTTTGTAGTTGTTAGCAGAGTTCATGTTTTCTGCAAATCTAACCACCAGTTGATTAAAAGTACTCTTTAATATCATTGCTTATACTCTAATTAAGAGTATCTAGTTTTATGTTAGTACATTTTGGTTGCAGTTTAGTCTTTTAGACCAAATGTTAATTTTTTTATTACATGTTAGAACATACTGGATATATTTAATTGTAGAATGAACTTTTAGATACTTCTTTTAAGACTGTATTTTGTTTTAGTGAAATTAATATACATTTTTCAAACTTTTTTTTTTTTAAATTAAATTACGTGCAAATGCTTTTTAATGTGGAGGACTCTTTCCTTCCTTGTTTGTGTTTCATTCAACAAGGGATTGTTTGAAGCTAGTCACGTAGACCTTTCAACCATAATTCTTGCTGATCTCCACTGCAATTGTGTTTCATACCAGGACTGGGGAGTTGAATGCTTTATGTAGATTTCATAATTCTGTGTTACACAAAAAAATTAAATTGCGGTGGCTAATTAATGAATTGAAGGGATTGATTTTTTGTTTGTTTATTTGCGTTCAAATCAACAGCTTTGATTTGTGTCTCTGATAGAAAACCAGAGCTGCATAAGCTGCTTCAAGCAGATTACGGATAATGTGGTTGACGTTATTAATCCAGAGCTCTTGGTGGACGTTGACAACAATTTCTAGACCACTGTCCTGTGTTTCCTTAAGAACGTTCTATTTGGGATTTTTTAGGCTATGAATAGATGTTATTTGGGGTTTTATGTTCACACACGCCCCCCCCCCCCCCCCCAACCCCAACCCAACCCCTTCCTTTTCCTTTTATGAAAAAATGAAACTCTAAACCAGAGGAAATTTGTCTGAGTTGGCAAGAACTTGTGTTTGAGATGGATGTGTCTATATTCTCTAAAAATGTGAACAAAAGCCCACACTGCAGGAAATAGTATTTTTATGACTTAGTACTATGGTGCAGATAATGGTTTGAAGACCACTTAGGAATATACAAAAAACAAGCTTTTTTCATTAAAACCCAAGAAGATCTACCTTTAAATATGTAGTTATTTGAGCGAGGAGGGTTTGAGGTGTTTATTCAATGTGGCAGATCAAATAGTGTATTATTGTTGCTTCTTCAAGCTTGTATGTTTTTCAAGAAATCCTAATACATACTTTAGTGTTTAAAAAACAACTTCCCTTTCCTAAAATGTCTTCCTCTTCCTGCAGTTGACACACATTACATTACAAATTAAAATGAATAGAGTTTTGAAAGAGATGGGGATATTTATAAAACATAAAAGCTTTGTTGCAGTAGTGGTCTAAACTGTTAATTATAGGACAGGTTTTCTCTATATATTTCAAACACAAGACTCATGATAAAGCAGATAGGTACTCCCTATACCTATTTAAAAGATTAATTAGCATAAGTTTAAAATTTACTTATTTTTATATTAGAAAAGGATGAACAACCTTTTTACTTGTTTAAATGTTTCAGACTGTATTTGGATAGAAACAAGAAAAATCAACATTTAAAAACAACCCCTCCCAATTTAAAGTATTTGATGTTGAGTAAAGAAGAGACAAAAGCAATGGAAATGTTTCGTGTATGTGACAGCTGGTAGTCTAAGCAAAGAAACATTAATGTAATTTGTCTGTTAATAGAGTTAATGTTAGTAGAACCTAGCAATTTTAGGAGTGGCAGATGTGATGCCTTTTTTTTTTGTAGTTGAAGCTAAAACACTAAAAATACTGCTTTTTAAAATTTTTTATTTTTTTCTCAACTCTTACATAGTTTCATAGCTTTCACCAAACCAGCAATTGGACATTGCAAGGTGGGAAACTAACATAGCAAAACGGAAATGATGTTCCTGCTGCTCTGATTGAGAAGATGATTGCTGGTTTGGTGCATCATCAGATCTGGTTCTGGAGCGTGGCTCGGGACTTCTCCAGTCCTGGCTTGGTTTTCTCTGGAACATCAGCAGCTAGTGTATATATGGAGATATAAGTTTAGTTAGTTATTTTTGTCTCTTCTCATGATGCTACCCCAGGTGTAGTTTATTGCTAGTCTGGGAGATCATGATAGGATTATATTTTTAAGATAGAACTTGGTTAAAGGTGGGTGATGATTCATAAGAAATGCATGGCAGTCCTTGAGGAGTTCTGTGATTCAGTACTTCAGCACTTGTTTAAATAGATAAAAGCTTAGATCAGGCACTACTGTGGTTTGTTTTTTGTCCGAGTAGGCTGATACTTCATCCCAGGACTGAACCTGATGTGTGTCCTGCGGGCTGGGGCTGGATTAATTTTCCTGGTTTAGCAGAAAAGTTCTGCAGGTCATTGCTGGAGCACCTTGGTGTCTGTTCTCCAAATTTCAAATTTTAATGAACCCCCCCCCCCCCCAATTAAATTATAATTATTTATTGTTAAACACAAATTTAAATCTGAAGATTATTCACCTGCTATGTAGCCGTTCATTTAGTTTTGCACATACTTGTTATACCAGGCATGTTTATCTGTCCCAGTTATTTTATGTTGAAAAGTCCTTGGTGGATTGTTTGTGGTTGGTTGTTTTTGTGTTTGTGGTTTTGTTTTTCTTTTTTTTTTTTAAGGAAAAAGAGCTGTGCCGTTAAGTTGTGCTTGTAAGTAATTGTCTCTTCCAGTACTTGTCAAGTTTTGATACAATTTGTGTTCACATGTCTCATGATCTCGGTAAAATATTTCTCATACCGGTCTCTCTGAGGTAATGATTATTCACATTTTTTTAGATGAGGAGTTCAGGCAGATCAAGTAACATGTCTGTGCTCACATGAAGTCTGTGCTAAAGCTGGAAATTCATCCTGATTCCTCTAAATCCTTGGCTGGCAGCCTAACCACTTAGACTTCAGTTCCCCTAAGATAAAGGCACCCAAACCCAGTTTTAAGCTGTGTTTAAGCCCCCTGACATGCTGTAAGAAACAATATAGCTCTTGGCTTCTTATATTTCTGCTGCTTCATGGCGCTCAGTATTGAGGGTCTGTAAGGGGATGAACAGATTTCTCTATTCCTGCTGAAATCCATGTGTGTGCTAGAAGCTGCATGTACTCTCCTTCATGCACTTCTAAGATGAAATAGGGGAATAATTTATAATTAAATCAATTTGCAATGTTGCCCAGTTATTCCACATTTTTTTTTTTAACCTTAATGCGTATAGTAATAAAGATTTTGTGAATAAGAACTGCCTCAGTTGCACAGGAATGTGTTCACTCATCCTGTTAAATGTGATTTTTGTTGGTGTTCCTTGAATTGATCTCTGTTACCCTCTGGTGCAGCAGTTGTTCCTAAAAAATGACATGCCATTTCTCGTGTAGTAGCTTGCATAATGTTGACATGGGAGGAAGTGATACAATTCCGTATTAAAGCAAATGTTGCTCCTGTGAGTTTATTACATACAATCTTTAATACTACTATGTGAAATGATACGGTTATGAAGAGTATAAGATTTATTTTCTTTCACTTGAAACATGGAAAGCATAATTTGCCTCATTTAAAAAAGAATAAATAAGTTTTATTCCCCCCCTCCAAACACACACTTCTAATACGCCTTTTGTGCAAACAGTTGTGATGAGTTTGGTTGCTTAAGGCTACATTGCATGTGCTCGGTCAGCCTGACTGTTTGCTAACCAATTGGAGTGGTACCCCATGAGCAGAGAGCACTGTCCCACAGTGTGTGACAAGGATTTGACCTGACAGTTTTACAGTCATGTAACACATGGAGGCTTAGAGCAACAAAAAGGGGCATGAGGGACTGTGTGGCAGAGACCTGTGCTGTTCCTCCTGCCTCTGCGGAGAAAAACGCGTAATGCTCTTGTCAAGGAAATCTGAAAAGCCGTTTTACACTTTTTTTCTATCCTGCATTACTTGAGACTGGCTAGATGTGGAGCCATCTGTATTTTTACTTTGTTAAAGACACTGATTAACTAATTGTGGTTTTGTGAGGGAAATGTAGTAATTTATTACTGTTGGAAGCCATTTGGTTTGTCTTTGGTAGGTTATTTTGCCCTTCGAAATGAAGATGTTTGCGTTTTGGACTGTTGAACTACTTCCTTATGCTCTGCTGTAGATTGGCATGGGACATTTTACTTTCATCACCTGTTTAATGCTTTTAATGTAATTTGGTAACTTTCTGTGTAGAGTTCCTAATTTCTTCAGGGATCTAGCGAACTTATATGTTGTGAAGTATTTCTGATCTCATCAACACTGAGACAAATTACATCACACAAGTGTTTGAGAGCTTGTCACCTTACGTGTCTAATCTGTTGCACAGTACAAGTGATAGATGGTTATTTAGCAGGGATGCTGAGTAGATTTTCTTTGATTCAGTCTTGAAGATTGCTGTGTATTGTTTTTTTTCTGCATAACTCATTCTCTTTAAATGATATAAGATGAAAAGTCAAAAGTGACTAAGTAAGTTGGGAGTGGATAAAATCAAAGTATGCTATGTGAAAGTGTTAACGCAAACAGCTAAACAGAAGGGAGGTCTTTGATTTTGAGGGTAATTCAATGAATTTATTAATTAGCAGAAAAGGGGGTTTCATGTTTTTTGCTTATGAGCTAAGATATGGTGGTTGTTTTTCTTTTCATAGTGGTGTAGTGGTTGGAACTCAGATAATCTACTGAATTTCTTATTGCATGTTTTCTGCTTTGAATCTTGCATTATTTTGTTCTAAAAAAATGTCAGGTATTACTACCTAGAGGCTTTCAGTTACAGCTTGTGGCTTGCTTGTCTTTGTCGTGTAATAACACAAGCTCAGCTCAATTTGTCTGTTATTCTCAGAGTTATCTAAGCACTTAGGTATTTCTTTAGTAGTGGAGAGGGGTTTCCCCTTTCTGCTAGCATACAGAAAATCAGATTTTGTGTGTTTTTCATGTGTCTGTATTCCCTTAAAGCAGAATTTACCTGGCCTGTTTTAGCTAACCAGGTGCTAAAGCCTCATCTTGTTGTAGAAGCAGTGGCATGTAATCTCACACTTCACCTCTCTTCCTGTTCCTCTTGCAATGTACTTATATCAAGCTAGTCTGTTTACGTGTACTACAATATTGCTGGTGTGTTTCAGAACTGTAATATGGGGAGGTAAACCATATCTGCTAGAGGTGAGGAGATGAGCAGTGGATGAATTGCTTCCCTGGCAGCAGCCCCTCTGGCTGCTGTGCATTGCTGCTGCATTCAAAGGCATGCATGCCTCACCTTTGGCTCCTGAAGTCCCTTCACTTGCAAACAGGAGGAGCAAATGGAGCTGGCTGTTGCCAGGTGTCTCTTGCCTGCTTCTGCCCTGTTAGCAAGGGCAGCACCTGGAAGGTGGGAAGAAACAGGTGGAGAATTAAGAGATGCAGCTGAGTATCTGAAAGGGGCCATGAGCAATAGCAGAAGGAATGTAAGAGACTGCAAGAGAAAATCCAAATAACAGATAAGGGGAAGGAATGAGCTGAATCTGAAAGGAAATTGCTGTGGGGAATGTGTGTGTATATCTAAAAAATAGCATTCATGGAAAGCATTAGTGTTTTCATCAGCAAAAGCATTAAAGCTAGCAGTTGTAAATGCCAATGAAGTCATGTCCAAGTTTGTTTTTCAGTTTTAACAGAAAAAAAAATCTCTTTTGTAGAAGGAGCAGCCTCATGTACTCAAACAACTTAATAATAGTGTATTATTGCTGTTAAAAAGCTTTTAAAATGCAGACTTTTTAATTGCTACTGGGTGAGTTGAAATAAAAACTTACTTTGTGTTTGATTTACCTGTGTCAATAGAACACTGAATAGTGGATTAAAGGGAGGAGGCTGGAGGTAAAGGAAAAAAATCATTGGAGACTAGGATTTGAATAAAATAAAAAAAAAAGACTCTGTAGTGGACATTAGTAATCGCAAATCCCTAAGAAAAGCTTTGTGCTTTTGAGAGTTGGGTGATGAGTTCCTGGGAGATGAGTGAGACAGATCAAGAGATCCCTGTGTTCCCCCAGAACAGGTTCTTGTGAACTTGTTGTAGCTCACGCTTGTGAGAGTTTGGGCTGTAGCTTGAAAGGAGCTGAGGCATGTGTTTCTCTCTATAGTTTTATGTGTTGGTTGACGGCCGGCTGAATATGAGCCAGCAGTGTGCCCAGGTGGCCAAGAAGGCCAACGGCATCCTGGCCTGTATCAGAAATAGTGTGGCCAGCAGGAGTAGGGAAGTGATCGTCCCCCTGTACTCGGCCCTGGTGAGGCCGCACCTCGAGTACTGTGTTCAGTTTTGGGCCCCTCACTCCAAGAAAGACATTGAGGTGCTGGAGCGTGTTCAAAGAAGGGCAACGAAGCTGGTGAAGGGTCTAGAGCACAAGTCCTATGAGGAGCGGCTGAGGGAACTGGGGATGTTTAGTCTGGAGAAAAGGAGGCTGAGGGGAGACCTTATTGCTCTCTACAATTACCTGAAAGGAGGTTGTAGAGAGATGGGGGTCGGACTCTTCTCCCTAGTAACAGACGACAGGACAAGAGGAAATGGCCTCAAGTTGCGCCAGGGGAGGTTTAGATTGGACATTCGTAAAAATTTCTTCACCGAAAGGGTTGTCGGGCATTGGAACAGGCTGCCCAGGGAGGTGGTGGAGTCCCCATCTCTGGGGATATTCAAAAGGCATTTAGATGAGGCCCTAAGGGATATGATTTAGTGGGGGACTTGGTAGTGCTAGATTAATGGTTGGACCCGATGATCTTGGAGGTCTCTTCCAACCAGAACAATTCTATGATTCTATGAGCCTTAGCTGAAGTGCGCTCAGTGAATTCCAGAAGCTCCTGTTCATCTTAATTTGACACTGCCTTGGCAAAGAAAATTTGATCTAAGAGCTTTCAAGGAGCTACTGCTACTATGGTTGGTCTTCAGTGCTTTAGTTTTTGTCTTGTGACCTCCTTAAAGTGTCTCTTTAGTCTGTTGTAGGCTCTTGTTTTTAATGAGCTTGTAGCATCTCCTGTTCACAGTTGAAATGCTTTTGAAAACAACCAGCTGGTAGGCACACTAACTGGCCAGTTGCTGAGAGAAGTTCTGAACAATGCTTTGGTTTCTTCAGAGATGGATTTAAATGCAAAGTCTCCAGAATAAATGAATTTCTCTTTCTTGTTGTTATCTTTTGGGCTGTTTACTTTTTATTTGACCAGCCACTTATTGCTTAATCTGTGGCCTCAAAAACATCAGCTGGGAGGGAGATAACTGAGCCTGCCACCTCAAGGCAGTATGTGGTCTATTGTAGATGTGCTGCAAACAAGGGACTTGTATGTTGGAAATCTGCCACGTTTGGGTCTAGGGGGATCTATGTGCTAAACTCATCCTTTTCTGCTTATAAACATAGATTGGGTTCATGTATTGTTTTACAGACTGGGTGTTAATAGGCACCATACTAATTAAATGCCTGGAGCATTTCTCCTTTCTGGCTTGGATATAGAGGGCTCTAGAGAGCTGCAGAGCGGGAGGTGTTCAACAGTCTTAGTCACATGTTTAGTAGGACTATGTGATAAACTGTGCATCATTATCTCTCAAACTACCTACAGTAATAATCTTGCTTATTTCTCAAGAGGATGTCGTTCCCTGTGGATATGTTGAACAGCTACAGTCATGAGGACTTGCAGAGCTCAGCAGAGGACTACATGTCTGACCTTCGGTGTGGGAATCCAAACCGTCCTGAATTCTTGTCTCTGCCAAAGCACGGCAAAGTAAGAACCGGCAAATACCTTAGTCCCAGTTTTCTTGATATACGTGTAGATTTAAAAGATTTAAAATATCCAGTCCATAACTATTGAGTTACATAAATATTTTAGCAAAGTTTTTGTATTTTCCAAATTCTTGTGTGTGTATTAAGCTCTACTTTTTTCATTCTATAATTGGGTTTGAATCTGGGCATCAGTGACTATTTGCTGCATGTAGGCAATGGATCTATGCATTAAGTAATTTTTAAAAAAAACCTTAAATTTAAACTGATGAGTCAAACTCTTTCCTAAAAAGTGCTAACTCACGCAGTCACAAAAATCTATCATTATAACTAAGGGTTTCATGGTTTACTGAAGCTAACTGGCTCTTTTTGTATCTCAGTCCTTCAGTGTTCTTCATGGTTGGGTTCAATTCTTAATTTCACTAATTTCAGAAGTGATTCTTTTCTTTTTATCTGAAATAATCCCGGCTGTTGTTGGGAGTTCCAGTAGAGGCTGGCTACGGCCCTTCATTTTAAACACGTACCCCTTGTGTTGTAAGTTGGTCAGTGTTGAATCTGTCTAGATGAACATTTCTATTTGAACTAGTACCAGTAAAAGCAATAGTGTATAACGTCAATGAAAGATAAGTGAGCTGAGAGGATTTTCTGTGGGAACAAAAGATCAGCGCTGCAGATTCCTTGGCAGAAGCAGTCTTGAGTACTTTCCTGCACTTAGGCATACAGCACCTGGAGAAATATTTGTTTGTATTAACATCCTTGTTTGTGGCATAGCATATCATAATCGTCTTAAATTGGATAAGCAAGTCTATTTACCACACCATTAATGTCTGTCTAGTTTTTATGCATTAATTAAATATTGAAAATGTGAATTTAAATATCAAAATGCATTTCCACATAGGTGCTCAACTGCTGAAAGGTGGATTGATTTGACGCTTCTCATGTTGTTCCTGAGGTGAAATCAAGCAGACAACTTTGGAATTTCTAAAATGCGTCCAATTTAAGGGATGAAAACCCTTTTGAATCCAGCCTTCCCACCTTGGCACGTTAGAGCTTGTGTTAACAAATGGCAGTTTCGTTGTGCCAGTTTGTTTCTGTGTTTGACTGCCTGCCTTGCTCTACTGTTGGCTTTGACAGCTTGCGTAGCTGGGGCAGTTGAAGTAAACATACTGCTGGCTCTTTGCACACCTTACTTCAGTTGTGCATATAAATGCAAACTGCTGACAGCAGAGAGCTCTGCCAGAGCTTGAGAGTCAGAGCTCTTCATAATGTAGTCTGTCTTCAGGAAGAAACATCTAAAGTGAGGGCTGGGGTCTGATGCTTGTCGTTTACAGTTAACTGTTAAGCATTTGGTTTTCAACATTTGGCTTGCTTACCCTGCTAAACATTCTCTGTATATTTTACTAATGTTGATTTAGCAAGAGTCTATTGAAGTATTGTACACTCTTGTTTCAGATTCCTATTAGCTTGTCAACTGTGGGCTTCGTTCCTCTTTATGGTGAAGAGCGGACACACAA